>CM077167.1:126421111-127621111 GCA_039583875.1 Platanthera guangdongensis
AACAGCTGCCGTTCCAGCCAGGCTAAATCAACATGTCAGAGATGTCAGAATTCAGTTAGACGGTCCAGCCGGGTTACCATGAAGAAGGCCTATAAATAGGCTCTTACAGTCTACAGAAGTTGTTGTTCAAAAAAGTGTTCACAGAGTTGTTCAAGTTATTGATCAAGTATCAAAACAAGAAGATCTAGCTGTCCAAGTGCAGATCTATGAAGTTGGAGAGAGAGGGCTCCATCCAAGATATTAGCCGTTGGAACTAGGCTGATAAGAAGAGTTCAGATTTATTATGGATCTTAAGAAGCAGAGGTCAATGATCAACTACAGAAGGAGTCAATCTTATTGAGTTCTACTTTCAAGAAGCTTTGAAGAAAGCTAAGTCAGATTGAATCCAGCTGAGTTCTTCCAAGAACTCATCAAGAAACTCACAAGTCCCCTCTCTTGTCTTTGGGTTGCTGAGTTAACAATTGTATAATCATTTTTATCTTGTAGGATCCTTTGGATCTGAGTTTTTGTAAGCCTGTAATTATAAAGGCTGAGTGTAGGGCTTGAGAGCCTGAGTGTAGGAGATTGGAATCTCTGAGTGTAGGCCTTTTGTGGCTGAGTGTAGGCCTGGGTGGCTGAGTGTAGGCCTTTGTGGCTGAGTGTAGGCTTTGTGGAAAAGCTGAGTTGTAGGGCCTTGGGCCTGAGGTGTAGGAACCGTTTGGGTTCTGAGATAGTGGAGAAGTTTGGCCGAATCTAGTACACTGCTAGATAGGCAAAGGGGGGAAAGTGGATGTACCCAAAGCTTGGGGAACCTCTATAATACTCTGTGTCTGCTGTGCTTGTGATTTGCTGTGTATGCTGTGTAATTGCTGTGCAAAAGTAGATAAGATTCTGTGTTATAAACTGATAGCTGCCATAATAAGTTAAAAAGAATTTGGTCACCTATTCACCCCCCCTCTAGGTGTTTAGGTACTATATCTTTCAGCTAGCATAATATATAGGGTGAAATGTTTGTTTCGGCGTTGTTCTAAAACAGCCCCTACCGCAAAACTACTAGCGTCACACATGATCTCAAATGGTTGACTAAAATCAGGTGCGATCATAATAGGAGAATTAATTAATTTCTCTTTTAAGAACTCAAAGGCATGTAGACACTCTTGTTCAAAAATAAAAGGTGTGTCTTTTTCTAAAAGCCTTGTAAGTGGTTTAGCTATTTTAGAGAAGTCTTTAATAAACCGGCGGTAAAATCCCGCATGTCCTAAGAAACTTCTCACGGCCTTAACAGAGGTTGGTGGTGGTAATTTCTCTATGGTCTCAATTTTTGCTCTATCAACTTGGATTCCTTGGCTTGAGATTTTATGGCCAAGTACTAACCCTTCTTATACCATGAAATGACACTTCTCCCAAATAAGCGCTAGGTTTGTCTCCTCACACCTCCTAAGAACTTTCTCTAAATTATTCAAACACAACTCAAAAGAGTCGCCAAAAACAGAAAAATCATCCTTGAACACTTCCATGATATCTTCAACATACTCGTTAAAGATGGCTAGCATGCACCTCTGAAATGTGGCGGGTGCATTACATAACCCGGAAGGCATACGTCTATAGGCAAATGTGCCGAATGGGCAAGTAAATGTTGTTTTCTCTTGGTCTTCTGGTGCTATAGGAATTTGGAAGTATCCAGAAAGTCCATCTAGAAAACAATAATAAGAATGTCCTGATAATCGTTCTAATATCTGGTCAATAAAAGGAAGAGGGAAATGGTCTTTCCTAGTGGCATCATTTAATATCCTATAGTCTATACAGACACGCCAACCTGTTACCGTTCGTGTTGGAATTAATTCATTTCTATCATTTGCTACCACTCTCAGGCCACCCTTCTTAGAAACTACTTGGACAGGACTAACCCATGAACTATCTGAAATAGGATATATAATACCAGCATCTAGTAACTTAATAATCTCAGCCTTAACTACCTCTTTCATATTAGGATTTAGCCTACGTTGCGGTTGAATAGAAGACTAATAGTTTTCTTCCAAAAGGACTTTATGAGTGCAAAAACTAGGATTAATACCCTTTATATCAGATATTTGTCATGCTATTACACCTTTACATTTCTTCAATACAGTTATTAATTTATCTTTTTCAGTATTGGAAAGATTTGAAGATATGATAACTGGGTACGAAGAGTTAGTTCCTAAGAAAGCATACTCAAGATGATCCAGTAATTTTTTTAATTCTACTATTGGTGGATTCTTAGTATTATTCTTAAGAGATTCAGGATCTCCTTCAGTAATTAAACTATATTCAGTTGTTCCATTCATGGCAACGCAATTATCTAGAAAAAATAAATGTTCAACAATGTCATCATTTTTATCATCTTCTAGATAGTTATTAGTTATGCAAATTTCTAAAGGATCTTTATAATAAAAAATAGATTTATAGAAGTCATAAAGTCATCAATACCATGAGAAAAATAGCAATAATCATCGTTATCTAAAGATTGTTTCATAGTATTGCCAATTTAAAAAGTGAATTCATCTTCTCCTACTCGCAATACTAATTTACCATCAAAAACATCAATAAGTGCTCTAGATGTAGCTAGAAATGGACGACCTAGTATGAGTTGTACTTCGATATTTTCATCCATATCTAGAATAACAAAATTAGATGGAAATATAAACTTATCTACATTAACCAATACATCTTCTACTATTCCTCTAGGATACTTAACCGATCGATCTGCTAGTTGAATACTCATTCTAGTTGGGCTAAGTTCTCCTAGGCCTAGTTTCTGATATAGTTTATACGACATTAAATTTATACTTGCTCCTAGATCTGCTAAAGCCTTATTTACTTGTAAATCACCGATTAAAATTGGAATTGAAAATGAATCGTGTCCTTAAGTTTTTGTGGTAATTTATTTTGCAAAATAGCAGAACATTCTTTACTTAATGTTACCAATGATAATTCTTCTATTTTCTTTTTATTACAAATCAAATCTGAAAGATATTGTACCTAATCACCTAGAGGGGGGGGTGAATAGGTGACTTGAATCTTTTTAACTTTTTAGGCAGCAATCAGATTATATCACAGAATTCTATCTACTTTATCACAGTACACATTCAGCAATCACAGAATTTCACAGCACACAGTAGACACACAGCTTTTATAGTGGTTCCCCAAGGTTTGGGTACATCCACTTTCCCCCTTCGCCTATCTAGCAGTGTACTAGATTCGGCCAAACTCCTCCACTATCTCAGATCCTCAGATCTTACACTCAAAACCCCAAACCAGGTTCCTACACCTCAGGCCCAAGGCCCTACAACTTAGCTTGTTCCCAAAGCCTACACTCAGCCACCAAGGCCTACACTCAGCCACCAAGGCCTACACTCAGAGATTCAACTCTCCTACACTCAGGCACACAAGCTCTACACTCATCCTTTATAATTACAGGCTTACAATCTCAGATCCCTAAGGATCCTACAAGTTATAATGAATACAAAATATATACTCAACAACTCAGATGAAGAGAGATAAGTTGTGAGTTCTTGATGAGTTCTTGGAAGAACTCAGCTGGAAATCAATCTGACTTGGCTTTCTTCAAAGCTTCTTGAAAGTAGAACACAATAAGACTGATTCCTCTGCAGTTGATCCTTGATCTCTGCTACTTAAGATTCAGAATAAATCTGAACCCTTCTTCTCAGCCTGGTTCCAATGGCTACATCTTCGATGGAGCTCCCTCTCTCCAACTTCTTAGATCTTCACTAGATTCTTCAAGGAATAGCTAGATCTTCTTCTATTTCAATTACTTGAACAACTTGATCTTTTGAACCACATTTTCTATAGACAGTATAAGCCTATTTATAGGCCTTCTTCATGGTAACCGGCTGGTCCAGTTCATAACTGATTTCTGATAACTCTAACAGGTGCAGTAGACCGGCTGGAAAGCAGCTGTCAAGTCATCCAGTCAGTTCTTGAAAATTCTCTAACTGTCTGAAAGTGTCGAGACTATGTCTTTAAGTGTCGACACTTATAGACCTAGTGTCGACACAAGTTGTCTAAGTGTCGACACTAGCCTACAAGGTATCGACACAACTCCTTGTGTTGTAGATTTTATATCTCAACACTGCTTCTTCTTCATGTGTCGACACTGATATTGAGTGTCGACGCACAACACTTGTTCTTCAGCACTTTGTTGACTTCTTGTAAGTGTCGACACATCTCCTTGTGTCGACACATCTTCATGTGTTGAACTTGTATTAGTGTCGACACATCTTCTTGGTGTCGACACTTGCCTTCATTGTTGATACTTGCTGAGTGTCGACACAGCTCCTTGTGTCGACACATTCTTCTTCTGTGTGACTTCAGCTGTGTTGACACATCCCTTAGTGTCGACACTTGTACTTAGAATATTTTGTTGAATATTGCTGATCTTTGCTAAGTGTCGACACAGCTCCTTGTGTCGACACTTTCTTCAAGTGTTGAGTCTTCAGGTGTGTGTCGACACATTATTTCTTGTGTCGACACTTTCTTCAAGTGTTGACTCATCTGCTGAGTGTCGACACATTGTTCTGAGGTCGACACTTAGACTTAGCTTTTGTTGACTTTAGCTGAGTGTCGACACATTGCTCTAGTGTCGACACTTATACTTGGCTTGCTGACTTTGCTGAGTGTCGACACAGCCTCGATGTGTCGACACTTTCTGATGTAGACACAGCTTCACTGGGTGTCGACACAACTGCTAAGTGTCGATAGCTTTACTGCACTTTCTTCATTGAGTGTCGACAAAGCTCCTTGTGTCGACACTTTCTGTCTGGTGTCGACTCTGCATCTCTGGTGTCGACACAAATACTCCAAGTGTCGACACTGCTTGCCTGGGTGTCGACACAAGTCTTCTTAAGTGTCGACACTTTCCCTCTGGGTGTCGACACATGGACTTAGAAACTTTTCCTTCTTTCCTGTAAATACTTAACCTGCACAAGTGAACTCAAAACACATCAAATACATTTTGATGTATATCATTGAGTTGGGTGAGGCTTCTTCAAATTAGGTACATTTAAACCAATGTACCCAACAATCTCCCCTTATTTGGAGAAGTCATAACCCTTAGTCAATGATATACATCATTCATAATAAAATTACAAAATGATGTAAAACAGGATTATGTAATCAGGAAAGAAACATCACATGTATTAAACAAACATGCATACACAGATATCATAACAGAACAATTATGAAATAAATTTATCACATAGCAAATTTTTTACACAGACATTGTTCTAATATCTTGTCATATTCATAATTCTAAAGTTTACAGAATGCTTTACATCAAAAGATTACATAGTAAACTTAAGAAAATTTCCATGCTACTTTTGTTCAGCCTCCTTAATCACTATGCCCTTCCCAGATTGTACTTTGGCTTGTACCGAGGCTTCAGTGTCTTCAGCAGCAGCAGTCTTTTTGCCTTTAAGATCCTTTTTATTTAGCACTTCAGCTTTGATCTTTTGCCTTTCAAAATAATGATAAGGCTTGGGAAAGTACTTGCTAGGCTCCTGGGCAGTAGGAGGTAGCTTTCCCATCTTGGCCTTTCTTCTATATTGAACTATAGCCTCCTGCCTTGACTCATATTTTCTTCATTCAGACTCAGAAAACCACTTGTTTCTGTCTTGCACATTATCTTTTGCAGCTTTCCAGGCAGTCAAAATAATGTTCCTAGAGGTGGGGCTCCACTGCTCAAAGTCAGGTCTTTGTTCAGCTTGCTCCCTGAACCTCTTCTTAGACAATCTGACTTCTTATTCAGCTTGCTCTTTTAAGATAGCTTCTTGCATAGCTTCAGAGACTGGCTGAACAACTTTCTCAAGAATGACATTCTGAGTTCCATCAGCTGGACTATACATGGATTGTATGTCAGCTTGAACCATATCAAAATCTGGTGGAGGATAAATTACTTGAGCTACTTCTGGTTGCTCACCTCCAAGATAGGCAGGGTTGACTCCAGATTCTGCAACATCATTATCATCACATAGAGGAGGATATCCAAGAGTTGCTCTTATGGAATTAGAAATCCATTTAGCATGCTCAGAGCCAGCTTTGACTAAGACCCTCTCCCCCTTTATGACTTCTCTTTCCATATGATCCCTTAAATCATCTTTTTGAAATCGGATCTGGGCATTCAGATAATTAACTCCATCTCTGTAGAAAGGTTTTAACCTTTGGAGTTTGTCGGTGATAATCTTCTGAGAGTTTTGGATGGCAGTCTGAACAACAGTTAAGCTCTCTTGCAGTGCTTTATCAAAATCTGCCTTAGCAGTAGCAATAGAAGTTGTCAGGCCAGCAGCAATGTTCTTCATTTCTGTGACAATTGCATTGTGAGATTCTGTCAGATTGTCATTCATCCTGATCTTATTCTCAAGAACATAGCCCTGCTTGAGTGCAATGTCATCTACTTGTTCCTTGATCTTTTCTTGATGAGAAGCTAAATAGACTACTGCATTCTCCTCCCTTGTGGAAGCAGTCAGTCATCTCTTCTTATTTTGATTCATCTCAAATCTAATAGACTTGATTCCTGGGCTAAATCAAATTGCAGTGATTATTCCCCTCATCCACATAAGTCTCTAGGCTTTTCTGTGCTCATCCAGCTTGATTTGCATAGCAACCATCAGTGCACTATAATCAAAAGTTGGGGCTGGCTGTAGTGAGGATGTGGAGCAATGGTTTGCAATGCCTTCTTATAGGTTGGCTCCTTCTTTGAAACTTGAAACTTCTCTTTCTTAGCCCTTGTAGCCTCCTCATCTCAGAAGCTGAGGTGCTGGCTATATCTACCCTTTCCTTTGGTAGTTCTTCAATAGCTTGGGGCTTCTCAGTCTCTTGCCTTGTAGGCTCTTCAAGAATTACTACTTGCTCCCCCTCAACTGGATCATTCTCCCCCTCAGCAGCTGCATCTTTGGTATTCTCAAGGTCTTGCCTTGATCTAGATTAGAAATAAATCTTCCATTGTAAATTCTTGTGGAGAATGAGCTGGAGAAATTCTTGGCTCATGTACCACTGGATCAGAAACTACTTGAACTCCAACAGATGTGTCCTCCATGACAACATCTGGAACTTGACTATCAGTCTGTGGTTGCTGATAAACAACAGACAAATCAGTATCCTCTATATGGAAATCTATAGCATTAAGCTCAGTGATTACCTCAAGGATGATGTGTGTAGCTTGCTCACTTTCTAGAGTAGTTGGCTCTTCTTCAGCTAGAGGCTCCCCTGGATGTCAGCAACATTTTGAGGAGCTGGAGACTTCACAGCAATTCCTTCTTCATTCTCATCAGGTGTGAAGACCACTTGCTCTTCACTATCAGAGCTGCTAGTTGGAACTTGAGCCACTGGGGCAGTTTTCCTCTTCTTCTTTAGAGGTGATACTTTCTCAGGAATTATCTTCTCAGGGGTTGGCATCTCCTTAGTCAAAACCCTGTCCCATCTGGAAAAGATCCTCATGTCCATTTTCCTCATATGGTTGATTTTTGTTCCAGCAGCTTGATTCATAATCT
Source organism: Platanthera guangdongensis (assembly GCA_039583875.1). Classification (NCBI taxonomy): domain Eukaryota; kingdom Viridiplantae; phylum Streptophyta; class Magnoliopsida; order Asparagales; family Orchidaceae; genus Platanthera; species Platanthera guangdongensis. The sequence continues at coordinate 126,428,635 of CM077167.1, forward strand.
CTGGTATAGTACCAGTTAGGTATAGACTTATGATCTTGCCTAGATTGGGCTTCTTCAAACTTTCCTTTATCTTCTCAAGAATCACTAGAGACCAGTCAGTTTTTAGGCTGAAGATTATCCTGGTCATTATGCTGAACATATGGGCAGATACCCTATCATGCCCTCCCGGTTTGCTTAAAAGCACTTTGCCAACAATTTCTGACATGAATTTCCGTTGACTGTTCATTCCTTTTCTATTGAAAGCAGTGCCAATTTTCATCTTAGAATCCAGACCACACCATGTCAATGCATCTCTAGTCCTGGAAGTAGTTACCTCTTCTTCTTCCTTAGTTCTAGGCAGGTTTAGAACCTTTCTTAAACTTTTTGGTGATACCTTCACCTTTTCTCCATGGACCCTGGACTTAATCTTGAGTCCAGATTCGTCGACCTTAGCTCCATTGATGAATTCCAGTACTTCCTTCTTCCAGATCTTTGTAGGCTCAGAAACAAGAAATTCCAACCCTGAGTCTGCAACTAGGGTTATCACGTTCTTGATCTCTGGGTCTGCATCCTTAAACGCTTGTCGCACCAGTTCGTATCCTTCATTGACGTTCACCTCGAGCTTTGGCGCCATTAGGGTATGAAGAATTTGACTGGAGATAAGAGAGGTGTCGACACACAAGTTTGGTCTCGAAAATTTTGAAAGCGTGTCGACAGACTAAGGCAAAATCCTATTTATACCTTTCTAAGTTTAAAGATGAAAGGGCGGGTCAGCTAACTTAAATTGTGTCGACACTGTGGATAAGTGTCGACACTGACTTATAATGTCTCGACACCTATGTGTCGACACAAGTTTAGTCAACATGATTATGTGTCGACACTTGATTATGTGTCAACACCACTCAACTCGACATTTAGTCGAGACTTTACTTAGATAATTCTGAGTAAATACTAAGTGTCGACACCACTTTGGATGTGTCGACACCTACTTGTCATGTTTCGACACTAACATTCTGAAGTGTCGACACTAACTTCCTAGATGTGTCGACACCTTTTCCCTGAAGTGTCGACACCACTTTTCTGTGTCGACACAGATATCTCTGTGTGTTGACACCTTTTCACTTAGCCATATCTATAAACTTATTCTAAGTTTATCATTCCTAGTTCAATTTTAAAACTATTGAACTTAGCTTCTTCTAAGGGCTTAGTATACATATCAGCTAGTTGATTATCTATTCTAACATATTCCAGAAAAATATCTTCTTTTTCTACATGTTCTCTAAGAAAATGATATTTTATTTCTATAAGTTTGGTTCTACTATGGGATACAGGATTATTAGCTATTGATATAGCACTAGTAGAATCACAAAAGAGTGGAGTTCTACTTACCTGAATTCCATAGTCCTCAAGCTGATATTGTATCCATAGAAGTTGAGCACAGCAACTTCCAGCAGCCACATATTCCGACTCTGCAGTGGAGATAGCCACACTTGTTTGCTTTTTGCTACTCCATGAAATTAGTCTTCCACCTAGGAATTGACAGGTTCCAGTAGTGCTTTTTCTATCTTCTTTACATCCTGCAAAGTCTGCATCTGAATAACCTGTTAGTTCAAAATCCCCATTCCTAGGGTACCAGAGGCCTAGATAGGGAGTGCCCTTTAGATATCTCAATATCCTTTTGACTGCTGTTAAATGTGACTCCTTAGGGCATGCTTGATACCTTGCACAGACACATGTAGCATACATAATATCTGGTCTACTTGCAGTCAAATAGAGTAAGGAGCCAACTATCCCTCTATACAAAGTCTCATCTACAGGTTTCCCTGCATCATCTTTGATAACAGACATACTTGACCCCATAGGAGTATTCATGGTACTGGATGAATCCATACCATACTTCCTTATGAGTTCTAGGGTGAACTTAGACTGGCATATGGATAAACCATTCTCAGTCTGTCTAACTTGGAGACCCAAGAAGAACTTAAGCTCTCTCATACTACTCATCTCAAATTGTCCTTGCATTAGTTTTACAAACTTTTTGCAAAGACTACTTTCAATAGACCCAAATATTATGTCATCTACATATATTTGAACTAGTATTACTTTGCCTCTGGATTCCCTAAGGAATAGAGTATTGTCTATTTTCCCCCTTGTGAACTTGTTCTCAATGAGGAAACTAGATAGGGTTTCATACCAAGCCCTAGGGGCTTGCTTTAACCCATATAAAGCTTTTCTAAGTCTATAGACATGATTAGGTTGAGATGAATCAACAAAACCTGATGGCTGTTCCACATAGACTTCCTATTTAAGATTACCATTCAAAAATGCTGACTTCACATCCATTTGGTAAACTTTAAATCCTTAAAAAGTTGCATAGGCCAGGAACATCCTTATAGCTTCCAGTCTGGCTACTGGAGCAAAGGTTTGATCAAAGTCAATACCTTCTTCCTGCCTATATCTTTAGCAACCAATCTTGCTTTGTTCTTAATAATGACTCCATGTTCATCCATCTTATTCCTGTAGATCCACTTGGTCCCTATTATGTTGTGGTCTTTAGGTTTAGGAACCAGTTCCCAGACCTTGCACCTTTTGAACTGATTCAGCTCTTCTTGCATTGCTTCAATCCAATGTGGATCCAGGATGGCTTCTTCAAACTTCTTTGGCTCAACTTGGGATAGAAAATTGGAGAAGAGTGCTGCATTCAGATTTCTGCTCCTTGTTTGTACCCCTTGTCTTGGATCTCCAATGATTTGTTCAACTGGATGATCTCTAAGATGCCTATTGGCTGGAGGCATCCTGACTTCAGGTTGAACCTCTTCAGTTTCTTCATCTTGCTGTACTCCTTGATCTTTATCTACAGTAGGTACATGTAGTACTCCCCCTGGACAACAGCCACTTTCTTCAACCTGATGTCTTGCTGTAGGTCCTTCTTTTATAGTGAGCTTGTCCAGCTTTTTAGTTATACCTGAGGAGCTGCAAATACTACTAGACAACTCATTGTTAATAAGTCTAGTTTCATCAAAGACTACATGTACAGACTCCTCTACAACTTGAGTAGACAAGTTGTAGACTCTATAAGCCTTACTGTTGTTGCTGTATCCAACAAAAATTCCCTCTTGGGACTTGGCAGCAAACTTAGTCAAGTAAGACTTTCCATTGTTAAGTATGAAGCACTTACAACCAATGATCTTGAAATAGGATAGATTTGGTTTTCTGCCTTTCACAACCTCATAGGGGGTCTTGTTGAGGCTTTTAGTGATGGTAGCCCTATTAATAACATGGCATGCAGTATTAACTGCCTCAGCCCAGAAATATTCTGGTAGTGATGTATCACATAATAGGGTCCTACTTGCCTCAATCAAGGTTCTATTCTTCCTCTCAGTAATGTCATTTTGCTGAGGTGTTCTTGGTGAAGAAAACTCTTGAAATATCCCAAAGTCTTCACATAGTTTTGTCATACTATCAGACTGAAATTCAGTACCATGGTCACTTCTTATCTTGACCACTGTACTGTCTAGTTCATTCTGAATCTGTTTGACAAATCTACAGAAGACACTAGGTGTTTCAGATTTCTGTCTAAGAAAGAACACCCAGGAAAACCTTGAGTAGTCATCTACAACTACAAAGGTATAGACCTTCCTACCTAGGCTGTGCACTGGCATAGGACCAAAGAGATCCATATGCAAGAGGTATAAACACCTCACAGCATCTTTGTTGTTAATGTTACTAAAGGTGGATCTTGTCTGCTTGCCCTTTTGACAAGCTGAGCATATTCCATCTTTAACACACTTAACTTGAGGACCATTTCTCACTAACTCTTTGCTAAAGAGTTTGCCAATTGTCTTGTAGTTTAGATGGGCTAGCCTCTTGTGCCATTTGACACAATGAGAGACTTTCTCATCAGCAACAAGACACACTTGAGAACCATTGGTCTCACACATAATGTCTAGGCAGTAGACATTCCTCTTTCTATAACCTGTCAAAATGATCTCTTGATCATTTGACCTCTTGATATGACAACCATCCTTAACAAATGAGATGTCATATCCTACATCACTTAATTGACTTATACTAATTAGGTTGTGTTTCAAACATTTAACATAAGCCACTTGAGTAATGGTAACCAAGTTACTAGAAATGTTACCAAATCCTTTGATGATTAATTTTTCAGAACCACCAAAGGTGACTTTTGGACCATCTTTGATTGGAGTGTAGTCCCTTAGTAATCCCCTAGTTCCAGTCATATATCTGGAACATCCACTGTTCAAGTACCATATTGGGGCATGGCCACTTGGACTCACCTGCAAAACAGATTAGTGAACCTTAGAACCCAAAGAATTCTTGGGTCCTTGGTACTTGTTAGTTTGCAACATAACAAAGCTACCTGCTGGTTTTCTAATAGACAGTTTGCTACTCACTTTGGCACTAGCATTGTGCCAACAGTCCATGGCAAAGTGGCCTATCTTGCCACAGCACCAACACTCAAACTTATTGTACCTTTGCTTAGGTACTGTCTTTGCTGTTTTAGCTACAGCTGACTTGTTGAGAGTTGGGGCTTTGGCCTTGGACTTGGACTTGGACTGAACAGTCCTAGCTGGTTTAGTAAATCCCAGACCAGCTTTACCTTTGTGATGAACAAATTCATCAATTAAGGGTAGAACTGACTTAGGTTTAGAAAACCTAGCAACTAAGTCTTTCTCCTTCTGAAGATTAATCTCCAGACTCTTGATTTGATCATTCTTAAATGATATAGTCCCCATCTGAATCACAGTTATGTGCTTCAGTCTGGCTATCTCATTAAGCTTTTGATCAAACAATTTCTCAAAAACAGTTGCAACAGCTTTGAGATTAGCAATTTCCTTTGCCTGACTTTTAGCTAGGGACTTGCTCTTCTTATAAGCTTGCAACAGAACTTTATATTCATCTATCAACTGATGAATATCTTCTTCAGATTCAGATGCACTCTCATCACTTGATGATGATGAATCTGATTCTGTACTGGCACAAGATATTGAACTGAAAGAACAATGTTGTACCTTACTAGGTCCTGACTGCTCCAGGATTTTGTCATTTTCTGTCAATGCCATTAGCCTTTGGCCCTGACTGTCCTCTTGTTCATATATAAAATTCATAATCTGCATGAACTCTTCTTCTTCCTCCTCAGCAAACAGTCCTATATATGCCTCAGCATCTGACTCAGTTTCTGATGAAGAAATATCTGACAGGCTCTTGTCCTTTTTGGCAACAAAAGACTTTTCCTTCTTGCCCTTGTATTGAGTCTTTTTCTTGTCATTAGACTCCTTTCTTTTCTCTGGACAGTCTGCAACAACATGTCCTTGTCTATTACAGCAATAGCATATAATTTTTGAAAGAGTTTCTTTGCTAGACTTAGTCTTTTTCCTGTCTTTCTTTGAAGACTTTTTATACTGATAAAAGTCTTCTTTTCCCTGTGAAGTAGATGGCCTTGTCCTCCACTGTTTCTTCTTTAAGAACTTCTGGAAATGTCTTGTAAAGGCAGCAAAGTCCTCATCACTTTCACTGCTTTCAGACTTTGTACTTGCTGACTCATCTGACTCAGTTTCAGCAACCTTTGGAGGTGGAGTTGGTGACTTACTCCTGTACTTTCTGGGGGCTTCCATTTTGAAGGCCACTGTCCTTTCTTTATGTTCACTTCTTGTAGATTTCTCCTCTTCTTTCCTCACTGTCAACTGCATTTCATAAGACAGTAGTTTGCCAAACAGTGTAGGTCGAGGAATTTCTGCTAACTTTGCCATTTCCCTAATGGCACAGATCTTGGTGTCCCAATCTTTTGTAAGGGACCTTAAGAACTTATCATTGAGTTCATAATTACTGAACTCGCTGCCATAGGACATAAACTCATTCACAATCCTATAGAACTTCTTATAGCATTCAGTTATGCTATCTGATCTACCTTGTCTAAAACTTTCATATTCTTGATTTAACAAGGATTTTCTATCTTGCCTTACTTCTTCAGAACCCTCCATATACACAATCAAGGTATCCCACATCTCCTTGGATGTCTTGCAGTGTATCAAATTCTGAAAAGTTGCATCATCTATGACACTCACTATTATGTTCTGAGCCCTCTTATCCATAGTGGCTAGAACAATTTCATCCTTTGTCATTTCAGAGAAATCCTTAGGTGTTCTCTGATTTGCATCTAAGACTGACACCTTCATGGGCACATATGGCCCTTCTTTGACTGTGATATAAATTCTAGGGTCTGAGGCTTCAATAAAAAGTCTCACCCTTTCCTTCCATATACCAAAGATCTCTTTTCTGCATATAGGTGACTTCATGGATCCCAATTCCTTATGATTCTCAGTGGAACCCATGGTTCTTGATTTTCTTGATTCTGTAATTGACTTAGACTGAATCTGCCAACGGGATCTACTCAGATAGTTATGTCCCTTTTTAAGTAACCTGGCTCTGATACCACTTGAAAGATATTGTACCTAATCACCTAGAGGGGGGGTGAATAGGTGACTTGAATCTTTTTAACTTTTTAGGCAGCAATCAGATAATATCACAGAATTCTATCTACTTTATCACAACACACATTCAGCAATCACAGAATTTCACAGCAAACAGTAGACACAAAGTTTTTATAGTGGTTCCCCAAGGTTTGGGTACATCCACTTTCCCCCTTCGCCTATCTAGCAGTGTACTAGATTCGGCCAAACTCCTCCACTATCTCAGATCCTCAGATCTTACACTCAGAACCCCAAACCAGGTTCCTACACCTCAGGCTCAAGGCCCTACAACTCAGCTTGTTCCCAAAGCCTACACTCAGCCACCAAGGCCTACACTCAGCCACCAAGGCCTACACTCAGAGATTCAACTCTCCTACACTCAGGCACACAGGCTCTACACTCATCCTTTATAATTACAGGCTTACAATCTCAGATCCCTAAGGATCCTACAAGTTATAATGAATACAAAAATATATACCCAACAACTCAGATGAAGGAGAGATAAGTTGTGAGTTTCTTGATGAGTTCTTGGAAGAACTCAGCTGGAATCAATCTGACTTGGCTTTCTTCAAAGCTTCTTGAAAGTAGAACACAATAAGACTGATTCCTCTGCAGTTGAACCTTGATCTCTGCTACTTAAGATTCAGAATAAATCTGAACCCTTCTTCTCAGCCTGGTTCCAATGGCTAACATCTTCGATGGAGCTCCCTCTCTCCAACTTCTTAGATCTTCACTAGATTCTTCAAGGAATAGCTAGATCTTCTTCTATTTCAATTACTTGAACAACTTGATCTTTTGAACCACATTTTCTATAGACAGTATAAGCCTATTTATAGGCCTTCTTCATGGTAACCGGCTGGTCCAGTTCATAACTGATTTCTGATAACTCTAACAGGTGCAGTAGACCGGCTGGAAAGTCAGCTGTCAAGTCATCCAGTCAGTTCTTGAAAATTCTCTAACTGTCTGAAAGTGTCGAGACTATCTGTCTTTAAGTGTCGACACTTATAGACCAAGTGTTGACACAAGTTGTCTAAGTGTCGACACTAGCCTACAAGGTATCGACACAACTCCTTGTGTTGTAGATTTTATATCTCAACACTGCTTCTTCTTCATGTGTCGACACTGATATTGAGTGTCGACGCAACACTTTGTTCTTCAGCACTTTGTTGACTTCTTGTAAGTGTCGACACATCTCCTTGTGTCGACACATCTTCATGTGTTGAACTTGTATTAGTGTCGACACATCTTCTTGGTGCCGACACTTGCCTTCATTGTTGATACTTGCTGAGTGTCGATACTGCTCCTTGTGTCGACACATACTTCTTCTGTTGTGACTTCAGCTGTGTTTTGACACATCCCCTTAGTGTCGACACTTGTACTTAGAATATTTTGTTGAATATTGCTGATCTTTGCTAAGTGTCGACACAGCTCCTTGTGTCGACACTTTCTTCAAGTGTTGAGTCTTCAGCTGTGTGTCGACACATTATTTCTTGTGTCGACACTTTCTTCAAGTGTTGACTCATCTGCTGAGTGTCGACACATTGTTCTGAGGTCGACACTTAGACTTAGCTTTTGTTGACTTTAGCTGAGTGTCGACACATTGCTCTGAGTGTCGACACTTATACTTGGCTTTTGCTGACTTTTGCTGAGTGTCGACACAGCCTCGATGTGTCGACACTTTCTGATGTAGACACAGCTTCACTGGGTGTCGACACAACTGCTAAGTGTCGATACTGCTTTACTGCACTTTCTTCATTGAGTGTCGACACAGCTCCTTGTGTCGACACTTTCTGTCTGGTGTCGACTCTGCATCTCTGGTGTCGACACAAATACTCCAAGTGTCGACACTGCTTGCCTGGGTGTCGACACAAGTCTTCTTAAGTGTCGACACTTTCCCTCTGGGTGTCGATACATGGACTTAAAAACTTTTCCTTCTTTCCTGTAAATACTTAACCTGCACAAGTGAACTCAAAACACATCAAATACATTTTGATGTATATCATTGAGTTGGGTGAGGCTTCTTCAAATCAGGTACATTTAAACCAATGTACCCAACAAAATCCTTAAGAAATTTTGCATATTTAGGCATTTGAATAATTTCAGAAAAAGGTAAGTTAACATGTAATTGTTTAAACAGAGATAAAAATTTACCATACTGCGCATCCATGCGCTCCTTGTTAAGCATTGCTGGGTATGGTATTGCTGGTTGGTACTCCATCGGTTGCACATTCATCTCGCTTGGTCCTTCACCGCTAGACTCCATTTGGGGTGCCTCCTTCACAGGCCTTGGGTCTTGTAACTCCTTTCTGCTCCTCAATTGAATGGCCTTTGCATGCGCCCTTGGATTTATCTCGGTGTTCCTTGGAAGTGTTCCTTGCTGCCTTTCAGAAACCATCCTTGCAAGCTGACCAATCTGATTCGCCAAGTTTCGAATTGAACCCTCTTGATTCCGGAAAGCTATATCGGTAGTTTGCATGAACTTGGTAAGCACATCTTCCAATGTAGGCTTCCTTGGTTCCAACTGTGGTTGTTGTCCCAACATAGGTTGCTTCCCTTGATTTCCTTGTCCTCCACAAGAGAAATTGGGGTGGTTTCTCCATCCAGGATTCTATCTAGAACTATATGGGTTGTTGGCTTGATTGAAAGGTGGTCTAATATTGGTGCCCATATAGTCAACATGCTCTTGAACTTGTGGTTCACAACCAGGCATTCCACTGCACGAAGGGTCCCATTGTTGAGGTGCCATGTAAGGTGATGCTAAGGCAAGGTTGTCCATCTTTTGGTGAAGCTTCTCCACTTGAAAAGCTAAGGCGGTGATGACATCTACTTCATAAATTCCCGCGGCCTTGCTAGGCTTTTGTCTCACAGTAGTCCATTGGTAATTATTCATAGCCATGTCCTCTATCAATTGCTGAGCCGCTTCAGGTGTCTTGTAGTTCAAAGTGCCTCCACTAGCTGCATCGATCATCTGCTTAGTGGCCGGATTGAGACCATTGTAGAAGGTCTGAATCTGAAGCCATGAAGGTAGAGCATGGTGGGGACATCTCGTTAACAACTCCTTGAATCGTTCCCATGTGTCATTAATGATTCAGACTCCAATTGAATATACGTAGAGATGTCATTCCTAAACTTTGCAGTCTTCGCCGGTGGGAAATACTTCGTCAGAAACTTCTCAACCATCATGTCCCAAGTAGTGATCGACCCTTTAGGTAATGAATTCAACCACTACTTCACCTTATGCCTTAGTGAAAATGGAAACAACCTCAATCGAATGGCATCATTGGAAACATCATTGATCTTAAATGTGTCACATATCTCCAAGAATACGGCCAAGTGGGTATTAGGATCCTCATCTTACAAGCCATCATACTGTACATACTGTTGAACCATTTGTATCACACTAGGCTTCAATTCAAAGTTATTGGTAGCTATCAGTGGTCTAACGATGCTCGACCCGGTTCCTTGGAGATTAGGTCTAGCAAAGTCAGACATGGTCTGCTCAGTTTGGTTGGCCATGGTATCTAGGTTTTCAGGATGATTCTCTCCTTGGTTTACTGTCTCCTCTTATGATAGTCCGTTTGAAATATCTGTGGTATTAATTCCCATGTCCCTTAGGTTAGTGTTATGGATAAGTCGTTCTGGGTCAGGATGAAATGGTACTAGCCCAGAATTTCTGCCCCTGGTCATAGACTAACAGACTACAAAAAAAGGATATTTCGCGATATCATTATTCATAAACTAAATTACAATTATATAAACAAAAATTGGTAGATTAATAAAGATTAGGATTTCAAAATATTGAAAACGGTCCCCGGCAATGGCGCCAAAAACTTGATGATTACTTTGCTAACAAGTAATAACTCAATGCGATTTCATTCTACATTTTAATATAACTATGTAGATGGGCTAAAGCTAGATTGAATTAACATTCAGGCAAGTGCACCTATCAATCATAGTATAGGAGAAATCTACATCTCGTGTCGTATTCCACATGGTCGTTTCAACTACTCGTACTCACCCTCCCTTTATTATCATACCTATAAATAAAAGTGATATCTAAACTACATTAACCTAACTATGACCATTTGTATAATTCAGCATTAGAGAAGTAAAAATGATAAAAGACATGAAGCTTTTAAGCGATTACATGAACGAACTCATTTATTAGTTCAATTCTAAGTGATCATGAAATGAAAAGACTATTGAATTTGTTGTAATGTAAAGGTTAATTGTTCATCAAAATTCTCTCTCGAGCAATTCCAAATCCAAACCTAAGATAGTAAATTTTCTCTCGAACAATTTACAACACTCAAGTTCGCATTAACTAAAGTACCCTTATTACTACATAAATTCATGAATTTTATCTCTAAATTACCATGAATCCTTTTACTCGTGTTCTAATTTTCCAAACAATATATCTCTCGATCATAGAGTTGAAATTTACAAAGAGAATTAACACAACAATATGAATATACAAATATCATTACAAAGAACCAATTTCTCAATCTAGAAATTTGCAAATTATGTAAAGCAAAGAAGTAATTCATAATGAAGATTAAACTCTTTGTTTGCAATCCTAAACACGAATAAAATACCACAAATTTAACATAAACAAAGCGATACATGATTACTAGAATGTTCAACTATAAATTCATGCAAAATTAAAAGATAAGTGAAGATGAATCACCAAGAGAAAAGAGAGATTGAAAGGAATTAAAGATTAGATAAAATACATAAACAAATACCCTTCAATTCTCCTTCTCTTGGATGCTCCACTTCGGCCTTCAGCAGTTCTCCAATTCCAAAATAATCCAAAAGTTCCTCCCAATTTTTTCTACAGGAAATATATAGTCCCTTTGCAAACAGGTCGGACACGGGTTCCAACACGGTCGTGTGTCAAGCCCTGTGGATGGTTCCTATGCGGTTCCCCCACGAGTAGGTGTGTTTAGTAGTGGGTCGTGTCAGATGACACGGGTATGGACACAACCGTGTATTAGGCCGTGTTCTTCAGACACGGGTTGGTCGGCAGTCGTGTTCAAATATGACACGGGTAGGCACACGGGCGTGTTCCATACCCATGTGAGTCTCTGTCTCCTGCGTCCAACTTCTTCAGCTCCAGGTGCATAGGACATGGGTAGGCACACGGTCGTGTGTCCGGCCGTGTGCGCCAAATTTTCGTCCTGTCATCAGCCATGTTGACTCCGTGAACTCCTCTGTTTGCTCCAAGACTTTTAGGTCCATTGGTTGGCATTACCTGCAGTAGAAAAATGAAAGAATCAGTAAATAGTTTATTACAAGGAATGCCAAAGACTTCTAAATGTGCTCTTCCATCTATGATACAATAATTTCTTTACTATTATCGTGAAATCACCACAAAAAGGGGGAGGAAATAGTAGACATGATTACAATTATGATAGTAAAAAGCCTATCATAATCATACTCATCAGGAACACGGGTACAGACACGGTTAGGCACACGCCCGTGTCAATGATACGCCCGTGTCATTCAGCCGTGTTTCTAGCCGTGTCCTTCTCAGGAGGAAAACAGCCAAAACACCAGCCAGACACGGCCGTGGAAACGCTCGTGTCGTAGGCCGTGTACCCCTATACTGGCACCAAAAATCCCTTTTTACGCGACCAACTCAAAAACAATTTTCGGGGCGTTACAAATCTCCCCCACTTAAGGAATTTTGTCCCGAAATTAAGTAAAGGTACACAAAAATTACAAGTTACCTGAATGGAACAACTCGGGGTATTCCTCCAACGTAGCTTGCTCTCGCTCCCATGAAAGTTCCTCACGTCCGCAATTATCCCAACAGACTTTAACCATTCAGACTTCCTTATTGCGGAGTCGCTTGACTGCAACATCTTCAATATGTACTGGCTTGACCCTTGTCGTTAATTCATAATCAACCGGTACTTGATTGTCCGCAATGATCTGCGAAGGCCCTTGCACAGCCTCATGCAACACCAACACATGGAACACATCGTGTAGCCCACTCAATTCCACCGACAGCTTCAATCTATACGCTGCTTTGCCAACACGCTCCAAGATCTCAAATGGTCCAAGGTATCTCGGACTCAGCTTCTTCAAGCGTCGAACCCGCGAGACACCCTTGAACGGTTTGATTTTCAAGTACACCCTGTCACCAACACTGCACTCCATGTTCCTATGTTTGGCGTTATAGTACTTTGACTGTCTGTCCTGAGCGATCTTCAACCGTTCCTGAATTATCCATATCACTGAAGTGTCATCTTCCACCGCCTGATGTTTATAAAGCTTCGACTCGCCTGTCTCCAACCAAGACAACGGCATGCGACACTTTTTACCGTACAAGGCCCCGAAAGGCGCCATTCCAATACTCGCCTGGAAGCTGTTGTTGTACGCAAACTCCACCATGTACAGGTGATCTTCCCACTGCTTTCCAAAATCTAGGACGCACATGCAAAGCATGTTCTCCATCGTCCGGTTGACCCTCTCGGTTTGGCCATCCGTCTGCGGATGAAAGGCTGTTCTGAACTTTAGCTTAGTACCCAACAGACTATGCACAAACCTCCAGTCATTCGACGTGAAGTGTCCATCTCGATCACTAACAATACTGCGGGGCACACCATGCAACCGTACAATATTCTCCACATAGAGTTTGGCTAACATTTCCACCAGATCTTCCTTCTTGATCGGGATGAAGTGCGACACCTTTGTCAACCTATCTACGACCACCCAAATGGCATTGTTTCCCTTCTGTGACTTCGACAAACCATGCACAAAATCCATAGATATGTCGTCGAATTTCCATTCCGGGATAGGCAAGGACTTTAGGAAACCTCCTGGCTTCTGGCACTCCGCCTTAACCAAGACACAAGTTTGACACTTGGCCACATAGAGTGCTACGTCTTTCTTCAATCCTGGCCACCAAAACAATTTCTTCATGTCTCTATACATCTTCGTGCTTCCTGGGTGGATCGAGTACTTGGTATGATGAGCCTCGTACATCAACTCCTCCCGAAGATTATCCGCACTAGGAACGCATAGGCGACCGTCCTTCCTTAGCAACCTATCCTCAACAACAAACTGGGAATTTGACCCATCCAATGATTCATCAAAGATCTGCTTCATGCTGTTATCCTGAATCAACGCCCGCCGAACTCTATCAGCTAGGTCACACTGCACCTCGGTCCAAAACAGTTTCACCTCAGTACTAGACTGCTTGTCAATGCAAGATATCTCCAGAGCCTCCAACTCTCGGTCCAATCTTTCATCATGTACCGATAATCAGTTGGACTCTGCGGGAATCTTACGACTCAACGCATCCATCACTACATTACCATTCCCTTGCACATAATGTATCTTGAAGGTGTAGTCCACTAGGAACTCCATCCACCTCCGCTGCCTCATGTTCAGATCCTTTTGATCTAACAGGTACCTCAAGCTCTTATGATCGGTGTATATATCGACTTTTACACCGTACAGATAGTGCCTCCATAGATTTAAAGCAAATATCACGGCCGCTAACTCCAAGTCGTGGACCGGATAATTTCTCCCGCGAGCCTTCAATTGTCATGAACCATAAGCTATCACTCTCCCATGCTGTAGCAAAACACAACCCAAACCACTGCCTGAAGCATCACTATAGATTCCGAATCCTTCGGTTCCACTTGGCGAACATAAAATAGGCGTTGTGGTCAACCGCCTCTTCAACTCTTCAAATGCCTGTTCGTACTCCGAAGACCACACAAACTTCTGATTCTTCCTAGTCAAAGTCGTGAGTGGTAGTGCTATCCGCGAGAAGTTCTCTATGAAGCGCCTGTAGTAGCCAGCAAGCCCCAGAAAGCTCCGAACCTCTGCCACTGTAGTCAAAGCAGGCCACTCCCGTATCATCACTATCTTCGCTGGATCCACAGCTATACCTTCTCCACTAATAACATGACCAAGGAATTCTATCGAGGATAACCAGAATTCAAACTTGGAGAACTTATCATACAACTGGTTTCTCCTCAACATCTCCAACACCAAGTGTAGGTGATTGTAGTGATCCTCTTCACACTGCGAGTACACCAGGATATCATCGTTAAATACTATCACAAAAAGTCCAGGTACTCTCTAAACGTCCTATTCATCAGATCCATAAACACGGATGGCGCATTGGTCAAACCAAACGGCATGACCGTGAACTCGTAATACCCAAACCGTGTACTGAATGTTGTCTTTGTGATGTCGCTCTCCCTTATCATCAACTGGTAGTAACCCGACTTCAGATATAACTTCGAATATACCGTTGACCCAACCAACTGATCAAATAGATCGTCTATTCTCGGGATCGGATACTTATTCTTTTCCGTAAGCTTGTTCAATTCCCGGTAGTCGATACAAAGCCGCAAGCTCCCATCTTTCTTCTTAACAAAGAGAACTGGTGCGCTCCAAGGCGACGAACGTGGACGCACATAACCTTGCTCTAACAACTCTTGCAGTTGCACCTTCAACTCCGCCATCTCTTTTTGCGCTATCTGATAGGGGGAGCGTGACACCGGTTTGGCACCCGGTACCAGCTCAATAGTAAAGTCTATCTCCCGTTGAGGAGGAGCTCCTGGGAGATCTTTTGGAAACACATCGGGATGCTCAGACACAACTGGGATGCTGTCCAAACTAGACTTAGGCGTCAAAGTCTGCACTAATGTGGCAAATAGCTTTGCCCCAGACCGAACTGCCTTAATCACCTGAAGGGTCGACATCAAAATATTCCCTGACCACTTCATGCCCGCAAACGTAGTCTCCCGATCAGTGTTCAGACCCAACTTACCTTCCTTTCGGTTGTAATCATTATAAGCTCACTGGTCTGAAAGCCAGTCCATACCAAAGGTTACATCGAACTCTACTAATGGTAGAATCAACGCTCGCAAATCAAACTCCTGATTCCCAATCCGAACCTTCACTACGCAGTCCCTATCCGCGCGCATTAAGCACCCATTGGGCAACAACACATCCAACTTATCTTTTGCCATCGAGGGAGGGACCCCGATGCGCGTCACAAATCATTCGGACAAGAAGGAATGCGAAGCGCCCGTATCAAATAAGGCTCTCGCCAGACAATCGAGAGTCAATACAAATCCTAGCAACAACAGAAGTAAGCTAACACAAAAAAGAGGTAACAAACACAAAAGTTAATCTACTATAAATTAACTCATACCTGTCACAACGTCAGCTTGCTTTATGGCCTTTTGCAGACCAAGATTATAAACTCTAGGCTGGACTGGAGCATGATGGGACACGGTTGACTCCACCGCCTTCCCTTTCTCCTCATAAGTCGCTCCAGACTTCCTCTCGGACTTTGAACGTCCGCTCCAACATTCACGAGCAAATGCCCCGTCTTCCCGCAGTTATAGCAAGCTCTTGGGAATCAACTTGTAGTTGCCCCCGACGCACTAGCCGAAGGGGCTGAGTTCGAAGTCCTCTGCTTCTTATTCCATCTGCAGAATCCTGACTTTGAACTAGGCACTTTGAAATCTGCCTTCTTTTCTCCTGAGTCCTTCTTCTCTTGCACCCTCTTCGTAACCTTTTCCAAAGACCGGGCCGAGTTGATGAAGGCTAGGAAGCCCTGCGCCTTAGGCCCAGCAAGGAGTAACTGTAGGTCACCACGAAGACCCTCATAAAATCTGTTGGTCTTCCTCTCCTCTTCCGTAAACATAGCCCCAGCATACCGACCCAACCATGTAAACTCATGGAGGTACTCGTCCACGCTTCTAGATTCTTGAGTCAACCCATGATATTGGTTCTCCATCTCAAGCTTCTGAGCAGAGGGTAGGTATCTGGCCAAGAATAGTCTAGGGAATTCCTCCATCGACACATCAGAAAGTTGTCTTCCTACTAGAAGATGAAACTCCAACTCATCCCACCACAGCCTCGCTTCACCCGCCAAAAGAAAGGTCGCTATGGTGGTCTTCTGCCACTCTGCAGTTAATGTGGCTGTCAAAACCCTCTTTATCATAGAGAGTCAGTCCTCAGCTTAAGCTAGCGTTCCAGTCCCGTCAAATACTGGGTGATGAAAGCCCATTACATGCTTAAGCTGCTTCTCCGAAGCTCTCCTCGACTCTACCAGATCAACTGCTGTGCGCTCCACCACTCTCGGCTCTGCCGCCCTAACCGGTTCTTGCTCATTCGCAGGAGGTGCGTGATGCATTTGCCCTACAGGTTGGGCATTTATCATTGCAAATACCGCCTCAGCCACCAACCTGATGGTTTCCGCTGAAGGAGGTGTTGTAGGCACGTCCCTTGGTGCACTACTTTCCGTTGATTGCGGACTCTCTGACTGACCAGCACTGCTCCTAGCTGCCTATAGTAGCAAAGACACACGATTAGATGACAAACAAATTGCTAAAAGCAATCATTGGAACACTCAGATTCCACAAAACAAGTGTATTTTTCATTCCTAAGTGGACATTCATGGGTTCTTTTTGATGTTATAACGATGACGCACACATGTGCTCACCACCCTTTAAAAGAATTCGCCCACGAATTCATTTAAGCTTGACCGTAACCAGAAGTCTGATACTAAATTATAACACCCCCATCCATCACATGGTATATAACAGAAGGTCCAGCTGGAACCCGATGCCATATACCACAGACGGTCGGAAGGGTTACATAAGAATATTTAAACATTTCAATTAAGACTACTCGTCCTACACAGAGCATTCTAGCGGAAGCTTTTAAATAGTTGAAAGAACCCAAATCTTAAATCCATAATCATGAATGTCCACATCCACACAACAGGAATGAAACCCAAATACACTGAAAAGGTACATGGCCTTATGGCATTACAATAGTTCACTTAATAAATAGTGTCTTACATACATCGGCTCGCAGGCCGGCCACACATGACAAAATAAAAATAGCTATACTTTATGGTCTTCGAGGCCCAGCACAGCAACATGGGCTCCAACCCGCTATTTTGCACTCGGCTCCGCAGCACCTGCAAGCAACATTCCACCACACGGTAGCAAACAGGAAATGGTCAGCAAATGCCGACCAAATTATAACGAACCCGTCCCTTTTCTCGGGACAGCGGTGCTCCTTCCCTGCATATCATTAGCCCAGCTAAATAATTATATAAAAACATACTTCGCCACAGGTGTAGGCTCGCACGGCCAAACACCTCGTGCAGTCAGGGCATATTAACGGTGAATCCTGACACTTCAGCGTCTTCATCACCACCTCTAGGGTGGCAACAACAAGAGCATTTTAGCCTTCCTGACCCTGCCTAGTCTAAGGCTCCCGACTATGCCAACAGCCAGTCCCCTTTTCGTGTCTTTCGCACCGAACCACATAGCCTAGGTCCAATTCCACTTTCCCGTTGCTCAATCGCGTAGTTCACATTAAGACGTACGCACGAGCCAAGCTTCTCCCGGATACTAATATTTTTCCAAACAATGACATAACCCAGTTATGTTCAAGGCCGGTTCCCAGACCACCAAGTTAGCAGAACAACGATTCTGCTCAATTTTCCGGGTGCGCCTTGGAGCTAACCTCCAAGGATCCCTGCTGCAATCTACCGCGTAGAAACCCAAAAACCCAAAGCACGGAGTCTTCTCCGGCAAATCATAACAAATGCAACATCACCGATCCAGACCAACATGTCCGGGTAGGCTTCACACACAATGCCTATGCCCGTACTTCGATTCCGGACTCTATATACAACACAAGGGGGAATATTCACATCAATCCCAAGGAACACCACGCACTCACCGCACACTCGTGGGAGCGGGATTCCCTATGTAGAAAGGAAGAGCTTCACATGCTCAAGTGGAGAATCGTTACCCTTATAGTCCGCTTTGACGCCATGAAAAAACTACACGGATGGAAATCTTCGCAATGAACTTTCCTCCACGGATCCGCTCTCAGATCTCAAAATGATGCTCCGATGCTCCGCCAGCGCCCAAAATCCTCCTTCTTACTCCTCTCTCTAACTCCTTGGAAAGAGAAAGCTTGGAAATAAATGAAGGATTAACTCCCCTATTCCAGGCCTTAACAGAGCAGGAAACCATCTGGGCCGTTGGATCTTATTTAAAGAAAACAAACGGCTCAGAACCGCTCAAAAAATCCCCAAACCTGGGCCGAACACGGCTTGGCACACGGCCTTGTCCCAGGCTGTGTGCCACGATCCAGGCACGATTGTCGAACACAGAGACTCACACGGGCTAATACACACCCGTGTCTCACTCGACACGCCCGTGTCGGATACTCGACACGCCCATGACTAGGGGGCGTGTCACAAATAACTGCCATGGCAACGGACACGACCCAACTGAACACGGGTAGGGACACGGGTATGAACACGCCCGTGTCACTTGATAATCGTCGAGCAAAAATCATCGATCGTCGAACGCAGAGGGTCACTCGACAATCGTCGAGTACCGTTCATCGATCGTCGAATGTAGGGGGACACGCCCTCCCGACACGCCCGTGTCGCCTGGCGGTTCCTCCCGAACACTTTTCATCGAACTCAATCAGCTTTCGGGAACACGGGTACAGACACGGTTAGGCACACGCCCGTGTCAATGACACGCCTGTGTTATTCAGCCGTGTTTCTATCTGTGTCCTTCTCGGGATGAAAACGGCCAAAACACTAGCCAGACACGGTCGTGGACATGCCCGTGTCCTAGGCTGTGTACCCCTATACCGACACCAAAAATCCCTTTTTACGCGACCAACTCAAAAACAATTTTCGGGGCGTTACAATAGAGAAGGTAACTTTATCGTCGCCTACTCGTAGGAAGAGCTTACCATTGCTTACGTCAATGATAGCTCGGGAGGTGGCAAGGAAGGGTCGGCCAAGGATCAAGGGAACCTCAACGTCTTCTTCGATGTCCAATATGACGAAATCCACCGGGAAGATGAATTTGTCGACTTTAACTAAGACATCCTCCACAATTCCTAACGGGTATTTAACGGATCTATCAGCGAGCTGGATACTCATGCATGTGGGGTTGAGGCTACCAATTCCTAACTTCTTGAATAATGAGAAGGGCATCAGGTTGATACTCGCACCTAAGTCGGCCAATGCGTGCTTGACAAAAAGATTACCAAAGGCACACAGAATAGAAAAACTACCTGGGTCACTGATCTTCTTTGGTAAACTGTTTGTCAAGACTGCAGAGCACTCGACATTTAACGTGACGTGAAATAAGTTCTCTAACTTCTTTTTATTAGTCAGGAGGTCCTTAAGATACTTAGTGTACTTCAGCATTTGGGAGATTGCTTCGTGGAAGGCTAGATTTATATGGATTTGTTTAAATATTTCTAGGAAGTGGAGTATTGATCATCCTGACATTGCTTGTTAAGTTCGTAAGGGTATGGTCGTAAAACCCCTTATCCATCGCACAACATATATCAGTAGGTCCGACCGGGGCCCGACGCCATATACCACAGACAGACCGAAAGGTTACTCAATGGAAACCATCCAACTAAGAATCAACGTCCTATAGAGAGTGCATTCTAGTGGAAGCAATTTAAAAGTTGCAATAAATAAAGAACCCTGTCAATGGCATGAATGTCCACTAAACAAAACCAGAAGGAATGAATGTACAATACACCAGTACTTGACCTTATGGACTTACAATAGTTTACTCAATTTAAAGTGTTTTCCAAACCTCGGCACGCATGCGGGTCACACATGAATAATACAAGTAAACATTTAATATCTGGGCCTTTGAGGGCCGGCTCAGCTACATGGGATTTTGCCCGCTATTTACTACTTGGCTCTGTAGCACTTGTAAGCAACAATCCACCGCAACGGTGGTAAACAAAAGCAACGGTCAGCTATGCTGACCAAATTATAACAACCCCGCCCCGAACTCGGGGTGGAAATGCTCCTTCCCTGCACGTTTTTAGCGTAACCAAGCAGTATAGTGTAAAACCACTTATCACAGGCATGGGCACGCACGACCACACACCTCGTGCTCTTATGGCACATTCTCCGTGAACACGGTCAAAGTCCGATGTCTCACCACCGCCCCTAGGACGGCAAATTCTCGTGAGCATTTGAGCCTTTCTAGCATAAGTCACATCAATTGAAAACATCCACAGCCTAAGACCCGCCCTCTATGCCAACAGTAGTCCTCTAACACCGATCCACATAGAGCGGGTACGGTTCCACTTAACCCGTTGCTTACCTCGCCACGATAATTAAAGTTATCAGCGCGGGTCAAGCTTCCCCGAAGCCCGTGTATCGAACACACAATATTACATAACCCAGTTATGTACAAGTTGGCTCCTAGGCCACCAGGATGGCAAAATCACGCATATGCCCAATTTTTTGGGTGCACCTTGAGGTTAGTCCCCAAGGCTCCATGTTGCAGTCTACCGCGTAGAAAACCCGAAAAACAACCATCGATGCGGGGTCTTCTCCGGCCATTAATGCAATGCAACATCACTGATCTAGACCAACTTGTCCGGGCAGGCTTCACAAATCATGCATATGTCCGTTTCTCGATTACGGACTCTACATGCTAAACAATGGGGACTATTCATGTCTACGCGAAGGAATGCCTCACACTCACCGCAAACTCGCCTGAGAGAACTTCCTATGCAAAGGAAAAGAGGACTTCACATATCCTAGGATGAGAATCGTTACCTTAGCATTCCTCTTAGGCACCATGGAATTCTATGCGGATGAAAAGCACCACAACGTCCTCGCCTCCGTAGATCCGAAGTCAGCTCGCGATTCGGGGCTCCGAAGCTCCGTCGGTGGCCGGATCTCTCTTCCTACTTCTTCCTTACTCTCCCATCTCTCTAGAATTTTAAAAAGAGATTGCTTGGATGAAATGAATACATCCAAACCCTATTCTCTGGTATAACCTAGCCTGAGCAGCCCTGAACCGTCGGATCCCAAAATAAGGAAACGGACGGCCACGATTCGGGCTTGAAATCTAAAACTTGGGCTGAACACAGCTTGTGACATGCCCGTGTCCAAGGCCGTGTGCCCCATTCGTCATCGAAACTGTCGTGTCCCGAAAAGAATACGGGCTCTCAACACGCCCGTGTCTAGCTGGATACGCCCATGTCATCCAGTACACGCCCGTGTATCTGGGCATGTTCCTCCATCGATATAGTACCAACACTCACCCGAGAAGAACACAGGTTCTTGACACGCCCGCGTCAAATTTGACACGCCCATTTCAGGATGAACACGCCTGGGTTCCAGGCCGTGTTTCACCCCCGACACAACTCGGCCAACCACCTGAGTAGGACACGGCCTGGGACACACCCGTGTCTCAGGCCGTGTTCGCTGCTTGACGATCGTTGACTGAAATTCGTCGACCACTCGGCCATTGTCGAACCCGATCATGACACGCCCCTGGGAAATGCCCGTGTCCCAGGTCGTGTGACCCCTACCAAGTCCCAGACTTGGCTCAAAATGCCTTCCGTCACTCTTTTGAGTTTCAGGGCGTTACAACTCTGTCCCTCTTAAAAGAATTTCGTCCCGAAATTACATAAAGGAAAGATAAAAAACAAAACCTAAATGGTACCTGAGTGGAATAACTTCGGGCACTCCTCAAGCATGGTCTGCTCTCGCTCCCATGAGAGCTCCTCCCGACCGCAGTTGTCCCAACGGACCTTGACCATTCTGATCTCTTTGTTGCGTAGCCTCTTAACTTTCGAGTCCTCAATGCGTATAGGCTTGACCTTTGTCGTCAACCCATTATCGACCGACACTTGATCGACCGCAATCACTTGCGAAGGCTCCTGCACAGCCTTTCGCAGCACCGATATGTGGAATACATCGTGTAGACCACTTAGCTCCACTGATAGCCTCAATCGATAAGCTGCTTCGTCAATCCGCTCTAGAACCTCAAACGGTACAAGGTACCTCAGGCTTAGCTTCTTCAAGCGCCGAACCCGCGAGACACCCTTGAACAACTTGATCTTCAAGTACACCCAGTCGCCGACTACGAACTTCACGTTCCTATGTTTGGCATTATAGTACTTAGCTTGGCAGTCATGAGCAATTAGCAATCTCTCTTGAATCGTTCGAACCAACAATGTTGCATCTTCCACCTCTTGTCACTTGTACAACTTTGACTCACTCGTTTCCAACCAAGACAATGTCGTGCGACATCTTCTACGATAAAGGGCCTCAAAGGGTGTCATTTGTATGCTCGACTGGTAGCTATTGTTGTAAGAGAATTCCTCTAAGTATAGGTGATCTTACCACTGCTTCCTGAAATCCATAACGCACATGTGAAGCATGTCTTCCATCGTCCTATTGACCCTCTCGGTCTGACCATCCGTCTGAGGATGAAAGTATGTGCTGAAACTCAGCTTTGTTCCCAACATCTGCCGCACCAACCTCCAATCATTGGATGAGAACCGCCCATCTCGGTCACTCACGATGCTGCGTGGCACACCATGAAGCCGTACAATATTATCCACATATAATTTCACAAATTTTTCCATAGAATCATACTTCCTATGTGGAATGAAGTGCGACACTTTCGTCAAACGATCAACGACCACCCAGATGGCATCGTTTCCCTTCTACGACCTTGGTAAACCATGCACAAAGTCCATAGTAATGTCGTCAAACTTCCACTCCGGAATAGGCAAGGACTTCAAGAATCCTCCAGGCTTTTGGCACTCCGCCTTCACTAAGGCATAAGTTTGACACTTCACCACGTAGAGTGCCACATCCTTCTTAAGCCCTGGCCACCAGAACAATTTCTTCACATCGCGGTACATCTTCGTGCTCCCCGGGTGAATCGAGTACTTGGTATGATGTGCCTCGTATAACAATTTCACCCATAATTTGCCCACATTCAGGATGCACAGACGACCGTCATTCCATAGCCATCCATCCTCAACAACAAATTGGGAATTTGACCCATCCAAAGCATCAACCATGATTTGCTTCATGCGGCCATCCATAACCAGAGCCTGCCAAATCCGATCAGCCAGGTCACACTGAACTTCTGTCCAGTTCAATAGCGCTTCAGTACTTGTTTGCTTGTCTACGCAAGAGATCTCAAACGCCTCCAACTCCTGAACCAACCGCTCGTCGTGGATCGACAGCCAATTGGCTTGAGCTGGGGCCCTGTGACTCAACGCATCCACAACTGCATTGCCTTTCCCAGGCACATAATGAATTTTGAACGTGTAGTCCCCCAGGAACTCCATCCATCTCCGCTGTCGCATGTTTAGATCTTTCTGATCCAACAAGTATTTCAGGCTCTTGTGGTCGGTATAGATATCGATGTTCACCCCGTACAAGTAGTGCCTCCACAGCTTCAAGGAAAAAATCACAACCGTTAACTCCAAGTCATGGACAGGATAATTACTCTCAGGCACTTTCGGCTGTAGCGAGCCATACGCTATCACACTTCCATGCTATAGTAGGACAAAACCCAATCCACTGCCCAAGGCATCGCTATAGATTTCAAAGCCTTCGGTCCCACTCGGCGAACTCAGTACAGGCGTCGTGGTCAACCGACTCTTCAACTCCTCAAAATCTCGTGCGCACTCCGGCATCCCAACAAACTTCTGCTCTTTCCTCGTCAGAGTCATGAGGGGTAATGCTATCCTCGAGAAGTTCTCCACGAAGCTCCTGTAATAGCCGGCAAGCCCCAGAAAACTCCAGACATCCGCTACCGTAGACAGCACAGGTGTAACACCCCCTATCCGTCACATAACATATAGCAGTAGGTCCGGCCGGGGCCCAACGCCATATACCACAGACAGACCGGGTGGTTACTCATGGAAACCATCCAACCAATCAACGTCCTACACCGAGCATTCTAGCGGAAGCAGTTTATAAAAGTTGCATTAAAGAACCCAGCACTAAAGCATGAATGTCCACTAATCCAAAATAGGAATTTTATACAAAATACCCAACATGAGCCTTAAGGCCTTACAAAATGTTTCAATTCAAATTACATGTTTTACAAACCACGGCACGTAGGCCGGTCATACATGAATAAAGCAGTAAACACTTCCAATTAGGCCTTCGAGGGCCAGCTTCGCATTCGGGCTTTAGTCCGCTATTGACCGCTTGATCCAGCTGCACCTGCAAACAACAAACCAACGCACGGTGGCAAACAAGGCAACGGTCAGCAATGCTGACCAAATTATAACGATCCCGCCCCCAACTAGGGGCGGCGATGCTCCTTCCCTGCATTTCTTTAGCATAAGCGAGCAATATACATATAAATTCATTTCATCACAGACGTTGGCTCGCACGGCCACACGCCCCATGCTCTCAGGGCACATTCTCGGTGAACCGGTCGATGTCACGTCAATTAAAGCCATAGACATTCCGGACTCACCACCGCCACTTTGACGGCCAAATGATGATTTGTAAATATACGTATTTTTGTGCACATTAATTTAGTCATTTTCATTTATTTTCGTCATTTTTACTTATTTTTGTTCAATAAAATGCTCATATTCTTGTAAATTTACTTCTAACTTGTTTTATTTTATTTTGCAGAAAAATTCCAAAATCTGCCAAAATTGGGCAGTACACGCCCGTGACAATTTGGTCACGCCCGTGACCGGGCCGTGACTGTGCATTTCCCGTGAAAACGGACGATTTCTGAAGTAAAAGCTTGACACGTCTGGCGACACGCCCGTGTCACCCGACACGGGGCGTGACCCAAGCCCGTGTTCACTCCACTCGACGAATTCATCTCGACGATCGTCGAGTGTCGACACCAACAGTCACGCCCAGCGTCACGCCCGTGATCTGGGGCGTGACTCAATTTCCGCTCGACGATTTCGACTCGACACTTTCCGCTCGACATTCGTCGAGTGTCGACACCAACTGACACGCCCAGCTTCACGCCCATGACCTGGGGCGTGACCTTTCTAGCTGGCCCGACAAGATGCTGACAAAGACTTTTGACGCAACCCGCGCCCGGTTCTACCTCCCCGACACGCCCAGAGTCACGCTCGTGACCTGGGGCGTGACTGCTGCGAACTCAGCCCGAAGTCAACTTTGCTGTCCAATCGCCGGCCGCCTTCATGAATAGTACTGTCACGCCCCCCCTACACGCCCGTGACCGATGGCGTGTACTTAGAATTTTTTGCCTATAAATTGCCCAGTTCTGTAAGGTCCAAGGGTTCAGATTTTTGGGCCAATTTAGTGTCTTTTTGTGGCCTTAATCCGTGGATACTAGTGCTATGTAAGGAGATTTCTCCCTTCTTTATTTCTTGTTTTGTTTTGCTTTATCTTTTAGCTTTGTAATAGCTTGATAATTTTAATAAAATGTTAGATTTTTTCTCTCTATATAGCATGAAAATTCATTTGGATGGCTCACTTCTTCCCCTTTTTACCCTTGGTTTCATCCTTGTTCTTCATTTAGTTCTTCATTTATGAAATGTGTGTGTGTGTGTATGAGTGTAATTTATTTACTTTACATGTCTTTTTCCCTTAACTTGTCTTCATGCTTAGGATTTTGATTTCATTCTTATGATTTTATAAAAGAGATTTAAAAAGTGATTTTGTTCTTTTTTTTACTTAGTTTTCTTTTAGGATGGTAAAACCTCTTTTGTTCTTTTCATCTTCTTTCTCATTTTTTTTATCACTTTCATAACATCATAAGAATGAAAATGTTGGCATTTTAATTTTCCAAAAACTTTGGTTTTTAATTTGTTTAAAAAACTTTTGTCTTCTAAAAATTGAAATTTCATCTTTTTATTTGTTTTTGGCAAAACCTAAGCATGAAAAAGTTAAAATTTTAATTTTTACGTAATTTTCATTTTGCTTTTTATGTGTGTGTGTGAGTGTATGATCCTAAATTTCCTTTTGTTCTTCTTAATCTTCATGAAGTGTGTATGAGTGTAGGTGTATAACTTTTATGCTTTGATTTAAATTGTGTAGAGTGTGTGAGTATAGGTGTTAAATTTTAATGATTTCTTTTAATGCTTTCTTTTAATGCTTTGTTCAATTTTGTAGAGTGTGTGAGTGTAGGTGTTAGCTTTATTGCTTTCTTGAAATTCATTTGGAGTGTGTGTGTTTGTGTGCATTTATTTCCGCCTACTCATTAAGAGTTAAATGGCGCATCGTTTTCATTTTCAGTCCTACTCGTTTGAGTAGGACTTGTTATTTTCTTTCTTTATTTTTCCGCCTACTCACTTGAGTTTAAATGGCCGGACTTTATTTCCCGCCTACTCGTTTGAGTAGGATTTGTAATTTTTCTTTCTTTATTTTTCCGCCTACTCACTTGAGTTAAATGGCCGGACTTTATAGCCCTGTAATCGCATTTATTTTCTCCTACTCATTTGAGTAGCACTCACTTTCATTTCAGTCCTACTCGTTTGAGTAGGACTTGCAATTTTCAGCTTTTATTTACCGCCCCCACTCGTTTGAGTGGGACTCGCAAATTTGAAAAATGCAAATTTCTTTTATGTGTAACTTAGTCCCTTTTTAATTTATAATTTGGAGTGTGCGTGAGTTCTTGTTTTAGCTAATTTTTCAGTTTTCTAAATGTTGTTATTTTTCTTGTGTCCCCTTCTTATAATCATTTAGTGTTTAATTTTGAACTCGCGCCTCACTAAATTATAAGCCGTCCACATACCGATGTGTGGCTAATCGCTATTAGCCTCGGCATCGAAGAGCATTGGGACATTTGAAATGATTTATAATAATTGAAGCTCTTTATTTTCATTTTAATTTAAGCACTTAAGGTTTACCCCGGGTTTACGACGCGTAGGACCACATAATCGATGTGTGGGCCCTATTTCCGTAGTCCATATGCTAGCTAGCCGAGAGGCCGTGCATATGGACCGATCACCCCTGGGTAAATAGAGTTGCGTGCATACCCTCGAGAGAGGACTAGCGTAATTCTACCGGATTGGGTTCCCCACTCAATAGCGGGGTTCTTACCGTAAAGCGGGCGTTAAGAGGAATCCTTCGTCGGACTAACGTTCGGTCGAATAGTCTTAACGTTTAGGTGAGCGATATCCCTATAGCTAGGTGAGCTCACATTTTTGGAACCTCCACGGCCAAGTTGCCTTATTATTAATTTGAAAACTAAGTCTTTTTATTATTAAAAATTATTTTAGTCTTAATCCAATTCGATGCCGAGCGTTAACCCTTCATCGAATATTTTCTAAATCGTTTTTTCGCTCCTTTGCTTTTCCGTCTTTTATTTAGTAAAAAAAAAAATCCACCTTTCTTTCAGTAAAATAATAGTCCTCCCGGAGGAGTAAGAATAGTCAACACGACCCCGAGAACAATACGACCTCGGTATTCCCCCGAATATCGAGTACTACTTGCGATAGGTGCACTTGCCTACCCGAGCACGCCCGCGGCAATCGACTCACCGAACCAACCATAGTAAGAGTCTGTTCGTGGGCACATCAAGTTTTTGGCGCCGTTGCCGGGGATTCTCTTTTCGAGTTGCTATTTCGAATTCCGGAGTCTATTAATTTTACTTATTTTCTATAAAAAAAAACTAAAAACTTTATTTTAAAAAAAAAAACTAAAAAAGTGTTTATTTTGTTTTATTTTTGTTTGGGTGTATGACCCGAGGACAACCCTCAGAGTCTGAAGATTTTGACTTCGACCCTGAGATCGAACGCTCTCTTACGCGTATTCGATCTCAACGCCGAAATCCTTCTTTAGATCCCGAGGAATCTATCGGAGAACCTACTGTTGTACTTATGGCCGCCCCTAACCTTCCCCCGGCGGCCGAGCGTACTATGTCCTATTACGCCCGGCCTAACCTGGATGATTCTGGGTCGAGTATTGTTCGCCCTGCGGTGGCGAATAATAATTTTGAAATAAAGTCGAGTGTCATTCAAATGGTCCAAAACGCCGTGCAGTTCGATGGGCTGCCGGATGAGGACCCGAATGTCCACTTGTCCAATTTCTTGGAGATATCTGACACCTTCAAGATCAATGTCGTCACTGATGACGCCATTCGTTTGCGCTTATTTCCTTTTTCCCTTAAGTCCAAAGCCAAGGCGTGGTTGAATGGCCTCCCGCGAGGATGTATCACCACGTGGGCTGAGTTGACGGAACGGTTCCTAACGAAGTACTTTCCGCCCGCCAAAACTGCAAAGTTGCGAGCAGACATTTCTTCATTTGTGCAAAACGATCTTGAGTCTCTATACGAGACTTGGGAACGGTTTAAGGAATTCCTCCGCCGTTGCCCGCACCACGCGCTGCCAACGTGGTTGCAAGTTCAAATTTTCTATAATGGGCTGAATTTTCAGACGCGTCAAATGATTGACGTGGCTGCCGGGGGTACGCTTAACAACAAAACCCCCGAGGCCGCCCAGGCTTTATTCGAAGAAATGGCTATGAACGCCTATCAATGGAACGTCCCGCGGGGACGCCCAAAGCTGGCGGTTGGTCTTTTTGAAGTGGATGCCACTGCTCTCTTGACCCTTCAAGTTGAAAGGTTAACAAAGCAGGTGGCAGAGATGTCTGCTGCCTCCTCCACCCCGCCTTGTTTTATTCCTCCTAACGTCTGCGTAGCTGAAGAGTTCGTGGACTTCATGGGAAATTCGGGTCGTCCTCCCTTCAACCCCAATAACAACCCTTATAGTAATAACTATAATCCGGGTTGGAGGAATCACCCCAACTTCTCGTGGAGCAACCCGAATAATGCTCAGCGTCCCCCTATTTCTTATGCGCCCGGATTTCTTCCTCCTCCTCCTCTTCCGAAACCCTCCCCGATGGAGGAAAATTTTTCGAAGTATATTGCGTCCAACGAGTCAAATATCTGGAACATCACCGGATCGCTAAAAACACTCGAACAACAGGTTGGACAGCTGGCGAGGATGATGTCCGAGCGCGCGCTCGGGGCACTGCAGGGAAACACGGAGCCCAATCCGCGGGAGAACGCCAACGCTATAACCCTCCGTAGCGGAAAGGAGGTGGTCGATCCAAAACGGACCGACCCTCAGGTACATATTTCACCTCCGACCCCTCTTCCCCTTTCTTCGCTTACGCCGCCTTTACCTATTATAAAAGAAAAAATTATTCTAAACAAGGCTCTTCCGTATCCGCATAAATTAGATAACGAGCGTAAGGACGCGCAATATGAAAAATTTATTTTATTATTAAAACAAATTCATATTAATGTTCCTTTTTGCGAGGCTATCTCGCAAATGCCCAAATATGTGAAATTTTTAAAAGAACTACTTTCTAATAAACGTAAATTAGAGGATATCTCGCATGTATCTCTCAACGCTGTCTGCTTGGCGGCCCTTACTAATAAATTGCCCGCAAAACAAAATGACCCGGGACGGTTTTCCATCCCGTGCTTTTTGGAGATATATTAGTAAAGTACGCCTTAGCTGATTTAGGGGCTAGCATTAATCTGATGCCGTTCTCACTCTTTTCGCGTTTAGGTTTGGGTACTCCTAGTCCTACGAATATGCGCATCCAATTAGCGGATCGCTCGGTAAAGTTCCCTATCGGGGTAGTGGAGGATGTTCTTGTCCGAGTCGACAAGTTTACCTTCCCGGTAGACTTCATCATCTTAGATATCGAGGAGGACGCCGAGGTACCAATAATACTCGGTCGCTCTTTTCTCGCCACCTCCCGCGCACTAATAGATGTTAGTAATGGTAGTCTTCTCTTCTGAGTAGGCGATGACCAAGTTACTTTCTCTATTAATCCCTCGATGGACAATTTGTCATCGAGCGACGATTTCTGCTATTCTTTAGATACTTTTTTCGGAGATCGTTCTTCTCCCATTTTCGAGTCCGTATTTTTAAACGACGATATTTATGCGCTCGAAAATTTTAACTGCGATGAGGATATGTCTATAAACTTGCCTTTCGAACCAATTGGTAAGAAAGACATAGGAATTAAAACCTCCCTAGAAGAACCGCCCATCCTAGACCTCAAACCCTTACCCGCATCGCTCAAATACGCTTTTTTGGGAAAAGGCGATACGCTTCCCGTTATCATTTCTTCGGACTTGAGTGATTCGGAGACTTCCGATTTATTGGAAGTTTTATTTAAACATCGCCACGCAATTGCGTGGCAAATCTCTGACTTAAAGGGGATTAGCCCCTCCTTTTGCACCCATAAGATTTTACTTAACGATAATTGCCGCAAAACGATTCGGCCGCAGCGTCATCTTAACCCAAACATGAAAGACGTCGTTAAAGCCGAAATCATTAAGTTATTAGATGCGGGGATTATCTACCCTATTTCGGACAGTGCATGGGTTAGTCCCGTGCATGTCGTGCCCAAGAAGGGCGGTCTTACCGTAGTGGCGAATGAGCATAACGAGCTTGTCCCAACTCGTACTGTTACGGGTTGGCGAGTGTGCATAGATTATAGAAAACTTAATGACGCCACCCGCAAGGACCATTTTCCTCTGCCATTTCTAGACCAGATTTTAGAGCGTTTATCCGGTCATCCGTATTATTGTTTTCTTGATGGTTTATCGTGGTTTTTCCAAATCCCCATTTCCCCCGATGATCAAGAGAAAACAACTTTTACTTGCCCATTTGGCACCTTCGCCTATCGAAGAATGCCATTTGGACTCTGCAATGCGCCGGCTACATTCCAAAGATGTATGCTAGCGATCTTTGGCGAGCTAGTAGAAGACATTATGGAAGTCTTTATGGATGACTTCTCTATTTTCGGACGCTCTTTTCCCGATTGCCTTCACAATTTAGATCGTGTCCTTCAACGGTGCGAGGACACAAGCCTTGTTTTAAATTGGGAAAAATGCAACTTTATGGTTCGAGGAGGTTTGGTACTCTCCCATATGATTTCATCTAAGGGGATAGAGGTGGATAAGGCCAAGATAGAAATTATAGAAAAACTTCCGCATCCTACAAACGTAAAATCTATTAGGAGTTTCTTAGGCCATGCGGGCTTTTATCGACGCTTCATTCAAGACTTTTCAAAAATAACAAAGCCGCTAACTCACCTCTTGGAAAAGGAATCACGTTTCATCTTTAGTAGCGAATGCTAGTCCGCCTTTAATTTGATAAAACAAAAACTTATCTCTTCACCAATTTTAGTGGCCCCTAATTGGTCCCTTCCGTTCGAAATAATGTGCGACGCTAGTGATATTGCCTTAGGTGCCGTTCTTGGCCAACGCGTAGAAAAACATTTTCATCCTATTTATTACGCTAGCAAGACGCTCACTTCCGCCCAAGTAAATTACACGACAACGGAAAAGGAACTCTTAGCCGTCGTTTTCGCTTTCGATAAGTTTCGCTCGTATATAACGCTATCTAAAGTTATCGTTTTTACCGATCACTCCGCGCTTAAGTATTTATTAGCTAAAAATGATGCGAAGCACCGCCTTCTTCAATGGATTCTCCTCCTACAAGAGTTTGATTTGGAGATCCGAGATAAGCGGGGAGCGGAAAATCTAGCGGCGGACCACCTCTCCCGTTTAGAAAATCCGCGTGCGGAAGCGCTCGTCGAATCTGAAATAAATGACAGATTCCCCGAGGAACGCCTTCTTGCCATTAATAAATCTTCGTCATCTTCGCCTTGGTTCGCAGATTTTCCAAATTTCTTAGTAGCGCGGGTCCTTCCAAAAGAGTTTTCCAGTCATCAAAAGAAGAAATTCTTTTCTGACTTGAAAAATTTCTTTTGGGAGGACCCATTTCTTTTTCGTATCTGCGCAGACCAAGCGCTCCGAAGATGCATTGCGGGTGTGGAGTGCTTACAAATTCTTAAGCACTGCCACGAGGGTCCAGCCGGTGGGCATTATCAAGCCAACCAGACTGCTCGGAAGGCGCTCGAGGCGGGCTACTTTGGGCCCACTCTCTTCAAAGACGCGCATAATTTTGTGCACGCATGCGATAGCTGTCAGCAGTCGGGTAACATCTCTCGTCGCGACGAGATGCCCCAAAATATGTTTTTAGAGTGCGAAGTCTTCGATTTGTGGGGCATAGATTTTGTTGGCCCCCTACCTCCATCTTTCAAAAATATGTATATTTTAGTGGCGGTGGACTACGTATCGAGGTGGGCGGAAGCGCAAGCTCTCCCCACCAACGATGCGCGAGTCGTCGTTACATTTCTTAAAAAATTATTTTCTCGCTTCGGCACGCCTCGCGCAATTGTTAGTGATAGGGGAACGCATTTCTGTAACGCTCTTATGGCTAAGACGTTAGCTAAATACGGAGTCACGCACAAGCTTGCCACCCCCCTACCACCCACAAACAAGTGGCCAAGTCGAGGTAGTAAATCGAGAGATTAAGCGAATTTTAGAAAAAACCGTTTCGCTAAATAGGAAAGATTGGTCCGTTAAACTCGACGATGCATTGTGGGCGTATCAGACGGCATACAAAACCGTAATTGGTTGTATGTCGTTCCGGTTAGTCTACGGCAAAGCGTGCCATTTACCCGTAGAATTAGAGCATCGCGCACTTTGGGCTTTAAAACTCTTAAACCTCGACTCCAACTTAGCCGCTCAAAATAGAAAACTGCAACTAAACGAGCTCGATGAATGGCGTGCGAATGCTTACGAGAACAATAAATTCTATAAGGAGCGCTCTAAGTTATATCACGATCGAAAAATCAAGTCCCCAAAATTGTTTTCTCCGGGCGATCTTGTCCTTCTTTACAATTCACGTCTTAGGCTTTTTCCAGGTAAATTAAAATCTAGATGGTCCGGTCCCTTCCTAGTTGAAGAAGTTTTTCCTTATGGAACCGTACTCGTCTCCCACCCGGACAAAGGCTCTTTTAAGGTAAACGGTCATCGGTTAAAGTCTTATATAGCAGGCGACCCAGTGATCGGTTTTAGCGAAACCATAACTTTCCTCCACATTATAAACCCGCCAAAATAGTCAAGCTACACGACTATAAACAAAGCGCTCCTGGGAGGCACCCCTCGCTTATCTTTTTCGCTCTCTCCTTATTAGCTTTGCTGTTTTTTTTCTAATAAACGCAGGGTTTCTGATCGGCCTCCCCCTCGCGTTTCAGGGAAGCTTCTACCCCCTTCCCTTTCTTTTCTTTGTACATATTGTCTTTCCTTTCTGTTCCGCATACTTACGATACAACATTGGGGAAAATGTTGGACTTAAGTATGGGGGTATTTTCGTGCTTTACTTTCTGCACTTCAATTTTTCTGCATTTCAAAAATACAAAAAAATACATATAACAACAAAAATGAAAAAAATTTAAAAACATCTTAAAATGAAAAAAAATTTTAAATGAGAAATCCAAAAAAAATTTTTTTGTTGTTATTCTATTTTCCAAAAACTCAAAAAAAAAACAAAACAAAAAAATTTTTTAGTTTCACTTTGTATATATTTTTTTTTTTGTTTTTTCTCTCTCCCCCTTCCTCATTCTTGTACAAATCTTTTTCTCCCTTATTTTTGTACATATTATGAAAATTCTCTTACAAAAAAAAAAGATAATAGTTCAAAAGAAATTTCAAAAAAATTAAGAAAAACAAAAATACAAAAAAAAGATTATAAATGAAAAACAAAAAAAAATGATAACAAAAACTATAAAAATCAAAAAAATATTTTGAAATAAATAAATTAAATATTCCATACTTAACTTTTCTGCTATCCAAAAATTCAGTTTTGAGTTTATTTATATGCGAATTTGATCAATTCTTTGTTTACTACCTGTTTATTAATTATTGATTGAAAAATTTAAATAGCCGGGGTTAAGTTTTAAAGAATTCATTATACTTTGTTAAAAATAACGAACTCGTTTTAGGCACTACTTCTAATTTTTCATAAATAGGAGCACGTATATTATGTTAGGAAATAACGACTATAGAATTCAATTATACTTAATTTTAACTTTCTGAAAAAAAATTGGAACGTACAAATTATTAAGGTTGCTCTCAAAAATTTTTAAGATTACAATCTAGTTTTCCTTTCTCCCCTTACTTTTCATGACCTACTTGGCATGAATAAAATTTTATCCTTAAAAGATCCTATGTCAATGGGAATAAGATTTCGTTCCGTAAACATAGGCACCCAATAATTTAAAAAGATTATATATGGAGTAAGAGGATAAAATTCATTACTCCTACAAATATACATTGGGTTAATTTTATTATTTATGAAGTTGAAAAACAAAAATCATATTAGGAAAATAAGATTTCGTTTTCCTAATAATCCAAAAGAAAAAAAAATGGAGGTTCGAGAAAAAATTACCTCACCTCAAATATCAAAACCCTCTTCATAAACCCACTACCCCTTGCCAATTACACGATTCTAGAATTAATTCAAAATTTTTTTTGAGAGCATAATTAGTAAATTGTATTATTTCCAGTAGCACTCGTATAAGCTAGAGTTCTTATAATTCCAAACTATTTTCGTTAATCTAACCATTACAAATGTTGCCTTCTATTTGATTACATCAAGAAGTCTTTTGGCCAAAACTTTTGCGCTATTTAAATCATCTACATAATTTTAGGACTTAACTCTTACACCCCGTATATTTATTTCGATCTCTCTTATAATTGATTAAGCGATAGCCAAAACTTAGAGTTTTTTTTATTCCTTATAGATTCACCTCAAACTTTTGCTCTGGAATAGCAAAAGCCTAAGTATGGGGTATTTGATGATTTGTAAATATACGTATTTTTGTGCACATTAATTTAGTCATTTTCATTTATTTTCGTCGTTTTTACTTATTTTTGTTCAATAAAATGCTCCTATTCTTATAAATTTACTTCTAACTTGTTTTATTTTATTTTGCAGAAAAATTCCAAAATCTGCCAAAATTGGGCAGTACACGCCCGTGACAATTTGGTCACGCCCGTGACCGAGCTGTGACTGTGCATTTCCCATGAAAATGGACGATTTCTGAAGTAAAAGCTTGACACGCCTGGCGACACGCCCGTGTCACCCGACACGGGGCGTGACCTAAGCCCGTGTTCACTCCACTCGACGAATTCATCTCGACAATCGTCGAGTGTCGACACCAACAGTCACGCCCAGCGTCACGCCCGTGACCTGGGGCGTGACTCAATTTCCGCTCGACGATTTCGACTCGACACTTTCCGCTCGACATTCGTCGAGTGTCGACACCAACTGACACGCCCAGCGTCACGCCCGTGACCTTGGGTGTGACCTTTCCAGCTGGCCCGACAAGATGCTGACAAAGACTTTCGACGCAACCCGCGCCCGGTTCTACCTCCCCGACACGCCCAGAGTCACGCCCGTGACCTGGGGCGTGACTGCTGCGAACTCAGCCCGAAGTCAACTTTGCTGTCCAATCGCCTTCATGAATAGTACTGTCACGCCCCCCCTACACGCCCGTGACCGAGAGCGTGTACTTAGAATTTTTTGCCTATAAATTGCCCAGTTCTGTAAGGTCCAAGGGTTCAGATTTTTGGGTCAATTTAGTGTCTTTTTGTGGGCTTAATCCGTGGATACTAGTGCTATGTAAGGAGATTTCTCCCTTCTTTATTTCTTGTTTTGTTTTGCTTTATCTTTTAGCTTTGTAATAGCTTGATAATTTTAATAAAATGTTAGATTTTCTCTCTCTATATAGTATGAAAATTCATTTGGATGGCTCACTTCTTCCCCTTTTTACCCTTGGTTTCATCCTTGTTCTTCATTTAGTTCTTCATTTATGAAATGTGTGTGTGTGTGTGTGTATGAGTGTAATTTATTTACTTTACATGTCTTTTTCCCTTAACTTGTCTTCATGCTTAGGATTTTGATTTCATTCTTATGATTTTATAAAAGAGATTTAAAAAGTGATTTTGTTCTTTTTTTACTTAGTTTTCTTTTAGGATTGTAAAACCTCTTTTGTTCTTTTCTTCTTTCTCATTTTTTTTATCACTTTCATAACATCATAAGAATGAAAATGTTGGCATTTTAATTTTCCAAAAACTTTGGTTTTTAATTTGTTTTGAAAAACTTTTGTCTTCTAAAAATTGAAATTTCCTCTTTTTATTTGTTTTTGGCAAAACCTAAGCATGAAAAAGTTAAAATTTTAATTTTTAGGTAACTTTCATTTTGCTTTTTATGTGTGTGTGTGAGTGTATGAGCCTAAATTTCCTTTTGTTCTTCTTAATCTTCATGAAGTGTGCGTGAGTATAGGTGTATAACTTTTATGCTTTGATTTAAATTGTGTGGAGTGTGTGAGTATAGGTGTTAAATTTTAATGCTTTCTTTTAATGCTTTCTTTTAATGCTTTGTTCAATTTTGTAGAGTGTGTGAGTGTAGGTGTTAGCTTTATTGCTTTCTTGAAATTCATTTGGAGTGTGTGTGTTTGTGTGCATTTATTTCCACCTACTCGTTAAGAGTTAAATGACGTATCGTTTTCATTTTCAGTCCTACATGTTTGAGTAGGACTTGTTATTTTCTTTTTTTATTTTTCCGCCTACTCACTTGAGTTTAAATGGCCGGACTTTATTTCCCGCCTACTCGTTTGAGTAGGATTTGTAATTTTTCTTTCTTTATTTTTCCGCCTACTCACTTGAGTTAAATGGCCGGACTTTAAAGCCCTGTAATCGCATTTATTTTCTCCTACTCATTTGAGTAGGACTCACTTTCATTTCAGTCCTACTCGTTTGAGTAGGACTTGCAATTTTCAGCTTTTATTTACCTCCCCCACTCGTTTGAGTGGGACTCGCAAATTTGAAAAATGCAAATTTCTTTTATGTGTAACTTAGTCCCTTTTTAATTTATAATTTAGAGTGTGCGTGAGTTCTTGTTTTAGCTAATTTTTCAGTTTTCTAAATGTTGTTATTTTTCTTGTGTCCCCTTCTTATAATCGTTTAGTGTTTAATTTTGAACTCGCGCCTCACTAAATTATAAGCCGTCCCCATACCGATGTGTGGCTAATCGCTATTAGCCTCGGCATCGAAGAGCATTGGGACATTTGAAATGATTTATAATAATTGAAGCTCTTTGTTTTCATTTTAATTTAAGCACTTAAGGTTTACCCCAGGTTTACGACGCGTAGGACCACATAATCGATGTGTGGGCCCTATTTCCGTAGTCCATATGCTAGCTAGCCGAGAGGCCGTGCATATGGACCGATCACCCCTGGGTAAATAGAGTTGCGTGCATACCCTCGAGAGAGGACTAGCGTAATTCTACCGGATTGGGTTCCCCACTCAATAGCGGGGTTCTTACCGTAAAGCGGGCGTTAAGAGGAATCCTTCGTCGGACTAACGTTCGGTCGAATAGTCTTAACGTTTAGGTGAGCGATATCCCTATAGCTAGGTGAGCTCACATTTTTGGAACCTCCACGGCCAAGTTGCCTTATTATTAATTTGAAAACTAAGTCTTTTTATTATTAAAAATTATTTTAGTCTTAATCCAATTCGATGCCGAGCGTTAACCCTTCATCGAATATTTTCTAAATCGTTTTTTCGCTCCTTTGCTTTTCCGTCTTTTATTTAGTAAAAAAAAATCCACCTTTCTTTCAGAAAAATAATAGTCCTCCCGGAGGAGTAAGAATAGTCAACACGACCCCGAGAACAATACGACCTCGGTATTCCCCCGAATATCGAGTACTACTTGCGATAGGTGCACTTGCCTACCCGAGCACGCCCGCGGCGATCGACTCACCGAACCAACCACAGTAAGAGTCTGTTCGTGGGCACATCACCAAACCTATGAGCAATTTGTCTTTTTGGCCTGGGTCACGAAAATTTAAGCCATCGACCACCAAAGACCCTAATCTATGCCAACGGCAAGTGCCACTTGCCTTTAGGTCTGTTTAACCGAACGACATAGAACGGGTACGGTTCCATCTAACCCGTGCTCACATCACAACGACAATTTAAGCCATCTGCGCGGGTCAAACTTCCACCGAGTCCTATATCCATCACAATTCACATAACCCGGTTATGTTCAAGTTGGCTCTCGGGCCACCAAGTTGGCAAGATCTCGTATCCGCCCAGTTTTCCCGGTGCACCTTTGAGTTAGTCCCCAAGCCTCCCTGATGCAATCTACCGCGTAGAAAACCCGAAAAATAATCAATAGCACGGAGTCTTCTCCAGTATTTATGCATTGCAACATCACCGATCCAGACCAACATGTCCGGGTAGGCTTCACACATCATGCCTATGTCCGTTCTCGCTTACGGACTCTAAACAACGGGGACTTCACATATCTACCCGAAGGAACGCCTCCAACTCTCCGCAAACTCGTGAGAGCGGGCTTCCTATGCAAAGAAGGAGAGCTACTCATTCTCAAGAAGAGAATCGTTACCCTAGCGTTCCTCTTTGGCACCATTGAAAAGTAAACGGATGAAAAACACTGCACTAGCTTTGCCTCCGTGGATCCGGAGTCGGCTCGCGATTTGGAGCTTCAAAGCTCCTCCAATGGCGTGATCTAGCTCCTTCTTCCTTCCTTGGCTCTCCTCTCTCTCTAAGCTTTTAGAAAGATGATAACTTAAGAAAATTGAGGGTTTCTAAGTCCAATCCCGGGTATATCCCTTCAAGAACAACCCCCAGCCGTTGGATCATCAAATAAAGAAATGAACGGCTTTGATTCGGGACTAAAATGCCCAATCTGGACCGAACACGGCCTGGCACACGCCCGTGTCCAAGGTCGTGTGACTCATTCGCCGTCAAAATCGGCTCGCCTGGAACCTCACACGGGTATCGAACACGCCCGTGTTCGAGCTGACATGCCCGTGTTCCACCTAACACGGCCATGTGGCCGGCCGTGTACCCCCATTATTTTTCCCCGAAAACAACCCGAGCACTGCACGGGTTCTAGGACACGCCCGTGTCCCTACCCGTATCACCTCAACACGCCTGGACCCCAGGTCGTGTACACGGTCTCGACACTGGGACACTTCGTCGAGCGAAGATCGTCGACCTGATGACACGGCCTTGGACACGCCCGTGTCCTAGGCCGTATGCCTTTTCTCGACATAATGTCGAGACCAAAGTGTCGACTCCCCAGGACGAGTGTCGACACGGGTTGACATGCCCTGCGACACACCTGTGTCGCAGGCCGTGTGCCATGTCTCGACACAACGTCGAACGTAGAGTGTCGACTTTGCGGCTAAGTGTCGATACGGGTCGACACGCCGTGCGACACGCCCGTGTTGTAGGCCGTGTGCCCAGTCTCGACACAATGTCGAGACCAAAGTGTCGACTTCCCATTTCAGCGTCGACACGGGCTTGATGTAACGCCCCGAAACTCAAAGGAGAAAACGGGGGATGTTTTGGGCCAGTTTGAGTTCTGGCTGCAGGCACACGGCCTGGGACACGGGCGTGTCCCAGGGCGTGTCAAGCCTGTGGCGACACTAAGGCGGGGAGTCGACACTTTGGTCTCGACATTGTGTCGAGACTGGGCACACGGCCTGCGACACGGGTGTGTCGCAGGGCGTGTCGACCCGTGTCGACACTTAGCCGCGAAGTCGACACTGTGTTTTGATGATGTGTCGAGACATGGCACACGGCCTACGACACGGGCGTGTCGCAGGGCGTGTCAGCCCGTGTCGACACTCGCCCCGCGAAGTCGACACTTTGGTGTCGACAATGTGTCGAGACATGGCACACGGCCTGCGATACGGGCGTGTCGTAGGGCGTGTCGACCAGTGTCGACACTTAGCTACGAAGTGTCGAGACCGTGTACACGGCTTGGAGCCCAGGCGTGTCAAGTTGACACGGGCAAGGACACGGGCGTGTCCTAGAACCCGTGTAGTGCTCGGGTTGAAAAAGGGGAAAACCCATGGGGTACACGGCCGGCCACACGGCCGTGTCAGGTGGAACACGGGCGTGTCAGCTCGAACACGGGCATGTTCGATACCCGTGTGAGGTTCTAGGTGATTCGATTTTGACGGCAAATGCGGCACACGGCCCTGGACACGGGCGTGTGCCAGGCCGTGTTCGGTCCAGATTGGGCATTTCAGCCCCGAATCAAAGCCGTTCGTTTCCTTGTTTTGAGATCTAACGGCTAGGGGATGTTCCTGAAGGGATATACCCGAGGATTAACTTAGAAATCCATCACTTTTCATACCTTATCTCTTTCCAAATCCTTAGATAAAGAGGAAAGCTAAGGGAAGAAGAAGGAGCTAGATCCGCCATTGGAGGAGCTTCGGAGCTCCGAATCGCGAGCCCACTCCGGATACACGGAGGAAATGCTAGTGCGGTTGTTTTCATCCGCTTACTTTTCAATGGCGCCAAAGAGGAACGTAAGGGTAACGATCCTCATCTTGAGCATGAATAGCTCTCTTTCTTAGCATAGGAAGCCCGCTCTCGCGAGTTTGCAGAGAGCTGGAGGCGTTCCTTCGGGTAGATATGTGAAGTCCCCGTTGTTTAGAGTCCATATGCGAGAACCGACATAGGCATGATGTGTGAAGCCTACCCGGACATGTTGGTCTGGATCGGTGATGTTGCATTGCATAATGCCGGAGAAGACTCCGTGCTATTGTTTGTTTTTCGGGTTTTCTACGCGGTAGATTGCAGCAGGGAGCCTTGGGGACTAACCCAAAGGTGCACCCGGAAAACTGGGTGGATACAAGATCTTGCCAACTTGGTGGCTTGAGAGCCAACTTGAACATAACTGGGTTATGTGATTTGTGATGGAAATGGGACTCGGTGGAAGTTTGACCCGCGCATATGGCTTAAATTGCTGTTGCGATGTGAGCACGGGTTAGGTGGAACCGTACCCGTTCTATGTCGTTCGGTTAAAGAGACCTAAAGGCACGTGGCACTTACCGTTGGCATAGAGTAGGGTCTTCGGCGGTTGATGGCTTAAATTGTCGTGACCCAGGCCGAGAAGACAAATTGCTCATAGGTTTGGCCGTCAGTTGGCGGTGGTGAGTCCGGAATGTTGATGGCTTAAATTGACGTGACATAGACCGGTTCACCGAGAATGTGCCCTGAGTGCACGGGGCGTGTGGCCGTGCGAGCCAACGTCTGTGATGAAATGGCTATGGATATATACATTGCTCGCTTATGCTAATGAAATGCAGGGAAGGAGCATCGCCGCCCCGAGTTGGGGGCGGGATCGTTATAATTTGGTCAGCATTGCTGACCGTTGCCTTGTTTTGCCATCGTGCGGTGGTTTGTTGCTTGCAGGTGCAGCTGGATCAAGCTGTCAATAGCGGGCTAAAGCCCTTTTTGCGAAGCTGGCCCTCGAAGGCCCAAGTAGAAGTGTTTACTGCTTTATTCATGTATGACCGGCCTACGTGCCGTGGTTTGTAAAACATGTAATATTCAAGTGAAACATTTTGTAAGGCCTTAAGGCCGGTTTTGGGTATTTTTTATAACATTCCTAATTTGTACTAGTGGACATTCGTGCTTTAATGCTGGGTTCTTGTTTACAAATTTTATAAACTGCTTCCGCTAGAATTCTCTGTGTAGGACGTTGAGATTGGTTGGATGGTTCCCATAAGTAACCACCCGGTCTGTCTGTGGTATATGGCGTCGGGCCCCGGCTGGACCTACTGCTATATGTTATGCGACGGATAGGGGGTGTTACAATTTGGTATCAGACTACTGGTTTTGGTCAGGCTTAAACTGAATTCGTGGACGAATTCGTTTTAAGGGGTGGTGAGCACATTGTGTGCGTCATCGTTATAATGGTAAAAGAACCCATGAATGTCCACTTAGGAATGAAAATACTCGTGTTTGAGGAACCTGCGTGTTCCTATAATTGCTGTTTGCAATTTATTTGGTCGCTTAACGGTGTTTTGTACCACTATAGGTGACCAGAAGTGGTGTTGGGCCGTCAGAACGCCGAGTTTCTGAGGCTAGTAGTGCACCGGATGTTGCTCCTGCAACACCTCTGTCGGCTGAAAATATACGATTGGTGGCTGAAGCGGTGTTGGCCGTGATCAATGCGTAGCCTGGAAGGCAAGCGCAGCAGCCCGCTCCTGTGATGGAGCAAGTACCTCTTCAAGAGGCTGAGCCGAGGAGGGTGGAGCAAGTGGTTGTGGAACTGGTGGTGCCAAGGAGGGCAACTGAGAGGCAGCTGAAGCATGTAATGAACTTTAACCCTCCATTATTCTCGGGGTTGGGAACCCCATCTCAGGCTGAAGACTGGCTCTCCAGGGTGAAGAGAGTCATGACAGCGACGGAGACGGAGGAGTGGCAAATGACCACCATCGCTACGTTCCTGCTGGACGGTGAAGCGAGGATGTGGTGGGAAGGATTGGAGCTGCACTTATTGAGAGGTAGGCAACTTTGTGATGTCTCGATGGAGGAGTTCTCGAGATTATTTTTGTCTAGATACCTCCCTTCGACGCAGAAGATAGCGTTGGAGAATGAGTTCCTGAAGTTGGTACAGGGTGAGAGGAGCGTGGATGAATATCTCCACGAGTTCACTCGTCTGAGTTGATATGCTAGCTCCACCATTATGGATGAGGAGCGCAAGACTAATCGCTTCAATGAAGGCCTGAGGGATGAGTTGAGACTACTACTGTCGGGGCCGATGACGCATGGTTTTTTAACCTTGGTCAATACTGCCCTGTCCTTGGAGAAGGACATGAAGACCGTGCAAGCGAAGAAAAGCTTGGGTGAGAAGAAATCTGAGTTCAGAGTGCCGACTGCTTCAAAGTCCGGCTATCGGAGGTCTTTCAAGAAGCATAGGACTTCGGGTCCAGCTCCTTCTAGCGCTTCTGGGGCGACTACGGGTCGGACCCCGGGTGCGTGTTTTACATGTGGAAAGACGGGGCATTTCGCCTGTGATTGTTGGAGCGGACGTCCTAAGTCCGAGAGGAGGTCGGGAGCTACTTATGAAGAGAAGGGAAAGGCGGTGGAGTCGACCGCATCCCATTATGCTCCGGCCCAACCAAGGGTCTACAATCTTGGCCAACAGGAGGCCATTAAACAAGCCGATGTGTTGACAGGTACGATTTAATTTATAGCAAGTCATTATATGCTTCTTATGCACATGTTACCTTACCACTACTTGTTTAGGATTTGTATTGATTTGTGAAAATCCGGCACGAGCACTCTTCGATACGGGAGCTTCACACTCCTTCTTGTCCGAAGGATTTATATTACGCATCGGAGTCCCTTCTTCGATGGCGAAGGATAAGTTGGATGTGTTGTTGCCAAATCGGTGTTCGATGCGAGCGGATAGGATCTGCGATGTTAAGATTCGTATTGGGGAGCAGGAGTTTGACCTGCGGGCATCCTTACTTCCGTTGGTGGAGTTCGACGTCATATTTGGCATGGACTGGCTCTCGGAGCAGCAGGCCGATATATATTGCGGTAGCAAGGAAGTCAAGCTGGGAGCAAGTCGTGATACGACTTTTACGGGCTTAAAGGGGTCGAGCAAGACGTTGATGTCTGCTCTTCAGGTGGTGAAGGCGGTTCGTGCCAGAGCAGAACTGTTCTTTACACTAGTGGAGGTTACAAAGCCGAAGCCCGCTTTGGATTGTATTTCACTGGTATCGGAATACCCTGATGTGTTCCCCGCAGATCTTCCTGGAGCCCCGCCTCAATGGGAGATAGATTTTACGATCGAGCTAGTGCCAGGTGCAAAGCCTGTGTCACGATCTCCGTATCGGCTAGCGCCTAAGGAAATGGCGGAGCTGAAAGTTCAACTGCAAGAGTTGTTGGAGCAAGGGTATGTGCGCCCGAGTTCTTCGCCATGGAGCGCACCGGTCCTCTTTGTTAAGAAGAAGGACGTAAGCTTGAGGCTATATATTGATTATCGGGAGCTAAACTAGCTAACTGAGAAGAACAAGTACCCGATCCCCCGGATTGATGATCTCTTTGATCAGTTAGTCGGGTCGACGGTGTACTCGAAGTTGGATCTCAAGGCTGGGTACTATCAGCTGCGAATAAGGGAGAGTGATATCCCGAAGACAGCGTTTAGTACGAGATACGGGCATTATGAGTTTACGGTCATGCCGTTTGGGCTGACTAATGCGCCGTCAGTGTTCATGGATTTGATGAACAGGACGTTCAGGGAGTACTTGGACCATTTCGTGATCGTCTTCATCGACGATATTTTGGTGTACTCGCAAAGTGAGGAAGATCACTTCAAGCATCTTCATTTGGTGTTGGAAACGCTAAGGAGAAACCAGTTGTATGCCAAGTTCTCGAAGTGCGAATTTTGGCTGTCCTCAGTGGCGTTTCTCGGGCATATAGTGAGTGGAGAGGGTATTGCTGTGGATCCGGCGAAGATTGTTGCGATACGGGAGTGGCCTGAGCTTGCTACGGTAGCAGAAGTCCGGAGCTTTTTGGGGCTTGCCGGCTATTATAGGCGCTTCGTAGAGAACTTCTCGCGGTTAGCGTTACCTCTCACTACTTTGACGAGGAAGGAGCATAAGTTCGTTTGGACGCCGGAGTGCGCGCGAGCTTTTGAGGAATTGAAGTGTCGGTTGACCACGACGACTGTGCTGAGTTCGCCATGTGGAACCGAAGGCTATGAGTTATATAGCGATGCTTCAGGCAGCGGTTTGGGTTGCGTGCTACTGCAGCACGAAAGCGTGATAGCTTATGGCTCGAGACAGCTAAAAGTGCACGAGAGGAATTATCCGGTCCATGACTTGGAGTTAGCGGCCGTGATTTTTGC
This sequence comes from Platanthera guangdongensis, assembly GCA_039583875.1. Classification (NCBI taxonomy): domain Eukaryota; kingdom Viridiplantae; phylum Streptophyta; class Magnoliopsida; order Asparagales; family Orchidaceae; genus Platanthera; species Platanthera guangdongensis. Next base: position 126,473,505 of record CM077167.1, read on the forward strand.
CTTGAAGCTGTTGAGACACTATTTGTACGGTGTGAAGATTGATATCTACACCGATCATAAGAGCATGAAATATTTGATAGATCAGAAGGATCTGAATATGCGGCAGCGTAGATGTTTGGAGTTCCTATGGGACTATACATTCAAGATCCACTACGTGCCTGGCAAAGGGAATACGGTTGCGGACGCGTTGAGTCGCCGAGCCCCAGCTCAAGCCAATTGGCTATCGGTGCACGATGAGCGGTTGGTGCAGGAGTTGGAGGCATTGGAGATTGTTTGTGTGGACAGGCAATCAAGTGCTGAAGCAGTTCTGAATTGGACTGAAGTCCAGTATGACCTGGCTGATCGGATTCGGCAGGCTTTGGATATGGATGTTCATATGAAGCAGTTCATGATAGAGGCTCTGGATGGGTCAAATTCCCAATTCGTCGTGGAGGACGGATTGCTGTGGAAAGACGGCCGTTTGTGCGTCCCAAGTGTGGGCAATTTATAGGTGGAGTTGTTGTACGAGGCGCACCATACCAAGTACTCGATTCACCCGGGGAGCACAAAGATATACCATGATGTGAAGAAACTGTTTTGGTGGCCTGGTTTGAAAAAGGATGTGGCGCTATACGTAGCGAAGTGCCAAACGTGCACCTTGGTAAAGGCGGAGTGCCAAAAGCCGGGAGGATTTCTTAAGTCCTTGCCTATTCCGGAGTGGAAATTTGACGACATCTCTATGGACTTTGTGCACGGTTTTCCAAGGTCGCAAAAGGGAAACGACGCCATTTGGGTGGTTGTTGATCGATTAACGAAGGTGTCACATTTTATTCCGCATAGGAAGGATGATCCGGTGGAGAAGCTGGCAAAGCTTTATGTGGATAACATAGTACGGCTTCATGGTGTGCCCCGCAGCATCGTGAGTGACCGAGATGGGCGGTTCACGTCCAATGATTGGAGGCTTGTGCAGCAAATGTTGGGAACAAAGCTAAAATTCAGCACAGCCTTTCATCCACAAACGGATGGGCAGACTGAGAGGGTCAATAGAACCATGGAAGACATGCTTCGCATGTGTGTCTTGGATTTTGGAAAGCAATGGGAAGACCACCTTTATTTGGTGGAGTTCGCATACAACAACAGCTACCAAGTGAGTATTCAGATGGCGCCTTTCGAGGCCCTATATGGTAGAAGATGTCGCACGCCGTTGTCTTGGTTAGAAACGGGTGAGTCAAAGTTGTATAAGCGATCGGAAGTGGAGGATGCAACTTCTTTGGTGAGAACGATTCGGGAGAGGTTGCTTATCGCTCAGGACCGGCAAGCAAAGTACTATAATGCCAAGCACAGGAACGTGGAGTTCGCTGTGGGCGATTATCTATACTTAAAGATCAAACCGTTCAAGGGTGTCTCGCGGGTGCGACGATTGAAAAAGCTAAGCCCGAGGTACCTTGGACCGTTTGAGGTTCTGGAGCGAGTTGGTGAAGCGGCCTATAGGTTGAAGCTTTCAGTGGAGCTAAGTGGTTTACATGATGTATTCCATATTTCGGTGCTTCGGAAGGCGGTACAAGAGCCTACGCAAGTGATCGCAGTTGATCAAGTGCCGGTGGATAGTGGGATAACGACAAAGGTCAAGCCCGTGCGGATTGAGGACTCGGAGGTCAAGCGGCTACGCAATAAAGAGATCAGGATGGTCAAGGTCCGGTGGGACAATTGCGGTCGTGAGGAGCTCTCTTGGGAGCGAGAGCAGACTATGCTTGACGAGTATCCGGAGTTGTTCCGCTCAGGTACAAATTTTGTTTTGAATGTCTTTCCTTTATGTAATTTCGTGGGAGAAATTCTTTTAAGAGGGGGAGAGTTGTAACGCCCCGAAACCCAAAGGAGAAAAAGGGGGATGTTTTGGGCCAGTTTGAGTTCTGGCTGCAGGCACACGGCCTGGGACACGGGCGTGTCCCAGGGCGTGTCAAGCCTGTGTCGACACTAAGGCGGGGAGTCGACACTTTGGTCTCGACATTGTGTCGAGACTGGGCACACGGCCTGCGACACGGGCGTGTCGCAGGGCGTGTCGACCCGTGTCGACACTTAGCCGCGAAGTCGACACTGTGCTTTGACGATGTGTCGAGACATGGCACACGGCCTGCGACATGGGCGAGTCGCAGGGCGTGTCAGCCCGTGTCGACACTCGACCCGCGAAGTCGACACTTTGGTGTCGACAATGTGTCGAGACATGGCACACGGCCTGCGACACGGGCGTGTCGCAGGACGTGTCCACCCGTGTCGACACTTAGCCGCGAAGTGTCGAGACCGTGTACACGGCTTGGAGCCCAGGCGTGTCAAGTTGACACGGGCAAGGACACGAGCGTGTCCTAGAACCCGTGCACTTCTCGGATTGAAAAAGGGGAAAAATCATGGGGTACACGGCCGGCCACACGGCCGTGACAGGTGGAACATGGGCGTGTCAGCTCGAACACGGGCGTGTTCGATACCCGTGTGAGGTTCCAGGTGATTCGATTTTGACGGCGAATGTGGCACACGGCCCTGGACACGGGCGTGTGCCAGGCCGTGTTCGGTCCAGATTGGGCATTTCAGCCCCGAATCAAAGCCGTTCGTTTCCTTGTTTTGAGATCCAACGGCTGGGGGATGTTCCTGAAGGGATATACCCGTGGATTGACTTAGAAATCCATCACTTTTCATACCTTATCTCTATCCAAATCCTTAGAGAAAGAGGAAAGCTAAGGGAAGAAGAAGGAGCTAGATCCGCCATTGGAGGAGCTTCGGAGCTCCGAATCGCGAGCCGACTCCGGATCCACGGAGGCAACGCTAGTGCGGTTGTTTTCATCCGCTTACTTTTCAATGGCGCCAAAGAGGAACGCAAGGGTAACGATCCTCATCTTGAGCATGAATAGCTCTCTTTCTTAGCATAGGAAGCCCGCTCTCGCGAGTTTGCGGAGAGTTGGAGGCGTTCCTTCGGGTAGATATGTGAAGTCCCCGTTGTTTAGAGTCCGTTTGCGAGAACGGACATAGGCATGATGTGTGAAGCCTACCCGGACATGTTTGTCTGGATCGGTGATGTTGCATTGCATAATGCCGGAGAAGACTCCGTGCTATTGTTTGTTTTTCGGGTTTTCTACGCGGTAGATTGCAGCAGGGAGCCTTGGGGACTAACCCAAAGGTGCACCCGGAAAACTGGGCGGATACGAGATCTTGCCAACTTGGTGGCCTGAGAGCCAACTTGAACATAACTGGGTTATGTGATTTGTGATGGAAATGGGACTCGATGGAAGTTTGACCCGCGCATATGTCTTAAATTGCCGTTGCGATGTGAGCACGGGTTAGGTGGAACCGTACCCGTTCTATGTCGTTCGGTTAAAGAGACCTAAAGGCACGTGGCACTTACCGTTGGCATAGAGTAGGGTCTTCGGCGGTTGATGGCTTAAATTGTCGTGACCCAGGCCGAGAAGACAAATTGCTCATAGGTTTGGCCGTTAGTTGGCGGTGGTGAGTCCGGAATGTTGATGGCTTAAATTGACGTGACATAGACCGGTTCACCGAGAATGTGCCCTGAGTGCACGGGGCGTGTGGCCGTGCGAGCCAACGTCTGTGATGAAATGGCTATGGATATATACATTGCTCGCTTATGCTAATGAAATGTAGGGAAGGAGCATCGCCGCCCCGAGTTGGGGGCGGGATCGTTATAATTTGGTCAGCATTGCTGACCGTTGCCTTGTTTTGCCACCGTGCGGTGGTTTGTTGCTTGCAGGTGCAGCTGGACCAAGTTGTCAATAGCGGGCTAAAGCCCTTTTTGCGAAGCTGGCCCTCAAAGGCCCAAGTAGAAGTGTTTACTGCTTTATTCATATATGACCGGCCTGCGTGCCGTGGTTTGTAAAACATGTAATATTCAAGTGAAACATTTTGTAAGGCCTTAAGGCCGGTTTTGGGTATTTTTGTATAACATTCCTAATTTGTACTAGTGGACATTCGTGCTTTAATGCTGGGTTCTTGTTTATAACTTTTGTAAACTGCTTCCGCTAGAATGCTCTGTGTAGGACGTTGAGATTGGTTGGATGGTTCCCATAAGTAACCACGCGGTCTGTCTGTGGTATATGGCGTCGGGCCCCGGCCGGACCTACTGCTATATGCTATGCGACGGATAGGGGGTGTTACACTTGATATGCCCAGGGACACGCCCGTGTCCCAGGCCGTGTGCCTGCAGCCAGAACCCAAAACCGGCCCAAAACGTCCCCCGTCGCTCCTTTGAGTTTCGGGGCGTTACAACTCTCCCCCTCTTAAAAGAATTTCGTCCACGAAATTACATAAAGGAAAGACATGTACGAAACCAAAATTTGTACCTGAGCGGAACAACTCCGGATACTCGTCAAGCATAGTCTGTTCTCGCTCCCAAGAGAGCTACTTACGACCGCAATTGTCCCACCGGACCTTGACCATCCTGATCTCTTTATTGCGTAGCCGCTTGACCTCCGAGTCCTCAATCCGCACGGGCTTAACCTTTGTCGTTAGCCCACTATCCACCGGCACTTGATCAACCGCGATCACTTGTGTAGGCTCTTGCACCGCCTTGCGAAGCACCGAAATATGGAATACATCATGTAATCCACCAAGCTCCACCGAAAGCTTCAACCAATAGGCCGCTTCACCAACTCGCTCCAAAACCTCAAACGGTCCAAGGTACCTCGGGCTTAGCTTTTTCAATCGCCGAACCCGCGAGACACCCTTGAACGGCTTGATCTTTAAGTATACATAATCTCCTACAGCGAACTCCACGTTCCTATGCTTGGCATTATAGTACTTTGCTTGTCGGTCCTGAGTGATAAGCAACCTCTCCCGAATAGTTCTCACCAAAGAAGTAGCATCCTCCACTTCCGATCGCTTATACGACTTTGACTCACCCGCTTCTAACCAAGACAACGGCGTGCGACATTATCTACCATATAGGGCCTCGAAAGGCGCCATCTGAATACTCGCTTGGTAGCTATTGTTGTATGCGAACTCCAACAAATAAAGGTGGTCTTCCCATTGCTTTCCAAAATCCAAGACACACATGCGGAGCATGTCTTCCATAGTTCTATTGACCCTATCGGTCTGCCCATCCGTTTGCGGATGGAAGGCTGTGCTGAATTTCAACTTTGTTCCCAACATTTGTTGCACTAGCCTCCAATCATTGGACGTGAACCGCCCGTCTCGGTCACTCACGATGCTGCGGGGCACACCATGAAGTTGCACTATGTTATTGACATAAAGCTTCGACAACTTCTCCATCGGATCATCATTCCTATGCGGAATAAAATGCGACACCTTCGTTAACCTATCAACAACCACCCAAATGGCGTCGTTCCCCTTTTGCGACCTTGGCAAACCGTGCACAAAGTCCATAGAGATGTCGTCGAATTTCCACTACGGAATAGGCAAGGACTTAAGAAATCCTCCCGGCTTTTGGCACTCCGCCTTTACCAAGGCGCAAGTTTGGCACTTCGCTACGTATAGCGCCACATCTTTCTTCAAACCCGGCCAACAAAACAGTTTCTTCACATCACGGTACATCTTCGTGCTCCCCGGGTGAATCGAGTACTTGGTATGGTGTGCCTCGTACAACAACTCCACCCATAAATTTCCCACACTTGGGACGCACAGACGACCGTCTTTCCAAAGTAATCCGTCGACGAATTGGGAATTTGACCCATCCAGAGCCTCTACCATGAACTGCTTCATATGAGCATCCATATCCAAAGTCTGCCGAATACGATCAGCCAGGTCATATTGGACTTCAGTCCAATTCCGAACTGCTTCAGCACTTGATTGTCTATCCACACAAACAATCTCCAATGCCTCCAACACCCGCACTAACCGCTCATCATGCACCGATAGCCAATTGGCTTGAGCTGGGGCTCGGCGACTCAACGCGTCCGCAACCGCATTACCCTTACCAGGCATGTAGTGGATCTTGAATGTATAGTCCCCAAGGAACTCCATCCATCTACACTACCGCATATTCAGATCCTTCTGATCAATAAGATACTTCAGGCTCTTGTGATCGGTGTAGATATCGATCTTCACACCGTATAAATAGTGTCTCCACAGCTTCAAGGCAAAAATCACGGCCGCTAACTCCAAGTCATGGACTGGATAGTTCCACTCGTGCACTTTTAGCTGTCTCGAGCCATAAGCTATTACACTCCCGTATTGCAGTAGCACGCAACCCAAACTGCTGCCCGAAGCATCGTTATACACCTCATAGCCTTCGGTCCCACATGGCGAACTCAGCACAGGCGCCGTGGTCAACCAACACTTCAACTCCTCAAAAGCTCGCGCGCACTCCGGCGTCCAAACGAACTTATGCTCCTTCCTCGTCAAAGTAGTGAGAGGCAAAGCTATCCGCGAGAAGTTCTCTACGAAGCGCCTATAATAGCCGGCAAGCCCCAGAAAACTCCAGACTTCCGCTACCGTAGCAAGCTCAGGCCACTCCCGTATCGCAATGATCTTCGCTGGATCCACATCAATACCATCTCCACTCACTATATGACCGAGGAACTCCACTGAGGAAAGCCAAAACTCGCACTTTGAGAACTTGGCATACAATTGATTTCTCCTTAGCGTCTCCAACACCAAATGAAGATGCTTGAAGTGATCTTCCTCACTTTGCGAGTACACCAAAATATCGTCGATGAAGACGATCACGAAATGGTCCAAGTACTCCCTGAATGTCCTGTTTATCAAATCCATGAACACTGACGGCGCATTGGTCAGCCCAAACGGCATGAACGTAAACTCATAATGCTCGTATCTCGTACTAAATGTTGTATTCAGGATATCACTCTCCCTTATTCGCAGCTGATAGTACCCAGCCTTGAGATCCAACTTCGAGTACACCGTCGACCCGACTAACTGATCAAAAAGATCATCAATCCGGGGGATTGGGTACTTGTTCTTCTCAGTCAACTTGTTGAGCTCCCGATAATCAATACACAGCCTCAAGCTTCCGTCCTTCTTCTTAACAAAGAGGACCGGTGCGCTCCAAGGCGAAGAACTCGGGCGCACATACCCTTGCTCCAACAACTCTTGCAGTTGAACTTTCAGCTCTGCCATTTCCTTAGGCGCTAGCCGATACGGAGATCATGACACAGGCTTTGCACCTGGCACTAGCTCAATCGTAAAATCTATCTCCCGCTGAGGCGGGGCTGCAGGAAGATCTGTGGGGAACACATCAGGGTATTCCGATACCACTGAAATACAATCCAACGCGGGCTTCGGCTTTGCAACCTCCACTAGTGTAAAGAACAGTTCTGCACCGGCACGAACCGCCTTCACCACTTGAAGAGCAGACATCAAAGTCTTGCTCGACCCCTTTAAGCCCGTAAAAGTCGTTTCACGACTTGCTCCCAGCTTGACTTCCTTGCTACCGCAATCTATATGGTTCTGCTGCTCTGAGAGCCAGTCCATGCCAAATGTGACGTCGAACTCCACTAACGGAAGTAAAGACGCCTGCAGATCGAACTCCTGATTCCCAATATGAATCTTAACATCGCAGATCCTATCCGCTCGCATCGAACACCCATTAGGAAACAACACATCCAACTTATCCTTCGCCATCGAAGAAGGGACTCCGATGCGTGATATAAATCCTTCGGACAAGAAGGAGTGTGAAGCTCCCATATCGAAGAGACTCGTGCCAGATTTTCACAAATCAATACAATTCCTAAACAAGCAGTGGTAAGGTAACATGTGCATAACAAGTATTCAAAGAAATTGACTTGTTATAAATTAAACCGTACCTGTCACCACATCAGCTTGTTTGATGGCCTCTTGTTGGCCAAGATTGTAGACCCTTTGTTGGGCTGGAGCATAATGGGATGCGGTCGACTCCACCGCCTTTCCCTTTTCTTCATATGTGGCTCCTGGCCTTCTCTCGGACTTAGGACATCCGCTCCAATAGTCACGGGTCAAATGCCCCGTCTTTCCACAAGTACAACACGCGCTCGGGGTCCGACCCGTAGTCGCCTCAGAAGCACCAGAAGGAGCTGGACCCGATGTCCTATGCTTCTTAAAAGACCTCCGATAGCCGGTCTTTGAGGTAGTCGGCACTTTAAATTCAGATTTCCTATCACCCAAGACTTTCTTTGCTTGCACATTCTTCATGTCCTTCTCCAAGGACCGGGCAGTACTGACCAAGGTTAAGAAACCCTGCGTCATCGGCCCCGAGAGTAGTAACCTCAACTCATCTCTCAAGCCTTCATAGAAGCGATTAGTCTTGCGCTCCTCATCCACGATGGTGGAGCTAGCATAACGACTCAGACGAGTAAACTCGTGGAGATAGTCATCCACTCTCCTCTCACCCTGAACCAACTTCAGAAACTCATTCTCCAACGCTATCTTCTGCGTCGAAGGGAGGTATCTAGCCAAGAACAATCTCGAGAACTCCTCCATCGAGCCATCACCAATTTGCCTACCTCTCAGTAAGTGTAGCTCCAAACCTTCCCACCACATCCTCGCTTCACCGTCCAGAAGGAACGTAGCGATGGTGGTCATTTGCCACTCCTCGGTCTCCATTGCTGTCATGACTCTCTTCACCCTGGAGAGCCAGTCTTCAGCCTGAGATGGGGTTCCCAACCCCGAGAATAACGGAGGATTAAAGCTCATTACATGCTTCAGCTACCTCTCGGTTGCCCTCCTTGGCATCACCGGTTCCACAACCACTTGCTCCACTCTCCTCGGCTCAGCCTCTTGAAGTGGTACTTGCTCTATCACAGGAGCGGGCTGCTGCGTTTGCCTTGCAGGCTGCGTATTTATCACGGCCAACACCGCTTCAGCCACCAATCATATGTTCTAAGCCGACAGAGGTGTTGCAGGAACAACATCCGGTGCACTACTAGACTCAGAAACTCGGCGTTTTGACGGCCCAACACCACTTCTGGTCACCTATAGTGGTACAAAACACCATTAAGCGACCAAATAAAATTGCAAACAGCAATTATAGGAACACGCAGGTTCCTCAAACACGAGTATTTTCATTCCTAAGTGGACATTCATGGGTTCTTTTACCGTTATAACGATGACGCACACAATGTGCTCACCACCCCTTAAAAAGAATTCGACCCCGAATTCATTTTAAGCCCGACCAAAACCAGTAGTCTGATACCAAATTGTAACAACCCCTATCCGTCATATAGCATATAGTAGTAGGTCCGGCCGGGGCCCGACGCCATATACCACAGACAGACCGGGTGGTTACTCATGGAAACCATCCAACCAATCAACGTCCTACACAGAGCATTCTAGCGGAAGCAGTTTATAAAAGTTGCATTAAAGAACCCAGCACTAAAGCATGAATGTCCACTAATCTAAAATAGGAATGTTATACAAAATAACCAACATAAGCCTTAAGGCCTTACAAAATGTTTCACTTCAAATTACATGTTTTACATACCACGGCACGCAGGCTGGTCATACATGAATAAAGCAGTAAACACTTCCAATTAGGCCTTCGAGGGCCGGCTTCGCATTCGGGCTTTAGCCCGCTATTGACCGCTTGGTCCAGCTGCACCTGCAAACAACAAACCACCGCACGGTGGCAAATAATGCAACGGTCAGCAATGCTGACCAAATTATAACGATCCCGCCCCCAACTCGGGGCGGCGATGCTCCTTCCCTGCATTTCTTTAGCATAAGCGAGCAATATACATATAAAGCCATTTCATCACAGACGTTGGCTCGCACGGCCACACGCCCCGTGCTCTCAGGGCACATTCTCGGTGAACCGTTCGATGTCACGTCAATTAAAGCCATAGACATTCCGGACTCACCACCGCCACTTTGATGGCCAAACCTATGAGCAATTTGTCTTCTTGGCCTGGGTCACGACAATTTAAGCCATCGACCGCCAAAGACACTAATCTATGCCAACGACAAGTGCCGCGTGCCTTTAGGTCTCTTTAACCGAACGACATAGAACGGGTACGGTTTCATCTAACCCGTGCTCACATCGCAACGACAATTTAAGCCATCTGCGCGGGTCAAACTTCCACCGAGTCCCATATCCATCACAATTGACATAACCCGGTTATGTTAAAGTTGGCTCTCAGGCCACCAAGTTGCCAAGATCTCGTATCCGCCCAGTTTTCCGGGTGCACCTTTGGGTTAGTCCCTAAGGCTCCCTGCTGCAATCTACCGCGTAGAAAACCCGAATAACAATCAATAGCACGGAGTATACTCTGGCATTTATGCAATGCAACATCACCGATCCAGACCAACATGTCCGGGTAGGCTTCACACATCATGCCTATGTCCGTTCTCGCTTACGAACTCTAAACAACGGGGATTTCACATATCTACCCGAAGGAATGCCTCCAACTCTCCGCAAACTCGCGAGGGCGGGCTTCCTATGCAAAGAAGGAGAGCTACTCATGCTCAAGAAGAGAATCGTTACCCTAGCGTTCCTCTTTGGCGCCATTGAAAAGTAAACGGATGAAAAGCAACGCACTAGCTTTGCCTCCGTGGATCCGGAGTCGGCTCGCTATTTGGAGCTTCGAAGCTCCTCCAATGGCGGGATCTAGCTCCTTCTTCCTTCCTTGGCTCTCCTCTCTCTCTAAGCTTTTAGAAAGATGATAACTTAAGAAAATTGAGGGTTTCTAAGGCCAATCCCGGGTATATCTCTTCAGGAACAACCCCTAGCCGTTGGATCATCAAATAAAGAAATGAACGGCTTTGATTTGGGACTGAAATGCCCAATCTGGACCGAACACGGCCTGGCACACGCCCGTGTCCAGGGCCGTGTGCCTCATTCGCCGTCAAAATCGGCTCGCCTGGAACCTCACACGGGTATCGAACACGCTTGTGTTCGAGCTGACACGCCCGTGTTCCACCTGACACGGTCATGTGTCCTGCCATGTACCCCCATTATTTTTCCTCGAAAACAACCCGAGCACTGCACGGGTTCTAGGACACGCCCGTGTCCCTACCCGTGTCACCTCAACATGCCTGGACCCCAGGCCGTGTACATGGTCTCGACACTCGACACTTCGTCAAGCGAAGCTCGTCGACCTGATGACACGGCCTTGGACACGCCCGTGTCCTAGGCCGTGTGCCTTGTCTCGACACAATGTTGAGACCAAAGTGTGGACTCCCCGGGACGAGTGTCGACACGGGTTGAAACTCCCTGCGACACGCCCGTGTCGCAGGCCGTGTGCCATGTCTCGACACAATGTCGAACGCAGAGTGTCGACTTCGCGGCTAAGTGTCGACACGGGTCGACACGCCCGTGTCGCAGTCCGTGTGCCCAGTCTCGACACAATGTTGAGACCAAAGTGTCGACTTCCCGTTTCAGTGTCGACACAGGCTTGACACGCCCAGGGACACGCCCGTGTTCCAGGCCATGTGCCTGCAGCCAGAACGCAAAACTGGCCCAAAACGTCCCCCGTCGCTCCTTTGAGTTTCGGGGCGTTACAACAGGCCACTCTCGTATCACGACAATCTTTGTCGGATCCACCGTAATTCCCTCTCCACTGACTATGTGACCAAGGAACGCTACTGAGGACAACCAAAACTCATATTTGGAGAACTAGGTGTACAATTTATTCCTCCTCAACATCTCCAATACCAAATACAGATGCTTAAAATGATCCTCCTCACTCTGCAAGTACACCAATATGTCGTCGATGAAGATGATCACAAAGTGGTCTAGGTACTCCCTGAAAGTCCTGTTCATTAGATCAATGAACACTGATGGCGCATTCGTCAGCCCAAACGGCATGACCGTAAACTCGTAATGCCCGTATCTCGTACTAAAAGTTGTCGTGGTGATATCACTCTCCCTTATCCTCAGCTATAATACCCGGACTTAAGATCCAATTTTGAGTACACCGTTGACCCGACTAACTGATCGAATAGATCATCAATCTCGGGATCGGCTACTTGTTCTTCTCCGTTAGCTTGTTCAGTTCTCGATAGTCGATACAAAGTCTCAAGCTTCCGTCCTTCTACTTAACAAAAAGGAGCGGTGCGCTCCAAGGTGACGAACTTGGACGCACATACCCCTGCTCCAACAACTCTTGAAGTTGAACCTTCAGCTCTGCTATTTCCTTAGGCACTAGCAGATACGGAGAGCTTGACACAGGTTTCGCGCTTGGCACTAGCTCGATGGTGAAATCAATCTCCCGTTGAGGTGGGGCTCCAGGAAGATTGCCAGGGAACACAACAGGGTACTTGGATACCACTGAAATACTATCCAACGTAGGCTTAGGCTTTGCAACCTCCACTAGCGTGAAGAACAGCTCTGCTCCCGCATGAATTGCCTTCACCACCTGAAGAGAAGACATCAAAGTCTTGCTCGACCCTTTCAAGCTCGTAAAAATCGTCTCACGACCTATTCCCAACTTGACCTCCTTGTGACTGCAATCAATATAAGCTTGCTACTCCGAGAGCCAGTCCATACCAAATATCACGTCGAACTACACCAACTGTAGTAACGACGCTTGTAAATCGAACTCTTGACTCCCAATACGAATCTTAACGCCACAGATTCTATCTGCGAACATCAAACACCCATTCGGCAACAACACATCCAGTTTGTCCTTTGCCATCGAAGAAGGTACTCCGATGTGCGATATTAATCCTTTGGACAAAAAGGAGTGCGAAGCTCCCATATTAAAGAGTGCTCTTGCCAGATTATCACAAATCAAAACAAAGACTATACAAGCAGTGGTAAGGTAACACGCGCATAACAAGTATTTAAAAATTAACTTGCTATAAATTTAAACCATACCTGTCACCACATCCGCTTGCTTAATGGCCTCCTACTGGCCAAGATTATAAACTCTAGGTTGAGCCGGAGCATAATGAGATGTGGTTGACTCCACCGCCTTGCCCTTCTCTTCATAGGTTGCTTCCGGCTTCCTCTCGGACTGTGGGCATCCGCTTTGATAATCTCGGGCATAGTGTCCCGGCTTCCCACAAGTATAGCATGCACTCGGTGATGCAGATTACCGCGACAACACACGTCGATTACCCGTTAACCCGTCACAAACATCCACAAGCAAGCACACAAAATTAAATCCAAGAGGATTCCGACCAAAGAGCGTTCGAGAAGGGGTCGGGTTGGCTCCCAAAACCGAACAAGTTTAATCTAAGAGTACTCCGACCAAAGTTCGTTCCGAAAGGGGTCGGGTTGGATCCCAAAATTCTGTTCAACAAAAATTAAATGGCTTGAAGCAATCAAGCGGCTTGAGCGTTGTGGCGAAGTTGCACGTTTCCAAAATCACATCAAGGGTTCTCCACCCAAACGACACGAAGGTAGAAGAAATCACTCAATATTGGTGGAAGAGATTCGTTACCTAAAATGAAGTAGAAGTAGGAAGCGTAGGGATCACGTCCACAGAAGCACCACTGAGTTCACGAGCGGAGGATGGGGCGTGATCCACTGAAGTTCACACTGAGGAGGGGTTCTATTTTTTTCAGAGGTGGAAGAACACTGGGTAGGCGGTGGTTTGGGGAACAAGGAGCGGGCGGCGGCGTGGGGGTGGTGTGGAGGCAGCAGCTCGGACTGGTGGAGGGGGGGTGGCCGGACTCACTCTGACGTCGATGGAGGGAGGCGCGGGGCAAATCTCTCATCGAGCGGAGCCGGAAGCGCAGCGTTGCACTGCACGAATTCGGGCCGAGCCCTAGGGGGAAAGCAGCACACGACTTGCAGTTTTTCTTTCTTGTCTAATTCTTCAATGCCTTCCATAAAATCGGAGTTTAGGAGTATATATACTCCCACAGGATTACAACCCTAACACAACACACTAGGTCTCATCTGGACCGTACAAATTAACATAGCGAACAACAAAATTAAAACTAATTATAAAGTACAGGAAAGCTAAAGTTCACAAAGGATTAAGACAATGGCGGTGGCCGCGGACGCAGATTGTAGCGAATGTGGTTGCGGCGAATGTCCACGAGACGTCATGCCGATTTGTCGTTGCGTCACACATCTTAAGTACAGGCAGTTTCGGATCATCATTCATGTCGGATCCAACCATAGATTGATGCGTATAAATCGGCAAGCGCGCCGGTCGCACAAGTAATAAAGTTTGGGAATAAATCCCCAAGTGTCGGTCTCTTGAGTAATGAAATTAGCATAGAGCGACAACAGTTCAGAAAATATTGTTATGAGGGTTATAATAAGAAAAAGAATAAAAAGGGGACTTGAGAGATTGTGGTTGTTTGATCTAATAAACTAATAAAAGCTATGCAGGTCGAAGGCACCGCTTCACTAGGTGAGTTGAGTGTATCGGCCGCGATGCCGAACTTCGGTTGGTCGAGTGGACGGAAAGCTAATGGATGGAAGTGTTCTTGTGCGGAGTGCAATCGGGTGAGACACGGGTATGAAGTGGATGTGGAGTGGGCGAGGCGCATTCACAAACACTACTCACAAGCATAAGAGAACTACAAACATCCCATTATATATAGAATAAAATATGTAGTTCAAACAACAGAGGAAGGGGAAGAGGGGTAAAACAATAGAGGGTGAAGATCCACCGCGGGTTGTGGCCGGAATAGCGAGTTGTCAATCTGCTTCCGAGCTCAGTCCGAGGAGGCTTCTGGTACCAACGAGCTGTCACCTCGATGGTCTTTGAGTCCGTTCTCTAGGTTGTATTCTTCACCAACTCCTGTGGAAAGCTTGGAGTTGAAGTCGTCAATGGCCGGGAGCTTCGCCGGAGAGTTTGAAAAGCTTTAGAATAACCGGCTATGGACTCCCGATGAAGGTGGAGGTGATGGAGCAGCTGGAGAAGTAAAATGGCGCTTCCCGCGCACTCCCCGATTGTATAAAATGACGGGTGTTGACCTAAATCGCGGAGCTGGCCCTTAAATACGGAGGCAGCAAAAGCATAGCGCACGATCAGTGGCGCACGACTAGTGGTCGTGCGCACTGTAGGTCGGTGATCGTGCACCATTTCCAATTAGACCTGCAACCTGATTAGAAACATCAGCATATATGAGCACGATCTGTGGCTTAACCGACCTACAGTGCGCTAGAAAATAAGACAAGAAAGTAGGCAAGAAATTTCAAAAAAACTAGCTGGCTCAGAAATTTCAAAAAAAAGTAAGACAAGAAATCAAATACATCATGGGCATAAAAGATATAATAGAAAAACTTTTTAATTATACTACGTAGTTTAAACTATTCGACATGCGTAAATAAATATTGTAATTGCTCAAAATTCGAATTCTAGAGAATCTTGCGATCAGGTGTAGGAAGAAAGTAGGCAGGCCACTAAGGTGAGCATTGCCAAAGATCGGGGCTCAGGATCACCTCCAAAGGAATCCACCAATGTCGGGGAACATACGCTTGCACGTTCACACTCTCTCCACGGCGCAGGTTAGACTCAAGCGTGAATCAGTAGGACTTGTTGGAGAGGATGGGGCTTAGGCTAAGGTTTGGTAGTCAATGATAAACAATAAGGCTACACGCAACCAAAGCGAGCGAACAAAACCCTAAACCAATACAGCCACTTAGAAATGTACGTGTAACACACCCCCAGACTGAGCTTGAAAACCAGGTGTGTACACGGCCTAACCCGACCAAAATCAATAAAAAGTATGGGGATAGAATTCTCAAAGCAATTCGTTCAGATTTTTCTTTTGCTTTTTTTTGCTTTTCTTCTTTTTATTTTCTGCATTTGCAATCCCTAAACATAACAATCAAAGAGTTTATGAATTCAGCACCACATTACACGATTTCCACATATCACAACATCAGCAAAATAGTAAATACTAACAAGCTCAAGCATTTGATTGCGATGGTGGGATTAACTTCAGGCCTTGGTTAATGAGAGTGGAGTTGGATCAAAGAAGGGGTAGGCACAAATTTTGCATGCAACGGTTAACGGGTAGGAAACGCTAAACAAGGCTCAAACTAGCCAAAATGATGGCCTACGTCATGCTCACTCTTCAAAACAAAACAAAACAAAATAATATAAATCTTATAACGAAATTCTCAGTCATCCGGAGTCGCTCTATCGTTGCATTCCGCGGCAACGATGCCAAAAACTTGATGTGTATAAATCAACAAGCGCACCGGTCGCACAAGTAATAAAGTTTGGGAATAAATCCCCGAGTGTCGGTCTCTTGAGGAATGCAATTAGCATAGAGCAGCAACAGTTCAGAAAATATTGTTATGAGGGTTATAATAAGAAAAAGAGTAAAAAGGGGACTTGAGAGATTGCTGTTGTTTGATTTAATAACTAATAAAAGCTATGCAGGTCGAAGGCACCGCTTCGCTAGGTGAGGTGAGTGTATCGGCCGCGATGTCAAACTTCAGTTGGGCGAGTGGACGGAAAGCTAATGGATGGAAGTGTTCTTGTGCGGAGTGCAATCGGGTGAGACACGGGTATGAAGTGGATGTGGAGTGGGCGAGGCGCATTCACAAACACTACTCACAAGCATAAGAAAACTACAAACATCCCATTAGATATAGAATAAAATATGTAGTTCAAAACAATGTATGTCATCCCATACAACAGATGAAGGGGAAGAGGGGTAAACTAATAGAGGGTGAAGATCCACCGCGGGTCGTGGCCGGAATAGCGAGTTGTCAATCCGCTTCCGGGCTCAGTCCGAGGAGGCTTCCGGTACCAACGAGCTATCACCTCGAAGGCCTTTGAGTCCGTTCTCTAGGTTGTCTTCTTCACCAACTCCGGTGGAAAGCTTGGAGTTAAAGTCGTCAATTGCCGGGAGCTTCATCAGAGAGTTTGAAAAGCTTCGGAATAGCCGACTATGGACTCCCGATGAAGGTGGAGGTGATGGAGTAGCTGGAGAAGTAAAATGGCGCTTCCCACGCACTCCCCGATCGTAGAAAATGATGGGCGTTGACCTAAATCGCGAAACAGTCCCTTAAATACGGAGGCAGCAAAAGCATAGCGCACGATGAGTGGCGCACGACCAGTGGTCGTGCACATTGTAGGTCGGTGATCGTGCGACATTTCCAATTAGACCTGCAACCTGGATAGAAACATCAACATATATGCGCACGATCAGTGGTGCACGACTGGTGGTCGTGCGCACTGAATCCACTGATCGTGTTATTGACTAGGATAGATTTACAGAAAGCAAGGGGTAAACACGCACGAGTAGTGGCACACGACCAGTGGTCGTGCGCACTACGACCAGTGCTCGTGCAATTACCCGGGCAGAATTAGGAAAATTGAGAATGTAATGTGCACGATCGGTGGCGCACGACTAGTGTTCGTGCACAGTAAGTCCAGTGGTCGTGTGCAGTGTTCCTGTGTCGTCGGGGTATCCCGAGCGGTTCCGAAGCAGGCACACGACCCATGCACCAGTAGAAGAGGCAGATAGGCCACCAAAAGTGTAGAACACATTCTCAAGACACGGCTAAAGAATAACAAAAACACATAAACAAATAAAGCACACAGAAACGGGCCTACAGTGCACTTAATCATGAAATAAGCACGTAAACAAATATAAGCGGTAATAGCTCTCAAGTGCAGTGCTAAGATGATAAAACTGGCCCAGATGAGTACAAAAATCAGTGTAAAATTTGGACTCATCATGGCTCCATCAATTTCGGCTCCATCCGTTGTTACTCTATCAATTCTCCCCTGCCCAAAAGCATTCGTCACCGAAGAGTGTCCCGACAGGTAGCGGTGGAGGAGATCAGCATCCAAGCGAAGTAACTCCGCCTCGGTCACCCACGAGTCGTCAGAGGTAGGGTGGTCGCTCCAATGGACTAGAAAGCGGCGCGTATCACCCTCATTGGAGGAAAGGAATTCATCTGCGACAATCCTGTCAGGTAGGACAAGATACTGGGGAAAACTAGGAAATGGATTAGTATGAACATCAGATAAAATAGTGTCGTCATTGACCGACGTAAATACAGTAGGATCTGTGATTGTGTGTCCCCACTCACTCTCAACCCCATGAGACGAAGTAGGAATATAAGATGTAGACGAAGGGGTATTTGCTGGAAGCGGAGAAACATATGGTGTTAAGTCAGAAACATTAAACGTAGGGGAGACTCCCCAATCAACAGGCAAATCCAAAACCACCGCATTATTACCCAAGCATTTAATAATCTTGAAGGGACCAGCTCGCCTAGGGCCAACGTTTTAATGGTTCCCGAAGGTAACTGCTCCGAAATTAAATGTACCAGAACTAGATCACCAACATTAGAAGTAGAAGGACGCCTATATAAGTTGGCATGAGACCGGTAAGACTCATATTGACTAGCTAATTTGTCTTGAATATTCTTGTGCAAATCATGAACGTGTTGGGTGAATGTTTGTGCAAAGTGGCTTGACTTATAATTGGGCGGAAGTGGTACTAAATCGAGCGGCACGGGAGCCTTGTATCCATGCACAATTTCATTAGGCGATAACCCCATAGAGCGATTCTTAGAGTTGTTAT
Source organism: Platanthera guangdongensis (assembly GCA_039583875.1). Classification (NCBI taxonomy): domain Eukaryota; kingdom Viridiplantae; phylum Streptophyta; class Magnoliopsida; order Asparagales; family Orchidaceae; genus Platanthera; species Platanthera guangdongensis. The sequence continues at coordinate 126,491,889 of CM077167.1, forward strand.
ATGCTAGTTGTGCTTGTGGAAGTATCAGATCCCACGTGCCTTTGTGATCGCCCACAAGACAACGTAGCGAAGAACCCAAACTTCTATTGACGACTTCTGTTTGGCCATCCGTTTGAGGGTGGTAGGCCGTCGAGAACAGGAGCTTGGTACCCATGAGTGTCCATAACATCTTCCAAAAGTAACTCGTGAATCGAACGTCATGATCCGAAACAATGGTCTTCGGCACTCCCCTATGGCTAACGACCTCTTTGAAAAATAGCGTGGAGATGTGGGAGGCATCACTAGGCTTGCTAAGGGAATAAAGTAGGCCATCTTGGAGAAGCGGTCTACCACCACTAGGATGGAGTCATGCCTCCGCATCGTAGGTGGCAAACCCAACATGAAATCCATACTAACATCCTCCCAAGGAATGGAAGGGATCGGGAGGGGAGTATATAACCCCATATTGGTCTTGTTCCCCTTGGCTAATTGACACGTGCGACAGCTTTTAATGATCTTAGTAACGCGAGACTTAAGGTGTGGCCAATAGAATTTATCTTCAACTAACGTAGTAGTCTTGTCGCGTCCAAAGTGACCTCCAAGACCACCTCCATGCAATTCTCACACTATGAAGTTGCGAAGGGAAGAGCGCGAGATACATAGCTTAGAATGCCGAAAAAGATAACCATTCTGAAGGGAATATGCTGAAATGGTAGAGGGGGACACGTCAATGGTGGATAGAAAGATATCCCTAAAGTTGGAGCAGTTTGCATACTACTCGTTAATGCGTTCAAACCCTATGACCTTTACCTCCATCATGGTCAACAATAAAGAAACGCGGCTAAGGTCGTCAGCTACGCGGTTTTGGGTGCCCTTAAGGTATTTCAGGACAAAGGTGTACTCTTGTAAGAATGATACCGACTTCGCGTGTCGGGGGATGATTTTAGTTTGGGAATTTATAAAACGTAAGGATTCGTGATCCGATAATAAAACAAACTCCTTGGGGAGCAGATAGTGGCGCTAATGGTGAAGGCATCAGATCACGGCATAAAATTCCCTATCATAATTCGAGTAATTTAATTTAGGGCCGGACAATTTCTCACTAAAAAAACCCACTGGATGGCCCTCTTGGCTCAAGACTCCCACAATGCCTACTCCGGATGCGTCACACGCAAGCTCAAAAACTAAACTAAACTCGGATAGGCGAAGTACAGGTGCTTCCGTCATTTTATCCTTCACCAGTTGGACGGCATGTGTCGCGGATTTCATCCAAACAAACTCTCCCTTCTTTAGGCATTCGGTGAAGGGAGCCATAATGCCACTAAAGTTCCTAATAAAATGGCGGTAGAAGGTAGCTAAACCATGGAAACTGCGCACGTCCCGGTTGGTGGACGGCTCGGGCCAATCCCGGATGGCTTGGGCCTTTTTTTGGGTCGACGTGGATGCCCTCTGAGCTGACAATATACCCCAAAAATTCGACCGACCGCACACAAAAGGTACATTTCTTGAGATTCAGATATAGGGTCTCAATACGTAGGGTAGTGAATATGAGGCGTAAGTGAGACACGTGATCAGCCAGTGACATACTGTAGACTAAGATATCATCGAAGTACACAACAACAAATGGGCCCACGTAGGGTCTGAAGATATGGGTCATCATGCGAGAAAACGTGTTGGGCGTATTGGATAGCCGAAATGGCATGACCAACCATTCATACAACCAATCTTTTGATTTGAAAGCCATTTTCCATTCGTCTCCTTCCCGAATCTGAATCTGGTGGTAGCCACTCCTAAGATCCAACTTCAAAAAAATCATGGCTCCCGCTAACATATCCAATAAATCATCTAACCAGGGAATAGTGAAACGGTACTTCACTATGATCATGTTGATAGCACGGCTATCAACACACATCCTCCACATGCCATCCTTCTTGGGGTAAAGCAAGGCTGGAACCGCACACGGGCTCACGCTATGTCTAATGAATCCCTTCAGCAGAAGGTCCAAGATCTGGGCTTGTAATTCTTGCTGGGCGGCGTGGTTCAGACGGTAATGAGGGAGTTTCGGTAGGGATGAACCTGGAATCAAATCTATAGCGTGAATCCTCTGGTGTGCTGAATATCACGCACCGGGGGCAACTTCGAAGGTAATTCATCCGGGTAGACGTCCTTATACTCTTCCAACAGCTCCCTCAACTCTACGGGTATATTCCCAAAGTCAACAGCCTCATCCGTGGCCAATAAGCAGAGTCGCGCATACATAACTCCGCCAACAAATGACTCTCGCGTGAATTCTTGCCTTCCTAACAAACTCAATGTATTTCGCTCAACCAGAAGGGTAGTGTCCTTCGAGGAGCTAGACGGTTCCTTGGGTGGAGTAGGTTTTAGAGTGACCTTCTTCCCCTTGTGTTGAAACTCTACGGGTATAGCGTGCTGAATATCACGCACCGGGGGCAACTTCGAAGGTAATTCATCCGGGTAGACGTCCTTATACTCTTCCAACAGCTCCCCCAACTCTACGGGTATATTCCCAAAGTCAACAGCCTCATCCGTGGCCAATAAGCAGAGTAGCGCATACATAACTCCGCCAACAAATGACTCTCGCGTGAATTCTTACCTTCCTAACAAACTCAATGTATTTCGCTCAACCGGAAGGGTAGTGTCCTTCGAGGAGCTAGACGGTTCCTTGGGTGGAGTAGGTTTTAGAGTGACCTTCTTCCCCTTGTGTTGAAACTCGTACGTGTTGGCTCGCCCATGATGAGTAACGTCTCGATCATAAAGCCATGGGCGTCCCAAAAGGACATGACACGCATCCATCAGTATGACATCGCACCATATTTGTTCCGAATAAGACTTGACCGTAATAGGAACTAAACACCTCTTGGTGACCGGTAGGGACATCTTATTTATCCAAGCTACCTGATAGGGTGTATGGTGGGGCTCTGTAACCAACGACATACGAGAAATCGTAGCTTCAGAAACTACGTTCATGCAGCTACCACTGTCTATAATCAACTTGCATAATTTCTCGCCAATCTTGAATATTAAAGTGAAGATGTTGGTCCGATTCCAATCATCTAGGGAGCGAGGTGTAGTGAGTATACACCGCATGACCATTAGATGTGTTTCGTCCTCCAGATCACTTGGTACGCCTTCTAATTCAGACTCATTCGTAGCCTCAAAGACATAATCGGGTTCGTCTTTCGTAGGCTCCACTAGTGCCAATGTCCGAGTTTTGGTAGGTCACTCGAAGGCATAGTGGTCGGTTACTCCGCACTGATAACATATAGCCTTGTCTTTACTAATTTTCCCTATGGGAATGCATTCCTCGGTCGGGTTTCTAGCATCTCTAGCGGTGATGACAACGTTGGAAGAATCCCTAGTTTTAAACTTACCCTTAGCCTTGTAGGTGGTGGTGGCCGTGGCCTTGCCCTTATAGGAGCTATGCTTGGACTTAGACTTGGAGGAAATGTGCTTCTCGATATCAAGGGCGGCATTAAATGTAGTGTTTAGGTCCGTGTGGCCGTAGCGCAACGGTTTCTTTTGGATATCGTAACTCAGCCCCTTACGAAACCTAGATAAGGTGACCTCGGGCATCTCTTTGACCTCACAACGGACCATCTTGTCCTTCAGATCGTCCATGTATTCGGTGACGGATCGATCACCTTGGCGAAGGGATACCAAATCATCAAACATCTGGGTGCGATGATAAGTGGGGACGTACTGGTCTTTCAAGAGATTTTTCATTACGTCCCAACCGATCAGAGGGATGCCGCCAACGGTTCCCAAGCATCGCTCCTCATTTAGCCAAAATATTTTGGCCCTCCCCGTTAGCTTCATCTGTACTACTTGGACCTTTTGCGGGTCCGTCAAGTGATGCCACTCGTAATAACACTCCATGTCTAACACCCAATTCAGGAAGACTTGGGGCTCTCCTAGACCATCGTAGGTGGGGGCATTAATTTTAATGGTGTGGTTAAGGTCGACTTCCCGTTCAGGACGTCGATATTGCGGACGGGAACGTGGAGACAAGTCATCCCGGTTGTCCTCCTCATGGTGGAGGTTTTGACAGTTGGGTAGTCTATAACCTCTAGGCGGTGAGGTGGTTCGGTTGGCCAAAAGTTGAGCCATCATTTCCCGAAGTTCCCCCAATTGTTGAGTCATTTCAAAACGAAGTTCATCCACAGGAGTGGGGTTTGATTTGGGTGTCATTCCTCGGCCATACTTGACGAGGATATGTGATACTCGTGTCCGGAGTTAGCGTGATACTCATGACCGGATTTAGTGGGCAGGCGAAGCGTGGAAAATAATTTTTACAGCCAAATATATATATATATATATATATATATATATATATATATATATATATATATATATATATATATATATATATATATATATATATATATATATATATATATATATATATATATATATATATATATTGTTTTTTTGAAAACGATACTTTAGCAAATACTTTTGTGCGCTAGAGACCTAGGGCGGATCGAGCCAAATTAGGAAATTTGGCGAACCTCCCTCTGATACCAAAATTGATGCAGGCTTCCGCGACAACACACGTCAATTACTGGTTAACCCATCACAAACATCCACAAGTAAGCACACAAAATAAAATCCAAGAGGACTCCGACCAAAGAGCGTTCGAGAAGGGGTCGGGTTGGCGCCCAAAATCAAACAAGTTTAATCCAAGAGTACTCCGACCAAAGTTCGTTCCGAAAGGGGTCGGGTTGGCTCCCAAAATTCCGTTCAACAAAAAATAAATGGCTTGAAGCAATCAAGCGGCTTGAGCATTTTGGCGAAGTTCAACGATTTCAAAATCACACCAAGGGTTCTCCACCCAAACGACACGAAGGTACAAGAAATCACTCAAGATTGGTGGAAGAGATTCGTTACCTAAAATGAAGTAGAAGTAGGAAGTGTAGGGATCACACCGAGGAGGGGTAATATTTTTTAAGAGGTGGAAGAACACCGGGTAGGCGGTGGTTTGGGGACCAAGGAGCGGGCGGCGGCATGGGGGTGTGTTGGAACACCCTATTACTAATTTGGGTCAGGATCACTATGTCTTTGGGAAACCTATTTTTGACCTCCTGTATAGTTCTAAAGGTCAATTAGAATTGAGTCTAAGGGTTAGTACTTAGTTTTGGAAGCTGCCCTCAAGACCAAGGATTTTCAGTTTGAAGACTAAGTCATATCGTCGAGCTCAGTACGACGAATCGTCGAACTCCAATCGACGATCGTCTAGCTCAACTTCGACGGATCGTCGAACTCCATTTGACGATCGTTGAGCTCAACTTCAACAAATCGTCGAACTCCATTCGACGATCTGCGAGCTCAGTTCGGAGATCTTGACTCAGTATTGATTCTCTATCTCTGAGCTCAGTTCGACGATAGTTGAGCTCAGATCGACGATCTCTGTTGCTGTCTAAGTCCAAATCGCTGAGCTCAGTTCGACGATAGCAGAGCTCAGTTCGACGTTTTTCTAATGAGTTAAAGGATTTTTCAAGATTCAAATTCAGAACAGTTAAGGAGTTATTCAGCAATTAATTCAGAAGATTTTCTAGCAATTTTCATTTATTCTGGACCAAGTTTCAAGGGACTATCAAGGAATGTTTCTTTGTACTTTCGCCCAGAAGACAATTGCAATTAAGGAAGTCAATTAATGACAGTCCAACGGCTATTCTTGATAGAGGATGATTTTTTATTCAGAACCAGAGAATAAAACTCAAGATTTTTTAATCTCTCAGATAGACAACACACAGACAAGAAGAACAAGAAACAATATTCTCTGGAAGAACATCTTTCTCAACATCAACTGTTCACAAGAGAAAGAGCTAAAAGAATTCACTCAAGAACACACATCCAAGGAGATCAACCTTCTGAAACCTTCAGATCTCTTGTGATTCAAGTGTTCAAGGCCAACATAATTCAAAGACTCCAGACACCTAACATTTCAGCTGTTGCTGAAATCATCATTTGCTGGAGATCAACTTATGAAGGCCTATCACCCTACAATAAAGCTTCATTTCCTGAACATCTCAAGAACTCAGGGGGAGTTTTGACAACATCAAATCCACATAGTCTTATCAGCTAATTTGAGAAGGAGAAGACTTCTATAACTCTCTCATCCCCATCTCTGTAAAGGGTTATTCAAACTCCCTTCAAAAGTTTGTGCTTGGTTTTTGAGCACCTTGTCAAAAGCTCATTGGTGGCAAGACACCTGATCAAAAAATCTGATTTGGTTTTTGAGCACCTTATCAAAAGTTCATTGGCGCCCAGGACACCTGATCAACTCATCCTGTAGTGGATTCCTACCTAGGGTGGTAGAAGAGTGGATGTACCCAAGTTTAGGGGAACCACTATAGCTCCTTGTGTCTTCTGGCTTGCTTGTCTTTATTTTTGTTTCTGTCTGTGATTGTTTTGTGATTAGTTAGGATCTGTGATTATTTTCTTTTGTAGGTTGTAATTAGTTATCTGGTGTGTTTAGATTTATTATTTGCTTCCCTGTTCACTCATATTACAACAACTGTTGTTAAAAGGTTTTAAGCACCATACTCTATTCACCCCCCTCTAGAGTATTTCAGATCTAGTTGCACTTTCAGGGTGGTGTGGAGGCAGCAGCTCAGACTAGTGGGGCGGGGGGGGGGGGGGGGGGGTGGCCGGACTCACTCTGACATCGATGGGGGGAGGCGCGGGGCGAATCGCTCACCGAGCGGAGCGGGCGGCGCAGCATCGTACTGCACGAATTCGGGCCGAGCCCTAGGGGGAAAGCAGCACATGACTTGTAGTTTTTCTTTCTTGTCTAATTCTTCAATGCCTTCCATAAAATCAGAGTTTAGGAGTATATATACTCCCACAGGATTACAACCCTAACACAACACACTAGGTCTCATCTGGACCGTACAAATTAACATAGCCAACAACAAAATTAAAACTAATTATAAAGTGCAGGAAAACTAAAGTTCACAAAGGATTAAGACAATGGCGGTGGCCGCGGACGCAGATTGTAGTGAACGTGGTTGCAGAGAATGTCCACGAGACGTCGTGCTGATTTGTCGTTGCGGCGCACATCTTAAGTACAGGCAGTTTCGGAACATCATCTACGTCAGATCCAACCGTGGCTCCATCAATTTCAGCTCCATCCGCCGTTGCTCCATCACCCAGGGTTCGAACTGTAGTCGCCCCAGATGCACCAAAAAAGGGGTTGGACCCGAAGTCCTAGCCTTTTTATTCCACTTGAGGAATACAGATTTTGAGGAGTTCGGTGCTTTGAACTCCGACCCCTTTGCATTAGAGTCTTTCTTCGCTTGCACATTCTTCAGATCCTTTTTCAACGACCGAGCCATATTGAGAAGGGTCAAGAATCCCTGCGTCATAGGGCCCGAGAGTAGTAGTATTAAGTAATCTCTCAAACCTTCATTGAATCGGTTTATCTTACGCTCCTCATCCACGAACGTAGAGCTAGCGTACCGACCCAACAGAGTAAATTCGTGGAGATACTCATCCACACTACTCTCTCCATATGTCAGCTTCTGTAACTCATTCTCCAATGCTATCGTCTGAGCCAAGGGAAGGTACCATGCCAAGAAAAGTCTCGAAAACTCCTCCATCGAGACGTCCATAAGTTGCCTTCCCCTCAAGTGATGTAGCTCCAAACCTTCCCACCATAGCCTAGCATCTCCGTCCAACAGGAATGTAGCTATAGTGGTCATCTGCCACTCCTCCGTTTCCATCACTGTCAAGACTCTCTTCACTCGGGAGGGCCAATCTTCAGCTTGGGATGGGGTTCCCATCCCCGAGAACACCAGAGGATTGAATCCCATAACATGTTTGAGCTGTCTTTTGGTTGCTCTCCTAGGCACCAAAGGCTCCACCACTACCTGGTCCACCCTTCTCGGTTCAGCCGTTTGAAGCGGTACCTGCTCGATCGCAGGAGCGGGCTGCTGCATTTGACTTGTAGGCTGCGCATTGAACATAGCAAACATTGTTTCAGCCACCAATCATATGGTTTCAGCCGAGGGAGGTGTTGTAGGAGCATCATTTGGTGCGCTACAAGCCTCAGAAACCGGTCGTTCTGACGGCCCTACACCACTTCTGGTCACCTATAGTTGTATAAAATACCGTTAAGCGACCAAACAAAATTACAAATAGCAATTATAGGAACACGCAGGTTCCCCAAACATGTGTATTTTCATTCCTAAGTGGACATTCATGGGTTCTTTTATGTTATAATGATGACGCACACACATGTGCTCACCACCCATTAAAAGAATTCATCCACGAATTCATTTAAGTTGACCGAAACCAGTAGTCTGATACCAAATTATAACACCCCCTATGTGTCGCATAGCATATAGTAGTAGGTTCGGCCGGGGCCTGATGCCATATACCACAGACAGACCGAAAGGTTACTCAATGGAAACCATCAAACTAAGAATCAACGTCCTACACAGAGTGCATTCTAGCAGAAGCAATTTAAAAGTTGCAATAAAAAAGAACACTTCCAATGGCATGAATATCCACTAAACAAAACCAGAAGGAATGAACGTACAATACACCAGTACTTGGTCTTATGGCCTTACAATAGTTTACTCAAATTAAAGTGTTTTCCAAACCTCGACATGTAGGTCGGTCACACATGAATAATACAAGTAAACATTTAATATCTAGGCCTTTGAGGGCCGGCTCAACAACATGGGCTTTTGCCCGCTATGTACCACTTGACTCCGCAGCACCTGCATGCAACAATCCACCGCAATAGTGGCAAACAAAAGCAACGGTCAGCTATGCTGACCAAATTATAACGACCCTGCCCCCGAACTCGGGGAGGCGATGCTCCTTCCCTACACTTTGTTAGCATAACCAAGCAGTATAGTGTAAAAACACTTCATCATAGGCATGGGCACGCACTGCCATACACCCCGTGCTCTCAGGACACATTCTCGGTGAACACGGTCAAAGTCTGCTGTCTCACCACCTCCCCTAGGATGATAAATTCTCGTGAGCATTTGAGTCTTTCCGGCAGAAGTCACGTTAATTGAAAACATCGACAGCCTAAGACCCCCCTCTATGCCAACGGTAGGCCTCTAACACCGAACTACATAGAGCAGGTACGGTTCCACTTAACCCGTTGCTCACCTCGCCGCGACAATTAAAGTTATCAGCACGGGTCAAGCTTATTCGAAGCCCGTGTAACGAACACACAATATTATATAACCCAGTTATGTACAAGTTGGCTCCCAGGCCACCAAGATGGCAGAATCATGCATCTGCCCAGTTTTCCGGGTGCACCTTGAGGTTAGTCCCCAAGGCTCCCTGTTGCAATCTACCGCGTAGAAAACCCGAAAACAACCATCAACGCACAGTCTTCTCCGGCCATTAATGCAATGAAACATCACCGATCCAGACCAACTTGTCCGGGTAGGCTTCACACATCATGTCTATGTCCGATTCTCGATTATGGACTCTACATGCTAAACAATAGGGACTATTCATGTCTACCCGAAGGAATGCCTCACACTCACCGTAAACTCGCAAAAGCGGGCTTCCTATGCAAAGGAAAAGCGGACTTCACATGTACTAGGATGAGAATCGTTACCCTAGCATTCCTCTTAGGCGCCATGGAAATCTATGGAGATGAAAATCACCACAACGTCCTCGCCTCCATAGATCCAAAGTCGGCTCGCGATTCGGGGCTCCGAAGCTCCGCCGGTGGCCGGATCTCTCTTCCTTAATCTTCATTGCTCTCCCCTCTCTCTAGAACTTTAGAAAGAGATTACTTGGATGAAATGAAGGCATCCAAACCCTATTCCCGGGTATAACCCAGCCTGAGCAGCCCTGAATCGTCGGATCCCAAAATAAGGAAACAGGAGGCCACGATTCGGGCTTGAAATCCAAAACCTGGGCCAAATACGTCTTGTAACAAGGCCGTGTTCAAGGCCGTGTGCCCCATTCGCCATCGAAAACATCACGTCCCGAAAAGAACACGGGCTCTCGATACGCCCGTGTCCAGCTGGACACGCCCGTGTCATCCAATACACACCCGTGTATCTGGGCGTGTTCCTCCATCGACACAGGACCAACACTCACCCGAGAAGAACATGGGTTCTTGACACGCTTGTGTCGAATTTTACACGCCTGTGTTAGGCTGAACATGCCTGAGCTCCAGGCCGTGTTTCACCCCCGACACAACTCGGCCAACCACTTGAGTATAACACGGCCTGGGACACGCCCGTGTCTCAGGCCGTGTTCGTTGCTCGACGATTGTCGACTGAAATTCGTCGACCACTTGGCCATCGTCGAACTCAAGCACGACACGCTCCTAGGACACGCCCGTATCCCAGGCCGTGTGACCCCTATCAAGTCCCAGACTTGTCTCAAAACGCCTCCCATCGCTCTTTTGAGTTTTAGGGCGTTACAATGGTAGGGTTGGATTATTTTTAAAGATGGGTGGTGGAATGAGATCTTTTTCTTCAACAGGGAGAGGGGTGATAACTTCTTCTTCAGTAGAGGGTGAAATGATAAAATTTTTCTCGGTGGAGGGTTGATTTTTTAATATGGGGGCAGAGCTTTGATTTTTAAAATGGAGGCGAAGCTTGCCTCGGGCTCTTAGCTAACCATACCAGAAACTTGCTTCCCACTACGAAGAGTTATAGCTTTCACTTGCTCTTACGGGTAGGGCTCAGTGTTGGTAGGAAGAGACGCAGCTGCTTGCTCAAAAATAATTTTGCGAGTTGTCCTACTTAATTCTCTAAACTTTTAATGGTCCTGGTTAGGGTTCTTATAGTAGCGTCATTAACATTCATATATTTTTAAAATATCTCCTCCAAACTTGGAGGTTTTGGAAAATTTTGAGGAGGTGGTGGTGGTGCAGAAAAATAATTTTGTGGTGGTGGGCGCATTGCATTCGAGGGATTACTCCACGAAAAGTTTGGGTGGTTCTGTAAAGCGGGATTATAACTATTCAGAAATGTGAAATCCGGAGCATGAAAATTAGCAGCAGGAAAATTAGCAGCAGAAAAATTATGAAAAGCATTTCTAGGCATATTATTAACATAATTTAATTGTTCAGGAGTAGGAGTTGTCGATTCCCATACCTGAGGGGAGGAGGCAGCAGTCATCTCCTCAACCGACATTTGGAGAGTAGGGCCTTGAAATCACGATCTTCTCCGAAGAGTACGCTCAATATTGTTGTCCAAGTCCAAAAAACTGACAAATTCCTGCGAGTCATGCACTAGAAAAAGAGAAGATGAAGAAAGAGAAATAAATAAACTAGAAAAAGAGAGAATAATGTTTTTTTGGAAATAGAGTTTTTTATGATTTAACTCCCGAACTTCCCAAGGGCTACTCGATGAAGGGTTCACATGGTACTAGACAAGATAGTGGCATTTAAAGCCACATTGCCCTTTTCAAGAGAGTTAGGTGGTGTAGAAAAATTGTGATATGGGTTTCTATTAAGAGCGGTAATATTTGTTTTTTTAATTTTTAATTTTTTAAAGGAGGGTGAGAAATAGAAGTGATAAGAGTAATAGGTTCGTGCTTTCAAATTATCAACAAAAGTTGCTCCCCGGCAACGACACCAAAAACTTGGTGGAAGAATATTCGCAAAGAGAATAAAAACCGAACTAGCAATCCAATGAGGCAAGCATACCTATCGAATTGTAGCTAGGGGACACAAGTGTTGTATTAAAATTCGGGAACTGTTGTGTAATCTTAATCGCATGAAAACTATTATCTTATCGAGAGATTGTTTTAGGGTTTAAGAGAAAGCTAAATGCGATTAAGAAAAGAAATATTGCGCTAAAAAGAACCACTTGTAGTTAATAGAGAGCTAATAAAATCGATTACGACGAGGGGTTGAACAATTATAAAGAAAAGCACTCGATCGAGAATCACCACAGCTAAAGTTGATCAAAAACATGCGATAATAAAGTCTAACTTAATAAGAAAAATGACCTTGATCGTGGAGGTTCCAAAATCATGAACATGCTTCTCTCGAAGTCATGCCCACCTGAGTTTGGGAAGGTCCGGCCGAACTCTCATCCAAATTGGAGGCCTAAAGCACTCTTTACGCAGTGAACCCCGCTGTTGGATTTCACTACAATCCTGGAGATTTAACGTCTGCCTCTCCCAAGGGGTGCGTGTAACTCTCTTAACTCTTGATTGTTGACTCCAAACTACGAGCCTCTCGGCTAACTAAGAGTGGAAACAAAGATGGAAAATATACATCGATAATATATCTCCAAACATGATTAATCAAGAGTAAATCAAAGGTCTAAGCCTTACAAAGAAAGAGCAAACTAGAGCATCATAACTTAATCAACTCGAACCTCGGATCTTCAAGATCGAGTACAAGGAGGATTAGTTACTCATGGTGAAGTGGAGGAAGAGAGATGAGTATTAGTGCTGTAAGACCCCCCCTCCAGGATCCCAAAACACGATACGAGGGGGGGGGGGCTTATGCCCACAACAACCGCCTTGCGATAGCAATAGCACACAGGCTAACCTATATCACAAAACGCCTATTCTGCCGGCTATAACCAATATCAATATGTATGCCAACCCAATTGAAATATAATAAAGAGAAGTCAAATCCACACAAAGTATATAAGTCCAAAGTACATCAAAATAGAGAAGCTAAAACTTGCTTCTATAATATATCTGAGTACAGCTAATATACGCCAAAAAGGGCACATTAAAGTCACTCAACACTCACATCGGTGACTGACGGTAGCAAAGGTACCGTCCCTTCAGGCCAAGTCGTCCAGGACTGGCTGTCCTACTGCAAAGTCTGCGGCTGATCTACCCGCGGGGTGACCTCCTAAAAAGGTAGACGTAGCAACCGTTAGTCGAAAAGACTAAGTGGCTTCACATTTGCTCCCTCGACGACTCCTTGGCACTGGGCGGAGAAAAGAGCAAGGGTACAAAGTATAGTAAATATTATAAGCTGGTACAAGCAGGTGGTAATGGTATAATAAGATTAACAACAATTAATCTAGCAGTTCTACAAGAGATATATCAATCATCAAGTATAAGTAACTATAGCAGGAAAGTAACTTAACTTATAAGGATGCTCGTACAAGCTTATAAGTTAAGGATCTGTTTACATAAAGTAACTCATCGCATAGGAGTGCCCATACAAACTTATACGATGAGGATCTTGTTTGTCCAATGCTATGTAATGGTATGTATGCTATGCAATGACTCACCCATGATCACACACATGCATTGCTATGTCGACACAGACTATAGTTCCCACTATTCGAGTAGGTAGCTAACCTCCCAGGCATCAATTGCCATGGCCAGGTGGTGACAGTAGAGCGGGCATCTCTACAACTAGACGGGTATCCACACTACTTCACCTAGGCCTCCGTACGCCTCAACGCTAAGAACACAACAGCAGAGCCCATGCGTACTATGGCCCAGCGGGGTCTCGGGTAGATGTGCACTGAGAACACAGCCCGAACTGGCCTGGTGTGACCCAGAAGGGGCCTCGGAAGTAAGCACGAGGACACAACCCAACCGTTATCTTGGCACGGAAGGAGCCCCGGGATGTGAACATTGAGGACCAAGCCCAACCGCCCAAGGTCTAACTATCAACTCCCATCGGTGTGACGATCGGCGAGCCCGTAGACCTGCCACACCATCCTTAACCCATGATTATGACACCGTGTGTCGACTCACACCGCATGCAATTCCACATCACCATGGCATGGAAGGAGCCTCAGATAAAACACGAGGACTAAGCGCAACCATCCACTTGGCACGGAAGGAGCCCCGGGAAATTAACACCGAGGTCCAAGCCCAACTGTCCGACCTTGGATCATCTCAACACAAACCCAACAAGTGACGGTCAACACTGCACTTACATCCCTTCACAATACTACCCGTAGGGAGACGACACTCTAAGCATTGGGCACTAAATTCATTCTGTTAAACAATTATACACATGGCCATAAGTTATCATCCTACCTTTCATCCCAAATGATTCAACATGTTATTATTATGATGCGCATTTATAATAGTCTACCAATTTCTATCAAATCATTTCGTTTAAGTATGCTTCGCTTCACAAATCAACTATGTGGAATCCAATTATTAAACTTTATCAATTATAGAACTAAGATGATTAACATAAAAAAGTTCACCCAAACCTCAAGTTAGTTGTAACATTGAATCCACCAAATCCAAATCCATGTTATACCAAACCCATAATTTAAGTGCAGACTAAATCTGGACAGCAACTTCGACCGGCGATTCCCAAAGCTACAGGAATCCAGTGAAGGCGTGTAACCCCTCGATGGAAAGGTATTTCCATGGGCTATAATGTTTATTTCAGACCACAACCTAGATTCAATAGTATCATACTTGAAATCAGCCCTGAAGTCCGCTGCGCACAGAACACAATTTCTGCATGCAGGATTTATCGGTCATCATTCGCGTTCAGACTTTCCTGTCGCTACATACTTCGCCTGAAGTCATACAACCACTCGTTGGAAAGGTATTTTTAAGGACTTCAACTTTCGTGTTTAGTTGAAAGCCCAGATCTGGACATATCACACCTGAAAATGGCCAAGACGATCGTTGCGCACTGAATACAGATTCTGCACACATCTTAAAGGCGGAATGAACGACATCGGTTCATCTTCCTCCTCAAGCTGAGCTTCGCAAATCACACCAGAGATTCCTCCTCACTTATTCACCCTCATGAGGCCATGACTCTTCACGAAACCATCCCCATCTTCATATAAAAGGTTGGATAGGTTGAGGACACCACTAACCTTAGAGCACGAGCCCTAGAACGGCCTCTTCCTAGAAAAATCACCATCTGGCAAGTCTAGACACTTTTAAGTTGACATCTCGCCTAGATAACTACAGATCTAGCACCAAGGGAGAGGGGAGGAAGCTCACCTCATTTCCGGCATTTCCACTATTTCCAGTTATGTATCGTGTAACTCTCCTCGGCGACATCTTATCCTTCACGGCGGCGGCGGATCTTCTCCTCCAAGACTTGCTCCAGCAGTTTTCCCTCTATACAAAAGTTTCTCTCAGGAAAAATGACTGGAATGAGGAGTGAAAATGGCTAGGGTTTTCACAACCCTTATATATGAAAATTGACATGGGTAGGGACACGCCCGTGTCCTTACCCGTGTCCTGCTTCGGGGGAAGCGTCAACGACTGTTTTAGTGTTGGTTCAATACTCAACACGGGTTGGGACACACCCGTGTCCCGACCCGTGTCCACATGACACGGTCGTGTTCCCTGGACGTGTCCTTCTGTGGACTCGTCTCAATGAACTCAACTCGACACATATGGGTAGGGACACGCCCGTGTCACTACCCGTACCATACACTTCGTCGATCTCGACACGCTTCGTCGATCTCGACAAGCTTTGTCGAGTTTAACTAGACACACACAGGTAGGGACACACTCGTGTCGCTACCCGTGTCACTTCACAGGGGTAGTGACACGCCCATGTCACTACCCGTATCACTTCACATGGGTAGTGATACGCCCATGTCGCTACCCGTGTCACTACCCGTGTCGCTACCCGTGTCACTTCACATGGGTAGTGACACTGCCGTGTCACTACCCGTGTCCTTCTCTAGACATACTCGAGTCATCGACTCGAGAGCTGGTCTCTCCCACACGGGTAAGGACACGCCCGTGTCTCTACCCGTGTCCTATTCTATACTAATGTCTACTCCCATTTACACGTGCAACCCAACTGCCAGCACTTCTCCAAACCCAAGTCAGCACCCTGACTCCAAAAATGCGCACGAGGGGCATAGTGTGAATCGGGACGTTACAAATCCTATAAACAAAATAAAAGATTTCGTCCACGAAATCAGGCTAAGGCTATGGGGAGAAAAGTATACAAAAATAAAATATGCTTTCAAATAAAATTACCTCGAGGAAATAATTCCGGGTAACGTTTTTGCATCAAGTCCACCGGCTCCCAAGTGTACTCCTTCCCATGATTAGACCATAACACCTTCACCAAAGGAACACTTTTGCGGCGCAAAATTCTTGTCTCATTATCTACGATCTGCACCGGCTCCAGTCGCACAGACATATCAGTCGCCACTGCACCATCAATAGTGGGGATATATTGATCGGGCCGCAACAACGCCTTTCGAAGCGATGACACATGGAACACGTCGTGGAGATTCTCTAGCTCTGGCGGTAACTCCAACCGATAGGCCAATCCTTTCTAATACAGTGTATGGCCTAACGTACCTTGGGTTGAGCATTTTCACACCACACACCTGTGACACTCCATGCATCGGACGAATCTTCTGAAACGCTTTATCACCCACTTGAAATTCCACCATTTGGTGCTTTGCATTGTAATACTTCGCCTGCCGACTTTGAGCCTCCAACATGCGATCATGTATTTGTCTAACCATCGCATCTGTATCATCAATGTACTCAATTCCCAACACCTCCGGGTCTTCATCTTGCACCCAAGATAAGGGGGTTCTACACCTTCTTCTGTAAAGGGCTTCATGGGGCGCCATGCCAATGCTAGCTTGATGGCTGTTGTTATAGGAGAATTCCACCAGGGGTAAAAGCCTTTCCAACGGCTCTCCTCTATCCAACACACATAACCTCAACAGATCCTCCAGTGTCCCGATGGTCCTCTCAGACTGCCTGTCCGTCTGAGGATGAAATGCGGTGCTAAAGGTAAGGCGCGAACCCAAATACGCCTATACCGCCTTCCACTCCTTTGAGGTGAAATGACATCCCGATCAGAAACGATTGTCTTAGGCACGCCATGATACCGTACGAACTGCTCCACAAAGAGGCGTACCAAGACATCCACGTGAGCCTCTTTCTTCATAGGGATGAACCAGGCTACTTTCATTAGACGATCCATGATCACCCACACCGAATCATTCCCTGAGCGTAAATGAGGTAACCCATGGATAAAGTCCATAGAGATATCCTCGAACTTTTACTCGGGGATGGGCAACGACTGTAGCAAAACACCAGGGCTCTTGCATTCCGCCTTCACCCTTTGACAGGCTTCGTAGTGTGTAACAAAATATTTGACATCCTTCTTCATTCCCGGCCAACACATGGTCTTCCGTAGGCTGGCGTACATCTTGGAAATACCCGGGTGCACCGAATACTGAGAGCAATGTGCCTCTCTCAAGATATCCTCCCGAATTTTACCGCCCTTGGGAATGTAGAGCCGGCCGCGGAAATAAAATATGTCGTCTTTTATTGTATACTCATCAGTAGTCCCATATTCGATTGACTTAATTGTCGGGGCCAGAGCCACATCCCTTCCTTGCTCCGCCCGGATTCGGTCCCGGATATCACAAATTATGCTCATGGTTGCCAAGTACTCCGTATACTCTGCTGAAGAAGCCTTATATACCAAAGTAATATCCATCTCTTCAATCATCTGAGCTAACTCCATACTCATCAACCGAGACTCTGGGATTAAGTCTAGTACCTTTCTGCTTAATACATCATTAAAGTGAGGGATAGATACAGTTTACTATAGGGGGGGGTGAATAGAGTATATAAAAAATTTCTTTAGATATATTGCGGAATTAAAACATAGGTACTTATATGAAAGAGGTAAAAGCAAGAAGCTATCACAGCACAATGCACAAAGAAAACATGAGGCAATCCAGACGACACAAGAGATTTTATAGTGGTTCCTCAAATCTGGGTACATCCACTCTTCTACCACCCTGGTAAGAATCCACTTAGGTTTTTGATCAGGTGCCCTATCACCACAAGATCTGCTTCAGGTAGATCTAGAAACCCTTCAGGCTTTTGATCAGGTGCCTAAAAACCAATAAGTTTTTTATCAGGTGCCCTATCACCGAGGAGTTTACTTTTGAAGGGAGTAAGAACCATGTACACGAGAGGTTAAAGAAAAATAGACGATAGTCTTCTCTTTCTCAAACACAATGAGAAGATTATGTGGATTTGATGATGCCAAAGCTCCCCATGAGATATTGAGTTGTTTCAAGAAGATGGAAGCTTTGTCCAAGGTGTAGGTCTTCAAATTGATGTTGATTCGAACTCTTTGTAGATTGTTGAATCCTGATGAAGGAAGAAGACTAGAGAGAACTGTGTGTTTAGCAAGTTCTTCTTCTTCCTTGTTTTTGGCAAAGTAAGAAACCTTGAGATCAAAAGAGATTGATTTTCTGACTGACTGTATGTTATTCTTGTTATCTCTATCTTTTTAAGTTCTCTGTATATTTTTGGAATGACTAACGGCCTGAATTTGAATTCCCAGACAATACTTAATTCTCTGCAGGAATTTAGGAGCCCAAACTGGTAGAATGGCTGTCAATCATAAATGCACTTCAATAACTGTCTTCACAAAATATTCTGTGAATACCATAATTAATGCTTTATGAGATACGACTATCAGGCTTGAGAATATCAGCATTAATTATCAGAATATATTTGCCTTAAATAATTTATCATAACCAAAATAGATACTTCTAACCGGACTGAGAGAACTGATAACTGAAGGCAAATAAAAAACCGCAGAGCTTGGCTCAAAGATCGTCGAACTGGGTTAAGAGATCGTCGACCTGTGAGCAACTATCGTAGATCTGAGATAACTACTGAGAAGCACAAGATCGTCGACCTGAGCTCGTAGATCGTCGAGCTCAGTTCAGAGTAGAAGACTCTGAGATCGTCGGTGGGAGATCCACGATCGTCGAGCTGAGAATTGTTTCTGGACTTAGACATTTTCTGGAATAACATGTTGAAGAAGCCAGAAATCATTGACCTGAGAACGTGGTTCGTCGACCTGAGAATTTGATTTAACCATCTTGAAACAACTTCTGTGAACTGTGTCGACAGATGATTCTGGGTGTCGACACAAGTCCGTTTGGTGTCGACTGAGCTAGTGTCAACTGATGTTGTCTGGGTGTCGACACAAGTCTTGTGTGTCGACACAATTTCTTCTTGGCTTGACAAAGTTGTTGTGTTGACTGAATTCTTGAAGTGTGTCGACTGATAGTCTGTGTGTCGACACAAATCTTTTGGGTGTCGACACAGCCCCTCTGTGTGTCGACACAATTTCTTCTACTGGTGTCGACACAGCTTATTCAAGGTGTCGACACAATTTATTCAAGGTGTCGACATAATTTTGCAGAGTGTCGACTGATATTGTCTGTGTTGACACAACTGCTTGAGTCTCTGACAGGCTGTTTGTATGTTGATCCATGTGATGTTGACTCTTGGCCTAGACTAAGGAAATAAACCTATGACCATGATTATACATTTTGGGTCAGTCTTAGCAAGCTTAATAGTGATCCTTACCCAAATCAGAACTAGGGTTCCAACAATCTCCCCCTATTTGGGTGAGGGTGAGGACAATATTTACATAACACAAAGAAAATACAAAGCAATTAAATAAAAGGACACTATTTACATGACACAAAGAAAATACAAAGCAATTAAATAAAATAAATTTACTGTTGATGTTGATGCTGTTGTTGATCCTTGCCCAAACCTGTGTCATTACAATATGTTTCATCATAATCTGCTTCTGCTATTTCGGGAATTGTTGCTACTGCTGGAACTGCTGCAGCTTCATTGGTCATCTATACCTGCACAAAATTTCTGAAACACTTCTTCTTCCTGTACTGCTAGAGGAGACTGAGCTTGAAGGTCTGCTGAGGCTGAACATGCTGCATCTCCCTTGGACACCTCCCCCTGCCTGGTTTCAGTTAAAGTTGGAAGCAGGCCCCTAGATGAAGTAGGGACAGAGGAAGCAGAAAAGGAAGCAGATAGAGAAGCAAAAAGAGAGTGGTCATTTGTTGAAGAAGAGTAAACCATTCTTTGATCTCAGCAACAGATAGTTTGATACGTGTAGACATGAACTTCTTCAGACCCTGATCATCACATAGATGTGACATTTCTTGAAAAATAAGATCACAGTGACTGATACCAATTGAAAGATAGGGTCTCAGTGACTGATCGATTCGAAGTCGATGCCAAAACCAGTGTCGAGCTTTATCTTTGAAAGAGCCGCCGTAGAAATCGCCACGGAAGATCTGTAGACTCAAGAGAGAAGAGATCAAGGGCAAAGGGAAAATAGAATATGAAAATGCGGGGCAGAGATCGAAGAGAAACCTACATATAGGTTTTTGGAATAGAAAAGATGATCTCTGTTCGACGATAAAAACAAAAATGTCGATCTTACGTCAAAGATTAATTTATAAACAAATAATATCTTTGGTCTCTGATCTCAGTCGGAAATTGATAGTCGAGCATAGCTTGACGATCAATTAACTAGAGCAAAGTCGTCAATCTCTGGTCGGCGATTTTTGTCTTCACACAAAGCTGTCGTCAAACGTAGTTCGATGATTTAGCTCAAGAGCTGTTCGAAAATCGTCGATCTTCGTTCGACGATTTAGGAACAGATCCAAAAACAGAAGACAAATATTAAATTAATCCTTCCCATTGATCATTCCAAGCTAATTCAGGAAGAACAGAAGCTTCTTTTCATCAAGGGGTTTGGTGAAAATATCTGCTCTTTGAAAATCAGTGGAGATAAAGACTAGATTAATTTTCTTTTTGTCTACATTATCTCTAATGAAATAATGTCATATATCTATATGTTTTGTTTTAGAATGATGCACTGGATTATGTGCTATAGATATAACACTAGTATTATCACAAAATATGGTTGAATTATTTAGATTGAAACTATAATCTAATAGTTGGTTTTATATCCACAAAATCTGTGAACAGCATCTGCCAGCAGCCATATATTCAGCTTCAGCAGTAGATGTTGATACAGAGGTTTGCTTCTTGCAAAACCCGGACACAAGTCTATCACCCAAGAACTGGCAAGTTCCTGAAGTGTTCTTTCTGTCCACTCTGCATCAAGCATAGTCAACATTTGAAAATCCAGTCAACTCAAATACTAACTCTGTGGGATACCAGAGTCCTAGATTACGACAATCCTTTATATATCTTAAAATCCTTTTTTATGAAAATAAGATGAGATTCTTTAGGGTTCACCTGGAACCTAACACATAAACATGTAGCAAACATGATATTTGGTCTGCTTGCTGTTAGATATAGTAGGGATCTAACAATGGCCCTATACCTGGTCTGATCAACAGGTTTTCCATGTTCATCAGTGTCTAATACAACATTGGCAGCCATGGGAGTCTTCATAGGAGATGCATCAGCCATCCCAAACTTCTTAATAAGCTCATTAGCATATTTAGATTGGGAAATGAAGATACCATCAGGAGATTGTTTCACTTAAAGACCAAGGAAATAAGATAACTCTCCCATACTGCTCATCTCAAATTTAGAATGCATTAGATTAGAAATTCTCTTGTATAATTTGAGATCAGTAAAACCAAATATAATATCATCTACATATATTTGTACTAATAAGATTTTATCATGGTGTAATTTTGTAAAAAGGGTTTTATCTACCATGCCTCTAGAAAAACCATGCCCTAAAAGAAAGCTGGCTAAGGTCTCATACCAAGCTCTTGGAGCTTGCATTAAACCATAGAGAGCCATATGTAGTTTAAAAACATGAGAGGGGGGAAGTTGGAGAAACAAAACCTGGAGGTTGTTCTACATAAACCTCTTCTTGTAGTACTCCATTTAGAAAAGCACTCTTGACATCCATCTGATAAACTGTGAACTTTTTGAAAGCAGCATAGGCCAGAAAAATCCTTATAGCTTCTAGCCTGGCAACTGGAGCAAAGGTCTGATCATAGTCAATTCCTTCCTCTTGCCTATATCCTTGAGCAACAAGCCTAGCATTGTTCCTCACAATCACACCTTGGGCATCAAGCTTATTCCTGAAAACCCACTTAGTTCCAATTACTGGATAGCCTTTAGGCCTTGGAACCAAGTCCCAAACTCTACATCTTTCAAATTGATTTAGTTCCTCTTGCATTGCAATGATCTAATGGGGATCTTGCTCAGCATTAGTTATGGATTGAGGTTCAATTTGAGAGAGAAAACAGGCATGCATCACATCATGGTTGAGTTGATTCCTTGTCTGTAGACCTACTGATATGTCTCCAATTACTTGGGATCTAGGGTGATCCCTAAGTGTGACAAAATTAGACGGTGGAGTTGGTTCAGCAACAACAATTGGAGTGAATTCCTCTTGTGGAATTACTTCTGCTGTTAGAGGAAGTTCAATTTCTTCCATTGAGTCTTCTTCACTGTCTTCATTTGCTTGTGGTGAGGGATGAGATATCACCTTCTGGGTGAGATTTAAGTCATCCAGCTTTTTACATAGACTTGGTACCTGCAGATGGTCACTGGTAGAAGCTTCCTTCTCCTTGTAAAACATATTAACTTCATCAAATGTAACATGTATAGACTTTTCAATTTTCAAGGATGATTTATTAAGAACCCTATATGCCTTGCTAACTTGGGAATATCCTAGAAAGATTCCCATTGTAGCTTTGGCTTCAAACTTTCTAAGATAATCTTTGTTGTTATTATGTATATAACTGATACAACCAAAACATCTAAAGTAGTCTATTTTAGGTTTCTTTTCTTTGAGTAATTCATAGGGAGTCTTACCTTTAAGTTTGTGTATCAAACTTCTATTCAGGACATAATTTGCTGTGCTTACAGCTTCTGCCCAGTAGGATAGAGGCATGTGAGCATCAGCAAGAAATGTGCATGCAGTTTCAATGAGTGTTCTATTATTCCTTTCAACTACCCCATTTTGTTGAGGAGTTCTGGGAGCATAGAAGAAGTGCCTGATACCTTCCTTCTCATAGAATTCTTTCATAGGAAGAGATTCAAACTTAGTGCCATGATCACTTCTGATCAACGCAACTGGAGTACAGTACTCAATCTTTATGCATTTTAGAAAGTCTGTAAGAACTTTGAAATTATCAGACTTGTTTCTCAAGAAAAAAACCCAAGAGAACCTAGAGAAGTCATCTACAATAACTAAAGTATAGGACTTCCCTCCCAGACTTTGTACAACAGTTGGTCCAAAAAGGTCCAAATGAAGCAGATACAAAATCCTAGGTGAATCACTCTTATTAACTGATTTAAATTTATTTTTAGTTTGCTTGCCTTCTTGACAAGCCTTGCAAAGGCTTTCCTTCTTGTAGGGGGAAGAGGGCAATCCTCTAACAAGGTTGTCCCTAGATAACCTAACAATGTTTCTTAGATTTACATGTCCTAGCCTTTTGTGTCATAAAGTATTATTATTGCTAACCTGATTAAATAAACAGATTTCTGAACAAGCAGAATTAAAATCAACTAAATAGATATTACCTACCCTAATACCTGATAACACAGTAATGTTGTTTAGAGAAATATTGCATTTAGATTCAGTAAAACATACCTCATAACCTGCATCACATAGCTATCCTATGGATATCACGTTATGTTTCAGCCCACTTAGATATGCCACTCTCCTGAAAGTGACAGCTCCAAGTGTAAGTTCTCCATAGCCTTCTGTCTGACCAAAGCTTGAGTCTCCAAATATAACCTTTGGACCTAGCTTTGCCTTATAGTTACTTAGATTGGCCTTATTTCCTGTCATGTGCTTGGAACACCCACTATACAAATACCACTTGTCCTCTATGGTAGGATACGTCTTTATCTGCAAGAAAAAATAGCTAATTGTTTTTAACCCAGGTAATCTTTGGTCCTTGTTGATTTACATAACTGTAACTGGAAATGTAAGAATATTCAAGTTGATTCTTGTAACCTTTGGGATGATATCTTCTTGGTGGTATTATCCATTGATTAAAGGCATTGAAAGATTTAGAGTTAGAATTCTTATTGAAATTTCTGTTGAAATTATAGTTTTGATAAAACTGTTTTGAGTTCGACGATTTTAGTTCAGATCGTCGATCTGCGTTCGACGACCAGCATTGATATCGTCGATCTTAGTTCTCAGAATAACAGTGGCTATTATCTGGGTTCCACGATCGTCAATCTCTGTTCGACGATACATAATAATATCATCGATCCCTATTTGCAGAGTGTTTATGTTCAAGCTCTGGGTTCACAGATCGTCGATCGTCGTTCGACGCATAATGCTGAGATCGTCGATCTTGGTTCGACGATTTTTGTTCAGACTTAGCTTTTTGTTTTTCTTTATTTATCTCAACTTGTTTTAAAAATTTGTTAACTGTTTTAATTTGTTATGTATTCTTCTTACCTTTATCTGAAATAAACTTTATAGGTTGTGAAAGATGTTTTTTCTTAATAATTGGTGGTTCACTAGATGATGCACCTAATCCTAACTTACTTCTATTAAGTCTAGCATTAAGTGTGCTGGTAATTTCTACTAGCTATTTTCTTCTTCCATTCATTGATTCCTCTAGCTGTTTTGCTTTACTTAATTCAACTTTCAGAAAAGTGATTTGTTCACTATACATGTCTATTTCATTTTTCAATTAAAGTTTTCTGATACTAAGCTATTATAATTAAATTGTTTATCTCTGAGAAGTTTTATTTCCTTCTCAGATCTAATCAGATCACTACACATAGATTTAAAGTCATTTTTAAAATCTTCAGAGGTAAAGTCAAATTCTTCCAATACCTGATCACAATCTGAACATTCTTCAGATTCTTCTTCTTCTTAGACATGCCCTGAAGCATTGATGGCCATTAAGCAGATTTATTTAGCCTTTGCTTCCTCTTCATCTTCGCTAGAGTTGGAGGAAGATGATTCTTCAGTGTCACTCCATATTTCTGCAACAAACCCTCTCTCCTTCTTCTTGTGCTTGTAGGAGGATGGTTTGCTGGAGTGCTTCTTGGAGTCTTTCTCTTTTCTCCTTTCCTTATGCTTGTTTTCTGGACATTCTGGAAAAATATGTCCAGGTTTCCTGAAACCAAAATAGATAATCTCTTTAGAAGGGATTTTGTCATACCTTGGTTTATCATCACTCCTTGATGATTTCCTTCTGAATTCTTTTCTTCCCATCTTGAAGAATCTCTTTGCAAAGAGACTCATCAATTATTCATTTGATGGAGAAGTTTCTGGTTCTTCTAAAGCTTTAAAAGCTATATTCTACTCCTTCCTAGTTGGTGTAGCAGTCTTTTGTTGCTCAGCTTCTCTTGTCTTCAGCAACTGTTCATAGGATTTTAGCTTTCCTAAGACTGATTCTGTAGTCATCTCATGTGTGTTTATGTTCTCTCTGATATGCCAGATTCTAGAGTCCCATGAGCTGGGGAAGCACATGATAATCTTGTCATTTATTTCTGTGACTGAGATGTCTTTGTCAAGAGTTTTCAGCTCATTAATAATGAGAATGAGTCTATTGTACATCTCAGAAACTTGCTCAGTTTTTCCTTTTAAAAATTCTCATACTGGGAGATGAGATGAGCTTTCCTGTCCTTCCTTTCATCTGCTGATCCTGCAACCATCTGGTTTAAGGAATCCCAGATGGCCTTAGCTGATTCACAGTCATCTATTTTCTGATATATATCATCAGACATTGTTTGTGCCAGTATGTTCATGTCTCTTGCATCAACAATCTTTGCTTTCTTGTATGCATCATTGTAATCTGGAGGAGGTACTGCAGTCATGTTTGTGGAAGTACTTGCAGGGGCAGCTTGTGGTGGAGGTACTCCTGTTAAGATAGAAGCAAAAATGTCTTCATCAATAAAATTCATATAAAGCCTGATTCTTGCCATTCAGATTCCAAAATTTTGCAAATTGCAAACTGGAGGTCTGGTGCATGTAAATTCTTTGTACTGTGCCATGGTATAATAAAGAATGGAGTAAACAAATATCTATCAGAGATCTTAGGTTCAGGTGTTAGCCTGTACAACCTTAAAAACACACCCTCTGATACTAATTGAAAGTGAGGGATAGATATAGTTTACTCTATAGGGGGGTGAATAGAGTATATAAAAAATTTGTTTAGATATATTGCGGAATTAAAACATAGGTACTTATATGAAAGAGGTAAAAGCAAGAAACTATCACAGCATAATGCACAAATAAAACACAAGGCAATCCAGATAACACAAGAGATTTTATAATGGTTCCCCAAATCTGGGTACATCCACTCTTCTAACACCCTGGTAGGAATCCACTTAAGTTTTTGATCAGGTGCCCTATCACCACAAGATCTGCTTTAGGTAGATCTAGAAACCCTTCAGGCTTTTGATCAGGTGCCTAAAAACCAATAGGTTTTTGATCTGGTGCCCTATCACCAAGGAGTTTACTTTTGAAGGGAGTAAGAACCCTATACACAAGAGGTTAAATAAAAATAGATGACAGTCTTCTCTTTCTCAAACACAATGAGAACACTATGTGGATTTGATGATGCCAAAGCTCCCCCTGAGATATTGAGTAGTTTCAAGAAGATGGAAGCTTTGTCCAGGGTGTAGGTCTTCAGATTGATGTTGATTCGAACTCTCTGTAGATTGTTGAAGCCTGATGAAGGAAGAAGACTAGAGAGAACTGTGTGTTCAGCAAGCTCTTCTTCTTCCTTGTTTTTGGCAAAACAAGAAACCTTGAGAGCAAAAGAGATTGATTTTCTAACTTACTGTATATGATTCTTGTTGTCTCTGTATTTTTAAGTTCTCTGTATATTTTTGGAATGACTAACGGCCTGAATTTGAATTCCCAGACAGTACTTTATTCTCTGCAGGAATTTATGAGTCCAAACGGGTAGAATGGCTGGCAATCATAAATGCACTTCCATAACTGTCTTCACAAAATATTCTGTGAATACCATAATTAATGTTTTATGAGATACAACTATCAACCTTGAGAATGTTAGCATTAATTATCAGAATATATTTTCCTTAAATAATTTATCATAACCAAAATAGATACTTCTGACCGGACTGAGAGAACTGATAGTTGAAGGCAGACAAAAAATCGCAGAGCTTGGCTTAGAGATCGTCGAACTGGGTTAAGAGATCGTCGACCTATGAGCAACTATCATAGATCTGAGATAACGACTGAGAAGCACAAGATCGTCGACCTGAGCTCGTAGTTCGTTGAGCTCAGTTCAGAGTAGAAGACTCTGAGATCGTCGATGGGAGATCCACGATCGTCGAGCAGAGAATTGTTTCTTAACTTAGACATTTTCTGGAATGATATGCTGAAGAAGCCAGAAATTGTCGACCTGAGAACTTGGTTCGTCGACCTGAGAATTTGACTTAACCTTCTTGAAACAGCTTCTGTGACATGTGTCGACAGATGATTCTGGGTGTCGACACAAGTCCTTCTGGTGTCGACTGAGCTAGTGTTGACTGATGTTGTCTGGGTGTTGACACAAGTCTTGTGTGTCGACACAATTTCTTCTTGGCTTGACAAAGTTGTTGTGTTGACAGAATTCTTGAAGTGTGTCGACTGATAGTCTATGTGTCGACACAAATATTCTGGGTGTCGACACAGTCTTTCTGTGTGTCGACATAATTTCTGCTACTAGTGTCGACACAATTTATTCAAGGTGTCGACACGATTTATTCAAGGTGTCGACAAAATTTTGCTGAGTGTCGACTGATATTGTCTGTGTCGACACAACTGCTTGAGTCTCTGACAGGCTATTTATAGGCTGATCCATGTGATGTTGACTCTTGTCCTAGACTAAGGAAATAAACCTATGACCCTGACTATACATTTTGGGTCAGTCTAAGCAAGCCTAATAGTGATCCTTACCCAAATTATAACTAGGGATCCAACACATCGGCCACCGAGTTTGCCTTTCCGGGATGATAGTTCAAAGTGAACTCATAATCGCACAGAAAATCTAACCATCGCCATTGTCTCAGGTTCAATTCCTTCTGTGTGTGAATGTACTTTAAATTCTTATGGTCTGAAAAGATCTCGCGGTGGACGTCGTATAGATAGTGCCTCCAAAACTTCAAGGTGAACAACACTGCTCCCAATTCCAAATCATGAATTGGGTAATTGATTTCATGCTTCTTCAACTGTCTTGAAGCATAGGCAATCACATGTCCGTGCTGCATAAACACCGCTCCCATCCCATGATATGACGCGTTAGTGTATACTTGAAATCCTTCCTTCCCAGACAGAAGTGCTAGGATGGGGGCGGAGGTAAGTCTATCCTTCAACTCTTAGAACGCCGCTTCACACTGGGGGGTGCACTCAAATGGCACACCTTTCTTTGTCAAGGAAGTAAGAGGGAGGGCAATCTTTGAGAACCCTTTTACGAACTTGCAGTAATACATGACAAGTCCAAGGAAGATCCTCACATCGGCCGCTGACTTCAAGGGTGACCACTCCTTCACGGCACGCACCTTGGCTGGATCCACCGCTAGTCCTGCTCCACTGATAACATGCCCCTAGAAAGCAACCTTCTTAAGCCAGAACTCGCACTTGCTAAATTTAGCGAACAAGGCGTGCTCTTTTAATTTCTTCAATACCAAGATCAGGTGCTCAATAAGCTCCTCCTCCGTCTTTGAGTAGAACAGGATGTCGTCGATGAAAATAATGATGAAGATATCCAAGTAAGGTTCAAACACCTTGTTCATCAGGCTCATGAAGGCTGAAGGGGCATTTGTGAGCCCAAACGGCAGTACAGTTAACTCGTACAGTCCATATCTTGAACTAAAGGCCATTTTCTGGATGTTCTCCTCTTGTATCCTCAACTGATAATATCTCGAGTGCAAATCCAACTTAGGAAACCAATGCGCTCCCACCAGTTGATCGAATAACTCGTCGATCCGGGGTAGCGGATAGGTGTTCTTCACCATCAGATGATTGAGTTCCCAATAGTCTATGCATAACTGCAAGGTTCCGTCCTTCTTCTTGACGAATAATACAGGGGCTCCCTAGGGTGGCGAGCTGGGGCGAACGAACCCTGACTCCACTAGTTCTTGCAGTTGAACTCTAAACTCCGCGAGTTCCTTCGGGGTCATTCGGTAAGGGGCCTTGGATAGAGGCTTGGCACCCGGTACTAGATTAATTTGAAAATCAACTTCTCTATGCGGTGGTAATCCTGGCAGTTTCTCAGGAAATACCTCGGGGAAGTCCCGCACTACCCGTATATCTTTCATATCCAACTCCATCTCCTTCAACTCGAAACAGATCATGAAGACTTCATCGCCCTTCATATGGGCTTTTACTGCTTGAACTGAAGATAACATTATACGTGGTACGAAGCTAATACCATGAAAAATGACATCGGTGTCTCCATGCCTCAAGTAGATTCGTTTCTCTGCACAGTCAATCCTTGTAAAGTGCCAGTCTAACCACGCCATGCCCAAAATGATGTCAAACTCTGGCCTTCTCAAGACTATGGCAGGCGTATCAAAGGCCTTTCTTCCAATGAATATCTCTAGCTCGTACTTAGTGGTTGCGGGCATCTCAGAGCCATCCGGGAGGCGTACTCGTCGAGCTATACCAGTAAAGTATTATACACCTTCCATGTCCTTAATGAAGTCCTCAGGCACAAAAGAGTGTGAGGCACGGGCATCGAACAGCATATAGGCCGTCTTCCCGCCGACTACCACGGTGCCTAAGTACTGATAACCAAAACTCAACAGTAGGTGTGTAGTATGTTTTAAGAAACTTAATTTAAACATTGAAAATGAGAAGGCTAACTGCAACATACCTGCAATAACATCCTGGGGATTTCGTTCTTGCGCCATGTCCAGTGCGTACACTTGATCCTGGGCAGGACCAGTGTTTCCTCCTCGTGGTCCTCGTCCTCGACCGTGCATATAACCCCGCCCCTCGGAGCTGCCGGAGGGAGAGCAGGAGGGACATTCCCAAAAAACCGCGGGCAGAAATGTCGAATGTGGCCCGTTGGTTGCATTCGAAGCACACCAGCCCATAATGCCCCTCAGGTTGCTGAAATTATTGAGGCTGAGGCGGTGGAGGCAACGCAGGTGGCTGCGGAACCGGATGCTCCACTCTAAAATCTCGGTGGAAACGTCCTCCACCTCTTTGATGTCACCTTCCTCTCCTAAAGTCCTGCCTTCTTCCATTGCTTGGGCCAGCTTCTATCATACCCTCCGCAGGTCTCTTACCACTACTCAAGTGATCCGCCTCCAATCTCTTCGCCATGTCAATAATCTCCGCCAAGCCAGCGTCTGCTATAAATAAAAGGGCCTGCCTTAGGGGATCTCGCAGCCCTTTGTAGAAATGCTTGGCGTATCCTCTATCATCCAAATCATAAGAATCTGTGAACCTCGCGAGGTGCTGAAACTCTCGCTAATATGCTGTAACTAATTTTGATCCTTCCTTTAGCAGAAGAAACCTCTCCTCGAGTTCATTTCGAGCGGATGTGGGAATGAAGTGCTCCAAGAAGACATCCAAGAACTCGCTCAAAATTATCTTTGTATAGACCCGACCTTGGAAGGTGGAGCCCATGAGGGACTTCCATCACCTCTTAGCATGTAGTTCCAAGACGGACACCACTAATGTCACAGCAATGTTGGCTGGGCAACGAATCCCGGCCAACAACTCCTTCACTCTGTCAAGCCATTCCTCCATGCATACGGCCAGCTCCATCCTGAGGTAGGTGGGAGGGGAGAGGGCCCGAAAGATGCTCAACCAGTTGGAGCCCGGAGCCTGTTGTTGCACCGGAGGCTGCTGCGCCCTAAAGGCATCTAGGATGGCGGTGAGCTTCTGCCCCAACTCGGATTGTTGGAACTGAGTGGGTATGGAAGGGGCAGGAGTGCCCCCCATCAGCTCAACATGCACTAGAATCCACACTACTTCACCTAGGCCTCCGTACGACTCAACTCTAAGAACACAACAGCGGAGCCTATGCGTACTATGACCCGGTGAGGTCTCGGGTAGGTGTGCACCGAGGACACAGCCCGAACTGGCCTGGTATTACCCGGAAGGTGCCTCGGAAGTACGCACGAGGACACAACCCAACCGTTCTCTTGGCATGGAAGGATCCCTAGGACATGAACATTGAGGACCAAGCCCAACCGCCCAAGGTCTAACTATCAACTCCCGTCAGTGTGACGATCGGCGAGCCCGTAGACCTGCCACACTTTCCTTAAACCAGGATTACGACACCGCGTGTCGACTTACACCGTATGCAATTCCACATAACCGTGGCAAGGAAGGAGCCTTAGAGAAAGCACGAGGACGAAGCCCAACCATCCACTCGACACAGAAGGTGCCCTGGGAAATGAACACTGAGGTCCAAGCCCAACCATCCAACCTCGGTTCATCTCAACACAAACCCAACAAGTGACGGTCAACACCGCACTTACATCCCTTCACAATACTACCCGTAGGGAGACGACACTGTAATCATTGGACAATAAATTCATTCCATTAAACAATTATACACATGGCCATAAGTTATCATCCTACCTTTCATCCCAAATGATTCAACATGTTATTATTATGATGCGCATTTATAATAGTCTATCAATTTCTATCAAATCGTTTCGTTTAAGTATGCTTCACTTCACAAATCAACTATGTGGAATCCAATTATTAAACTTCATCAATTATAGAAGTAAGATGATTAACATAAAAGAGTTCACCCAAACCTCAAGTTAGTTGCAATATTGAATCCACCAAATCCAAATCCATGTTATACCAAACCTAAGATTTAAGTGCAGACTAAATCTGGATAGTAAGTTCGACCGACGATTCCCAAAGCTACAGGAATCCGATGAAGGCATGTACCCACTCGATGGAAAGGTATTTCCATGGGATACAACTGTTATGATCAGACCACAACCCAGATTCAAAAGTATCATACTTGAAATCAGCCTTGAAGTCCGTTGCGCAGAGAAAACAATTTATGCATGCATGATTTATCGGACATCATTCTCATTCAGACTTTTCTGTGGCTATAGACTTCGCCTTTAGTCATGCAACAACTCGTTGGAAAGGTATTTTTAAGGAATTCAACTTTCGTGTTTAGTCAAAAGCCTAGATCTGGTCATATCACACCTGAAAATGGCCAAGAAGATCATTGCGCACTGCACACAGATTCTACACGCATCTTAAAGGCGGAATGAACGACATCAGTTCATCTTCCTCCTCAAGCCGAGCTTCGCAAATCACACAAGAGATTCCTCCTCCCTTATTCACCCTCATGAGGCCATGACTCTTCACGAAACAATCCCCCATCTTCACATAGAAGTTTGGAGAGGTTGAGGACACCATTAACCTTAGAGCATGAGCCCTAGAATGGCCGCTTCCTAGAGAAATCACCATCTCGCAAGTCTAGACTCCTTTGAGTCGACATCTCACCTAGATAACTACAGATCTAGCACCAAGGGAGAGGGGGAGGAAGCTCACCTCATTTCTGGCATTTCCACTATTTCCGGCCATGGATCGTGTAACTCTCCTCGGCGGCACCTTCTCCTTCACGGCGGCGGCGGATCTTCTCCTCCAAGACTTGCTCCAGCAGTTTTCCCTTTCTATAGAAGTTTCTCTCAGGAAAAATGGCTGAAATGAGGAGGGGTTTTCACAACCCTTATTTATGAAATGTGACACGGGTAGGGACACACCCGTGTCCTTACAAAAGGCGAGTTCAGTGAATTGAGAGAAGAGAAGATGTACGGGAGTTCGACGATTGTCGAACACAGAAAGAAGGCAGGAGATCGACGATCGTCGAATGCAAAAAGAATGGGCAGTTTGATTATTGGCTGAGCTCGACGAAATCTTGACAGAAGGCGAGTTCGACGAAATGGCTGAGCTCGACGAATTGCGCTCCACGAAATGAGCTCGACGAAATCTGAGTTCGACGAATTCTTCTGAGACCGATGAAATGGCTTCTGGCAGCAATCTTCCTCAGGATTAGGCTACTCGCCCGGTGACACGCCTAGGGAGGGCATGTCAGGGGGGCATGTCGGGTCATTTTGGCCGAAAACTGAGAAAATTTGCAAAAAGAAGAAAAACATTAGTGGTATTAAAATATATACAAAACAAGGTCAAAATAAAACTTTACAAATATGATTTCTATATTAAAAACTAATAATTATCCTAGTAGTTTAAACTCAAAATGTATTATTAGACTTTGACTAAAGTCCGAGGTAGGTGATTAGTGGATCACTGAGCTGTAGGAGCATCATCTGCTCTGAGTGGTAGGGCCTCGGGTCTAAGGTAGGACGTGGGGGAGTCTGAGAGATCCTGAAGGATCTGTGTTGTAAGCTCTTGTAGCCGAGTTTAGATAAGTTAGCCTTGTCTAAAACATTATTAAAAAGGTGGGAGGGACAGTGGATGTACCCTTACCTTGGGGAACCACTATAAACAATTATGTGCTTTTATGTATTCTTGAAAGCTAACCTAAAACTCAGTCACAACACACCAAATTAAAAAAGATTGTTTAAAAAGACATAAAAACCGATTCACCCCCTCTAGGTGTTTAGCTACCCTTGAAAACAAAGACTTTCAAGTGGTATTACAGGGAGGTTGTTCAAAAATGACTTAACAGTCCGAACAAATCTCCAAAGGTAGATACAGATTATCTTTTTGGGTTCAGGAGAGAACCATGAAGAGTTGGGCTCAATGAATCTTCCAATCTGCAGGAAAGAGAGTTTTGGGATTAGGAAAGAAAGAGTCAGGTTGTTCATGGAAGCATCTGACCCCAGGATCTTCATTACAGTTTAGGAAGGACAATTCATCCCTATGAAGATTTCCATCCTTGATGCAAATGTCCAAACCTCAAAGAAATACACTGAGATGACCAAGGATGTGGTCATCCTGGAAACTCTGGATAAGACAGCATAGAATATTATATTGAGTGACATTGATGACTCAACATTTTAGAACCTTGTCCACTGCAAAACAGCCATGGAAATGTGGGATACCCTAATTGTTTACATGGAGGGCACAAAAGAAATCAAGGATGATAGGAAATATTGCTTGGGCCAGCTTCTATCATACCCTCCGCAGGTCTCTTACCACTACTCAAGTGATCCGCCTCCAATCTCTTCGCCATGTCAATAATCTCCGCCAAGCCAGCGTCTGCTATAAATAAAAGGGCCTGCCTTAGGGAATCTCGCAGCCCTTTGTAGAAATGCTTGGCGTATCCTCTATCATCCAAATCATAAGAATCTGTGAACCTCGCGAGGTGCTGAAACTCTCGCTAATATGTTGTAACTGATTTTGATCCTTCCTTTAGCAGAAGAAACCTCTCCTCGAGTTCATTTCGAGCGGATGTGGGAATGAAGTGCTCCAAGAAGACATCCAAGAACTCGCTCAAAATTATCTTTGTATAGACCCGACCTTGGAAGGTGGAGCCCATGAGGGACTTCCACCACCTCTTAGCATGTAGTTCCAAGACGGACACCACCAATGTCACAGCAATGTTGGCTGGGCAACGAATCCCTGCCAACAACTCCTGCACTCTATCAAGCCATTCCTCCGTGCATACGGCCAGCTCCATCCCGAGGTAGGTGGGAGGGGAGAGGGCCCGAAAGATGCTCAACCAGTTGGAGCCCGGAGCCTGTTGTTGCACCGAAGGCTGCTGCGCCCTAAAGGCATCTAGGATGGTGGTGAGCTTCTGCCCCAACTCGGAATGTTGGAACTGAGTGGGTATGGAAGGGGCATGAGTGCCCCGCATCAGCTCAACATGCACTGGAATCTACACGTAAAATACAAACGTATGGTCAGGTTAGCTAATATTAAGGTCAAAGTAGGACAAACTTAGTGTGAATTACATATGGGCACACCATTGCTTCCGCTAAGGCAGTTTGTCCGCAAACTGACTAATCGAACGGGGGTGGTACTATTGTTGAATGACTTCTTTAGTTGAGGATAGTGGAAAACTGATACCATTTGTACGACCCACCCTCCCGGATCCCAAAACACGGCACGAATGGGGGGTCTTATGCCCAGAACAACCGCCTTGCGGTAGCATTAGCACATGGGCTAACCTGTACCACAAGACGCCTATTCTGTCGGCTACAACCAATATCAATATATATGCCAACCTAATCGAAATATAATAAAGAGAAGTCAAATCCACACAAAGTATATAAGTCCAAAGTACATCAAAATAGAGAAGCTAAAACATGTTTCTACAATATATCAGAGTACAACTAATATACGCCTGAAAGGGCTACATCTAAGTCGCTCAACACTAACATTGGTGACTGATGGTAGCGAAGGTACCATCCCTTCAGGCCCTGTCATCCTAGCCTCGTTGTCCTGATGCAAAGTCTGCGGCTGCTCTGCTTGCGGGGTGACCTCCTAAAATGGAAAACGTAGCAACCGTTAGTCAAAAAGACTAAGTGGCTTCACATCCGCTCCCCCGATGACTCCTTGGCACCGGGCAGAGAAAAGAGCAAGGGTACAAAGTATAGTAAATAGTATAAGCAGGTACAAGCAGGTAGTAATGGTACAGAGATATATCAATCATCAAGTACAAGTAACTACAGCAGAAAAGTAACTTAACTTATATGGATGCCCATACAAGCTTATAAGTTAAGGATCTGTTTACATAAAGTAACTCATCGTATAAGAGTGCCCATACAAATTTATACGATGAGGATCTTGTTTGTGCAATACTATGTAATGGTATGTATGCTATGTAATGACTCACCCATGACCACACACATGCAATTGCTATGTCGACACAGACTATAGTTCCCACTATTCGAGCAGGTAGCCAACCTCTCAGGCATCAACCATCGTGGCCAGGCGATGATAGTAGAGCGGGCATCTCTACTACTAGGCGGGTATCCACACTACTTCACCTAGGCCTCCGTACGACTCAACTCTAAGAACACAACAGCGGAGCCTATGCGTACTATGACCCGGTGAGGTCTCGGGTAGGTGTGCACCGAGAACACAGCCCGAACTGGCCTGATATTACCCGGAAGGTGCCTTGGAAGTACGCACGAGGACACAACCCAACCGTTCTCTTGGCATGGAAGGAGCCCTGGGACATGAACATCGAGGACCAAGCCCAACCGCCCAAGGTCTAACTGTCAACTCCCGTCGGTGTGACGATCGGCGAGCCCGTAGACCTGCCACACTTTCCTTAACCCAGGATTACGACACCGCGTGTCGACTTACACCATATGCAATTCTACATCACCGTGGTATGGAAGGAGCCTCAGAGAAAGCACGAGGACGAAGCCCAACCATCCACTCGACACAGAAGGTGCCCTGGGAAATGAACACCGAGGTCCAAGCCCAACCATCAAACCTTGGTTGATCTCAACACAAACCCAACAAGTGACGGTCAACACTGCACTTACATCCCTTCACAATACTACCCGTAGGGAGACGACACTGTAATCATTGGACGATAAATTCATTCCGTTAAACAATTATACACATGTCCATAAGTTATCATCCTACCTTTCATCCCAAATGATTCAACATGTTATTATTATGATGTGCATTTATAATAGTCTATCAATTTCTATCAAATCGTTTCGTTTAAGTATGCTTCACTTCACAAATCAACTATGTGGAATCCAATTATTAAACTTCATCAATTATAGAAGTAAGATGATTAACATAAAAGAGTTCACACAAACCTCAAGTTAGTTGCAATATTGAATCCACCAAATCCAAATCCATGTTATACCAAACCTAAGATTTAAGTGCAGACTAAATCTGGACAGCAAGTTCGACCGACGATTCCCAAAGCTACAGGAATCCGATGAAGGCATGTAAGCACTCGATGGAAAGGTATTTCCATGGGATACAACTATTATGATCAGACCACAACCCAGATTCAAAAGTATCATACTTGAAATCAGCCTTGAAGTCCGTTGCGCAGAGAAAACAATTTATGCATGCATGATTTATCGGACATCATTTTCATTCAGACTTTTCTGTGGCTATAGACTTCGCCTGAAGTCACGCAACAACTCGTTGGAAAGGTATTTTTAAGGAATTCAACTTTCGTGTTTAGTCAAAAGCCTAGATCTGGTCATATCACACCTGAAAATGGCCAAGAAGATCGTTGCGCACTGCACACAGATTCTACACGCATCTTAAAGGCGGAATGAATGACATCAGTTCATCTTCCTCCTCAAGCCGAGCTTCGCAAATCACACAAGAGATTCCTCCTCCCTTATTCACCCTCATGAGGCCATGACTCTTCACAAAACAATCCCCCATCTTCACATAGAAGTTTGGAGAGGTTGAGGACACCATTAACCTTAGAGCACGAGCCCTAGAATGGCCGCTTCCTAGAGAAATCACCATCTCGCAAGTCTAGACCTTTGAGTCGACATCTCACCTAGATAACTACAGATCTAGCACAAAGGGAGAGGGGGAGGAAGCTCACCTCATTTCTGGCATTTCCACTATTTCCGGCCATGGATCGTGTAACTCTCCTCGGCGGCACCTTCTCCTTCACGGCGGCGGCGGATCTTCTCCTCCAAGACTTGCTCCAGCAGTTTTCCCTTTCTATAGAAGTTTCTCTCAGGAAAAATGGCTGAAATGAGGAGGGGTTTTAACAACCCTTATTTATGAAACGTGACACGGGTAGGGACACACCCGTGTCCTTACCCCTGTCCTGCTTCGGGCGAAGCATCAATGACAGTTTTAGTGTGGGTTAAATACTCGACACGGGTAGGGACACACCCGTGTC
This sequence comes from Platanthera guangdongensis, assembly GCA_039583875.1. Classification (NCBI taxonomy): domain Eukaryota; kingdom Viridiplantae; phylum Streptophyta; class Magnoliopsida; order Asparagales; family Orchidaceae; genus Platanthera; species Platanthera guangdongensis. Next base: position 126,529,352 of record CM077167.1, read on the forward strand.
CTTCCGACCCATGTCCACATGACACGGCCGTGTTCCCTGGTGGTGTCCTTCTCTGGACATGTCTCGACGAACTCAACTCGACACATACGGGTAGGGATACGCCGGTGTCAGTACCCACGCCATACACTTCATCGATCTCGACACACTTCGTCGATCTCGACACGACACACACGGGTAGGGACACGCTCGTGTTGCTACCCGTGTCACTTCATACGGGTAGTGACACGCCTGTGTCGCTACCCATGTCACTTCATATGGGTAGTGACACGCCCGTGTCGCTACCCGTGTCACTTCACAGGGGTAGTGACACGCCCGTGTCACTACCCGTGTCCTTCTCTGAACATACTCGAGTCATCGACTCGAGAGCTGGTCTCTCCCACACGAGTAAGGACACGCCCATGTCTCTACCTGTGTCCTATTCTATACTGATTTCGACTCCCATTTACAAGTATAGCCCAGCTGCCAGCACTTCTCCGAACCCAAATCAGCACCCCTGACTCCAAAAATGTGCACGAGCGGCCTAGTGCGAATCGAGATGTTACAAGTGTATTGAAATAAAATAGAAACAAATAAAAGTAAACAAACTTTATATTAAATCAAACAATGGGCTTACAACTTGAAATAAAAGATATTACACTTGCTGGAAATGAATACTAAGCAAGCACTAAAACTGAAATTGAAACTAAACTAAACTATTACAGAAGAGTAAATCTGAAACTAAATAGAAAACTGAAATGAAAATAGGAGAGAGGAAGAACACTAAGAATGAACTAAAAATAGCTGCACTTCCCCGCTCCCAAAATTCTATATCTTTTTTTCTCAAGGGTCGGGCTCTATTTATAGAGTTTTCAAGGAGCAGGAAATGCATTAAGGCATGCACGGGAGTTGACATTGGTATGGGTTCTAGCGGGAAAATATGAATAGATGGGTATGGATGATGTGCATTAATGGCTGCACCAGGCTTTTGGAAGAGCGGTACATGTCATCTGGTAGCAGATGAGATCAACGAACTGGAGGAGAGGGCTCGATGAAATTGGAGGAGTTCATCGAACGCGGAAAGTGAGTTCAACGAATGTCAAATGAAGAAAGTCATAGGGAGATCAACGAAATTGGAGAGAAGGAGGGAGAGCTCGACGAAATTTGAGGAGTTAGTCGAACACAGAAAGTGAGTTCGAAGAACGTCGAACGAAGAAAGTGAGAGGGAGATCGATGAAATTGGAGGAGAAGGAGGGAGAGCGACGAAATTGGTGGAGTTCGTTGAACGCAGAAAGTGAGTTCGATGAACGTAGACCGAAGAAAGTGAGCGGGAGATCAATGATCATCAAAAGCAGAAAGAAGGCTGGAGATCGACTAAATCAGAGGAAAGATATGGTGGAAGAGAGTTCGACGATCGTCAAACTGAATGCTGGTTCGACGAAATGCTATGTTCGACGAAATCTTGACAAAAGGCGAGTTCAGTGAATTGAGAGAAGAGAAGATGTACGGGAGTTCGACGATTGTCGAACACAGAAAGAAGGCAGGAGATTGACGATCGTCGAATGCAAAAAGAATGGGCAGTTCGATTATTGGCTGAGCTCGACGAAATCTTGACAGAAGGCGAGTTCGACGAAATGGCTGAGCTCGACGAATTGCGCTCCACAAAATGAGCTCGACGAAATCTGAGTTCGACGAATTCTTCTGAGACCGATGAAATGGCTTCTGGCAGCAATCTTCCTCAGGATCAGGCTACTCGCCCGGTGACACGCCCAGGGAGGGCATGTCAGGGGGGCATGTCGGGTCATTTTGGCCGAAAACTGAGAAAATCTGCAAAAAGAAGAAAAACATTAGTGGTATTAAAATATATACAAAACAAGGTCAAAATAAAACTTTACAAATATGATTTCTATATTAAAAACTAATAATTATCCTAGTAGTTTAAACTCAAAATGTATTATTCGACTTTGACTAAAGTCCGAGGTAGGTGATTAGTGGATCATTGAGCTGTAGGATCATCATCTGCTCTGAGTGGTAGGGCCTTGGGTCTGAGGTAGGACATGGGGGAGTATGAGAGATCCTGAGGGATCTGTGTTGTAAGCTCTTGTAGCCGAGTTTAGATAAGTTAGCCTTGTCTAAAACATTATTAAAAAGGTGGGAGGGACAGTGGATGTACACTTACCTTGGGGAACCACTATAAACAATTATGTGCTTTTATGTATTCTTGAAAGCTAAACTAAAACTCAGTCACAACACACCAAATTAAAAAAGATTGTTTAAAAAGACATAAAAACCGATTCACCCCCTCTAGGTGTTTAGATACCCTTGAAAACAAAAAATTTCAAGTGGTATTACAGGGAGCTTGTTCAAAAATGACTTAACAGTCCGAACAAATCTCCAAAGGTAGATACAGATTATCTTTTTGGGTTCAGGAGAGAACCATGAAGAGTTGGGCTCAATGAAGCTTCCAATCTGCAGGAAAGAGAGTTTTGGGATTAGGAAAGAAAGAGTCAGGTTGTTCATGGAAGCATCTGACCCCAGGATCTTCATTACAGTTTAGGAAGGACCCTTCATCCCTGTGAAGATTTCCATCCTTGATGCAAATGTCCAAACCTCAAAGAAATACACTGAGATGACCAAGGATGAGGTCATCATGGAAACTCTGGATAAGACAGCATAGAATATTATATTGAGTGACATTGATGACTCAACATTTTAGAACCTTGTCCACTGCAAAACAGCCAAGGAAATGTGGGATACCCTAATTTTTTACATGGAGGGCACAAAAGAAATCAAGGATGATAGGAAATATCTACTCAATCAGGAATATGAAGCTTTCAGGCAAAGCAGCAAAGATAGCATACCAGATTGTTCTGAGAAATTTTTCAAAGTGGTCAATAAGCTGAGGACCTATGGGAGGGTCTTTAGCAATTATGAGCTAAATGATAAGTTCCTAGATTACTAACCAGAGACTGAGACACAAAGATCTATGTCATCAGAGAAGTGGCCAGCTAGCTGAAACTCCTCCTCACATATTGCTTAGAAAGCTGCTCTCCTATGAGATGTAGCTATCTGCTAGGAAGGAGGGGGAGACAACCATAAGATCCCATGCCCTGGAGAAGATAGTTTCCTTCAAGGCTGGTAGCTCTAAGAAGAGCAAGGAGAGGATTGCCTCACCCCCAAGGAGGCCAACTAGTTCTGAAAGTATTGAGTCCAACTCATTTGACAACAACATGTCAGATGGGCAGTTTCACCCATCACAATGCAATTCCAGAAGATGATGAAGAGGAATCAATGGAGGAACAAGCCTTCATCCTCTTCACATCACAAGAAGGATCACCACAAATCTGAGGAGTTCTTCAAAGGAGACAGGTATGACTCCAAACACAGCAAACATAGTTCCTCTAAAATTATTTGTTATTATTGCAGCAATACAAGGCATGTCATTACTGACTGTCCATTCAAGAGGAAAGAGACATATGAGAGGTTGCAACACCACCAAAAGGTCAAGAAGGAAAAGACCTTCATTACCAAGAAAGATAAGAGCTGGAGTCAAACTGACTCAGCATCTTCTGAGTTTGAAGAAGAAGATGAAGCATATATTAGTCTGTTTGCTGCTGAAGAAGATGAAGACTACCCAGCTGCAAGGATAGGAATCAAGGCTACTATATCATACTCAGATTGTCACAATGAGCTGGATGAAGATTTCAGTGGATGTTATTGACTTATGGCCATAATAGATGGTGAATCCAGCTAGGATCAGTCTGATAACCAGGAGGTACCAATTCATTCTCTTTCCTTCTCTGAATCTGATTATGAAACTAGTCCCAATTCCTATGCTCCTTCATCTAGCAGTGATGATGACTCAAAATCTGAGGAATATGTCAATCAATTGATTGACAATTGTGTGTTAATCTTGGAAGCTCTGAAGAAGAGCAAGTTGCTTGTCAAAAGACAAGCCAAGAAGATTGTCTCCCTATAGCTAGCTGCTTCCCTAAAGTCTGACTCCACATACTTTCTTGATCAAATGAGGAGGGAAGTTAGCTAGCTGAATACTATCTCAATCATCCAGATTGTGACCATCAACCATAAGACCAAGATCATTATAGATCTTGAAGAAAAGATTCTTAAGAAGAGAAGGTTAGTGGCTGAATTTTCAAAGTCCAAAACAGTGCTACCACTGATAGACTCCTTTACTTCTCAAAATAATAAGAAAGGTTTGGGGTTAGAGTGGAATTCTAGAGCTTCCCATCCCAAAGGGAAAGTAAAAGCTCCTGTAGTGCCTCATATAAACTTTTATAAGGTAATTCTCCCATTTAACAGGTATGACCAAGATAATATTTATGGTCACAGGAAAAATGGGAACTCTACTTGTAAGAATACAAGGGTATCTTACAATGGAGGGAGAAAGGACATGGATGTGAGTCCACTAAAGGCTCCCCATGAGAAAATTCAAATGGACCATCATGTACCATTTGTATTTGGTTCTCCAACCCCTACACTAAAGGATAAGGCTGTGGCTAATGGCCAAGCTCTTCTAGCAAAGACTCAGACCAAAAGTAAGTCAATCACTAAGACTGACTTGGCTATCTCTGATGCAATCAACTGCTTGTCTTCTACAAAGAAGACTGCAGTTAGTGATTTCACAGTAAGCCAAGCACATCTACTAGCAGACTCACTTTCATCAGGTCCTTGCTGAAAGAAATATGAAGAGGGCTGCTAGTCTCCCTTCTGAACAGTCAGCTATTTTCATCTTACATTCTACAAGAGCTGTTCAGAAAAAGAGATACAATATTCATGAGTGTTAGTGTTGTGGCAACGTATGACATTTTGCCCTAGATTATTGGCACAACCCCAATATGCCTAGTTCTTGGGCAAGTCTACCTATTAGAAATGTGAAAGTCCACCTAGTGTCAACTACCTTCACCTAAGGGGGGGGGGGGAATAGGTGACGTGCAGTGTTTTTGCAGAATTAAAATTGTACCTGCACAAGAAAATAAAACAGCACAGCAAAGAAAGTACACAAGCAATTTATAGTGGTTCCCCGATTTGGGTACATCCACTTTCCCCCTTCGACCTATCTCCCAACAAGGTACGACTCGGTCACTTCACCAACAGGATTGAAATCCAATCCTTGCACTATCGGAAGGAATCCTTCCACACGTAGGAGACAACACTCCCACAACACGGGTTGCACCCAACCCTTACAACTAGGAACCAACGTTCCTTTACAACAAAAATGAAACTAGAATGTACAAGAAATACAAACAACTTTTTGAGACTAAGGTGTCCCTCTTCGTTCGATGACGTGTTCCTGAAATCAACGAAGAGTCCACAACCCTAGATCTCTCTTGGAGAGAATCTCCCCGGAACCGGGGGCGGCAAGAAGGGCGGCGACTTGGTTCTCGGGATCGGCGGCGACAACGATGTGCGGCTGCTGTACTTTTGAGATTCAAACTTCGTAGCAAAGTTAGCAAGGTCTTTCAACGGTCACACTAGGATCGATCGTCTCAATCGATTCGGACGGGGAAAGTTTTCCCGATCAACAAATCAAGAGATAAAGGATCTCTGGTTAGACACGTGAGACGCTAAGCTTGGCTAAGCATCTATCGCCGGGAGATCTGGAAGAAACCACGATCAAGGTCGGCGAACAACTTGCACGAGCGGCGAAGGCGGCGGAGCAGGTTTCGCGATTTAGGTCTAGGTCGGCCGCCCGGCTTTTCAAATCTTCTTCGCTGTCATACTGTTCAAAAATACGCGTGTATTTATACAGTAGAATACTCTTTTATGACCGTTATGGGTCCCACCTGAAGAAACCCTAAAAGCGGTTCAAAATAGAGCCTTAACATTTGATCCGATCCAGTGGGATCCAAAAAATTGCCCAAGTCAAAATCGGCGAGAATCGAAGGTGATTCCAGTCGAGTCGGCGAGAATCAGCAGGTGATTCTCGACGATTCGGCGAGAATCACTAGTGATTCTCGCCGAATCACTTGATGATTCTCGACGATTATGACTTAGCGCCAGTTTTAAACGCTTTGATGTAGTCGGATAGAGACGGCGAGAATTAGCCAGTGATTCTCGACGATTCGGCGAGAATCACTTGGTGATTCTCGTCGAATAATACTTGGATGATTTTTCATCTTTCCTCCTCTGAGCTGCTCTTTGACTCATCCTTGCTCCTTGTCTGCTCTTGCAATATCATAACCCTGTACTTTAAAATAAGCACACTCCAATAGAGAGAGTACACGTAGGCCAACACACTGATCTGCTCAACGAGGGATTACGTCGTGCAGACCCGTGTATATTGACCTACTACACCCTGACATTGGAGTGCACTTAGCGTGGAATAACTGCAAGCACAACTTAAAAGGTTTCATCAAATACATTGTGAATTCATCTTAGCTTGACAGGAGGCTTCATCAAATCCGGGTAATTGTGGATACATTACCCAACAATCTCCCCTTATTTGACGAAGCCAAAATCCTACTAGCTAAGATGAATGCCACCATCCAGATAATATATACATCATGTAGAATTTAAAAATGCGGCACAAGGAAATAGAGGCAAACAGATCAAAGCTTGAGTCAATAATAAATTCATATACATATATATATATATATATATTCCCAAGATTGTTCATATAACAATAAGAAAAGATAGAAGTGTTCATGAGACAATGACAAGCTATAAATTTCTGTCTATTGATCTTTGGCTAGGTCATCCTTATGTTTTTGAGCCAAAAACTTCTTTCTTTGCCTCTCAACGTACTCCTTGGGCTTTGGATAGTATCTGTGAGGTGGAGCTTTATCTGCCGCAGTGTTGGTCCTGAAGAAGATGTTCCGTTTAGCTTCATATGTCTTGTGCAGCTCCCACTCATGCTGGATGTATACGTCGTTCCGATTGATTTCCCCTTTTTCTTGTAGCCAAAATGTGTCCAAGATGATACTCTTTGATACCGGACTCCACCTTTCGTTCCTTACTTCCTCCTCCTTCAATCTGATTCTCTTTTCAGCTTGAATTTCCTTAGATGTCCCTTCTGGAGGTTTTCTCTTGTCCCTAGCTTTTGCAAGGGCTCCTTGGTCAAACATTGCCATCAGTTTTTCCTTGGAGGTGGCCCTAGCAGCCCTATGAGCATCAGCTTCACTTAAAGGAGCTTCTTCAGCACTGGCTCCCTCATCAGCCGCAGTATTAATTTCAGGAGCAGGAGTACCCTCAGGATTCTTAGGGATGTTAGCGCCTAACGCTTGTTTGAGCATCCACCAGTAACTGTCATAAACATATGTGTTTGACTGCTCAAAATTTTTGATTATGATTTCTTGAAGCTCGGCCATCTTAGTTGTATATTCTTTCTCCCCCTTTTTGGCTTCGACTGCAATGGAGTTTGTATAAGAATGCAGTGACTCATCAATGCGCTTTGTAGTCTTGGAGAACTCGGTAACCAAGGCTTGTTGATTGCTGTTAAGAGTCAACATATTGCCATCAAACTTTTGAATATTATTTGCTACGACATGAGCATTCTGATTTACTACGGCGAGAGTATCGGTGTTCTTTTTTAATCCGTCCATAAGAAGAGTTACAGCTTGTCCGGCCGCTGTATACTTGTCTTCAAACTTCTTTTCCATCAAATCCAGTTTGTGATTGATTTCCACAACATTCTTGAGCATGAGATTCTCAGATTTCTTAATTCTTTTTAACATTTTATTTTGAGCTTTCTCAAAAGATGCTTTGAGCTCATCCACGATACCTTGAATAACATTCACGGTGTGATTGGCTAGATCTGCTCGTAGTGGATGATCCTGAGGCATGTCCTGGCCTTGCTCTTCAGTAGATGCACTTGTAGAGCTGGACACTAGCACAGTCTCTAAGGGGGGAGTTCTTGCAGGCTCAGTAGATTTCTCGGAAGTACTTAGCAGTCTCTGCTGAGAGGACTCCCCCTCCACTGTTGCACCAATGTTCTTAGGAACGATCTCAGGAGAGTTCTTGTCAGATGGAACTTCAGTGATGTCCTGAGGCTCCAATGCTTCATGTCCCACATTTCCTTCTTCCTCATCCTCATCATCCATGAAATCATTCTCAGCTGTATCATCTTTCAAACATCCCTCATCATTTTCCTCTACATTACCTTCGGCTCCTAGATCATGCACGTTCAGGGCTGCCTCATTTTCCATCACAGCTTCACTTTCTTCTTGTATATCCGCAACTGCATCTCTAGCTATCTGAGAGATGTCAGATATGATATTAGCAGAAGCAGGTAGAGGCTCCCTCTCAATTCCTGCAGTCAGTGCATCAGGAATTTCACTGGGGATAACCAAGGACTCAGCTATAGTTTCGTCCTCGGCAGGAGATTCTTCTTGTTCTTCTACCATGGCAGCCTGCCCGATGCGTCTCTCCCATCTGTCAAATACGCTCGAGTCCATTTTCTTCAAATAATGCAGTGGAACTCCTTTACTCATGTCAAACCTATCTCCGTTTAACTGATTGAGATATAGGCTGATAATTCTTCCAAAACTTGGAGATCTGAGAGTGTCCTTTATCTTCTCAAAAAGCAATGCCCCCCAATCAAATCTCTTTTTGCAGATAATTGCCACAAGGATCTTGAACATGTCCGCCGAGATGTGGTCATGAGAGCCCGGTTTGCATATGAGTACTTTCCCAATGATGTCTGACAGAAGTTTCCCCTCCTCATTCATATCCAATCGCTTTATCGATATAGTTCCTCGAGCGAGTCCACAGAATAATAATGTCCTAGTTTTATCCTGTTCCTCCAGATAATCCTCGTGCGCAGAGCTAGTGAGCTGCAAGTATTGGGTCAGCTTGCTTGCAGACATCTTGATCTTTGCCCCTGCAACCTTACTCTTGATGAGAGAGTCTTCATTCCGGAGTTTGGCGGTTGCGAAGAACTCCATCACTTCCTTGTCCAAGATTTTGCAGGGGTGCTCCAGTATGAAGGAGAGTCCAGCCTCTTCAAGCATGATGATGATGTTTATGAATTCATCAGAAGCATGTGAGAACCCTGTTCGTACCAACTCACATCCAGTGACCAGGCCGGCGGTTGTCCTTGGAGCCATTGCAAGATTGAAATCCCAAGACTACGCCTAATCAGAAATCAAGAGGGAAGCTACACTAACAGTAAGTCACTGTAAGGGTGAGAAAGTGGTTACCCAAGAGCGTAGAAGGTGAGAATCGACAGAAACGACGGGAAACCGGAAGACGATCGCGACTTTGGTCGATCGAACCCGCCGAGACTTGGACGAGCGCCCTGGACGCGAGAGGAGTGATCTACAGAGGGAAGAATCGGCGAGTTGCCTGCTTGATATCAACGGAAGAAAAGGTGGGATTCCTGTGGTTGTCGACGGAAGGGGAAGAATCGGCGAGTTTCCTTCGACGAGTTTCCTTCGGTGATTTTCCTGCGGAATATGAAGGGTCGGCGGGATTCCTGTGTGATATCGACCAGTTTAACAGGGTTTTAATGGGGTTTTCGTGTGAAGAGCGAGATGCTAAGGATCGGCGGGAGTTTGTCTAAGTCGAAATCGAAGGGATTCTTTAATAGGAATCTACGGGTTAAGAGGCATGCAGAATTCTCGAAGTCTTCTGATATCAAGACAATTTTAAAAATCTTCTAAGTATATATATATATTTCTTAATGTCAATCTATTTAGGGTTTGAACCGGGCTTTTTCATACATTTCTTGATGTCAATTGTAAGTTGTAGTGATTTCCAATGACGTATCTTCGTTAGTTTTCAGTGAACTTATTTACGCCTGTAGATATTAGTTCTCGAATCTACCAGTGGAATTACAGATAAATCTTTATTGATGTATCTAAGGATTATGTTTACAGTGTTAACCTATCCTTAGGTGTACACACATATATGTGTATATATATATAAATATATATATATGTAAATGTCGATACAATATGACTCAAGTCTTGGAGCTGATCAAAAATACCTGGGATTATGAGAGTTATCATTTACGCCCTCTGGTTAAAACATACCAGGTGCTCAATGTGAGTATGCCAATGTAGATATCACTTCTGTTATTCCAGATGCTTGTTCCAATTCAGTCTTGAAACCTCTACTGTCTAGTTCTCATCATATTTACGGGAACCTAGACTACCCTGCAAAAGAGAGTTACCTTACCTTAGGAACTCAATACATATTGGGTCCTAGGTTCTTGTTAGCATAAACACTCGAATGCCTTCCCTCAGAAATCCTGTCAGGAAGACTACCTCTGCCCAGAAGATGTGTTTAGGCCCTTGCCCTTGACACAGAGGGGTTGTGCCAACAGTCTATGGCAAAGTGTCCCACCTTGCCACAGCACCAACACGTGTGAATGTTGTATCTCCGTTTCTGACCCGATCCAGTGACTGAGGTAGTAATGAGCCTAGGTCCAAACGGGATAGATCTGGATCTGCTCCCAAAATTGCCTCTTCCACCGTGACACATGGAAGGGTGGAAGGAATGCATGTAGCGAGCGTCATGAGGCCTGGGAGGTGGTGCCTTCCTTTCAGTCAGCCCCCTTCCTGAGGCCCCATGAGAACTTACTGCATGACTTCTAACCTCACTTTCCTGTGTCCTTGGTTGGAGAGAAGCGTTCTGAGAGCTGATACCAGCAGATTCCTGCCGAGTAAGGGCAGTGGCCGAGAATACAAAGGGCTCAGAATGAGCCTTAGGTATTCTCTCATGGGTGGCCATGACAGCCCTTGCACTATGGGTGTCTCCACATGAGGACAGATCACCCTTGCAGTGACCACGATTGTTCCTGTGATCATACCTGAAGGCATGATGAGTACCCTTCCTGCCTGGAGTGGGGGGTCGGAATACCGTTTCCCCATTTCTCCATGAATTGATAATTCGGGAGATCCACCCATTTTCTTCCTTTCTCTTCATAGTATCAACCTTGGAAAAGTTGGATACTATCCTTTTCTCATTCTCTAGACTACTCTCTAGATCTGAGATTTTAGAGTCCTTGACCTTGTTGGATGCCAATTGGAGAACCAACAAGATCTTCAGCCGAGCAATCTCCTGAGCTTGCTCCTCAACAAGTAGGTTGCTTTTCTGAAGGGCTCTCTTCAGGGAATCAGGATTTTCTGAAGGGAAACAGTTCCTGTCTTCAGGAACTTCAAGAGAGAAGGGGCAAGATGAAGAAGTTACCTGCTCTTCAGAGTTATTGTCACTAGCGCCAGAGACCGTTGTGTCAGCCTCATCAGAACTGCTTTCCTCAATTTCTTCTTCAGTCTCTGACAAGGACACTGGAGATCTGATGCTGTCCGATTGATCCTTTCCTTCATCTTCAGAGGCGAGGATCCCCACATAGGCTTCATCCTCTTGCTGATAGCAGATCCCTGCTTTCTTTGATCCTCCCATCAGCTCTGAGATGGTTACCCACATAGATTTGGCCGTCTCACATTTTTCCAATCTAGATCGAGAAGGTCCAGACCAGACATCCATGATGATCTGACGAATCATCTTGTCCAGGTTAAATAATGAGAGTTCAGTCTCTGACATCTCAGTGATACCCTTGGGGATTGGGATATCCTTTCCAGAGCTGGAGGTCTTCATAGGAATGAAAGGACCCTCTTCTAAGATGAGAGATGCTCGAGGATCGATAGCCTCCAGGTAATAGGATACTCTCATCTTCCAGACGGGATAATACTCCTTAGTGCACGTGGGAAGTCTTAGTGGAGAGATCCCATGATCCAGCTCCATGCTTTTGACACATGTGGCAGGATTCTACTCAAGGTGTTAACCTTTTTGATGAGTAACCTCCCTCTGATACCACTTGAAAGTCCACCTAGTGTCAACTACCTTCACCTAAGGGGGGGGGGATTAGGTGACGTGCAGTGTTTTGCGGAATTAAAATTGTACCTGCACAAGAAAATAAAACAGCACAGCAAATAAAGTACACAAGCAATTTATAGTGGTTCCCCGATTTGGGTACATCCACTTTCCCCCTTCGACCTATCTCCCAACAAGGGACGACTCGATCACTTCACCAACAGGATTGAAATCCAATCCTTGCACTATCGGAAGGAATCCTTCCACACGTAGGAGACAACACTCCCACAACACGGGTTGCACCCAACCCTTACAACTAGTAACCAACGTTCCTTTACAACAAAAATGAAACTAGAATGTACAAGAAATACAAACAACTTTTGGAGACTAAGGTGTCCCTCTTCGTTCAATGACGTGTTCTTGAACTCAACGAAGAGTCCACAACCCTAGATCTCTCTTGGAGAGAATCTCCCCGGAACCGGCGGCGGCAAGAAGGGCGGCGACTTGGTTCTCGGGATCGGCGGCGACAACGATGTGCGGCTGATGTACTTTGGAGATTCAAACTTCGTAGCAAAGCTAGCAAGGTCTTCCAACGGTCACACTAGGATCGATCGTCTCAATCGATTCGGACGGGGAAAGTTTTCCCGATCAACAAATCAAGAGATAAAGGATCTCTGGTTAGACGCGTGAGACGCTAAGCTTGGCTAAGCTTCTGTCGCCGGGAGATCTGGAAGAAACCACGATCAAGGTCGGCGAACAACTTGCACGAGCGGCGACGGTGGCGGAGCAGGTTTCACGATTTAGGTCTAGGTCGGCCGCCCGGCTTTTTCAAATCTTCTTCGCTGTCATACTGTTCAAAAATACGCGTGTATTTATACAGTAGAATACTCTTTTATGACCGTTATGGGTCCTACCTGAAGAAACCCTAAAAGCGGTTCAAAATAGAGCCTTAACATTTGATCCGATCCAGTGGGATCCAAAAAATTGCCCAAGTCAAAATCGGCGAGAATCGAAGGTGATTCCAGTCGAGTCGGCGAGAATCAGCAGGTGATTCTCGACGATTCGGCGAGAATCACTAGTGATTCTCGCCGAATCACTTGATGATTCTCGACGATTATGACTTAGCGCCAGATTTGAACGCTTTGATGTAGCCGTATAGAGACGGCGAGAATCAGCCAGTGATTCTCGACGATTCGGCGAGAATCACTAGTGATTCTCGCCGATTCGGCGAGAATCACTTGGGGATTCTCGTTGAATAATACTTGGATGATTTTTCATCTTTCCTCCTCTGAGCTGCTCTTTGACTCATCCTTGCTCCTTGTCTGTTCTTGCAATATCACAACCCTGTACTTGAAAATAAGCACACTCCAATAGAGAGAGTACACGTAGGCCAACACACTGATCTGCTCAACGAGGGATTACGTCGTGCAGACCCGTGTATATTCACCTACTGCACCCTGACATTGGAGTGCACTTAGCGTGGAATAACTGCAAGCACAACTTAAAAGGTTTCATCAAATACATTGTGAATTCATCTTAGCTTGACAGGAGGCTTCCTCAAATCGGGATAATTGTGGATACATTACCCAACAAAATACTGCAGGCAGACATGCTCATTTTTAAACTAACAAGAATCAAGGACCCAAACCCTTTTGGGGTCCTACGGTAAATTAAATTGTGGTTGCAGGTTAGTCCAAGTACCCATCCAATATGGTACCTGGACATTGGCTGTTTTAAACACATGATTGGAACAAGGGGTCATCTAAAGGAATACTGTCTAGTAAAGAATAGACCAAAGGTGCTCTTTGGAGGCTCAGAAAATGGAGTTATCAATGGCTATGGTATGATCACCAATGGCATAGTCTCAATCACAAAAGTATCTTATGTGTAAGGGTTACAACATAACTTGATAAACATAAGACAACTATATGATCTTGGCTATGTCATTGTCTTCCACAAGGATGAGTGTCTGATCCTAAGGTCAAGTGACCAAGAGGTCATTTTGACAGGCACTAGGAGTGGGAATATTTATTGTTTAAAATTTTTTTATGTTTAAGTTATGACATACCAGTGTGTCTAGCTGCTAATAAGAAAGTCTTCCACTGTGTGCAATGGTACAAAAGGCTTGACCACTTGAACTATAAGAACATTAACATGCTCTTCAGTGGAGAGCTAGTCGGAAATGGTCCCAATATAAAGTGCACTAAGGAGGGCATTTTCTCTGCATGTTAAAAGGGCAAGTAGGCCAGAGCATCCTTTAAAAGCATTGGGGCCAACGATTCTGTAAGGTATTTGTACCTCCTGCATATTGACTTGTTTGGTCCTATGCCAGTTCATAGTCTAGGTAGGAAAGTCTATACACTTGTGATAATTGATGACTATTCCAGATATGCTTGGGTTTTCTTCTAAAAGAAAAGTCTAAAACTCTAGTTATCTTTTTGACCTTTGTCAGGCAAGTACATAATGAAAAAGATAGTTCTGCGGTCAAAATCAAAAGTGACCATTGCACCGAATTTCAATATGAAGGTATGACAAAGTTCTATGAAAAACTCGGGATTAGTCATGGGTTTTCTTCTCCAATGACACCCTAGCAAAATGGGATAGCTAAGAGGAAAAACAGGACTCTCATATAGTCGGCCAGGACACTGCTTAGTTACACTTCTATCCCAGAATACTTTTGGGCTGAGGTAGTGAACACTGCTTGTCATGTCTTGAATAGAGCCTCTATCACCAAGTATCACAACAAGACTCCATATGAGATTATGAAAGGAATAAAACCAAATCTAGCCTATCTAAGGATCTTTGGTTGTAAATGTTTTGAACTGAATAATGGGAAGTCATACTTGACTAAGTTTGCTGCTAAATCCTATAAAGGGATATTTGTTGGGTACAATAATTATAACAAAGCATATAGGGTTTACAACTTGAAAAATCAAGTTGTAGAAGAGTATATTAATGTTGTATTTGATGAGTCATCAATGATTAACAATGAGCTGCCTAGCTCATCTAGATTTGTAAGTGTAGAACTAAAGATCGACAACCTGAACGTCAAGGACACTACTCCAACTGTATAAGGAGAAGGTGATGGGGTATACATTCTAGAAGAAGAATAAGACATTCAAGATGTTGTTGAAGACCAGCATGTTCCAGCCACTAAAGTTCAGGTAGCTGAGGAAAGAATGCTTCCAACAGTCAGGTATCTGAGGCATAATCCCGAAAACTAGATCATAGGAGTTGCCAACTAAGGGGTTATAACAAGAAGTAGAAGCCTAACATTTCCATGTACTCCAGCTTTATGTCACAGGTTGAACCAAAAAGATTTGAAGAAGCCAACATAGATCCATTTTGGATTGTGGCTATGAAGGAGGAACTAAACCAGTTTAACAGATGCAAGTTCTGGAAGTTGGTTCCTAGACCACAAGGACATAAAATCATTGGAACCAAGTGGATATATAGGAACAAATTTGATGAAAATGGTATTATAATCAAGAACAAAGGCAGACTAGTTGCCAAGGGATATAGATAAGAAGAAGGTATTGTCCTTGATCAAACCTTTGTACCAGTGGAAAGATTGGAAGCCATTAGATCGTTCCTTGCATATGCTGTATATAAAGGATTCATGGTCTACCAAATGGATACGAAGTCAGCCTTACTATATGGTGACCTGAAAGAAGAGGTCTTTGTTGAGCAATCCTCAGGTTTTATTAATCCTAACACTCCTGATTTTGTATTTGAGCTTAGAAAAGCTTTGTATGGGTTGAAGCAAGCCCCCAGGGCATGATATAAAACCCTATCTAGCTTTCTTATTGAGAACAAATTCTCAAGGAGAAAGATAGACAAGACACTATTCCTAAGGGAGGTCAAGGGTAAGATCATCCTAGTCCAAATTTATGTAGATGATATAATTTTTGGGTCTATTGATGATGAACTCTGCAAAAAGTTTGCTAAACTTATACAGGGAAAATTTGAGATGAGTAGTATTGTAAGACCCCCCCCCCTACTCAGGAGGTTACCCGATCTTATGCCCAGAACCGCCGCGCTATGGTGACACTAACACACTGTCTAGTCGACACCGCACGACACCGATCCTGCCGGCTAATAAAATCATTCAACCTGTTGGCCAATCGAGAAAAGAAGTACAACTAGCAATAAATGAAAACTAGCAAGTCCACAAGTCATAACAATATCATCATAATATATAGAGATGACAGGTACATCAGTCCACAATAAGTATAGAAAAGAGTGTTAGGGATTATGCCCGGTACATGCCAAAATGAAATCAAATCTCTGTCTCACAACAACACTATACAGAAGACGTAACTGAAACACGCATCATCACCTAACGTTGAGCTGCGATAGTAGTATGTGGTATTTTCTGCTCAGGTCCTGCCACCTCATCCTGCTGGTCGTACTGGTGCTCCAACTGCTCGAGCTCCTAAAATGATACGATCACAACTGACCGTTAGCCATAAAGACTAAGCCATTTTGTCCTCGCCTCATCCCCATGAATCCTAGGCACCGAGCAGGATGACGAAAGTGGAGGACAATAAACAAGTACAAAATGGAAGCAGGTGACGGTGGGACTATTCTATCATGTCCATGTTTCTAACAGTTATATCATTATACTAATAATTCTTATAACACAAGTAAAGTAGTAAAGTAGTAATGAAAATAAGTGTAGTTGAAAAAGTAGAACTAAAAGAAAGTGTTGTAAGTAAGTAAGGAACTGAGCAAAAAGAAGACTATATACCGCTACACTAACATCACAGGAGTACCTTAACTTAAATGAATGCCCATACAGACTTATAAGTTAAGATTTCATAAATATAACTTATCATATAAAAGAGCTCATACTAATTTATATGATAAGGATCCACAGTGCGTATGCCCTAAGTATGTATGCATGCTATGATGAGTTATGTGTGTTATGATTCATACAAGTGCAACTCACGCACAAGACTCTGTGATCACATACCTTTAGTTCCCACCTTTTGGAGTTAGCTGAACTCTCTGGTACCACCGTTGTGGCTAAGACAGCAGTGGAGCGGGCGTCTCCACCTCCTTGGCAGTTATACACACTACTAGGCCTAGACCATTCGTACGCCTTTGTACACGTTCGAGGTGCACTTTAGAGTCTCTGTGTACTAATTTTCTGGCCATTTCCACGAGTCTTTTTGGTCGGGTATGCATTTTTGGTGATTGTCCTACAGACTGCATTATAAAATAACCCACTGGCCTATCAGACCCTCAAACCTCACCAGAGTCATCGTACTGTCGTCAATGTGATGACAGGCCAGTACCGCATGATCCGCCACTAATATGTTCTATGCTCATGCAAGTCATTTCAAACCCGAGCCTCTAGCTCGCAGGACTAAACCCATCCTGAATCCAAATATCCGAGCCCCAGCTCGCAGGAATAAACCCGTCATGAATCCAAACAACCGAGCCTCCAGCTCGCAGGACTAAACTCGTCCTAAAAACCTCCAACCCTATAAGGGTGAGTTTGTCACATCGTTCCCTCAACCTATTAGACTATTCTTGTTATACTTAGCAGGTTAGAGTTAATCCTTAGACTGCTCAGGGCATGCCCGGTGAAGGGCTCTCGATAGCACTAGAAACTACGATAGGCTGAACCCCAAAGCCCCCTTTCTCTAGGTCACTTTCTTTTATTAGTATCTACCCTTTATTAATACCCCAATCTCGTTATTACTCTTGAGTAAACCTAATGACTTAAGGTATTGATTAGGAGAGTGATGATCTTTTGTCGGACCCCGTTATAGTTTGAAAATATCTAGCATCTACCTAAATCACCTAGGGGGGGGGGGGTGAATAGGTGATGTTTTCATCTTTTTGCGGAATAAAAATTATCTTAAAGAACAAGCACACAAACGCAAAGATTTTATAGTGGTTCCCTGAGTTGGGTATGTCAACTATCCCGCCTCACCTATCTTCCACAAAGGGTAGATCCAACTACTTCAACAAACTCAGATTTCGTCAAATTTTACACCTCAGAGCCGCAACTCCTATAACCCGGGGACGACGCTCCTATAACTCGGAGAACAAATTCTCCTACAACTCAATCCACAAATCGGATCTATGATAATACGGTTTGCAGTCAATTTTATTACGATATTTTCGAGGTTTTAGAGCAAATCATGTCTTGTAAAGTACTTATTTTGATTCCCCTTTGTATATATTTTTGTCGCTAATGCATTTTTTTCTGCTTTTTGCAGGTTTTCACGGCTTTCAGCCGAAGTTTGCTGTGACACGCCCCACGGTCACGCCCTACCAGGGCGTGTACCTTGGGCGTGTAACCCAGAGGAATGAAGCAATTGGTCCGAAATAGCATTCCGTGGAAACTTAGTGTACACGCCCTCGGTCACGCCCGTGTCACACCCGACACGGGCGTGTACTAGAGGCGTGTCCCCAGGTTCCGAGGAATCGCCGCAGCGCGCTTGTTTTTCCCACTCCACCGTCGCACCGAAAGTGTCACGCCCCAGGGTCACGCCTGACCCGGGCGTGACATATGGGCGTGTACTTCAGCAATTCCGCCCGTCACCTCCAGCATTCAATTTTCGCTCAACAGAGTCACGCCGCAAACAACACGCCCCAGGTACACGCCCTACCAGGGCGTGACCTATGGGCGTGTACCGCAACAACTCCGTCAGAATTCAATTCCTGCCCGAAAAAGTCGCGCCGAATGTGTCACGCCCCAGGGTCACGCCCGACCAGGGCGTGATAGGGGGGCGTGACCCGACCCGAAAAATTCTATAAATAGAGCCCAACTCCAGGGGTTCAGGGACACCTTTTGCTTTGAGAGGGGAGGTTCTGTCCTTTGTATTTCTGAACTTTTTAAGCATGTCTTTCCATTTTTAGTTCTTAGTTGTAGCTTTATGCTTTCCCTGTAGTAGTTCCTAACTTCGTTCTGTAGTATAATGTTAATGATAGCGTAGTTTACCTTTCCATGCACTTGTAATCGCTGGTTTTCATGTTGTAAGATCCCTGTTTCTATTAATAAAAATTGCTATTTTCTTTACATTTCTGCTCCATTTTCATTATTCTTCTTCTACTCATCCCCCCTCTTCCTCCTCACCATGATTAACTAATCCTCCATGTACTCGATCTTAATGATCCGAGGTTCGAGTGATTAGGTTATGATGCTTTGAATCTTACCTCTTCTTTTTGGGGTTTAGCCTTGAATTACTCTTGATTTATCACGGGTTGGAGGTATATCATCGATATATACTCTCCACCTTTGCTTTCATTCTGGGCTAGCCGAGAGGCCGAAAGTTTGAAATGAGCACTCAAGAGTAAAGGGAGTTGTTCGCACCCCTCGAGAGAGGCAGACGTTCAAATCTCCCGGATTGGAGTAAAATCCATTAGAGGGGTTCACCGTGTAAAGCGAGTTCTAAGCCTCCGATTTAGGCGAAAGTCGGTCGGACCTTCCTAAACTCAGTTCGGCACGGCCTTCGAGAGAAGCGTGTCAATATTCATGGAACCTCCACAGTCAAGGACCTTTACCCTAATTAGCTTAGGTTTATTTATCGTATTTTTCTAACCACTCTTGCCGAGGTGATTTCTGATCGAGTGCATTTTCCCCTTCATCGTTACTAAGCTTAAGTTAATCGCTCTTTTAGCTCTCTTTAACTTTTCATGCAAGTAGCTCTCTTTCATTGCAAGTAGTTCTCTTCCTTTAGCATGTTTAGCTTTCTTCTAAAAAACTTAATTTTTCCGTCGATAAAATAATAGATTTTGTGTGAGTAAGCTTACTCAACTGTTCCCGGATTTCAATACGACACTTGTGTCCCCTAGCTGCATTTCGATAGGTATACTTGCCTTGATGAATTGTTAGTTTGGTTATTTTCTCCTTGCAGATATCTAAGTGGCAATCAAGTTTTTGGCGCCGTTGCCGGGGAAGCAACGCTCGTTGATAAATTGAAAACGCGAATATATTAATTTTATCACTTCTCTTTCTCAGCCTCCTTCTTAAATTTTTTCCGCCTACTCACTTGAGTTAAATGGCTGTACTTTGTTAAGTGTGCGTATTTTTAATTTTTCCGCCTACTCACTTGAGTTAATTGGCTGGATTTATTTCAAGCAAGTGTGCGTATTTTTATTTTTCCGCCTACTCACTTGAGTTAATTGGCAGGCTTTATTTCAGTAGAGTGTGTTTACTTTCTGTAGAGTGGGTGTGTTTTAATTTTCTGTCGAGTGCGTGAGTGTAGCTTTTATTTTCCGCCTACTCGCTCAGAGTTAAATGGCTGGATTTTAATTACCGCCGACTTAATAGAAACACACATCACAAATTTTTCTACACCACCTAACTCTCTCGAAAAGGGCAAAGTGGCTCTAAATGCCACTATCTTGTCTAGTACCTTGTGAACCCTTCACCGGGTAGCCCTTGGGAAGTTCGGGAGTTAAAACATAAAAAATCTATTTCAAAAAAATTTTCGAACTTCATTAGCTCTTTTATTTTCTAGTCTTTCTTCTCCTCTCTTCTTCTAGTGTATGACCCGCGGAAGTCTGTCGGTTACTTTGGACCTGGACCACGAAATTGAGCGTACTCTTCGGAGAAGATCGCGATTTCAAGGCCCTACTACCAAAGTGCCAGTTGAGGATTCCGAGTCATTTTCTACCTTAAGAATGGCAGAACCCAACGTGGAGGAAGTCGTGCAAAGGCCTATGTCCTATTATGCACGACCGAATCTCGAGGGTACAGAATCTAGTATAGTTCACCCTGCAATAGCAAATAATAATTTCGAACTGAAGCCTAGCATAATTCAAATGGTGCAGCAGTATGTGCAATTTGACTGGCTTCAAGATGAAGATCCGAACGCACACCTAGCCAGCTTTCTTGAGATTTGCGACACCTTCAAGATAAATGGTGTCACAAATGATGCTATTAGGCTAAGATTATTTCCTTTCTCTCTTAGAATTAAGGCTAAGCAGTGGCTGAACACCCTTCCTAAAAATAGCATAACTACTTGGACGCAATTTACTGAAAATTTTTGGCCAAGTATTTTCCGCCTGCTAAAACTGCCAAACTTAGGAATGACATTTCTGCCTTTGGACAAATAGACTCTGAGACCCTTTACGAAACCTGGGAAAGATTTAAAGAATTATTAAGACGATGCCCACATCACGCTCTGCCTGTATGGTTGCAGGTGCAGACGTTTTATAATGGGCTAAATCAAAGCACGAAGCAAATGATAGACGCAGCTTCTGGCGGTACTTTAAACCATAAGACCCCGGAAGCAGCTCTTGAGCTGTTTGAAGACATGGTCATGAACACTTACCAGTGGAATGTGCCTATGTCCCGCCAAAACAAACCTGCGGGTCTCTTTAAAGTGGACAACGTCTCCCAACTCGCACTACAAGTCGAAATATTAAGCAAAAAAATTACGGAGATGACTGCTACCTCCGCCCCTCAGGTATGGGAATCTGCAACTCCTCCCGCCGAACATTTGGATTATGTAAATAATATGCCTAGAACTGCTTTTAATAATTTTTTGCTGCGAATTATCATCCTCCTGGTTTTAATTTTCCGAATAGTTATAATCCTGCGTTAAGAAATCATCCGAATTTTTTGTGGAGCAATCCATCGAATGTTGTGCGCCCGCCACCGCAAAGTGATTTTTCTGCACCACCACCACCTCCTCAAAGTTTTCCAAAACCTCCAAATTTGGAGGAAATGTTTTCAAAATACATGAATGCTAATGACGCTACGATTAGAACCTTAACCGAAAGTGTTAAAAATTTAGAAAATCAGGTAGGACAGCTCGCTAAAATGATTTCTGAGCGACCCGTAGGATCTCTTCCTTCCAATACCGATCCCAACCCGAGAGAGCAAGTGAAAGCTATAACTCTTCGGAGTGGGAAGAAAGTTCCTGGTATGGTAAGTGAAGAACCCGAGGCAAGCTCCGCTCCCGTTTTAAAAAATCAAAGCTCCATTCCCGTTTTAAAAATTCCACCCTCTGCCGAAGAAATTATCACCCCTATTTTAGAAAAAGAACTCACTCCACCACCCACCTTTAAAAATAATCCATCCCCGCCATACCCCTCTGAACTTAATAAACAACGACAGGATGATCAATACACCCGTTTTTTGGAAATGTTTAAACAAATCCACATAAATCTACCTTTCCACGAAGCCATATCCCAGATGCCGAAGTACGTAAAATACCTTAAGGACCTCCTAACTAACAAGAAGAAGTTAGAGAACCTTTCGCATGTCACGTTAAATGTCGAATGCTCGGCGGTTTTGACAAACGGATTACCGAAGAAAATCAGTGACCCGGGTAGTTTCTCTATCCCGTGTGTCTTTGGTGATTTCTTTGTCAAACACGATTTAGCCGACCTAGGTGCGAGTATTAATCTTATGCCCTTCTCGTTGTTTAAAAAGTTAGGAATTGGTAGTCTCAACCCTACACGCATGAGTATCCAGCTCGCTGACAGATCAGTCAAATACCCGTTAGGAATAGTGGAGGACGTCCTAGTCAAAGTTGACAAGTTCATCTTCCCGGTGGACTTTGTCATTTTAGACATCGAAGAAGACGTCGAGGTTCCCCTGATCCTTGGCCGACCCTTCCTTGCCACCTCCCGAGCTATCATTGATGTAAGCAATGGTAAGCTCTTGCTTCGAGTGGCGACGATGAGGTAACTTTCTCTATCACCCCCTCGATGAAGAACACACTAGCTAATGATGACTCCTATTTTTTCATGGATACCATAAGTGAAGAATCCTTCTCTCCCACCTCTGATTTTGATAAAGAAGTTTCCAATTTTTGTTCCTCTCCTACTCTTCCAACTGAATCTCTACACCTAAGTGAAGAATCCTCCACTCGCCTTTCTGATTTTGAAAAAGAATTTTTTGATTTCTGTTCCTCTTCTACTCTTCCAACTGAATCGCTGCACGAAGCCGCCATGGCCGCTAGCAACACCCCTTTTAGTTTTACATATAAAAAAGTGTACGAGGACATAGTTTTTGAAAAAGAACAAATTTCCAAAACCTCGTATGATGACCCCCCTACCTTGGAACTGAAAGAACTACCAGAGCACCTTCAATACGCTTTCTTAGAAAAGGACTCCAAGCTGCCTGTCATAGTTTCGGCCTACCTCACGGATGCACAAAAGGATAAACTTCTTTCAATTTTACAAAAGCATCGCCAAGCTATTGCTTGGCAGATTTCTGATATTAAGGGCATAAGCCCATCGTTTTGCACTCACAAAATCTTAATGGAAGATAATTCACGTAACTCTATACAACCTCAGCGCCGTATAAACCCAAACATGAAAGACGTAGTTAAGGTCGAGGTTATGAAATTGTTAGACGCAGGAATTATCTATCCTATATCCGACAGTAAGTGGGTTAGCCCAGTACAGGTAGTACCAAAGAAGGGAGGGATAACGGTCATAAGTAATGAAAATATTGAATTAATCCCGACTCGGACGGTGACCGGATGGCGAATGTGTATATATTACCGTAAGTTGAATGACGCCACCCGCAAGGATCACTTCCCCTTGCCGTTCATTGATCAAATTTTAGAAAGACTTTCTGGACATAGCTTTTATTGTTTTCTCGATGGCCTCTCGGGGTATCTTCAAATCCCCATCTCCCCCGAGGACCAGGAGAAAACTACGTTTACTTGTCCCTTCGGCACCTTCGCCTACCGAAGAATGTCGTTTGGATTGTGCAATGCGCCAGCTACATTCCAACGATGTATGCTCGCCATCTATGACAAGTACGTAGAAAGCATTATGGAAGTTTTCATGGATGAGTTCTCCGTGTTCGGGAATTCCTTCGATAGTTGCTTAGAGAACCTTGAAAAAGTCTTAGAGCGATGTGAAGAAACTAACCTCGCCTTAAATTGGGAAAAATGTCATTTTATGGTGAGGAAAGGGTTAGTTTTGGGACATAAAATTTCTGAAAGGGGTATTGAAGTAGACGTTGCGAAAATAGAAGTTATCGAGAAGCTGCCGCCACCTACGAACATAAAAGCTATAAGAAGTTTCCTGGGTCATGCGGGTTTCTACCGCCGCTTCATAAAGGACTTTTCCAAAATCACCAAGCCCCTTACCCATCTCTTAGAAAAAGACGCCCCATTCATCTTTGATGACCTCTGTCTAGCTGCCTTCAATTTAATAAAAGAAAAATTAGTTAATGCCCCAATCATGATAGCTCCGGTGTGGGATCTTCCATTTGAAATAATGTGTGATGCGAGTAGTTATGCGGTGGGAGCCGTACTAGGTCAACGTATTTCCAAAAACTTCCACCCCATTTATTACGCTAGTAAAACACTCACATCTGCACAGGAAAATTACACCACAACCGAGAAGGAGCTATTAGCTGTAGTTTTCGCTTTTGACAAATTTCTCCCTTATATTACTCTTTCGAAAATTATTTTTTTTACGGACCACTCGGCCCTCAAATATCTTCTCTCTAAAACGGATGCCAAGCCTCGCTTGATTCGCTGGGTCTTACTCCTCCAGGAGTTTGACTTAGAGATCCGTGATAAGCGAGGTGCCGAGAACTTGGTCGCCGACCACCTTTCGCGCCTAGACAACCCGTTTATAGAACAATTAGACGAAAATTCTTTTCATTACTATTTCCGTGATGAGAAGCTGTTCATAATTAACACATCTACTTCTCCTTGGTTTGCCCGCATCGCCAACTATCTAGTGGCCCGTGTGCTCCCAAAAGAGTTTTCATCTCAGCAAAAGAAGAAATTCTTTTCTGAGTTGAAGAACTACTTTTGGGAGGACCTGCATCTTTTTAAAGTCTGTGCAGACCAAGTAATCAGGAGGTGTGTTTCCTTTGATGAAGGATTAGATATTATTAAACATTTGCATGAAGGACCGACAGCTGGGCACTATCAAGCTGCTCGCATCGCTCACAAAGTGTTAAGCGCAGGTTTTTACTGGCCTACCCTGTTTAAAGACGTGCACGCCTTTGTGAGTAGGTGTGATAGTTGCCAACGGTCGGGTAATATTTCGAATAAAAATGAAATGCCACAAAATTATTTCCTAGAGTGCGAAGTTTTCGACCTCTGGGGGATTGATTTTGTCGGCCCTTTTCCTTCTAGCTTCGGGAATAAGTACATTTTAGTTGCCGTTAATTATGTTTCGCGTTGGGCCGAAGCCCAAGCTCTTCCTACGAATGACGCCCGAGTCGTAGTTAATTTTCTAAAAAAATTATTTTCTCGATTTGGTACGCCGCGCGCTATCGTTAGTGATAGAGGTTCCCATTTCTGTAACGCATAATTTTCAAAAATTCTAACTAAATATGGCGTTACTCATAAGCTTTCCACTGCCTACCACCCCCAAACTAACGGACAAGTCGAAGTAGTGAATAGAGAAATAAAAAGAATTTTAGAAAAGACTGTTTCAACATCTAGAAAAGACTGGTCAGCCAAATTAGACGATGCTCTATGGGCCTACCGAACAGCGTACAAAACCGCCCTCGGATGTACGCCATATCGGTTGGTTTATGGAAAATCGTGTCATTTACCCGTAGAGTTAGAATACCGCGCCTTTTGGGCCTTACGATTTTTAAACTTCGATCCCCACTCTGTCGGTGATTTTCGAAAATTTCAACTTAACGAACTCGACGAGTGGCGCTCTTACGCATATGAAAATAACAGACTTTATAAAGAGCGGACAAAACGTTTGCACGATCGACATCTTAGGCACCCAAAAATCTTTAAGCCGGGCGACCAAGTTCTTCTTTATAATTCTCGTTTACGTTTATTCCTGGGTAAATTAAAATCACATTGGTCAGGGCCTTTTACTGTTTTAGAAGTCTTTTCTTATGGTACTGTTTTAATTTCCCACCCTGATAAGGGTACTTTCAAAGTAAATGGTCAGCGTCTTAAACTGTATTTCTGTGATGATGTCAGTCTCAACCCTGTTAATTCTATCTTTCCGGTCCTGACATTTGATTAATCTGAACTTTATTTTTCTCATAAACTTTGAACTTTATTCGAACTTTATTGTTAAACAATATTTGGGACAATCTTATTTTGATGCGTCGAGCTCAAACGATGCTTTAAACAAAGGGCGCTCTTGGAAGGCAACCCAAGTTATCTTTTTCTGTTTTCTTTATTTTTCACTTTTTGCCCCGAATGGCTCCGGCAAGCTGAAACTTCTGCGATCGCCTGCTCCAACGGTTCTGCTTCCATGACAAAGTCCGCCGGACGATGTTTCATGAAGATCCACAGCACAGGCATGGAGGAGCGGCATCACTCAACTTGCCCTGCATAATAAAACCGGGGAAGTACCTATTTTTTTTCCATTCTGTCTTTCATTTCTGTCCTTTACTTTTCTCTCGTTCTCCAACCTCCTTCTCCATTGCGGACAATGTAGATTTTAAGCTTGGGGGAGGACTTCCTCCTTCTTTTTGTTTTGTAAATATCCAAAACATCCAAAAAAATTTATATATCCAAAACATCCAAAAATATTTATATAGCTGCATTTTGGTATTTCAATAGTACCCCATTTTTATGTTTTGTTTTTCGCAAACTTCTTTATAAACAACACAGTTAATTCTTATTTTTCTAATCATTTTTTTAATCATATTTCACAAGTAAAATGTTGGTCATGCTGTGTTTCTAATTCACGATAGCATGTTAAGGTAAAATATTTCTCTAAAACGTGCATTTTTATTATGGTTTTCCGTTCTTTATTTTCTTTACTTTCTCTAAAAATCTGTCATCCATTATTTTCCTTTTCGTCTTTAGATAATTTTTGTAAGAACAAATTTTGAATAACGTAGTAGATATGAACGATCCAAGTCACATATTATTCTTATTTTCAAGATAATTTCATCAATCTTCTTTTATTATCTCGAACTTGCTTTTTGAAATTTATCGACTCTATGTTTTAAATAAATTTTAAAAAAAAAGCGTGAAAATGATTTAGGCCATTTTTGTTTACGTTTGAGCTTTCCTGCCAACCTAAAATCTTTTACCACTAGTTAGCCGCTTTTGAGCCTTTTTTCCAAATTCATTTGATAACTCCACACAGCATTTCATTTTCACCAAAGCCCAAATTCCTACCTATCTAATCACGCTAATTTTGTTTGATAGGAAATTTTGTGTTATCTTTGGAGACAATCAAGTCTTTGGAGAAATTGTTGAAAAAAGTGTACTCAAAAGCAATGCATTGAAAAAAAAAATGAATGAAAATAATAATACAAAAAAAGGATAAATAATTATAAAGAAAAAAACAAAAAAATAAATTTATTTATACATATTTTGTTTAAAATAAATTTATTTTTTTGAAACTCGTTGTTTTGGTTTAGTGTGATTTTTAAGCCTCCATGTTTATAGTTGAATTTCACTCCTATTCATATTCCTAAACCAAACGTTTCGGTCCTTTTAAGTTCTTTTGATTCACGCCTTTTTTTTAAATTTTATTTAACAACTAAGAAAAGAAGAAGAGTAAATCAGTTTTAGTTTTGGATTTAAACTTAGATTTTTGTTATTTAATTGATATAATTATAATGCGTTGCTTGGATCTATTAATAACTCAATACGTTCTTTTCATTTTCATTGCCTTGCTCAAATCTATTTAAAGAATTTCGTCAAAATTCTGGATGATTTAATTTTATTAAGTAAAGTTTATAAAAGTTAAACCATACCTAAATAATTGTTTTAGATTTACGTTTTACATTCTCCCTGCCAAGAATTTCGCATAGTACTTGTGTGAGTATGATTAAAACTTTTTGAATTAGTCACTTTTTATGATTAGCTTGTCTTTATATCTTTGCTTGGGGACAAGCAAAACTTAAGCTTGGGGGAATTTGATAATACGGTTTGCAGTCAATTTTATTAGGATATTTTCGGGGTTTTAGAGCAAATCATGTCTTGTAAAGTAGTTGTTTTGATTCCCCTTTGTATATATTTTTGTCGCTAAGGCATTTTTTTTCTGCTTTTTGCAGGTTTTCACGGCTTTCAGCCGAAGTTTGTTGTGACACGCCCCACGGTCACGCCCTACCAGGGCGTGTACCTAGGGCGTGTAACCCAGAGGAATGAAGCAATTGGTCCGAAACTGCATTCCGTGGAAACTTAGTGTACATGCCCTCGGTTACGCCCGTGTCACACCTAACACGGGCGTGTACTAGAGGCGTGTCCCCAGGTTCCGAGGAATCGCCGCAGCGCGCTCGTTTTTACCGCTCCACCGTCGCACCGAAGTGTCACGCCCCAGGGTCATGCCTGACCCGGGCGTGACATATGGGCGTGTACTTCAGCAATTCCGCCCGTCACCTCCAGCATTCAATTTCCGCTCAACAAAGTCACGCTGCAAACAACACGCCCCAGGTACACGCCCTACCAGGGCGTGACCTGTGGGCGTGTACCGCAACAACTCCGTCAGAATTCAATTCCTGCCCGAAAAAGTCGCGCCGAATATGTCACGCCCCAGGTTCACGCCCGACCAGGGCGTGACAGGGGGGCGTGACCCGACCCGAAAAATTCTATAAATAGAGCCCAACTCCAGGGGTTCAGGGACACCTTTTTGCTTTGAGAGGGGAGGTTCTGTCCTTTGTATTTCTGAACTTTTTAAGCATGTCTTTCCATTTTTAGTTCTTAGTTGTAACTTTATGCTTTCCCTGTAGTAGTTCCTAACTTCGTTCTGTAGTATAATGTTAATGATAGCGTAGTTTACCTTTCCATGCACTTGTAATCGCTGGTTTTCATGTTGTAAGATCTCTGTTTCTATTAATAAAAATTGCTGTTTTCTTTACGTTTCTGCTCCATTTTCATTATTCTTCTTCTACTCATCCCCCCTCTTCCTCCTCACCATGATTAACTAATCCTCCATGTACTCGATCTTAATGATCCGAGGTTCGAGTGATTAGGTTATGATGCTTTGAATCTTACCTCTTCTTTTTAGGGTTTAGCCTTGAATTACTCTTGGTTTATCACGGGTTGGAGGTATATCATCGATATATACTCTCCACCTTTGCTTTCATTCTGGGCTAGCCGAGAGGCCGAAAGTTTGAAATGAGCACTCAAGAGTAAAGGGAGTTGTTCGCACCCCTCGAGAGAGGCAGTCGTTCAAATCTCCCGGATTGGAGTAAAATCCATTAGAGGGGTTCACCGCGTAAAGCGAGTTTTAGGCCTCCGATTTAGGCGAAAGTCGGTCGGACCTTCCTAAACTCAGTTAGGCACGGCCTTCGAGAGAAGCGTGTCAATATTCATGGAACCTCTACGGTCAAGGACCTTTACCCTAATTAGCTTAGGTTTATTTATCGTATTTTTCTAACCACTCTTGCCGAGGTGATTTCTGATCGAGTGCATTTTCCCCTTCATCGTTACTAAGCTTAAGTTAATCGCTCTTTTAGCTCTCTTTAACTTTTCATGCAAGTAGCTCTCTTTCATTGCAAGTAGTTCTCTTCCTTTAGCATGTTTAGCTTTCTTCTAAAAAACTTAATTTTTCCGTCGATAAAATAATAGATTTTGTGTGAGTAAGCTTACTCAACTGTTCCCGGATTTCAATACGACACATGTGTCCCCTAGCTGCATTTCGATAGGTATACTTGCCTTGATGAATTGTTAGTTTGGTTATTTTTTCCTTGCAGATATCTAAGTGGAAATCAATCTACAACCTCGATCCACAATCGAATCTATTCTCTCGATCCATAAATGGATCTACAAAACTCGGAGAAAAATCTCCAACACAATTTAAAATGATATTACAAAATAACACACGATTACAAGTCTTGATCCGACGTTCTTGGAAGGATTGATCTTGAATCTCAGAGAACTCGAAAACTTGAAATATTTGGATCTTGAACCTTGATCTTCAACCAACAAGGATTGGAGGAGATTATATCTTGAACGAAGACACGATCCAGTCAAAGAAGTCGTTGAAGAAGAAGATCTTGTGAAGGCATGGTCGAACGGAAGATTTCCGCGAATGAACGTGTGTGCGGCCGACGATTATGTTTTTGGAAGATTTGAAATTCAAAAAACGTAATTAGGTTTTTTGATCTTCTCTAATTTCGAAATCATCCTATGTATATATATAGAGATTCAAAATCAAACAGTTAGAAAATGATTCCAAAAAAATGAACCCTAGCTTTTACTGTGCATGGATGACAGAATCAGAACCAGAGAAAAAATCGGGAAACAATGACAAGCCATTTTTGGCGAGATTGTTCGAATATCGAATTGATACTCGCCGAATTTTATGGCAATATACGCCGAATATGCCTTAGACAGAATTCCAGAAAGTTCAAAAATTTGCTTGAAATAATTCGTCGAGTATCGCCTGGGATACTCGTCGAATTCGGCGAGTATCGCTAGTGATACTCGAGGAATTTGGCAAGTATCAACAGTGATACTCGACGAATTTGGCAAGTATCAACAGTGATACTCGACGAATTTGCCTTGGACAAATTTTTGAATTCCAGAGAAATTACCCTAAGTATATACGACGAATTGGACAGGTATCGGGAAGCATACACGATGAATTCAGTGACTATCAAAGGGATACTCAACGAATTCGACGTGTATGACTCACCACACTCGCCTAATTTTACTAAGGTAAAGTTCATCATTTCTGAATCCTGGACTTTGTCCTTCCTTGAACCTTCTCCTGTACTTAGGATAAACGTACACCCTAATAGAGAGATTGTAACGACTCCATCCGTTCACAAGTATATACTAGAAGGTCCGGTTGGGGCCTCACAGCATATACCCTAAAAGAGGCGGGGAAGTTAAAGAGTGATATCAGAGTGGCGCATCCTAACTCATTGTATTCTAGCAGAAGCATATAACACGAAGCTGAACTCACACACATGAATGTCCAACATATAAAAAGCTCTACATTTATATAAAATAGGAATGTCCAAATACAAAGTTAGTGGGCCTTATGGCCTTACAAGGATTTACACAACAGTGGCCTCAAACATTGGTGCGCAGGCCGGCCACGTATAAACAAACAAAGCATTTTCAGTTTAGCATTTAAGGGCTAGCGGTGACGGCAAAAACAACAGCAGTAGGGACTTCAGCCTTTATGTGTACCGCTTGGCTCTCCAACACCTGCACAGGAACAGCCCACCCAATGGTGGCAAACAAGGCAACGGTCAACATTTAGCTAACCAATTTTATAATGACCCCACCTCTTTCCCGGGGAAGTGGTATTCCTTCCCTGTAGGCATAGCATTTCACGTTAGCCAAGCGGCCCGACGGTCCGTGCACTCTGGGCACATTCTTGGTGTACTGGCGAACCAGGGTCGCACTACCTTATCAGGTTCGCAACCCAACGGTAAAATTTAGCATTTTGCTCCAATGAGTGTAGCCGAAGACTTTAGTCTTAATGCACCGGGATTGTCCCGTAGACCCCCATTGTGTTATGGCACGCAGGCCTAAGATTCTTGCTATGCGCTCCACCAGAACACACCTTCGGGTCTCACGTTAGACGGACATAGCGCAGGTCGGATCATCCACCCCCCGTTGCTCAAATCATCTTGCCATCACCGAGTACGGCATACTCGCGGCTACAAAAAAGGCGCGGGTTACCTAGGAGCCATCAGTTCACACATAACCAGCCCATTCTCACGGAACTGGCTTCACATTCATCGGTTACCTAGGAGCCATGCCTCGCGTTAGCGATAGAACTCAATTTCCATCCCTAGGCTTAACCATACATCATAACATCCACTTGAGGGTATTTTCCGGGACTGCCAAGCCAATACTTCCTGCTACTCCTCTTGACAAGCACAACCAACCAAGCATTCCAAGCATCAAGGGTATTTTCCTGGCTTATCACGCCAGTACTTCCTGCTACTATCCTTCACAGGTACAACCCAACAACACAAGCATCCTATGAGTATTTTCATGGACCACCACTCCAGTACTTCCTACTACTGCCCTTCGCATGTCTAACCCGTCGACTCCTTAAACTACACATTTATCACGGAGTCTTCTCTGGTGCGTATATGCAACATCACCAATCCATACCAACCTTTCCAGATGGTCTTCACATAACATGTCTATTCCGTACTCCATTTTCGGATCTATATGCCAAATAAGTGGGGATTCCATGAATCAACCCAAAAGACTCCCATAACAAGCTACCCTCTGGTGGGGGAATCATATTTACATGCAAAAAAGGAAGCCTTCACATGACTAGGAAGAAAGGTCGTTACCCTTGAAGACCGCTTCGGCGCCATGAGCTCCTAGCTGGCTAGAAAGAATCGCAACGCTGGCCTCGGATCTCTAGCTGGAACTCCGAAGCACCACCGGTGGCCAACTCCTCATCTTCCTCTCTTTTTCTCACTAGGATTTTAAAAAGATGAAGGCCAAATCTTAAATGAGCTTTTCCAACTCATTTCTAGGCCTTAAGGGCACAGGGAGGAAGATCAGCCATTAGATCCCAGCTGAGAAAATGAACGGCCACAATTTTGCCATAAATTCATATTTTTTTTCTGACATGGCCAGTGACACGCCCGTGTCCCAGGCCGTGTACCACAAGAGGTTCTCAACTGACTTATCCAGTCCACTACATGCCCATGCGACACGCCCGTGTCACCTGACACACCTTCAGACATGCCCGTTTCTGGAGTCGTGCACATTAGGCTGCACAAAATCGAGATCAACCCGATCGGGACAAGGCCCATGACATGCCCGTGTCACAGGACGTGTACCCTAAGACACAGTCGTGTCCTGCCCGTGTTCACCAGGCCTCAATGCCTTGGGCACATCTGCAAAGGACATGACCTGTGACATGCCCGTGTCCCAGGCCGTGTGCCCATACACGACACGAGACACGCCCCAGCTCAATTTCGTTGAGCTGAAGTTCGTCGACCAGAGGATGACACGGCCTCTGACACGCCCGTGTTAGAGGGTGTGTTCCCTCATTTTTTTGCCAAATGAATTTTCGTCGACCTCTCGCCAGATGTTCACCTGAGCAGGACACGCCCCAGTACACGCCCGTGTTCCAGGCCGTGTTACCCAACTTTTCCCAGTCCTGGGATTTAGGGTGTTACAACGCTCCCCTCCATACAAAAATTTTGTCCCCGAAATTTGCAGAAAGTGTGGAACTCAAACAGATGGATTTTATTCCATAAATGTTCATTACAACTCGATATACACTGCATAATACTTACACAAAGAGCTCAGGATATTCAGCTTGCATGCTCTGCTCTCGCTCCCATGTTAGCTCTTCACGGCCACAATTGTCCCACCGGACTTTGACCATCCCGATTGTCTTGTTCCGCAACTATTTATCGGCACGATCCTCGATCTGAATGGACCGAACTTTCATCGCTATCCCATACTTGTAAGACCCCCCCCCCCTCCCGGATCCAAAACACGGCACGAAGGGTGGGGTCTTATGCCCGGAACAACCGCCTTGCGGTAGCATTAGCACACTGGCTAACATGTACCACAAAATGCCTATTCCGCCGGTTACAACAAATATCAATATAAACATGCCAACCCAACCATAATATAAAAGAGAAGAAGTCAAATCCACACAAAGTATATAGTCCAAATAAATCAAATAAGAGAATCTAAAACATGCTTCTACAATATCAGAGTACGGCTATAAAATTTCCCAAACGGGCAACATCAGAATCTCACAACACTCACATCCGTAACCGACGGTAGCGACGACACCGTTACTTTAGGCCATGTCGTCCAGGCCTGGCTGCCCTGCTGTATGGTCTGCGGCTGCTCTACCTGCGGGGTGACCTACTAAAAGGGAAGACGTAGCAACCGTTAGTTGAAAAGGCTAAGTGGCTTCACATCCGCTCCCCCGACGACTCCTCGGCACCGGGCCGAGAAAGGAACAAGGGTATAAGTATAATAAATAGTATAACAGGTACAAGCAGGTGGTAATGGTACAATAAGATTAATAGCATTATATTCTAGCAGTTCTACATAAACAATAACAAACTATCAAGAACAAGTATCTACAGTAGGAAAGTAACTTAACTTATAAGGATGCCCATAAAAGCTTATAAATTAAGGATCGGGTTGCATAAAAGTAACTAATCATATAAGAGTGCCCATACAAACTTATACGATGAGGATCTTGTTTGTGCAATGCTATGTAATGGTATGTATGCTATGCAATAACTCACCCATGATCACACACATGCAATTGCTATGTCGACACAGACTATAGTTCCCGCTATTCGAGCAGGTAGCTAACCTCTTAGGCATCAACCGCCGTAGCCAGGCGGTGAAAGTAGAGCGGGCATCTCTACTACTAGGCGGGTATCCACACTACTTCACCTAGGCCTCTGTATACCTCAACGCTGAGAACACAACAGCGGAGCCCATGCGTACTATGGCCCAGCGGTGTCTCGGGTAGATGTGCACCGAGAACACAACCCGAATTGGCCTGGTGTGACCAGGAAGGGGCCTCGAAAGAAAGCACGAGGACATAGCCCAACCATTCACTTGGCACAGAAGGGGCCTCGAGACATGAGCACCGAAGACATAGCCCAACCGCCCAAAGTTTAACTATCAACTCCCGTCGGTGTGACGATCGGCGAGCCCGTAGACCTGCCACACTATACTTAACATAGGATTACGATGCCGCATGTCGACTTATACCGCATGCAAATGCCACATCATCATGGCATGGAAGAGGCCTCAGAAGTAAGCACGAGGACACAACCCAACCATCCAACTATACCTCATCTCAACACTAACCCAACTTGTGACGGTCAACACCGTACTTACATCCTTCCACAATACTACCCGAAGGGAGACTACGCTCTAAGTATTGGACTATTAAATTTCATTCCAACCATCAAACATACTCTTGACCATAGTTTATCCTTCTATATGTCATTCCAAATGATTTCAACACATTATAAACATGATGCACATATGTAATAATCTATCAATCTCTAGCAAGTCATAACGTTCAATAAAGCTTGCTTCACAATTCGGTTATATGAAATCTAATTAATTAACTTCATCATTCATAGCACTACGGTGGTTAATATAAAATAGTTCATCAAAATCTCAAGTTAATGTGCAACATCGATTCCACTGAATCCAAATCCGTATTATATGAAACCCAGAATTTTAAGTGCAGAATAAATCTGGACAGCAACTTCAACCGGAGATTCCTGAGGCTACACAGATCCGGTGACGACGTGTAATCCCTCGTTATAAAGGTATTTCCATGGGTTACGACTTTCATATTCAGCCCACAACCCAAATCTGAATGTATCCTATTTGAAATTTTCTTCAAATTCCGCTGCGCAGAGAACACAATTTCTGCATGCAGGATTTATCTGATGTCATTTTCGTTCGGGCTTTCATGTGGCTACAGACTTCGCCTGAAGTCGTGCAACCATTCGTTGGAAAGGTATTTTCAAGGGCTTCAACTTTTGGGTTTAGTCGTCATCCCAGATCTGGCCATAACACACTTGTAAATGGCCAAGAAGTTCGCTGCGTGCAAAACACAGATTCTACACGCATCTTAAAGAGGAATGAAGGGCATCGGTTCGTCACCCTCCTCAAGTAGGTCTTCCAAATTCACACAGAAATTCCTCCTCCCTTATTCACCCTCAAGGGGCCACTTCGTCTCATGAAACCATCCACCCATCATCATTTAGAAGAAAGGGGAGGTCGAAGAGATCTAAAACCTAGAACACATGTCCTACATTGGCCGTCCCTAGAAAACCCTTTCTCTCCATCAAGACTCTCTTGAGTCGATATCTCTCCTAGAAAATAACTAAAGATCTAGCACCAAGGGAGAGGGTAGGAAGCTCACCTCATTTCCAACGTTTCCACTATTTCCGGCCATAGATCGTGTAACTCTTCTTGGCAGCATCTTCTACTTCACGGCAACAGCGGATCTTCTCCTCCAAGATTATCTTCAGCCATTTACCTCTCTACAGAAGTTTCTCTCACTAAATAGTGGATGAAATGGGCATGGAAATGGCTAGGGTTTTCACTTCCCATTATATATGAAAATTGACACGGGTAGGGATACGCCCGTGTCCTTACCCATGTCCTGCTTCGGGCGAAGCGTCAATGACGGTTTCAACGTCCGTTCAACACTCGACATGGGTAGGGACACGCTCGAGTCCCGATCCGTGTCCAGATGACACAGCCATGTTCCCTGGCTGTGTAGTTCTTTGGATACCTTTTGACGAACTCAACTCGACACAACTGCATACAGGTAGGGACACGTCCGTGTCTCTACCCGTGTCATACAATTCATCGATCTCAACACGTAGTTCATCGATCTTGACACGCCTTGTCGAGCTCAACTCGACACAATGAAACATGGGTAGGGACATACCCGTGTCTCTACCCGTGTCATGCAATTCGTCGATCTCGACATGCAGTTTGTCGATCTCGACATACCTCGTCGAGCTCAACTCGACACAACGACACACAGGAAGGGAGACGCCCGTATCTCTACCCGTTTCGTGCAATTCGTCGATCTCGACACGCAGTTCATCGATCTCGACAAGCTGTGTCGAGTTCAACTCGACACACATGCACACGGGTAGGGACATGCCCATGTCTCTACCTGTGTTACTTCACACGGGTAGTGACACGCCCATGTCACTACCCGTGTCCTTTTCTGGACATACTCGAGTCATCGACTTGAGAGCTGGCCACTCCCATACGATTAGGGACACGCTCGTGTCTCTACCTGTGTCCTATGCCTGATTGATTTGTCCTCCTTTTCACATGTGCTGCCCAGTTGTCAGCACTCCCCCTGAACCCAAGTCAGCTCTCCTGACTCAAAAACACGCACGAGGGGCCTAGTACGATTCGGGACGTTACAAATCCTATAAACAAAATAAAAGATTTCATCCCCGAAATCAGGCTTAGGCTATGGGAAGAAAAGCATAATAGAACATATAATATGCTTTTAAATAAAATTACCTTGAGCAAACAACTCCGGGTAGTGTTTTTGCATCAAATCGATCGGCTCCCATATATATTCCTCCTTCCCATGATTAGACCATAGCACCTTCACCAAGGGAACACTTTTGTGGCGTAACATTCTTGTCTCGTTCTCTATGATCCACACCGGCTCTAGTCGCACAGACCTATCAGATGACACAACACCATCAGTTGTGGGGATGTATTGACCGGGCTACAACAACACCTTCCGAAGCGACGACACATGGAACACATCGTAGAGGTTCTCTAGCTCGGACGGTAAATCAAACCGATAGGCCAACGGGCCAACCATTTCCAATATAGTATAAGGCCCAACATACCTTGGGCTGAGATTTTTCACACCACGCACACGTCACACTCCATGCATCGGTCGGATTTTCAGGAACACCTTATCATCCACTTGAAACTCCACCATCCGGTGCCTTGCATTATAATGCTTCACCTGGCTACTTTGAGCCTCTAACATGCGATCCCGTATGAGTCTAACCGCCGCATTGGTATCATCAACATATTCAACACCCAAAGCCTTTGGGTCTTCATCTTGCACCCAAGATAAGGGGGTTCTATAGCTTCTTCCATAAAGCGCTTCACGAGGAGCCATGCCGATACTAGCCTGGTGGCTGTTGTTGTAGGAGAATTCTACCAATGGTAAGAGTCTTTCCCATGGCTCCCCTCTATCCAACACGCATAATCTCAACAAATCTTCAAATGTTCGGATGGTCCTTTTAGATTGCCCGTCCGTTTGAGGATGAAACGCGGTGCTGAAGGTAAGGCGTGAGCCCAAATATGCCTCTACCGCTTTCCACTCCTTGGAGTTAAACCGACCATCATGGTTAGACACGATCGTCTTAGGCACGCCATGATACCGTACGAATTGCTCCATAAAGAGGCGTACTGAGACATCCACATGAGCTTCTTTCTTCATTGGGATAAACCGGGACACTTTCGTCAGGCGATCAACTATCACCCATACTGAATCATTTCCCGAGTGTGAGCGAGGTAATCCATGGACAAAGTCCATGGAGATATCCTCAAACTTCCACTCGGGGATTGGCAATGATTGTAGCAAACCACCGGGACTCTTCCATTCTGCCTTCACCCTTTGACAAGCTTCGCAATGTGTAACAAAATATCAGACATCCTTTTTCATTCCAGGCCAACACATGGTCTTCTGTAAGCCGGCGTACATCTTAGAAATTCCCGGGTGCACTGAATATTGAGAGCAATGAGCCTCTCTCAATATATCCTCCCGGATTTTACCTCCCTTGGGAATGTAGAGCCGGCCACGAAAATAAATGAGGCTGTCTTTTAGCGTATACTCATCCGTAGTTCCATTTTTGATTGACTTGATTGTCGGGGCCAGGGCCGCATCCATTCCTTGTTCCACTCTGATTCGGTCCCGAATATCATAAACTATGCTCATGCTTGCCAAGTACTCCGTATACTCTGTCGAAGGAGCCTTAAGTATCAATGTAGTATCCATTTCCTCAATCATCCGAGCCAACTCCATACTCATCAACTAAGCCTCTGGGCTGGAACCTGGTACCTTTCTACTCAATGCATCGGCCACCGAGTTCGCCTTTCCGGGGTGGTAGTTCATGGTGAACTCATAGTCACATAGAATTTCTAACCACCGTTGTTGCCTCAGGTTCAACTCCTTCTGAGTATGAACGTACTTCAAGTTTTTGTGGTCTGAAAAGATCTCGCAGTGGATGTCATATAGATAATGCCTCCAAACCTTCAAGGCGAACACCACCGCTCCCAATTCCAGATCATAAACCAGGTAATTGATTTCATGCTTCTTCAACTATCTTGAAGCATAGGCAATCACGTGTCTGTGCTGCATCATCACCGCTCCCATCCCTTGATATGATGTGTCTGTGTAAACTTGAAATCCTTCCTTCCCAGACGGAAGTGTAAGGATGGGGGCAGAGGTAAGTCTATCCTTCAGCTCCTGGAACGCCGCTTCACATTGGGGTATCCACTCAAATTGCTCACCTTTCTTTGTCAATGAAGTAAGAGGAACAGCAATCTTTGAAAATCCTTTTACGAACTTGCGGTAGTAACCGACAAGTACATGGAAGCTCCTCACATCGGCCGCCGACTTCAAGGGCGACCACTCTTTCACGGCATGCACCTTGGCTGGATCCACCGCTAGTCCTGCTCCACTGATCACATGTCCCAAGAAATCAACCTCTTTAAGCCAGAATTCGCACTTGCTGAACTTGGCGAACAAGGCGTGCTCTTTTAATTTCTTCAATACCAAGGTCAACTGCTCAACATGCTCCTCCTCCATCATTGAGTAGACCAAGCTGTCGTCGATGAAAAAAATGATGAAGATATCCAAATAATGTTCAAACACCTTATTCATCTGGCTCATGAGGTCGAAGGGGCATTTCTAAGCCCAAACGGCATTACAGTGAACTCGTAAAGTCCATATCTTGAACTAAAGGTTATTTTCTGGATGTCCTCCTCTTGTATCCTCAACTAGTAATATCATGAGTGCAAGTCTAGCTTAGAAAACCAATGCGATCACACTAGTTGATCGAACAACTCGTCGATCCAAGGTAGCGGATAAGTGTTCCGCACCGCCAGCCGATTGAGTTCTCGATAGTCTATACACAAATGCAGGGTTCCATCCTTCTTCTTCACGAACAATACAAGGGCTCCCCAGGGTGACGAACTGTGTTGGAACACCCTATTACTGATTTGGGTCAGGATCACTATGTCTCTTAGGAAACTTGTTTTGACCTCATTGTATAGATCTAATGGTCAAGTAGAATTGAGTCTAAGGGTTAGTAGTTAGGTTTGAAAGCTGCCATCAAGACCAGGTTTTTCTGTTTTGGAGAACAAGTCATTTCGTCGAGCTCAGTACGATGAATCGTCGAACTCCATTCGACGATCGTTGAGCTCACTTCGACGAATCGTCGAACTCCATTCGACGATCTCTGAGCTCAACTTCAACGAATCGTCGAACTCCATTCGACGATCTTCGAGCTCAGATCGACGATCTTGACTCCAGTTTGATTCTCAATCTCTGAGCTCAGTTCAACGATAGTTAAGCTCAGATCGACGATCTCTGTTTCTATCTAAGTCCAATTCTCTGAGCTCAGTTCGACGATAGTGGAGCTCAGTTCGACGTTTTTTTGAAGTGTTCAATGATTTCAAGATTCAAATTCAGACAGTTGAGGAATTATTGTCAGCATTTAATTTAGAGATCTTGTAACCGTTTTTAATTAATCTGGAGCAAGTTTCAAGGAAATTTCAAGGAATGTTTTATTGGACCTTCCTCCAGAAGACAAAAGCAATTAAGGAAATCATTTATGACAGGCCAATGGATATCTTGGACAGCGAACCATTTCTATTCAGACAAAAGGAATAAAAGTTTTAGTTTTTCACTCTCCTCAAAACAGTTAGAAAAATATTCTCTGCAACAACAACTCTCTACAACAACAAGAACAACAACTCTTAAAACAACAATTACACAAAAGAAAGAAAGAGAGTTCCAGACATTCTCAGTCTCAAGATTCATACAAGAGCACATCCAAAGAAGATCAACTAACTGAAATTTACAGATCTCTCTTGATTCAAGTGTTCAAAGGCCATCATCATTCAAGACTCCAGACACCTCACATTTCAGCTGTTACTGAAATCATCATTTGCTAGAGATAAATTTTTTGAAGGCCTATCACCCTACTGTAAAGCTTCACTTCCTAAAAAACTTAAGATCTCAGGGGGAGTTTTGACAACATTCACTATCTTCTCTCTGACTGTTGACCGAGAAGATCTTCTCATCCCTCTCTCTCTCTCTCTGCTATAAAGGATTTTTCAAACTCCCTTCAAAAGTTTGTGATTGGTTTCTGAGACCTTATCAAAACTCAGTGGTGGCAAGACACCTGATTAAAAAATCTGGTTTGGTTTTTGAGCACCTTATCAAAAGCTCATTGGTGCCCAGGACACCTGATCAACTCATCCTGCAGTGGTTTCCTACCTAGGGTGGTAGAAGAGTGGATGTACCCAGGTTGATTGGGGAACCACTATAGCTCCTTGTGTCATCTGGTTGCTACTTTCTTTTTATTTCTGGATGTGGTTTGTGACTAGATTGCTCTGTGATTAGATAGTTGTTGTGTTTAGATTTTCTTTATATCATTAGCTTCCCTGTTCACTTAGGAAGACAACAACTGTTGTAAAAAGTTGTTAGCAAGCACCATACTCTATTCACCCCCCTCTAGAGTATATAAGATCTAACTTGCACTTTCAATTGGTATCAGAGCCAGGTTAGTTAAAAATACCACATCTTCGAGGTTGGTTAAAAATACCACATCTCAGTGGTTGCACAGGCTAACACCTGAACCCAAAGATTCCTATAGTTAGATCGGCTTATTTTGATTTTGTTACTAGAATTACTTCTTCACAAAACATGGCCCAAAACAAAGATTATGCTAGCACCAGACCTCCAGTGTGCAATCTATCCAAGTTTGCACTTTGGAAGGCAAGGATTAGACTCTACATTGTTGAAGTATTAGACCGGGCGGTCTTGCGGTCTTGTCCAGCGATTTATTGACCGAGCGGTCTGGCGGTCTCACTCAGAAGCCTGGAGACCGGGCAGTCTATCGGTCTCCCATTGTGGCATGTTCTATCCTGCTGGAGTTGCCGAGCGGTTAACTCATTGTCTAACCGCACGGCCTATGCAGTCTCCTTTATTTCTAGCCGCTCAGTACTGTAAATCTTTAGTCCCACATTGTTTATTTGTACTCTCCCATATCCCCTCCATTCTATAAAAGGGAGGTCATACCTTTGTAAATGATATCTTTTTTGGATAATAAAATTTCAATTATTCAAAACTCTATCCGTTTGTTCTTGCAAGTTCGCTACTTTTTACATGGTATCAGAGCAGACGGTCTTTTCCTCCTGATTGTGTGCGCTCTCTGATTCTCGCGGCTTGTTTTCTGCTTACGCGACCTGTCTTCGCGGCTTGCCTTCTCTTCTGTCTGCTGCCCTATTCGCGCGGCTTGTTTTTCCTTGCTTCTCTTCTCCTGCTGCTCTTCGTGGCCGCGACTTGTTTCGTTATCGCCGCCTCCTGGTTCCTTCTTGCCTCTCCGGCTTCCTAGTCGTTGCGACCTGATTCTGTTCGCCCGGCTTGCGACTTGTTCTGGTCGCTGCTTCTTGCTTCCTCTTCTCTTCTGTTCGCTCGGATTTTTCAGTCCGCGTGACCTCTTCCACACTGTGCCTTTGTTTGCTTCCTAGCCGCTTGTGTTCGCGCGGCTTCTTCCTTTTTAAACCATTGCAGTTTCGCGCGAGTTGCCCTCTTTTCCTCTCCTCGCAGTTTCTTGCTGTGTTCTATGACTACATCTGGTCTCACCACCCCCGTTCTCTCCACCACTCCTGCAGCTCCTTCTCATCCTCCTCCTTTGGGCAACCTTAGCACCCTTTCTAAGCTGGTTGGCTCCAACTATCCCGATTGGAGCGTTTCTTTCACCTTCCTTCTTCGCTCTCATCGCAAGCGTCATCACCTCACCGATGACCCTCCTCCTCGTAACTCTCCTGAGTTCGATGACTGGGATGCGAGTGATGCTCTTGTCCGCACTTTGTTGGCCAAC
Source organism: Platanthera guangdongensis (assembly GCA_039583875.1). Classification (NCBI taxonomy): domain Eukaryota; kingdom Viridiplantae; phylum Streptophyta; class Magnoliopsida; order Asparagales; family Orchidaceae; genus Platanthera; species Platanthera guangdongensis. The sequence goes on from CM077167.1 coordinate 126,571,596, forward strand.
AGCCTCTCTAATGAGTGCCTTCCCATCATTCGCCATGATGAGATGGTCAAGGCCGTCTGGCTTCACCTCGCTGCTCTCTATTCGAAGGGGGGCCAGACGTCTCGCATTTATACTCTATATGCAGACCTCTTCTCCCGCCCTTCTATGTCTCCTGCTGCGGCTTATCAGCAGGTTCAGGCTCTTGTTGCTGAAATCCTCTAGAATCGCCCCTTCTCCGTGGACTTGTCCGAACAACACAAACACTTACAGGAACTCCTGGTTGTTTGTTATCTTCTCCGTCTTCCCGATTCCTATTATATGATCCGCCAACAGATCCTGGGTGAGGCGGAATCTCCTACTTTGGATGTCACCGCGGCTCGCATTGTCGCTGTTACTTCGCTGCTCCAGCGGCCTCTGTTGGCCTCCCCACCTTCCCAGGACTCCTTTGCTCATCAAGCTCAGAAGGGGGCCCCTAGTGGCCGCGGTTACTCCGGCGGACGGGGTTCGTCCCGGTTCCTCTGCTCTTACTGTGGTCGTACCAGCCATTCTGTTGACCGCTGCTGGCAGAAATGTCCTCATCTTCGCCCTTCCGGTGATGCTCCGTCTTCGGCCTCCGCCTCTTCTCGGCTGTCTGCCTCTGTAGCCACGACGTCAGGTAGTGCCCACGTCGTTACCTAAGGTAAATGGCTGATTGACTCTGGTGCTATGAATCATATGACGGGCAACCCTCATTACTTCTCCCATCTTGAGACACATGACCGCTTACCCCCAGTTCGTGTGGCAGATGGTTCACCGTCCCCGGTTCTTGGGATGGACATGGTTCAACTCACCCCATCGCTTTGCTTGGAGGACACTCTTTATGTACCGACGTTTCCGTGCAATTTATTATTTGTTACTACTTTATGCCGGCAACTTCAGTGCTCCGTCTTATTCACTCCAACTACTTGTTCTTTTCAGGACCCGAGGACCCAACGGATGATTGCTACTGGGACTAAGAGTGGCGGCCTCTACTTCCTCGATGATGTTTCCGCTCTGTCCGCCTACTCCTCCTCCACCGATCTCCTTCAGTAGCATCTTCGCCTTGGATATCCTCCTCCTCGGATTCTTTGACAGCTTCTGCCTCACTTACCTCCTACCATTTCTCCGCTCAACTGTGATGCGTGTCAGCTGGGCAAACATCATCGCTCCTCCTTCCCACCGAAGCAAGGTCGTGGCTCCTCTTGCCCATTTTATCTTATTCATTCTGATGTATGGGGTCCGGCTCCTACCCTCACTATTGGTCGGGGTAGTTCCTATTTTGTCACTTTTATAGATGATTTTTCACGATGTACCTGGGTGTATCTATTAAAAGATCGCTCTGAACTCTTTTCTGTTTAGCAATCATTTTATTTTATGATTCAGAATTAGTTTGACATTTCAATTAAAGTTTTACGTTCTGATAATGCCAAGGAGTATCTTAGTCATGAGTTCTCCTCTTTCTTTCACCACCATGGTCTTCTTCATCAAACTACTTGTGTTTACACCTCCCAGCAGAATGGGGTGGCGGAGCGTAAAAACCGTCACCTACTTGATGTTGCTCCTACTCTCATGACGCAGATGCACGTACCTCGCTCCTACTGGGGCTATGCTGTGCTCCTCGCCTGCTATCTCATCAATCACCTTTCCTCCACAGTTCTGCACGGATAGACCCCATTCTCCATTCTCTACCCCCACAGGGAACCTTTTCCTCTCCCTCTCCGTATCTTTGGATGTACGGCCTTTGTTCATGCTCACTCCGTCACGGACGCTCCGGTCGCTGACGCACCCGTCTACCTAGATCTTCCCATTGCTCTTCGCAAAGGGGTGCGGGCATGTACTCAACACCCGCTTGCGGCAGTTGTTTCCTATGATCAGCTTTCTCCTTCTCGCATGTGTTTTGCCTTGGCTATCTCCGCTACTTCTCCTCCCCGCACCTACCAGGAGGCTCTTACTCTCCCTCATTGGAAGTCTGCCATGGATGAAGAGATGGCTACTCTTACTGAAAGGGGTACCTGGACTCTTGTTCCTCCTCCCGTGGGCACTGATATGGTTGGCTGTCGCTGGGTCTTCGTTGTGAAATTTCGGCCCGACGGCACTGTGGATCGCTACAAGGCCCGGCTGGTGGCCAAAGGCTTCACTCAGACTTACGACATTGATTACTTTGACACTTTTTCTCTGGTTGCTCACCTCAACACCATCCAGGTTCTTCTCTCTGTGGTTGTTAACCGGGATTGGGCTATTTCCCAGCTTGATATGAAGAATGCTTTTCTCTACGGCGATCTTCAGGAGGACGTCTACATGGAGCAACCTCCTAGGTATGTTGCTCAGGGGGAGACACGCGTATGCCATTTGAAAAAGGCCATTTATGACCTAAAGCAGAGCCCTCGGGCGTGGTTCGACAAATTCAGTGGTATTGTGGCTACCATCGGCTTTACAAGGAGTTCAGCCGATCACTCCTTATTCATTCGCAAAATGGCCTCGGGACTGTTGGTTTTGGCAGTATATGTGGATGTTATTCTTCTTACTAGCGATGATCGAGATGGGGTGGACTTGACGAAGAAGCACCTCCGTCAACACTTGGTCACGAAGGATATAGGCTCGCCGAAATACTTCTTGGGGATAGAAATCTCTCGGAAACTTGACTCGTTGGTCCTCTCCCAACGGAAGTATGCCCTTGCTCTTCTACAGGAAGCAGGATTGACAGGTGCCAAATCGGCTCGATTTCCCATGGCTATTGGAGAAGACAAAACGTGGACGGATGACTCGCCTCTTCTATCTGATGTCACCAGGTACAAACGTTTGGTAGGCAAACTCATCTATCTCACGGTGACTAGACCCGACATCGCCTATGTTGTAGGCAAGGTCAGTCAGTTTATGCAAGCTCCCAGGGAGTGCTATCTTCAGTCTGCCCTGAAGATTTTAGAGTATATCAAAGCAGCACCAGGCAAAGGGCTAATCTTTCAGAAGAATGGTCATCTGAGGGTTGAGGCCTACTCAGATTCTAGTTACGCGGATGACAAAAGCGATCGTAAATCCACATCAGGTTTTTGTACCTTTGTTGGAGGAAATCTTGTGAGTTGGAAGAGCAAGAAACAGTCTGTTGTCTCCAGATCCAGTGCAGAAGCCGTGAAAGTCCACCTAGTGTCAACTATCTTCACCTATGGGGGGGGAATAGGTGACGTGCAGTGTTTTTGCGGAATTTAAGATTGTACCTGCACAATAAAAATAAACAGCACAGCACACAGAATACACAAGCAATTTATAGTGGTTCCCCGATTTGGGTACATCCACTTTCCCCCTTCGACCTATCTCCCAACAAGGGACGACTCGGTCTCTTCACCAACAGGATTGAAATCCAATCCTTGCATTATGGAAGGAACCCTTCCACACGTAGGAGTCAACACTCCCACAACACGGGTTGCACCCAACCCTTACAACACGGAACAAACGTTCCTTTACAACAAACGTAAAACTCGAATGTACAAGAGATACAAACTACGTTTGGAGACTAAGGTGTCCCTCTTTGTTGACGACGTGTTCTTGAAGTCCACAAAGAGTCCAGAACCCTAGATCTCTCTTGGATAGGAACTCCCCGGAACCGGCGGCGGCAAGATGGGCGGCGGCAAGGTTCACGGGATCGGCGGCAACGACGATGTGCAGCTGCTGTACTTTGGAGATCCAAACTTCGTAACGAAGCTAGCTAGGTCTACCAACGGTCACACGAGGATCAGTCATCTCGATCGATTCGGACGGGGAAGTTTTTCCCGATCAACAAATCGAGAGACAAGGGATCTCTGGATAGACACGTGAGACTCTAAGCTTGGCTAAGCTTCTGTCGCCGGAAGATCACAAAGAAATCTCGATCAAAGGCGGCGACCAACTAGCTCGAGCGCGACGGCGGCGGCGGAGTGGAGATCGCGATTTTAGGTCAAGGTTTTTGCTCGGCTTCTTTCTGTGTATTTTTACTGTTCAAGAAATACCCGTATTTATACTGTAGACACTTTCAATATGACTGTTGTGGCTCCCACAAGTAGAAACCCGAAATCCGGTTCAAAATAGTGCCAGCGGCAGAATCCGGTTCAGGGAGTTCCAGAAAAATGCCCAAGTCAAAATCGGCGAGAATCACCTGTGATTCTCGTCGAATCGTCGAGAATCAAGGGTGATTCTCGACGCTTTGGCGAGAATCACAAAGGGATTCTCGACGATTCGTCGAGACTCACAAAGGGATTCTCGTCGAATTTGCCTTGACTGCACGCTGATTTAGCCGGCGAGAATCAGCCAGTGATTCTCGTCGATTCGGAGAGAATCACTCGTGATTCTCGCCGAATCGGCGAGAATCACTTGGTGATTCTCGTCGATTCTTACTTAGATGATTTTTCATCTTTCCATCCAAGAGCTGCTCCTTGACCCATCCTTGCTCCTTGTCTGTTCTTGCCTTAACACAGCCCTGTACTTGAAATTAAGTACACTCCAATAGAGAGAGTACACATAGGCCAACACACTGATCTGCTCAACGAGGAATTACGTCGTGCAGACCCGTGTATATTGACCTACTGCACCCTAACATTGGGGTGCAGTTAGCGTGGAATAACTGCAAGCACAACTTGAAATATTTTGTCAAATACATTTTCTATTTACCTTAGCTTGTCCAGGGGCTTCTTCAAATCAGGTACGTTGTGGATATAATACCCAACAATCTCCCCCTATTTAAAGAAGCCTAAACCCTACAAGCTAAGGTGAATAAAGCGTATGAGAATGAAAATCATAACCTTGAAATAAGGTGAAAGAGATATTCATTACCGATACCAATTTCCTGCGGGCAAACTTTGGAGCCACCTTAGCCTTAGCCGAGAGGGTAATCTCCCCCTTTTCGGCTTCTGCAAATCTAGGGTTGTAGCATTTGACCCCTTGCTCCCCCTCAGTTCTTGCATCTGTGCGCACACTTGAGTCCCTTGCTCCCCCTCAGTTCTTGCACGAGCTTGGAGCTTCTGTAGTCTTCATTCCTCATAGTTGAGCATTCCCAATTCAGTTTTGAAAAGACTGAACTTCGCTTCGTCTAAGGGCTTTGTGAATATATCTGCAATCTGCTTGTCCGTGGGGACATAATAGAGAGAGATGTCCTTGTTCTCCACGTGCTCCCGAATGAAGTGGTAGCGCACTTCAATATGCTTCATTCTGCTGTGCGATACCGGATTGTTGGCTATCGCAATAGCACTGGAGGAGTCGCAGTACATCGGCACTTCCTTGAACTGAAGGTCGTAGTCGGCTAACTGGTTTCTGATCCATAGGAATTGTGCGCAACAACTGCAAGCCGAGATGTATTCAGACTCTGCTGTGGAGGTAGCTACACAATTCTGCTTCTTGCTGTTCCAAGAGATAAGCCTTCTTCCGAGGAATTGACACGTCCCGGAAGTGCTTTTCCTGTCATCCCTACTTCCTGTAAAATCAGCATCTGAAAAGCCTATTAGCTCGACATCATTGTTTCTCGGGTACCACAAGCCAAGATTGGGAGTACCTTTAAGGTATCTTAGAATTCGCTTTGCAGCGACATAGTGAGATTCCTTAGTGTTCACCTGATACCGGGCACAGAAACATGTGGAGAACGTAATATCCGGTCTACTGGCAGTAAGGTAGAGCAGGGATCCAATGATTCTTCTGTATTTGGTTTCATCGAAAGGTTTACCTTTCTCATCCTTATCCAGAGACATAGTGGATCCCATTGGAGTCCTCATAGAGGTTGCATTCTCCATGCCGAATTTCTTAAGGAGTTCATTTGTGAACTTCGTCTGAGAGATGAAGATTCCATCCTCAGACTGCTTCACTTGAAGTCCCAAGAAATACTTGAGCTCTCCCATACTGCTCATTTCAAACTTTCCTTGCATAAGTTTAGAAAACTTTTTGCAAAGATTGTTGTCCGTTGAGCCGAATATAATGTCATCGACATAGATTTGCACCAGCAAAATATTGCCTTTGACTTCCCTGAGAAACAATGTCTTATCTATTTTACCTCTAGAGAACTTGTTCTCAAGAAGAAAACTAGATAAAGTCTCATACCAAGCTCGTGGAGGTTGTTTTAAACCATATAAGGCTTTATTAAGAAAATAAACATGATTGGGATAAGTAGGATTGACAAAACCTGGGGGTTGAGCGACGTATACTTCCTCTTTCAGGTCTCCGTTCAGGAATGCTAATTTCACATCCATTTGATAGACTGTGAATCCTTTGTGTGAAGCATACGCCAGGAACAATCTGATTGCCTCGAGCCTTGCTACCGGTGCAAAGGTCTGGTCGAAGTCAATCCCCTCCTCCTGTCTGTAACCTTGAGCCACCAGCCTGGCCTTGTTCTTTATGATGACACCATGTTCATCCAGTTTGTTTCTGAAGATCCACTTGGTGTCAATCACATTCTGCTTGTGTGGTCTAGGAACCAGCATCCAAACGTTGCATCGTTCGAATTGATGTAGTTCATCTTGCATGGCCAAAATCCATGTCGTGTCTTTGTTCGCCTCGTCGAACTTCTTTGGCTCAACCTGTGACAGGAAGCTAAGATGCAAAACTTCGTTAATAGTACCTCTTCGTGTTCTGACACCGACACGAGGATCTCCGATGATCTGATCTCTAGGATGATCCCTCACGTGCCGGAGCTCTAGAAGTCTGGCGTCTGGAGCTTCGACAACTTCTTGGGCTTCTCCTTCTTCTAAGAGATTTATTCCATTTTGATCTTCAACATTCCCAGATGACGTGGAGGTGGAAACTTTGACGTACTTAGGAGTTTCATCTTTAGCGGTCTCATTGAGATCCAGCTGTTCAAGTCGTGCACCTGCATCTTCAAGAATTCCACTGGAAGAATTGCTGTTAAGCAAACTTCCTTCATCAAATACAACATTGATTGATTCTTCTACCACTAGGGTTTTCTTATTGAAGACCCTATATGCCCGACTGTGGGAACTATAGCCCATGAATATGCCTTCAAAGCATTTTCACCAAATTTAGTACGCGGGTACTTCCCATTATTCAGTACATAACATCTGCAACCAAAGATCCTCAAGTAGGACATGGTTGGTTTCCTGCCTTTCAGCAGCTCGTAAGGCGTCTTACGATGATGCTTGTTGATCAATGCTCGTTTTTGTACATGACAAGCTGTGTTGACAGCCTCTGCCCAGAAGTATTCTGGGAGAGAAGCGTCTTTCAACATTGTCGTGCAGGCTTCAATGAGAGTTCTATTTCTCCTCTCCGCAACTCCATTTTGCTGAGGAGTGCGCGGGGAGGAAAAGTCATGAAAGATACCTTGTTCTTCACAGAACTCTGTCATAGCACCAGATTCGAATTCTATTCCATTGTCATTTCTGATTTTGACCACTGGGCAGTTAAATTCGTTCTAAACCTGCTTGACAAAACTAGTGAAGATGTCAAACGTATCCGACTTTTGTTTTAAGAAGAACACCCATGTAAACCGAGAATGATCATCAACTATCATTAGCGTATAGGACTTGCCTCCCAAGCTATGAACTTGTATTGGACCAAACAGGTCCATATGTAGAAGGTAAAGACATCGGGAAGATTCTTTGTCTGCAATGCTCTTAAAGGTAGCCCGAGTCTGTTTGCCCATCTGGCATGCAGGACAGGGGCTATCTTTGATGCACTTGATAACGGGAGCATCCCTTACTAAGTTTTTAGAAAACAGTATACTAATTGTTTTGAAATTAATATGTGCCAATCTCTTGTGCCATTGTTCACAAAGCGATGCACTGCCTGTTGCCACAAGGCATACGGGGGTAGATGAAACTAAACTGAGAAAATCTAAGCAGAAGATATTTCTGCTCCTAATGCCTGATAATACCGTCTCAGAAGAGATACGTGAAATTATCAGACATTTATCCTTGCAGAACATAACGTCATAACCTTTGTCACATAACTGACTTACACTGATTAGGTTATGGTTTAACCCTTCAACATAAGCCACGTCGGTGATAGAGATTATGCCGTTGGAAATCATACCGTAACCTCTGGTGACTCCTCGATCTGACCCTCCAAAGATGACTTTGGGTCCATTCTCGACTGGAGTGTAATCACGCAGCAGGCTTCTTGTCCCGGTCATATGCCGGGAGCATCCACTGTACAAGTACCAGATTGGCGTTTTGGTGGCCTTTGGACATTCCTGCAAAACAAAATTAATTTGCCTTAGGAACTCAATCGAACTTGGGTCCTAGATTCCTGGTTAGCATACTCCCCCTCGGTTGGTTAACCCTACAAGTGGTCGGCCTCGCATTGCTAACATAGGGAGTCTCGTGATACCTTGGATTAAACCAACAATCCACGGCAAAGTGACCGACTTTGCCACAGCACCAACAGTCAAATCTGTTGTACCTATTCCTAGGCTCCTACCTTACCCTGGGAACGGTGGGTACAGCCGGGGCTTTGGATCTGGAGGTAGAGGCCTCACAGTGATTGCAGTCACAAGACTTCTTCACCTTCTGTATAACAGGCTTGGCTTTTGGTGTCTGCTTTCCATTATGGTCGCTAGAGAATTGACCATAACTTCCCATGTGGATTTCCTCATAAGGTGCCTTGAAGGCACTCTCACCGAAGTTTCGGGGAAAGGTCCAACCGTCATATCGGCTCTTTGCCTTTGCAAACGAGGGCCGGAAATGATGGCTAAATGTTGATTCAAAGTCATGTTGGTTGCAAGGAAAGCCAGGCTTTCTGAACGCAACAGGACTAAGCGGAGCCTTTCCCTTTTCATCAGCAGAGGCCTTCTTGGCGGCCTTATTCTTCCTCTGGTTCCTGTTTCTCCTGGATGAGGAACCAGATACCCCTACATGCCCCAAGCCAGCTCCTTTGGCCTGAGCAGAGAAGGTATCAACTACTGGAAGAACAGTTTTTGGTATAGAGAAGCTCTTGACGATCTTCCTTTCTGCCGCAAGTTGTTCTTCCAACTTGTCGACTTCCTCCTGCTTAAGATCAAGGAGCTTAAGAGACTCTGAGTGCTTTGAAGTCATGTCAAGGTTCTCCTGTCGGAGAGAAATCAAACTTGTGACCTCTTCCCTTAGGGAAACACACTCACCCTTAAGGAATTTTACTTCATTTTTCTCAGCCTTCAATCTCTTACGGCACTCCTCGAAAGTGTTGAGCAGAAGATCATACTTCTCGAGGAGCTCAGCTTCATGGGCCGAAAGGCTATCCTCAAGTTCATCATCCTGAGACTCAGGGTCAGAGTCAGAGTCGGAGAGAGGGGTGTGAGCTTTTACCTTCCCAGTAAATGGGGGACATTCTCCTTCTGAGTCGGAGCGACCCACCAGCCCGAAGTAGGCTTCCTCATCATCACTGGAGTCTGAGGAATCAGACTCACTTAGTGTCTTTGGCCTTTTGGCGATGTAGCTCCGCTCTTTCTTCTTATCTCTAGAGGATTTGTGCTCCTCTCCTTTCCCTTTTTCTCTCTTGCCTTGATAGCAGTCGGCCACGACGTGTCCTGGCTTATTGCATCCAAAGCAAATAATTTCAGAAGAGCGATGTTTGTTCGGTTTGGAAGCATACCTGTCAGAAGAATAATTTTTCTTCTAATGCCTGGAGGAGGAGCTGTCTTTCTTTCTTTGATTCCTCATCTTGAGGAACTTCTTGAACTCTCGGGTGATGAGGGAGAAATCCTCCTCCGACAGCTCTGAGCTGGAGGAGCATGGCTCGGAGTCCTCCTCCTCATCCTTATTCCTGGCACGGTATGAAACCGCACCCTTGCTTTTTCTGGAGTGACTGGCTTTTAGAGCCACAGTCTTTTCTTTGGCTGCAGCCTTCTCTGCTTCTTCTTCTGCTTTCCTGGTGTTCAGTTGAAGCTCATAGGACATTAGCTTTCCAAACAGAATTTGCGGGTCTGTTTCAGCTAGTCTGCCAAACTCTCGGATGGCGCAGATCTTTGTGTCTCATTCCTTAGTGAGGGACCTAAGGAATTTATCATTGAGTTCACCATTAGTGATCACTCTTCCGTATCCTTTGAGGGCGTTGACAATCTTGAGGAAGTTCTCGTAGGTGACTCCGATCTCTTCCTTAGGCCCTTGTCTGAAGGCCTCATATTTCTGGTTCAGGAGGGATCTCCGATCATCCCTCACTTCATCAGTCCCCTCCATTAGGATGATCAGGCCATGCCAGATCTCCTGTGCTGTCCTGCAGTTGCAGAAGTTCTGCATCATTGAGTCATCAACTGCGCTAACCAGAATGTTCTGCGCCTTCTTATCCAGTCCCACTAGCACCATCTCGTCCTTGTCCATTTCAGAAAGTTTCTTCGGCACTTTCTTGGTAGGATCAATGGTGGAGACCTTAGTGGGGACATAAGGTCCCTCCTCCACGATCATGAAGAGTCTAGGATCAACTGCCTCCATGTAGAATCTGATCCTTTCCTTCCAGATAGGAAAGTTGAGCCTGGTGCACACGGGGATCTTGCCAGTGAACTTGAGCCCGTCCATAGTAGATGTTTGCCTTCTTCTTGACACTAGCGGCAGGATTCAACTCAAGGTGTTAACCTTTTTGATGAGTAACCTCCCTCTGATACCACTTGAAAGTCCACCTAGTGTCAACTATCTTCACCTATGGGGGGGGGAATAGGTGACGTGCAGCGTTTTTGCGGAATTTAAGATTGTACCTGCACAATAAAAATAAACAGCACAGCACACAGAATACACAAGCAATTTATAGTGGTTCCCCGATTTGGGTACATCCACTTTCCCCCTTCGAACTATCTCCCAACAAGGGACGACTCGGTCTCTTCACCAACAGGATTGAAATCCAATCCTTGCACTATCGGAATGAACCCTTCCACACGTAGCAGTCAACACTCCCACAACACGGGTTGCACCCAACCCTTACAACACAGAACAAACGTTCCTTTACAAAAAATGTAATACTCGAATGTACAAGAGATACAAACTACGTTTGGAGACTAAGGTGTCCCTCTTTGTTGACGACGTGTTCTTGAAGTCCACAAAGAGTCCACAACCCTAGATCTCTCTTGGAGAGGATCTCCCTGGAACCGGCGGCGGCAAGATGGGCGGCGGCAAGGTTCACGGGATCGGCGGCGACGATGATGTGCAGCTGCTGTACTTTGGAGATCCAAACTTCGTAACGAAGCTAGCTAGGTCTACCAACGGTCACACGAGGATCGGTCGTCTCGATCGATTCGGACGGGGAAGTTTTTCTCGATCAACAAATCGAGAGACAAGGGATCTCTGGATAGACACATGAGACTCTAAGCTTGGCTAAGCTTCTGTCGCCGGAAGATCACAAAGAAATCTCGATCAAAGGCGGCGACCAACTAGCTCGAGCGCGACGGCGGCGGCGGAGTGGAGATCGCGATTTTAGGTCAATGTTTTTGCTCGGCTTCTTTCTGTGTATTTTTACTGTTCAAGAAATACCCGTATTTATACTGTAGACACTTTCAATATGACCGTTGTGGGTCCCACAAGTAGAAACCCAAAATCCGGTTCAAAATAGTGCCAGCAGCAGAATCCGGTTCAGGGAGTTCCAGAAAAATGCCCAGTCAAAATCGGAGAGAATCACCTGTGATTCTCGTCAAATCATCGAGAATCAAGGGTGATTCTCGACGATTCGGCGAGAATCACAAAGGGATTCTCGACGATTCGTCGAGACTCACAAAGGGATTCTCGTCGAATTTGCCTTGACTGCACGCTGATTTAGCCGGCGAGAATCAGCCAGTGATTCTCGTCGATGCGGCGAGAATCACTAGTGATTCTCGTCGATTCTTACTTAGATGATTTTTCATCTTTCCATCCAAGAGCTGCTCCTTGACCCATCCTTGCTCCTTGTCTGCTCTTGCCTTAACACAACCCTGTACTTGAAATTAAGTACACTCCAATAGAGAGAGTACACGTAGGCCAACACACTGATCTGCTCAACGAGGAATTACGTCGTGCAGACCCGTGTATATTGACCTACTGCACCCTGACATTGGGGTGCACTTAGCGTGGAATAACTGCAAGCACAACTTGAAATATTTTGTCAAATACATTGTCTATTTACCTTAGCTTGTCCAGGGGCTTCTTCAAATCAGGTACGTTGTGGATATAATACCCAACATGCCGAATACCGGAGTATGCCGTCAACCACGTGTGAGTTAAAGTGGTTGCGGGCTCTCATGCTTGACCTAGGGGAGGTCTATGACTATCCTCCTCCTATGTTCTGTGACAACAAGACCGCCATATACATATCCAGAAATCCAGTATTCCATGAGAGAACAAAGCATATAGAGGTTGACTGCCACTTCATTCAGGAAGAGATTTTGAAGAAACAGATCTGTACTCCGTTTGTCACCTCTGACAAAGAATTGGCAGATATCTTCACAAAGCCGGTCTCTACTTCCTTCTTTCGCATTTGTGACAAGTTGGGCATGATTGATATATATGCTCCAGCTTGAGGGGGAGTGTTGAAGTATTAGACCGGGCGGTCTTGCGGTCTTGTCCAGCGGTTTGTTGACCGAGCGGTCTGGCGGTCTCACTCAGAAAGAAGCCTGGAGACCGGGTGGTCTATCAGTCTCCCATTGCGGCCTGTTCTGTCATGCTGGAGTTGCAGAGCGGTTAACTCATTGTCTATCCGCACGGCCTATGCAGTCTCCTTTATTTCTAGTCGCTCAGTACTGTAAATATTTAGTCCCACATTGTTTATTTGTACTCTCCCATATCCCCTCCATTCTATAAAAGGGAGGTCATATCTTTGTAAATGATATCTTTTTTGGATAATAAAATTTCAATTATTCAAAACTCTATTCGTTTGTTCTTGCAAGTTCTCTACTTTTTACATACATGAATTCTATTGATGAGGACATCTTCAATTCTATTTTAACAGTGTGTCCAAGGCCTCCAAAGAACACAAGTACAAATGTTATTCCACCTCCCTCAGGAACAAATGCTGACATTAAGAAATGGAAAGTTGCAGATGCAAAGTCTATGAACATTCTAGCCCAGACTATGTCTGATGAAATTTTCCAAAAGGTAGTTGAATGCAACTCAGCAAAGGAGATCTGGGACAAGCTATCTGAAATAGTCTCAGGATCTGCTGATGAAAGAAAAGACAAAAGATCTCACCTCATATCCTAATATGAGAATTTCAAGAAAGGAGAAGCTGAGTCAGTAACAGACATGTATAATAGACTCAGCCTGATAGTCAATGAACTGAAAACTTTGGATAAAGAGATCTCACTAACTGAGCTAAATGATAAAATCCTAATGTGCTTCCCAAGCACTTGGGACTCAAGGATCTGGCCAATCAAGGATGCCAGAAGTCTCAATGAGATCACAACAGAAGCTTTCTTGGGCAAGCTCAAGTCTTATGAGCTGCTCATCAAAAATAGATAAGAAGAGCAGAAGGCTGCCTCACCAGCCACAAGAAAGGAAAATTCAATAGCTTTCAAAGCCACTGAAGATCAGCCTGAAGACAAGGTCACAGGCAATGATGAGCTGCTTAGTCTACTGGCCAAAAGATTTTACAAAATGGCCAGAAAGGACTTCAGGAAGAGATCATACAAAGAGCATGACAAGCCAAGGTATGATAAATCAAATAATAAAGAAATTATTTGCTTTGGTTGCAGGAAACCAGGCCACATTGTGCTTGACTGTCCAGAGAACAAAAACAAGGACAGAAAGGACAAGAAAGAAAGAAGAAAAGACAAGGACTTCAAGAAGAATAGCAATGACAAACCCTCCTCAAGCAAGAACAAACACACAAGGAAGAGATTTGTTGCTGAATCTTGAAGTGAGACAGAAGAGGAATCTGAAGCTTCATCCAGCTCAAGTGATGATGAGGATGATGCTGAAGAAAAAGAATTCTGCATGATGACTATCAATGCCTCACAACACAATTCTGATGCAGAAGAGTCAGAGTCAGACTCAAAGACTCAACTTGAAGAGGACCAGGTAATAAGTTCTTTTGATTTTAATTCTGAGGACTTTAAGTATGAATTTAAAACACTATACTTAGACTTATTAAAATCTGAGAAGGAAATCATTTCTCTCAGAAATCAATTATTTGAACATAGTACCTTAAAATCAAAAAACCTCAAACTCTCTGAGGAGTTGGAGTGCAGTAGGGAGCAGATAGCTTCACTGAAAAGTGAGCTGTCAGAGGCCAAGAAGCTTGAAGAATCCCTCAATTGGAGAAGTATCAAGCTAATGGACATCACAAGCACAGTGAACTCAAGATTCAACAGTACACTGGGCTTGGGTGCTTCATCCAGCCAACCTATAGTACTAACAACCCCAATTAAGTTTATCTCTGATAAAGGGAAGGGGTTGTAGAGGTAGCTAGGAAAAATTCTGACTTACCCAAGAAATCAAGTGTTCAACAGAAATCGTCGAACGGAGCTAGACGATCGTCGAATGCAGATCGACGATCTCAGGCAAAATCGTCGAACTCAGGTCGACGATCTCTAAACCCTAAACTCTGCCACAGTCGATCGTCGAACAGAGCTCGACGATCTGACCCAAGATCATCGAACGCAGCTCAACGATCGTCGAGGAGAGATCAGAGATTTGAAAACTTCTTCAAGGGTAAATCAAAATCCAAACCTAGGGGTCCTTCATCCCAAAAATTTAACCCTTATACTGAATGGATAATACCTCCAAGGAGATATCATCCTGAAGGTTATAAGAGTCAACCAGGGATGTCATTTATTTTTGAATTTAAAGGTTATCAACCTAGGCCCAAGGTAAACTGGGTCAAAAACAAGTAAATTGTTTTATGTGCAGGTGAAGACCTATCCAACATCAAACCAACAATGGTATCTGGATAGTGGGTGCTCAAAGCACATGATAGGAAATAAGGACAACTTCACATCCTTCAAAGTCAAGCTTGGACCCAAAGTCATATTTGGAGATTCAAACTTTGGACTAACAAAAGGATATGGTGCAGTCCAGATTGGGACAGTCATATTCAAGAAAGTAGCCTATGTGGAGGGACTGAAACACAACTTGATCAGCATCAGTCAGATATGTGATGAAGGCTATCAAGTGACTTTCAGTAAATCCTTATACAAGATCAAATCAGAGGACAACACAACTGTGTTGACATGTAAAAGGAAAGGTAACATCTACTTTGTAGACTTTCTTTCAACAGAAGTAGATATTTGCCTATTTAATTCTATTAGTAGACCTAATGAGCTATGACATAAGAGACTAGGGCATATAAACCTTAGAACCATTGCTAGGCTATCCAAGGACAACCTTATCAGAGGACTACCTTCTGGCCCCTACAAAAAGGAAGGACTCTGCATGGCTTGTCAATTAGGCAAGCAAACTAAAAATACTTTCAAGTCACTTAATAAGAGTGATTCACCTAGGATTTTGTATCTATTACACATGGATCTTTTTGGACCCATTACAGTATAAAGATTAGGAGGGAAATCTTACACTTTAGTAGTTGTAGATGTCTTCTCTAGATTCACATGGGTGTTCTTTTTGAGGAAAAAGTCTGATAACTTTAAGTGTTTGACAGAGTTTCTTAAATGCATACAGACTGAGTTCAATACTCACATTGCCCTAATCAGAAGTGATCATGGGACAGAGTTTGATTCTCTTCTTATGCAAGAGTTCTGTCAGAGTGAAGGGATCAGACACACTTTCTCAGCTCCTAGAACTCCTCAACAAAATGGGGTAGCTGAAAGGAAAAATAGAACCCTTATTGAATCTGCAACTACATTATTGTCAGATGCTCACCTTCCTCTATCTTTTTGGGCAGATGATGTGAACACCTCCAACTATGTACTAAATAGAAGTTTAATACATAAACTGAAGGGCAAGACTCCCTATGAATTACTCAAATAGAAGAAACCTAAAGTGGACTATTTTAGAATTTTTGGTTGTGTCTGTTATATTCACAATAATGACAAGAAGTATTTAGCAAAATTTCAAGCTAAAGCTGATGAAGGAGTATTTCTGGAATACTCCATGATCAGTAAAGCTTGTAGGGTATATAATAAATCAACTCTCAAAATTGAAGAATCTGTGCATATATCTTTTGATGAATCTAACATGTCTTTCAAGGAGAAGAACACTTCTACCATAGAACCTTTGCAGGTACATTCTCTTGCTGAAGACTTGAACAGATTACAAATCATTCAAAAAGAGGAAAGCAGTGAAGATGAAGAAGACATTCAACACTTTGAAGAGAAACTTCTTGAAGAGCCAGTTGTTGTGCCACCAGAGGAAACAACAACACATGTTGATGAACAATCAACACTTCCTGTTGATTTAGTAACATCAAGAGACCATCCAATCTCCCAAGTGATTGGAGACATCTCAGCTGGTGTGCAAACCAGAAATCAGGTCAACCAAAACCTGTTGCACACTTGCTTTTTATCTCAAATTGAACCTCAATCCATTCAAGATGCAGAGCAAGATCCACACTGGATCATTGCAATGCAAGAAGAGTTGCATCAATTTGAAAGGAACAAAGTTTGGGAACTAGTACCAAGGCCTAAGGATCACTCCATTGTTGGAACAAAGTGGGTGTTCAGAAATAAGTTGTATGATCAAGGAGTCATTCTAAGGAACTAGGCAAGGCTAGTTGCTCAAGGGTACTCTCAAGAAGAAGGCATAGATTATGACCAGACTTTTGCACCAGTTGCAAGGTTGGAGGCTATAAGAATCTTCTTAGCTTATGCAACACACAAAAGTTTCAAAGTATACCAGATGGATGTAAAGAGTGCTTTTCTCAATGGAGATATCAAAGAAGAAGTCTATGTCGGACAACCTCCAGGTTTTATCTCTTCATCTCATCCTGATTATGTTTTCAAATTTCACAAAGCATTATATGGTCTCAAGCAAGCTCCTAGAGCATGGTATGAGACCCTAGCATGCTTCCTTCTGAAAAATGAATTTATAAGGGGTAGAGTAGACCAAACTCTTTTTATTAGAACCCATAAGTCTCATACCCTACTACTACAGATCTATGTAGATGATATTATTTTTGGTTCTACTGATTCAAATTTGTGTAGAAGGTTCTCCAATCTAATGCACTCTAAATTTGAAATGAGTAGCATGGGTGAGCTATCCTTCTTTCTACGATTGCAAATCAAACAACATGCTGAAGGCATATTTATTTCTCAAACCAAGTATGCAAAAGAATTGGTTAAGAAATTTGGTATGTCTGAAGCATCATGTATGAAAACACTTATGCCTACTAATGCTGTATTAGATGCTGATGAACATGGGAAACCTGTTGATCAGACAACATATAGAGCAATGATTGGCTCTTTACTGTACCTTACAGCTAGTAGACCTGACATAATGTTTGCTACATGCATATGTGCTAGATTCCAAGTGAGCCCTAGAGAGTCATACCTAACCTTAGTAAAAAGGATTCTCGGGTATGTAAAAAGTTGTCCAAATCTAGGTCTCTGGTATCCAAAAGATTCAGCATTTGACTTAACTGGATTTTCTGATGCTGATCATGCTGGATGTAGAATAGACAGGAAAAGCACCAGTGGAACTTTTCAGTTTCTTGGTGACATACTTGTCTCTTGGTTTTGCAAGAAACAAACATCTGTGTCAACTTTAACTGCTGAAGCTGAATATATGGCTGCAGGTAGTTGTTGTTCACAAATCTTGTGGATTCAAAACCAACTCCTAGACTATGGCTACAACTTAGAGAAGTCTAAAATCTTTTGTGATAATACCAGTGCTATTTCTATAGCTCAAAATCCAGTCCTCCATAGTAGGACAAAACACATAGAAATTAGGCATCACTTTTTAAGGGATAATGTTGAGAAAAATAAAATTGAACTTCAATATATCCCAACTGATTTGCAAATGGGAGATATTTTCACCAAACTCTTGGTTGAAAAGAAACATACCACATTCCTAAATCAGTTAGGAATGTTAGATGGAGGAAGTCTAAAAAACGTTCCAAGATTTTAAAACTCTAAAAATGACCAATACTAGGCAAACTTCTTAATTTTTCTAGTGTATAGAGTGTCTCTGGTCTCTGAACTACGCTCGACGATTTTCCCCCAGATCGTCGAATGGAGATCGACGCTTTTCAAAATCGTCGACTAGAGTTCAGCGCTTCTCAGATAGTCTAAACTATCTCTCCAGGTCAGCGATCGTCGAACGTCGCTCGACGATTTTGTTTTCTGAACTATCGTCAAATAGATCTCGACGCTCTCCAATATCGTCGAACAGAGATCGACGATGTTGATGACCTTTCAGTTTCCTTTATAAGCCCAGATCATCGAACAGAGTTCAACGATCTTTCCTTTTCTGCGTCGAACCCTAATATAAAATTCATTTTTCGGCCGTCGTTCTCTCTTTGCGCCTTCTTTCTCTCTGCAAATTTTCTCCTTCCATCCAAATTTCTCTACACTTGGTCGTTTGTTTGTTGATTTTTGCAGGAATCAATGGTCGTCTCAGTTGCAGTTATGGCCGCAATGAAATTTGATGCAGGTTTTGACATTGACATGGAGTCTTTCAGCACCAGTGATCAAATCTTCCAAGATATTCTAGAACTTTTCAAGGGACAAAAGCTAGTTACAATAATGACTACCAGGATCAAGTTAGCTGCTGATGAAATAAAGGAATGGGTATATACTGCCCACGACCAGGATTAGAATACAGTTGTTGGATCAATATCAGGAACCCAGGTATCTCTCACACCTGCTGCCCTGACAGAGATTTTTGGATTGAATTCTAGAGAAGACTCTGCTGAACTGTTTGGAGAAGAATTTTCTGATTTACTTAATAGAATAGGTCATTCAGATGCAAACCCTAGCAAACTCCTGAAGAAAAATCTACATGTGGAGTACAGATTTTTGGCTGATGTTGTAGGAAAGGTGTTATTGGCCAAACACTCAGCCCATGATACCATCTCTAGGTATCAGCTATGCTTGATGGGTGCTCTAGTGGATAAGAAACAACTGGATTGGGGAGAAATCTTCTTTGATCTGATTAAGAAAAAGATCAACAAAAATTTTGTTAATTATGGGAGAATTTTAGGGTTGTTCCATGAGACTAGATGCCCTGCTCTGCTAGTTTCCAATAGGGTGCACATTAATGCCTCCAAGAGGCTCACCTGTGCCCTGTTTGGAAAGTGGGACAGGCAAATAGTGAAGCCCAGCAGGCTCTCTGCAAGTGCAACTTTAGGCACAAGGACTGTTGCAGTCTCTTCCCCTCAAGTCTCTGCCCTTGCAGAAGACTTGTCTGCTTCTTCTCCTCCTCCTCCACCTTTTATTTCATCTCCAACAGTCACATCCACCATTACAGTTTCCTCCACCATCATAATTTCCAGCCCATCTCCAACTTCTATCCATTCTCCAACTCTTCCACTAACTGAAGATATCTTCCACCCTTTACATCACTACCCTCACCAAGACTTTGATTCATCCTCCCACATTCCATCCTTCAATCTGATAGATGATTCCTTTATGGATGATTCTCCTTCATCCCCTCCTGATCTACCCTCTTCATCCACATCCTACCAACAATTACTTCAATATATCATTGCACAACCCTCCTTCACACCCTCTATTTCAATTCCATTATCTTCCATTTCCACAATCCCCATATCTTAACCTTCATTTCCACCATCCACCAGCTCTCCACCCACATCTCCAGCTGCTCCACCTTCAGTCCCTACCTCTGCTCAAGTCCCTCTTGAGCATGTAGATCTTCCAGCTTTAGCAGACAGACTCTATGAGCTGATAGCTCCCAGGCTATCACTCTTGTTGGAGACCTCCTTGGCTCCACTTCTCAAGTCAGTTGCAGACCTGTCTGCCAGGCTCTCCTCTCTCATTCCTCCTCAGGCAATCCCTTCCTCTGGGTGCCTTGATCCAGTCCTGACTGAATCTAGGCAGGGGGAGATGCCTCATGAAGTGGAAAGATTGTCTGATGCTGTTGTTACTCCAATTCAAGCTCAAGCCTCAACATCTTAAGTTGCAGTTTTCTCAATGGACCTTAAGACACTATTATCAGATTTTGATTCTATTTATTTCAGCTGTCTTCCAGAGCACACTGCAGTCCAGCCATCAGAAGATCTCTCTAAAGCCATTGTGCCTATTTTAAGCTGTGACACCAATACAATACATTATTTTGTAAAGTCCCTCTCTGCTGCTGCTCCTTCAGTTTCTGCTGAAAGTACTGATGTTGTTAATATTGCTGTTAATTCTGATGCTTTAATATCTAAGGATATACATATGACAGAGGCACTTATTCTTGAGCCTGCTGTTATTGCTGTTATTGCCCCTTCTAGTGATGATTTTCCATCTTCAACTGATACTACTGCTAATGTTATTCCTGTTACTGAAACTGTTATATCTGAATCTACTGCCCTAGCTACTGCTGTATCTACTGCTGCTGCTACAAATTCTTCTGCCAGTTCTGCTTCTACCCCTCTTCCTGATATTGTTGCTGCTACTGATGTTGTCTCTGCTGTTACTTCTGCTCCATCTCAACAACAGATAGACTACCTTAAATGGATTGATGCACTATATGATGATCAAAGCTCAGAAAGTGATCAGTTCAGGACTGATTCAGATTACTCCTCTGCAACTATTGCAAGGAAAAGGAAGGCCAGAAGCAAGGCTATGAAAAGGGTTCCTCCAGCAAAAGTCAGAGATACCAATGATATTCCTTATTACATACTGCATAACTGCCCTATCACAGAACATTGGATGCAATATTCCAAAAATCAACTAAAGGCTATGAAGAAAAAGAGAAGATATGGCAAAGGTTCCTCTCAGTTCCATCATCCTCCTCCTCCTCCTCCCTCACTTGATGCAGGTGCAGGTGGTAGTTCAGCTGTTCAACCTTCTACTAGAAGCCAATCCTCTTATCAACCTCAAGGAAGATCTCAATACATAGGAAGTCAATCCAGAGGCTACCAGTCAAGGAGAGGAAACTACAGAGGAAACCAAAGAGAATTTCAAGTATACTCCAAAGGATATTCCAGGCAACATCCATACTCAAGGGAAGGACAAGGTCCATCTGATAGTACTTCAGGTCTCTTTCCCTATAAACTGAAAGAGTTAGTCTCATCTAGAGCTCCTCCAGACAATCCCTCAAATAGATATGAGCCTCCAATTCCTTTTGATGATCCAGAGAATAATCCTACTTCATAGACAGCTAGGATGAAAGAATTAGCTGCTCTGGACAAAATCAAGAAAGCCAGAGAATAAGGCAAAGACACCTCCAGTATTACTACATTATCAGATCAAAGGAAAAAGGAACTTGAAAGATATTCATCCAGCAAGTTCTTGGATTCTGAAAGCTACATGAAGATGCACCCTGAAGCTATAGTGCCCAGGCCTAAGCAACAAACTTCTTTAGGTGCAGCTGATGACAGAAGATCTAAAAAGGAAGCTCTCAATCCAAACAGAGAAATAGTACTTATAAAGAGCAAGGAAAAAGAGTAATTCTGTAAGGTGACAGTTATTTTGATTTCTGATCTATCTGAGATTATGTCTGTGATTCTGCAATGTTTTGTTGTTATATTGTTGCTCTGTATGTTTTTAATTTTCCAATTTCTATAAATAGTAATCCTAACCCAAATAGGGGGAGATTGTTGGAACACCCTACTACTGATTTGGCTCAGGATCACTATGTCTCTTAGGAAACCTATTTTGACCTCATTGTATAGATCTAAAGGTCAAGTAGAATTGAGTCTAAGGGTTAGTAGTTAGGTTTGAAAGCTGCCGTCAAGACTAGGTTTTTCTATTTTGGAGAATAGGTCATTTCGTCGAGCTCAGTACGACGAATCGTCGAACTCCATTCGACAATCGTTGAGCTCACTTCGACAAATCGTCGAACTCCATTCGACAATCTCTGAGCTCAACTTCAACGAATCGTCGAACTCCATTCGACGATCTTCGAGCTCAGATCGACGATCTTGACTCCAATTTGATTCTCAATCTCTGAGCTCAGTTCGACGATAGTTGAGCTCAGATCGACGATCTCTGTTTCTGTCTAATTCCAAATCTCTGAGCTCAGTTCGACGATAGTGGAGCTCAGTTCGACATTTGTTTGAAGAGTTCAATGATTTTCAAGATTCAAATTCAGACAGTTAAGGAATTATTGTCAGCATTTAATTCAGAGATCTTGTAGCCATTTTTAATTAATCTGGAGCAGGTTTCAAGAAATTTTCAAGGAATGTTTTATTGGACCTTCCTCCAGAAGACAAAAGAAATTAAGGAAATCATTTATGATAGGCCAACAACTATCTTGGATAGTGGACCATTTCTATTCAGACAAAAGGAATAAAAGTTTTAGTTTTTCACTCTCCTCAAAATAGTTAGAAAAATATTCTCTGCAACAACAACTCTCTGCAATAACAAGAACAACAACTCTTAAAACAACAATTACACAAGAGAAAGAAAGAGAGTTCCAGACATTCTCAGTCTCAAGATTCATACAAGAGCACATCCAAAGGAGATCAACTAACTGAAATTTACAGATCTCTCTTGATTCAAGTGTTCAAAGGCCATCATCATTCAAGACTCCAGACACCTCACATTTCAGCTGTTGCTGAAATCATCATTTGCTGGAGATCAATTTTCTGAAGGTCTATCACCCTACTGCAAAGCTTCACTTCCTAAAAAACTCAAGATCTCAGGGGGAGTTTTGACAACATCCACTATCTTCTCTCTAACTGTTGACAGAGAAGATCTTCTCATCCCTCTCTCTCTCTCTCTACTGTAAAGGGTTTTTCAAACTCCCTTCAAAAGTTTGTGATTGGTTTCTGAGACCTTATCAAAACTCAGTGGTGGCAAGACACCTGATCAAAAAATCTGGTTTGGGTTTTGAGCACCTTATCAAAAGCTCATTGGTGCCTAGGACACCTGATCAACTCATCCTGCAGTGGATTCCTACCTAGGGTGGTAGAAGAGTGGATGTACCCAGGTTGATTGGGGAACCACTATAGCTCCTTGCGTCATCTGGTTGCTTTCTTTCTTTTTGTTTCTGGCTGTGATTTGTGACTAGATTGCTCTGTGATTAGATAGTTTCTGGGTTTAGATTTACTTTATATCATTAGCTTCCCTGTTCACTTAGGAATACAACAACTGTTGTAAAAAGTTGTTAGCAAGTACCATACTCTATTCACCCCCCTCTAGAGTATATCAGATCTAACTTGCACTTTCAAACTGGGCGAATGAACCCTGACTACACTAGTTCTTGCAGTTGAACTCTAAACTCCGCGAGTTCCTTCGGGGCCATTCGGTAAGGGGCCTTGGATACCGGCTTAGCACCCGGTACTAGATTAATTTAGAAGTCAACCTCTCTATTCGGGGGTAATCCTGGAAGTTTCTCAGGAAATTCCTCGGGGAAGTCCCGCACTACCCGTGCGCCTTATATATCCAATGCTAACTCCTTCAACTCGAACCAGATCATGAAGACGTCATCCCCCTTCATATGGGTTTTTATTGCCTGAACTGAAGATAACAACATACGAGGTGCGAAGCTAATACCTTGGAAGATGACGTCGGGATCTCTATCTCTCAAGTAGATTCGTTTCTCTGCACAGTCAATCCTCGCAAAGTGCCAGTCCAACCACGTCATGCCCAAAATGATGTCAAACTCCGGCATTCTCAAGATTGTGGCAGGTATATCAAAGGCCTTTCCTTCAATAAATATTTCGAACTCGCACTTAGCAGTTGCAATCATCTCCGAGCCGTCCGGTAGGCGCACTCGTCGGGCTATACCAGTGTAGTATTGTATGCCCTCCATGTCCTTAAGGAAGTCCTCAGACACAAAGGAGTGTGAGGCACCGGTATCGAACAGCGCATAGGTCGTCTTCCCGCCAACTATCACGGTGCCTAAGTACCAATAACCAAAACTTATTGCTAAGTGTCTAGTATGTCTCAAGCAACTTTAAGTTAGACAATGAAAATGTGATAATCATTTAAATCATACCTGCAATCACATCTTAGGGATTCCGTTCTTGTGCCATGTCCAGTGCATACACTTGATCCCGAGCAGGGCCGGGGTTTCCTCCTCGCGGTCCTCATCCTCGACCATGCATGTAACCCCGCCCCCATGGAGCGGCCAGAGGGAGAGCAGGAGGGACATTCCCATACAACCGCGGGCAGAAATGTTGATTGATATTTTCTCATCAAGTCCGAAAACTTAATGCGATTAAAACTCCAAAAAGATTTACGAAGCGTGGCGCCCCGGGCGGTTTTTTTAAATAGAAAAGCAGATTTGGTTTTTATTTAGAAAATGGGGCGAGCGTATTTATTTATTTGGATATAAAAAGGTGTCATTGAGTTTTAACGAAAGGAAGCAAGTGCACCTATCATGAGTAGTACAGGATATTCCGGGTGGAATATCGAGGTCGTATTGTTCTCGGGGTCGGTTCGATTATTTCTACACTTCCCTGGAGAGGACTATTATTTTATCGATAATTACTTGTCGGGTAATATATATAAAATAAAAAGGCAGAAAATGGCAGAAAGAAAATGACAGCATAAAAGGAAAGCATAAAGGTGGAGCCGATGAAGAGCTTAGCTCGAGGGCACCGAATAAAATTTGAACTAAAATATACTTTTAATAAAAAGAGATCCTAAATTTCTAACTAATTAGGGCAGAGAATTGGCCGTGGAGGCTCCACTAAATTGAGCTCACCTATCTATAGGACTATCGCTCACCTGAACATTAAGACTATTCTACTAGGCTCTTGTCCGACGAAGGATTCCTCTTAATGTCCGCATTATGCTAAAAACCCCGCTATTGGGTTGGGAACCCAGTTCGGTAGAGTTGGAGCACCTCCTCTCTCGAGGGTTAGTGCGGAACTCCATTTACCAAGGGGTGATCGGTCCATACGCACGGCCTCTCGGCTAGCTAGCGTATGTGTTAGAAACCAGGCCGGGGGGTCCCACACATTTTGGGTAAAGGCCCCGGTCCTGGCCGACTGCAGTCGAACGGCACAGCATCCCCAACCAAATCTCCCGGGGGTCCCACACATTTTGGGTAAATGCCCGGGTAGGTTGTTGAGGCCTGGTCTCGACCCTAGGACCTCCTTTATAAGAGGCGCCTTAGCCAACCTCTCATACCCAACTGCACTGCAGTGCAGTTGGGTATGAGAGGTTGGCTAAGGCGCCTCTTATAAAGGAGGTCCTGGGGTCGAGACCAGGCCTCAACAACCTACCCGGGCATTTACCCAAAATGTGTGGGACCCCCGGGAGATTTGGTTGGGGATGCTGTGCCGTTCGACTGCAGTCGGCCAGGACCGGGGCCTTTACCCAAAATGTGTGGGACCCCCCGGCCTGGTTTCTAACAAAAGATGGCCATCTTTTGTTAGAAACCAGGCCGGGGGGTCCCACACATTTTGGGTAAAGGCCCCGGTCCTGGCCGACTGCAGTCGAATGGCACAGCATCCCCAACCAAATCTCCCGGGGGTCCCACACATTTTGGGTAAATGCCCGGGTAGGTTGTTGAGGCCTGGTCTCGACCCCAGGACCTCCTTTATAAGAGGCGCCTTAGCCAACCTCTCATACCCCAACTGCACTGCAGTGCAGTAGGGTGTGAGAGGTTGGCTAAGGCGCCTCTTATAAAGGAGGTCCTGGGGTCGAGACCAGGCCTCAACAACCTACCTGGGCATTTACCCAAAATGTGTGGGACCCCCGGGAGATTTGGTTGGGGATGCTGTGCCGTTCGACTGCAGTCGGCCAGGACCGGGGCCTTTACCCAAAATGTGTGGGACCCCCCGGCCTGGTTTCTAACCAGGCCGGGGGGTCCCCGGGAGATTTGGTTGGGGATGCTGTGCCGTTCGACTGCAGTCGGCCAGGACCGGGGCCTTTACCCAAAATGTGTGGGACCCCCCGGCCTGGTTTCTAACAGTATGGACTACGGACATGGGGCCCATACATCGATTATGTGGTCCAACGCGGCGTATACCCTAGGCAAACATTAAGTGATTTAATGAATTAGAAAACATGACCATTAATTATTTAAAGCTATTTTATCTGTCCCAATGCTCTTCGATACTGAGGACTAAGAACGTTAGCCACTCATCGGAATGGAGACGGCAGCGATTGAAAGCAATAAAAAGAAAGCAGTAAATAAAGCGATAAAAGAAAGCATTAAAGGAAAGCAGTAAAGTGCAAGTCCTACTCAAACGAATAGGACTGAAATGAAAGTAGTAAAATTACAAGTCCCGGCTCAAATGAGTGGGCGGGACAAAATAAAGCGAGTCCTACTCAAATGAGTAGGAGAAAATAAATGCACCGACGCACGCACTCTACTAAAAAGTAAACACATACACAGACCTGCCATTTAACTCAAATGAGTAGACGGTAAATACATACTAGTACAAATACTACTCAAATTATTACAGACAAATAATGACCAGCCATTTAACTCAAATGAGTAGGCGGTAAATAAAATCCTGCCATTTAACTCCTAGCGAGTACGCGGAAATAAATGCTAACACTCACGCACTCTACTTGAAAGTAAAACACACGCACATAAATCCTACTCAAATGAGTAGGAGAAAATTAAAGCACGTCATTTAACTCTTAACGAGTAGGCAAAAATAAATGCAGCACACGCACACACTCTACAGAATTGAAATAAAGCTATAAAAACTAACTCATACACGCCCGCACACGTACAACATTAAGAAAAACAAAGTGACTGAAAAATTAAAATGACTACATTTCTAGCGCTAGAATGCTGTAGAAATGAATAAAAGTGAAAATAAAATTTAAAGGAACAAAAGTTTTTGCAAATAAACGAAAAGTGCATGTGCTTAAAAAATTGAAATGAATACATTTCTACCGACAGAATGCGGTAGAAATGCATAAAATGAAGAAATAAAATTTAAACGAGCAAAAAGTTTTTGAAAATAAAAGCAAAAAAATGAAGTGGTTGAAAAATTAAAACGCTTACGTTTTCATTCTTATAACTTTATAGAAACGCATAAATAGTGGAAATAAAACTAAAAGAGAACGAAAAGTTTTACGATCCTAAAGAGCCTAAGTTAAAAAATTTAAAAATCACCTTTTAAAACATTTTTATAAACCCATAAGAATTAAAACTACGTAGAAATAACAAACTAAACCTAAATAAGTACTTGAATGGAAATAAAATTGCGATTACAACGGCTAGAAAATTGATAAATTTCTAAGTTAAACTAGTTACAAAAGCTAAGGAAAAACATGAAAAGTACAAAAAAGGAAACGAAAAATTACATAAGGTAGGGCGCTTGGGCAGATTTTCATACATCATAGAGGATAAAATGAACATTTTTATTAAGTAAAAAAGGGTTACAATAAACATAAAACAATTACATAAAAAGGGGGGAGAGAAAATTCCCTTACAATGCATAAACAGCCCCCAAGAACAACCCTAACATAAGCAAAGTTGTTCAAAAAGTGGAACAGGAATTCAGACAGAAAATTTGAATTTATAGACAAAATTACACGGGACACGCCCTCGGACACGGGCGTGTCCGGGGGCATGTTAACACTATTCACATTGCGGCTGTCCGATTTGACTGGAGATTTGACTTTGGCGGCTGAAATCGCGGCGGTCACGCCCCGGGTCACGGGCATGACGAGGAGGTTGAACTGGGGGCCGTTTGCATCGAAAGTCATCGGCGGCGGTTTGTCGGGCCAGGTGGAGAAGTCACGCCCCAGGTCACGGCGTGACTCTGGGCGTGTCGGGGGTTCGATGATCATCGAGGTGAAAGTTGTCGAGAGGAAAATCGTTGATCGGAAAATCATCGAGCTAAATGGAGTGTTCAAGCCCCAGGTCAAGGGCGTGACGCTAGGCGTGTCGCGGGTTCAACGATCATCGAGCGGAAAGTCGTTGAGCGGAAAATCGTCGATCAGAAAATCATCGAGCGGAAATCACGGGCTTGGGTCAAGCCCCGTGTCAAATGACACGGGTGTGACATGGGTGTGTCCCGCTATTTCTTCAAAAAATTGTCGATTTTACTGGATTTTGCCGTGTCACGCCCTTGACACGGGCATGACTAGTAAGTACACAGGCGTGTACTTACTATTTTTGGCATTTTTTGTACTTTTTTCTGAAAAATAAAATAAGTAAATTAGTATAATATTTACAATAAAAGGAGCATTTTATTGAACAAAAACAACTAAAAATAAAGGAAAAACACAGAACCGACTAAATTTATGTACATAAAAATACGAATATTTACAACTCATCAAATACCCTCATACTTAAGCTTTTGCTATTCCAGAGCAAAAGTTGGAGATGAACATATAAGGAATAAAAGAAATCCTAAGTTTAACTATCGCTTGACTTAATTGAAAGAAAGATCAAAATGAATATCCGGGGTATACGAGTTAAATCCTAAATTATGCCAAAAATTTAAATAATTGAAGAGTTTAAGCTAAAAACTTCTTATATAATCGAATAGATAGCAAAAAACTATATTTGTTAGGCTAACAAAATTAGAGTTGATTATGGAAACTTTAGCTTTGTAAAAATTATAGGAAATAATAAAATTTATAAATTATGCTCTCAAAAATATTTTAAAATTAAATCTAGAATCTTTTGAATTTGGCGGAGGGGGTGTTTGTTTATGAAGAGGGCTTTGATTTAGAGCCGAGAGTATATTTTTTTCGCTCGAACCTCTAATGATTTTTTTTTCGAATATGGATGTTAGGAAAATGAAATCTTATTTTCCATAACATAATTTTTTTTACAATCTTCATAATAATCCAATGTATATGTATAAGAGTAATGAATTTTATCCTCTTACTCCGTAACATATAATCTTTTCAAATATTGGATGTCTATATTTACGGAACGAAATCTCATTCCCATTGACATAGGATCTTTTAAGGATCGAAATCATGCCAAGTATGACATGAAAAAAATTGATAGGGTTTTTTCAAAAATAAAACTAGATTTAATAAAAAAAGTTTTGATAGCAACCTTTATAAATTAAACATTCCTAAATTTCAAAAAAAAGCTTGGAGTTATCATAACTTGAAATATAAGATTGTTATTTCTAACAAAATAAATATGTAACTATTTAGATAAGTTAGAAGTAGTGTTGAAAACAGGTACTTTATATAAGTAAAAAAACATACGAAATTTTTTAAAACTTAACCCCAGATATCTAAATCTATCGATCTCCAATTAATAAACGAATAGTAAGCAAAGAATTAAAAGAATTCGCTTATAAATTATTTCGCAACTAGATTTTTGGAGAGCGAAAAAGGTTAAGAATGAGTTATTCGATTTATTTGTTAAATAATTTCAAAATGTTTTTTTTGATTTTTTGGCGTTTTTATCATTTTTTTGTATTTTTGATTTTTTGGGGTTTTTATCATTTTTTTGTATTTTTGATTATGATTATTAGTTTTTTTTTATTTTGAATTATTCTCTTTTTTCGTTGTTTTTTTTATTTTCTAAGTTTTTTTGTTTTTAGAGAGATGCTCATTTTTTGGGATGACCCGCGAACAGACTCTTATTGAGGTGGTTGGTTCGATGAGTCGAACGCCGCGGGCATGCTAAAAAGCGAGTATTGTCAAATAAGAAGAGGGGGGAAAGAGAGTTTTTTTTTTGAGTTTTTTTATTATAAAAAACAAGGAAATTTTTTAGGTTTTGTTGGGTACATTGGAATATATGTACCACATTTGAAGAAGCCTCACCCTACTCAATGATATACATAAAGGTGTATTTGATGTGCTTTGAGTTTATATGTGCAGGTTAAGTAATTGCAGTAAATGCAGAAAAGTTTCTAAGTCCATGTGTCGACACCTAGAGGTGAAGTGTCGACACTTATGAAGACTTGTGTCGACACCTAGAGAAGCTGTGTCGACACTTGGAGTAGTTGTGTAGACACCAGAGAAGGCATAGTCGACACCAGAAGAAAAGTGTCGACACATACAGGCAGTGTCGATACACTGTGAAAAATTGTCAACATAATCTGTGTCGACACTTATAGGAAGTGTCGATACCCAGAGAAACTTTGTCGACATCAAATGTGTCGACACCAGGAGGCTGTATCGACACTCAACAAACTTCAACAAAGTTAAAGTACATGTGTCGACACAAAGGATATGTGTCGACACTCAGCAAGTTTCAACACATGAAGGAATGTGTCGACACAAAGGAGATGTGTCGACACTCAGCAAGTTTCAACACATGAAGGCATGTGTCGACACAAAGGAGATGTGTCGACACTCAGCAAGATTCAACACATGAAGGCATGTGTCGACACAAAGGAGATGTGACGACACTCATCAAGTTTCAACACAAGAAGGCATGTGTCGACAGAAAGGAGTTGTGTCAACACACAGCAAAATTCAACTAAGTATTAAAGAAGAAGTATTTGTGTCGACACACTCAACCAGTGTCGACACATTCTATAGAAGGCTTGTGTCGACACACAGAATCAGTGTCGACACATTCTGAAGAAGATGTGTCGAGAAGCTGTTACAACAACACAAGGAGTTGTGTCGACACCATCAAGGCTAGTGTCGACACTTAGTTTACTTGTGTCGACACTTATTCTATTTGTGTCGACACATAATGATTATCTGTCTCGACACTTTCAGACAGCGACAGTGATTTCAAGAAGTGACTGGATGACTTGACAGCTGTCATTCCAACCGGTCAACTGCAACTATCAGAGCTGTCAGAAGGTTGTTAGAAACTGGATCAGCCGGTTACCTTGGAGGAAGTCTATATAAAGACCTTTCTCCTTCAGCAACAGAGACTGGCAACAATTAATTAAGAGATCTAACAACACAAAAGAAGAAGACCTTCAACAGAAGATCTAAGAAGTTGGAGAGAGAGAGAGCTCCTTCTAAGAAGAAGCAGCTGCTGAAACAGGCTGAAAAGTAAGATTCAGATTGAGATCTGAATCTCAAGATAGAAGTTAATTGAAGATCATCTTCACAGCAGATTCAACCCTACTGTGTTCTAATTCAAGAAGCTTTGAAGAAAGCCAAGGGAGGTTGATCTCTGTCAAGTTCTTCCAAGAACTCATCAAGAAGCCAGTCAACTCATCTCTCTCTTTCAGAGTTGTGGTTAATTACTTTGTATAATCAAAATATCTGTAGGATCTTGTATAGATCTGAGCTGTAAGCCTATTTTATAAAGGCTGAGTGTAGGAGACTGTATGCTATGAGTGTAGGTCTTGTTGAAGACTGAGGTAGGGCCTTGTGCCTGAGTTGTAGGAGGCTTTGTTCTCTGAGTGTAGGTCTTGTTAAAGACTGTGTGGTAGGGCTTTGTGCCTGAGTTGTAGGAGTGGGGACACTCTGAGTTGTAGGAACCTGTTTGGGGTTCTGAGCTGTAAGATCTGAGGATCTGAGGAGAAGTGCTGAAGTTAGGCTGAATCTAGTACACTACTAGATAGGCGAAGGGGGAAAGTGGATGTACCCAGACCTTGGGGAACCACTATAAATACTGTGTGCACTCTGTGTATTTTTGTTTCTATGGCTACTGTGTTGTGATAGTTGTAGAATTGCATTTGCTATACAGAATTTCTGCCTTAAACTTAAAAAGATAAAGTTCACCTATTCACACCCCTCTAGGTGATTAGGCACTATTTCTTTCAAGTGGTATCAAAGCGAGGTTACTGAAAAAGGGACATAACAGTCTAAGTAAGATCCTGTAGGCAGATTCAGAACAATCAAGAATCAAGAAAATGGGTTCTAGTGAGAATCACAAAGAACTGGGGTCCATGAAATTGCCAATATGTAGAAAAGAGATATTTGGCATTTGGAAAGAGAGGGTTAGACTCTTTATGGAAACATCTGACCCAAGAATATATATTACAGTTAAAGAAGGCCCATATGTGCCAATGAAGATATCCATTCTGGATACAAATCAAAAAACTCCCAAGGACTTCTCTGAAATGACAAAAGATGAAATCATTCTGGACACTATGGACAAGAGAGCCCCGAATATTATTGTTAGTGCAATTGATGATACAACATTCCAGAACTTAAATCATTGTAAAACCTCTAAAGAAATGTGGGACACATTAATAGTTTACATGGAGGGATCAGAAGAACTAAGACAAGACAGGAAGTATTTGTTAAATCAGGAATATGAAAGCTTTAGACAAGGAAAGTCTGATAGCATTACTGAATGATACAAGAAGTTCTATAGGATAGTCAATGAATTGATGTCTTATAGAAGAGAATTCAGCAACTATGAGCTGAATGACAAGTTCTTAAGATCCCTGACTAAGGACTGGGACACAAAGATTTGTGCCATTAGGGAAGTGGCCAAACTAGCTGACATACCTCCTCCAACTTTGTTTGGAAAACTGTTATCTTATGAGATGCAGTTATTGGCTACAAAGGAGGAAGAGAAGACTACTAGAGTGGAGCACAAGGAAAGAGCTGTGGCCTTCAAGACTGAAGCTAATAGGAAGTATAGAAGCAAGTCTCCATCTCCACCTCAAGTAGTTGCTGAGGCTGTGACAGAAAATTCAGATAGCAAGAATTCAGATAACAGTGAAAGTGATGAAGACTTTGCTGCTTTTACTAGGCATTTTCAAAAGCTTCCGAAGAAGAAGAAGTGGAGGTCTAAACATTCCACTTCTCAACCAAAAGATGACTATTATCAGAAAAGAAAGTCATTAAGGAATGACAGAAGTAGATCCAAGCCAAGCAAAGCTACATCTTCAAAGATTGTGTGTTATTGCTGCAATAGACAAGGACATGTAGTGGCTGACTGTCCTGAAAAGAGGAAGGAGTCAGCTGACAAAAAGAAGACTCAGTTTAAGGGAAAAAAGGAAAGGTCCTTTAATGCTATGAAAGACAAGAGTCTGACTGATCATTCATCTTCAGAAACAGAATCAGAAGCTTAAGCCTATATTAGATTATTTGCTGAAGAGGAAGAATATGAGTTCATGCAGCTAATGAATTCAATTTATGAGCATGAGGACAATCAGTGCAAAGGGCTGATGACTTTATCTGAAGGAGACAAAATCCAGGATCAGCCTGGACCAAGTAAGGTACAAAGTTGTTCTTCTAGTTCAATTTCTAGTACTGAGTCAGAATCAGATACATCTACATTAAGTGATGTGGGTGGGTCTGAATCTAAAGGAGATATTCATTAGTTAAGTGATGAATATAGAGACTTATTGTAGGTCTTGAAGAAAAGCAAAACCTTGGCCAAAACTCAGGCAAAGGAGAAAGCTAGTCTAAAATTTGCTGCTGCTGATTCAGACAAGTTATTTGATCAGAAACTGAATGAAATCGCCAGGCTGAAGAACATTACTGTTATTCAGATGGGTACTATTACATTTAAGAATGATCAAATTAGAAATCTGGAGGTTAGACTTTAGAAGGAGAGAGAGATTGTAGCAAGTTTTTCTAAACCTAAATCTATTTTACCTTTGATAGATGAGTTTGTACCTCAAAAGGTAAGACTGGATTGAGGTTTACAAAACCTGTCAGGACAGCTAGGTCCAAATCTAAGGGAAAAGCCCCAACACTAAACAAGAAGGCTGCAGCAGATAATCCAACCAGGGTTGTACCTAAACAAAGTTACAACAGGTTTG
Organism: Platanthera guangdongensis; assembly: GCA_039583875.1. Classification (NCBI taxonomy): domain Eukaryota; kingdom Viridiplantae; phylum Streptophyta; class Magnoliopsida; order Asparagales; family Orchidaceae; genus Platanthera; species Platanthera guangdongensis. The sequence continues at coordinate 126,605,073 of CM077167.1, forward strand.
AGTGCTGGTGTTGTGGCAAGATAGGCCACTTTTCCTTAGATTGTTGGCACAATTCAAGTGTCAAGGTGAGTAGCAAACTGCCTGCTAGAAGACCTACATGTAGTTTGTTAAAAGTCAAACTAACCTGCACCAAGGACCCATGAGTTATTTGGGTTCTAAGGTTAAGTAATCTGTTTTGCAGGCGAGTCCAAGTGGCCATGCCCCTATTTGGTACTTGGATAGTGGATGTTCCAGGCACATGACTGGAACTAGGGGGTTGCTGAAGGACTATACACCTATCAAGGATGGCCCTAAAGTTACCTTTGGTGGTTCAGATAAAGGAATCATCAAAAGCTTTGGTAACATTTCTAGTAACCAAATTATAATTACTCAAGTGGCTTATGTAAAGGATTTGAAACATAACCTCATTAGCATAAGTCAGCTGAGTGATTTAGGATATGACATCTCATTTGTCAAGGATGGTTGTCATATCAAAAGGTCAAGTGATCAAAAGATCATTTTGACAGGATATAGGAAGAGAAATGTCTATTGTCTTGACTTTGTATGTGAGAACAATGTTTCTCCTATTTGTCTTGTAGCTGATGAGAAAGTCTCACATTGTGTTAAATGGCACAAGAGGCTGGCTCATCTTAATTATAAGACAATTGGTCAACTCTTTAGCAATGAGTTAGTGAGGAATGATCCTCAAGTTAAGTGTATAAAGGATGGGATATGCTCAGCTTGTCAAAAAGGCAAGCAAACCAAATCCACCTTTCATAGCCTTGAGAACAAGGATTCTGTGAGGTGTCTATACCTCTTGCATATGGATCTTTTTGGTCCTATGCCAGTTCACAGCCTAGGTAGGAAGGTCTACACATTTGTGGTTGTTGATGACTATTCAAGGTATTCCTGGGTGTTCTTCCTAAGACAAATATCTGAAACCCAAAGTATCTTATATAGTTTTGTTAAACAAATTCAGAATGAATTGGACAGTACAGTGGTCAAAATCAGAAGTGACCATGGTACTGAATTTCAGTCTGAAAGTATGATAAAACTGTGTGAAGAGTTTGGGATTTTTTAGGAATTTTCTTCAGCAAGAAGACCTCAGCAAAATGGTACTGCTGAAAGGAAGAATAGAACCTTGATAGAGGCTGGTAGAACCCTATTGAGTGACACTTCTCTCCCAGAATATTTTTGGGCTAAGGCAGTAAATACTGCTTGTCATTTGATCAATAGGGCTACTATCACCAAGAGCCACAAGAAGACCCCCCTATGAGATTGTGAAGGGCAGAAAACCAAATTTATCCTATTTCAGGATCTTTGGTTGCAAGTGATATATCCTTAACAATGGTAAGTCTTATCTAACCAAGTTTGCTGCCAAATCCCAAGAGGGGATCTTTGTTGGGTACAATAATAATAGTAAGGCTTATAGTGTCTACAACTTGATTACTCAAGTTGTAGAAGAGTCTGTTCATGTAGTTTTTGATGAAGCAAGACTCATTAACTGTGAATTTCCAAGAAGTGTTTGCAGCTCCACAGGTGTAACTGAGAGAATGTACAAGCTTACCTTAACAGAAGGTTCTTCTGCAAGTCAGCAAGTGGAAGATGGTGGCTGCTGTCCAGGGGGGGTACAAGATACACCTGATGCTGAAGAAGACCAAGAGGTGCAGCTAAATGAAGAAACTGAAGGTGTACAACCTGAAGACAGGCTGCCTCTAGCAAATAGACATTTAAAGGATCATCCAGCCAATCAAATAATTGGAGATCCCAGACAAGGAGTGCAAATAAGGAGCAGGAATCTAAGTACAGTCCTTTACTCTAGCTTCCTATCCCAAGTGGAACCAAAGAAGTTTGAAGAAGCAATCCTAGACCCTCATTGGATTGAGTCCATACAAGAGGAGCTGAATCAATTCAAAAGATGCAAGGTCTAGGAGCTAGTTCCTAAACCCAAGGACCATAATATTATTGGAACTAAGTGGATCTTTAGGAACAAGTTGGATGAGAATGGAATCATCATAAAGAATAAAGCTAGACTGGTTGCAAAAGGATATAGGAAGGAAGAAGATATTGATTTTGATCAAACCTTTGCTCCAGTAGCAAGACTGGAGGCAATCAGGATGTTCCTTGCCTATGCAACATATCAAGGGTTCAAGATTTATCAAATGGATGTAAAGTCAGCTTTTTTGAATGGAAATCTGAAGGAAGAAGTCTATGTAGAGCAGCCATCAGGTTTTGTTGATTCTCTTAAACCTTATTATGTATATAGACTTAGAAAGGCTTTGTATGGGTTAAAACAAGCCCCTAGGGCTTGGTATGAAACCCTGTCTAGTTTCCTCATTGAGAACAAATTCTCAAGGGGGAAAATAGACAAGACTCTATTCCTTGGGGAATCCAGAGGCAAGATTATCTTAGTCCAAATATATGTAGATGACATAATATTTGGGTCTACAGAAAGTAGTCTTTGCAGAAAGTTTGCAAAACTTATGCAAGGACAATTTGAAATGAGCAGTATGGGGGAACTTAAGTTCTTCTTGGGTCTCCAAGTTAGACAGACTGAAGATGGCTTGTTCATATGCTAGTCTAAGTTCACCCTAGAGTTAATAAAGAAGTATGGTATGGAATCATCCACTACCATGAAAACTCCTATGGGGTCAAGCATGTCTCTAAGCAAAGATGATGCAGGGAAACCTGTAGATGAGACTTTGTATAGAGGGATAGTTGGCTCCCTACTGTATTTGACTGCTAGTAGACCAGATATCATGTATGCTACATGTGTCTGTGCTAGGTACCAAGCTTGCCCTAAAGAATCTCATCTGACAGCAGTCAAAATGATTTTGAGATATCTTAAGGGCATACCTTATATAGGCCTTTGGTACCCTAGGAATGGAGATTTTGTACTGACAGGTTATTCAGATGCAAATTTTGCAGGATGCAAGGAAGATAGGAAGAGTACTATAGGAACCTATCAATTTCTAGGTGGAAGGCTGGTGTCATAGAGTAGCAAGAAGCAGACCAGTGTGGCTATCTCCATAGCTGAGTCAGAATATGTTGCTGCAGGAAGTTGCTGTGCACAACTCTTATGGATTCAACACCAGCTAGAAGACTATGGTATTCAAGTAAGTAGAACACCTTTATTTTGTGATTCTACAAGTTCCATTTCTATTTCAAATAATCATGTCTCACATAGTAGGACTAAGCACATAGAAATTAAATACCATTTTCTTAGAGAACATGTAGAAAAAGGAGACATTTCCCTAGATTATGTTAAGACAGATAATCAGTTAGCTGATATGTTTACTAAGCCCCTAGATGAAAACAAATTCAATAAGTTTAAAATTGAATTAGGAATGATAAACTTAGAATAGTTTAAAAAATTGGCTAAGTAAAATAGTGTCGACAGACAGAGTTGTCTGTATCGACACATAGAAGTGGTGTCGACATTACAGAGAAATGGTGTCGACACATCTAGACAGTCAGTGTTGACACTTCAGAGAATTAGTGTTGACACATGTAGAGTAGGAGTCGACACATCCAGGATGTTGTCGACACTTAGGATTTACATAGCATTCATCGAGTGAAGTATCGACTAATCGTCGAGCTGAGATGTATAAGTGTCGATACATATATTCTGTCGACTATATTTGTGTCGACACATAGTTGTCGAGACATTAGAAGTAAGTGTCGACACTTTTCAACAGTGTCAACACATTTCAAGTATTTTGACGCGTCTTTTCACCTTCGATTTTAGAAAGGTATAAATAGGTCTTCACCATTGTTTGTCGACACGCTCCCCATAGTTTCGAGACCAAACTTGTGTGTCGACATCTCTCTTCTCTAAATTCAAAATTTCTTCAAACCCTAATGGCGCCCAAGTTAGAAGAGAACATCAATGAAGGTTATGAGCTCGTGCGACACGCCTTTGATGATGCGGAACCAAAAATCCAAGGTGTGGTAACCCTAGTTGCAGAGACTGGGTTAGAGTATCTTGTTTCAGAACCAATCAAGATATGGAAGAAGGAGGTCCTCGAATTCTTTACTGGAGCTACCCTAGATGAAACAGGACTCAAGGTTAAGTCCAAGGTTCATGGGGCAAAAGTCATGATCACCAGAAAAGTCTAAGAAAAGTTCTACATCTCCCTAGAACTAAAGAAGAGGAAGATGTACCTTCATCAAAGACAAGGGAGGCACTGACATGGTGTGGACTTGATTCAAGCTTGAAGATTGGATCAGTCTTAAATAGGAAAGGAATGAACATACAAGGAAAGTTTTTATCTGAAGTAGTTAGGAAGGTGATACTGAGCAAGACTGGAGGGCATGATAGAATATCAGCTCACATGTTTAGTTTAATGACAAGGATAATTTTCCAACTTAAAACTGATTGATCAGCAGTAATGTTTGATAAGATAAAGGAAAGTCTGAAGAAGCCCAATCTGGGTAGGATTATGAGTTTATACTTAGCTGGAAGTATTCCTCAAGTGATGAACCAAGCTGTTGCATCTAAGATAAACCATATGAGGAGAATGGATGTTAGAATTATCTCAAGGTGGGATAGAGTGTTGACAAAGGAAATGCCAACTCCAGAAAAGGAAACACCTCAGAAGAAGAGGAAGAAGAAAGCCATTGTGGCTCCTGAATCCTCAAGTAGCTCAGAGGAGCAGGTGGTTTTTTCTGATGATGGAGAAGATGGCAATGCTTGACAGTCACCAGCAAGACAAGATGATGCCCAGAGGCAGGGGAGCTACCATCAGCTAGCCCTATTCACCTGGATCCACTCTAGGGGAAGCCTCAACATATGGATGAGCCAACTCAATTAGATAGTGAAAGGGCTACCCAAACAATTCTTGAGGTAATCAATGAAGTTAATCAATCTATTTTAAATATTGAGGATGAAGTATTGACTGAATCAATACTTGATGTTGATCAGCCAACTCAGATACATATTCAACCACAAGATGTTGTCATGGAAGACACATCAGTTGCTGATAATGCTATAGAGATCAGAGATTCTCCAGTCCAACGTCAACATGAGTATACTCTAGAAGAACTGTTCCATGATTTGTTACAGACTGATTTTCAGGGAGAGAGAGCAGCTTTTGAGGGGGAGCAGGTAGATCTTGAGAGGGAAACTGTCAAGTCACAGGAGGAGCCTTCTAGAAATGAGACTGATGAGCAAAGAAATACTGAGGAGCTGCCAAGGACTGAGAAGGATTTACCTCCTAGTCCTAAGGACAGGGTAAACATTGCCAGTACTTCTGCTTCAGAGGACGAAGAGGCTGCTAGAGCCAAGAAAAGAAAGCTACATGTTTTCAAAAGGAGAAGCCAGACCTACAAGAAAGCACTACAGACCATTGTTCCACAACAAGCCCCAACTGCTGACTATAGTTCTTTGTTGGTGGCTTTGCAAATCAAGATGGATGAACAAAGAAAAGCTTTAGAAAAATATATAGATGAAGGACATAAATCACTTCAATTTGATCTGGCTCAAGACATAAAATCTATAAGATTTGAAGTGAATCAAAACAAGAAGGAAATGACTGATTGTTTCCACAAAGGAGGCAATGCAGTGGTATATCTTGCTACTCATCAAGAGAAGATCAAGACACATGTTGATGATATGACAGTGAAACAAGGATATGTATTAGAAAATCAGATTAGGATGAATGATAGTCTGACTGCTTCTCATAATGCTATTGTAAGTGAAATGAAAAATATAGCTACTGCCCAGACTGCTGTAAGTGATACTGCCAAAGAAGCCTTTGGTAAGCAATTACAAGAAAGCCTCACTGTTGTTAAAACTGCCATTGAAGATTCTCAAAAGGCTATCACTGAAAAGCTCCAACGATTAAAACCTTTTTATAAAGATGGAGTTAACTATTTGAATGCTCAAATCAGATTCCAAAAGGATGATCTTAGGGATCATATAGAAAGAGAAGTCATAAAGGGGGAGAGGGTATTAGTTAAAGCAGGCTCTGACCATGCTAAATGGATTTCAAACAGCATCAGAGCTACCCTTGGATATCCACCTTTATGTGATGATGATAATGTAGCAGAATCTGGGGTAAATCCTGCATATTTTGGAGGAGAACAAGCTGAAGTTGCACAAGTAATCTACCCTCCAGCTGATTTTGAAATAATACATCAGGAGGTACAATCTATGTATAGTCCTCCTGAGGGTAATCAGAATGTTATTCTTGAGAAAGTAGGTACAGCCTGTGCTAGAGGCATTATTAAAAGAGCAAGAAGCCCAATTATCTAAGAAGAGGTTCAGAGAGCAGGCTGAATTAAGGCCAGACTTTGAGCAATGGAGCCCAACTTCAAGGAATATCATATTGACTGCTTGGAAGGCTGCAAAGGATAATTTCCTAGATAGGGGCAAATGGTACCTCCTAATGTACAGGAGCCTAGCAAGTATTTCCCTAAGCCTTATCATTATTTTGAGAGACAGAAGATAAGGGCTGAAGAATAGAAAAAGAAAGATCTTAAGGGAAAGTAGCCTGCTGATGACAATGATGCTCCAGTTCAAGCTAAGATTCAATCTGGAAAGGGCATTGTTATCAAGGAGCCAGAGCAGCCATAGGATAGAATTTTCTTAAGTTTACAATTTGTAATCATGTGCATTAAACTCCATGTAAACTTTTGATTAATAAAACTTTTGGAATTTGTAAAAACAATGTTTAATGTTCAATCTATTACATTGTTATTCTGAGATAATTATTTATACATGTTTTGTTTATACATGTTTAGTATTTACTCTGTCATATAATACTATTATACATCATACTGAGTATTTGTTATGAATGGTGTATATCATTGACTAAGGGTTATGACTTCTCCAAATAGGGGGAGATTGTTGGGTACATTGGAATATATGTACCAGATTTAAAGAAGCCTCACCCAACTCAATGATATACATCAAGGTGTATTTGATGTGCTTTGAGTTTATATGTGTAGGTTAAGTAATTGCAGGAAATGCAGAAAAGTTTCTAAGTCCATGTGTCGACACCTAGAGGTGAAGTGTCGACACTTATGAAGACTTGTGTCGATACCTAGAGAAGCTGTGTCGACACTTGGAGTAGTTGTGTCGACACCAGGGAAGGCATAGTCAACACTAGAAGAAAAGTGTCGACACATACAGGCAGTGTCGACACACTGTGAAAAATTGTCAACATAATCTGTGTCGATACTTAGAGGCAGTGTCGATACCCAGAGAAACTTTGTCGACATCAAATGTGTCGACACCAGGAGGCTGTGTCGACACTCAGCAAACTTCAACAAAGATAAAGTACATGTGTCGACACAAAGGAGATGTGTCGACACTCAGCAAGTTTCAACACATGAAGGCATGTGTCGACACAAAGGAGACGTATCGACACTCAGCAAGTTTCAACACATGAAGGCATGTGTCGACACAAAGGAGATGTGTCGACACTCAGCAAGTTTCAACACATGAAGGCATGTGTCGACACAAAGGAGATGTGTTGACACTCAGCAAGTTTCAACACAAGAAGGCATGTGTCGACACAAAGGAGTTGTGTCGACACACAGTAGAATTCAACTAAGTATTAAAGAAGAAGTATTTGTGTCGACACACTCAACCAGTGTCGACACATTCTACAGAAGGCTTGTGTCGACACACAGAATAAGTGTCGACACATTCTGAAGAAGCTGTGTCGAGAAGCTGTTACAACAATACAAGGAGTTATGTCGACACCATCAAGGCTAGTGTCGACACTTAGTCTACTTGTGTCGACACTTATTTGTGTCGACACATAATGAATATCTGTCTCGACACTTTCAGACAGTGATAGTGATTTCAAGAAGTGACTGGATGAATTGACAACTGCCATTCCAACCGGTCAACTGCAACTGTCAGAGCTGTCAGAAGGTTGTTAGAAACCGGATCAGCCGGTTACCTTGGAGGAAGTCTATATAAAGACCTTTCTCCTTCAATAGCAGAGACTGACAACAATTAATCAAGAGATCTAACAACATAAAAGAAGAAGACCTTCAATAGAAGATCTAAGAAGTTGGAGAGAGAGAGCTCCTTCTAAGAAGAAGCAGCTGCTGAACCAAGCTGAAAAGTAAGATTCAGATTGAGATCTGAATCTCAAGACAGAAGTTGATTGAAGTTCATCTTCACAGGAGATTCAACCCTACTGTGTTCTAATTCAAGAAGCTTTGAAGAAAGCCAAGGGAGGTTGATCTCTGCCAAGTTCTTCCAAGAACTCATCAAGAAGCCAGTCAACTCATCTCTCTATTTCAGAGTTATGATAAATTACTTTGTATAATCAAAATATCTGTAGGATCTTGTATAGATCTGAGCTGTAAGCCTATTTTATAAAGTCTGAGTGTAGGAGACTGTGTGCTTTAAGTGTAGGTCTTGTTGAAGACTGAGGTAGGGCCTTGTGCCTGAGTTGCAGGAGACTTAGTTCTCTGAGTGTAGGTCTTGTTGAAGACTGAGTGGTAGGGCTTTGTGCCTGAGTTGTAGGAGTGGGGACACTCTGAGTTGTAGGAACCTATTTGGGGTTCTGAGCTGTAAGATCTGAGCATCTAAGGAGAAGTGCTGAAGTTAGGCCGAATCTAGTACACTACTAGATAGGCGAAGGGGGAAAGTGGATGTACCATGACCTTGGGGAACCACTATAAATACTGTGTGCACTCTGTGTATGTTTGTTTATATGGTTGTTGTGTTGTGATAGTTGTAGAATTGCATTTGCTATACAGAATTTCTGCCTTAAACTTAAAAAGATAAAGTTCACCTATTCACCCCCCCCCCCCCTTAGGTGATTAGGCACTATTTCGTTCAGGTTTTAAGTTTTGTAATTTTTTGTATTTTTATGAGTTTTTGTTATGGCATAATATAAATGTGCAGAAATGAAAAAAATAAGAAAACACCCCCATACTTAAACTCAACATTGTCCCCAATGTTGCAATCTAAGTATGCAGAATGAATAATATACAAAATAAGATGGACAAAAAAGAAAAAGAGAGGGTAGAAGCATGCCTTGGACGAGATCTGGGAGGCTCGGGTTGATATCCTGCATGAGTTAAAGGAAAGAAAGAAGCAAAAAGATAACATAAAAATGAAAAAGAGACACTCTGCTAAAAAGAGTTTTGGGCGATAGGGGGGCAAGTGCGGGTGACTCGAAACTGACGTCTTAGCTGATGAGTGCTTACAAAATGCTACCCCGTAGCGTGCACGAAAGTGTAAAGCGCGCCGAAGTGAAAACAAAATAGAAAAGTTTTATTTATTTGCAATGTTTAGTATTTTTTTTGGAAAATCTTATGTTTTTGTTTTTTTGTTTTTTTTGCGCTTTTAGTTAGTTTTTGTTTTTATTTTTTCTTTTTTTTTTATTTTTTTTAAGTTTTAGAGATTTTTTAGATTTTTAGAGTTTTGAGTTTTAAAGATTGTTTTTGGGTTTTAGATTTTTTTTAGAGTTTTTAGATGTTTAAGTTTATAGTTTTTTTTTCCAAATTTTTAGAGTTTTTTTGGTTTTTTTAGTTAGTTTTTTTTAGTTTTTCGTTAGTTAGGAGAAAATGACGCCATTTCAAAAAATATATTTTATAGATAATAATAATAATATGATAAATAAATTTTTTTGTTGTTGTTAAGTTAAGTTTTTTTTTTTGTTTTTTTAAAGTTTATTATTATTATTATTATTATTATTATTTTTATATACATATATAGGTAAAATTAATAGTTCTCTAGGGTTCAAAATAACGACACGAATGTGTCCCCGGCAACAGCGCCAAAAACTTGATTGATATTTTTCGCATCAAGTCCGAAAACGTAATGCAGTTAAAACTCTAAAAATATTTACGAAGCGCGGCGCCCCGGGCGGTTTTATTTAAGTAGAAAAGCGGATTTGGTTTTTATTTAGAAAACGGGGCGCGCGTATTTATTTATTTGGATATAAAAAGGTGTGATCGAGTTTTAACGAAAGGAGGCAAGTGCACCTATCGTGAGTAGTACAGGATATTCCGGGTGGAATATCGAGGTCGTATTGTTCTCGGGGTCGGTTCGATTATTTCTACACTTTCCTGGAGAGCACTATTATTTTACTGATAATTACTTATCGTGTAATATATATAAAATAAGGAAAATGACAGCATAAAAGGAAAGCATAAAGGTGGAGCCGATGAAGAGCTTAGCTTGAGTGCACGGAATAAAATTTGAACTAAAATATACTTTTAATAAAAAGAGATCCTAAATTTCTAATTAATTAGGGCGGAGACTTGGCCGTGCATGCTCCACTAAAATAAGCTCACCTATCTCTTGGACTATCGCTCACCTGAACATTAAGACTATTTGACCTGGCTCTCGTCTGACGAAGGATTCCTCTTAATGCCCGCATTACGCTAAGAACCCCGCTATTGGGTGGGGAACCCAATCCGGTAGAGTTGGCGCGCCTCCTCTCTCGAGGGTTAGTGAGGAACTCCATTTACCAAGGGGTGATCGGTCCATAGGCACGGCCTCTCGGCTAGCTAGCGTATGGACTACGGAAATAGGGCCCACACATCGATTGTGTGGTCCTACGCATTGTATACCCTAGGCAAACCTTAAGTGATTTAATGAATTAGAAAAACATGACCTTTAATTATTTAAAGCTATTTTATCTGTCCCAATGCTCTTCGATACTGAGGGCTAAAAACGTTAGCCACTCATCGGAATGTAGACGGCAGCGATTGAAAGCAATAAAAAGAAAGAAGTAAACAAAGCGATAAAAGAAAGCAGTAAAGAAAAGCAGTAAAGTGCAAGTCCTACTCAAACGAGTATGACTGAAATGAAAGCAGTAAAATTACAAGTCCCGGCTCAAATGAGTGGGCGGGACAAAATAAAGCGAGTCCTACTCAAATGAGTAGGTGAAAATATATGCACCCATGCACGCACTCTACTGAAAAGTAAACACATACACAGACCTGCCATTTAACTCAAATGAGTAGGTGGTAAATAAATGCTAGTACAAATACTACTCAAATTATTACAGACAAATAATAACCTGCCATTTAATTTAAATGTGTAGGCGGTAAATAAAATCATGCCATTTAACTCCTAGCGAGTAGGCGGAAATAAATACTAACACTCACGCACTCTACTTAAAAGTAAAACACAAGCACATAAATCCTAGTCAAATGAGTAGGAGAAAATTAAAGCACGTCATTTAACTCTTAACGAGTATGAGAAAATAAATGCAACACACGCACACACTCTACAGAATTGAAATAAGGCTATAAAAACTAACTCATACACGCACGCACACGTACAACATTAAGAAAGACAAAGTGACTAAAAATTAAAATGAATACATTTTTACCGCTAGAATGCTGTAGAAATGAATAAAAAGTGAAAATAAAATTTAAAGGAACAAAAGTTTTTGCAAATAAACGAAAAGTGCAAGTGCTTGAAAAATTGAAATGAATACATTTCTACCGATAGAATGCTATAGAAATGCATAAAATGAAGAAATAAAATTTAAACGGGCAAAAAGTTTTTGAAAATAAAAGCAAAAAATGAAGTGGTTGAAAAATTAAAACGCTTACGTTTTCATTCTTATAACTTTATAGAAACGCGTAAAAAGTGGAAATAAAACTAAAAGAGAGCAAAAAGTTTTACGATCCTAAAGTGCCTAAGTTAAAAAATTTAAAAAACCACCTTTTAAAACATTTTTATAAACCCATAGGAATGAAAACTACGTGGAAATAACAAACTAAACCTAAACAAGTACGGAGCATGGAAATAAAATTGCGATTACAACGGCTAGAAAATTGATAAATTCCTAAGTTAAACTAGTTACAAAAGCTAAGGAAAAGCATAAAAAGCACAAAAAAGGAAACAAAAAATTACTTAAGGTAGGGCGCTTGAGCAGATTTTCATACATCATAGAGGAGAAAATGAACATTTCTATTAAGTAAAAAAGGGTTACAATAAACATAAAACAAATACATAAAAAGGGGGGGTGAGAGAAAATTCCCTTACAATGCATAAACAGCCCCCAAGAACAACCCTAACATAAGCAAAGTGGTTCAAAAAGTGGAATAGGAATTCAGACAGAAAATATGAATTTATAGACAAAATTTCACGGGACACTCCCTCGGACACGGGCGTGTCCGAGGGCGTGTTAACACTATTCACATTGCGGCCGTCCGATTTGACTGGAGATTTGAGTTTGGCGGCTGAAATCGCGGCGGTCACTCCCCGGGTCACGGGCGTGACGGGGAGGTTGAACTGGGTATCGTTTGCATCGAAAGTCGTCGTCGGCGATTTGTCGGGCCAGGTGGAGAAGTCACGCCCCAGGTCACGGCGTGACTCTGGGCGTGTCGAGGGTTCGACGATCGTCGAGGGGAAAGTCGTCGAGCAGAAAATCATCGATCGGAAAATCGTCGAGCTAAATGGAGTGGTCATGCCCCAGGTCACGGGCGTGACGCTAGGCGTGTCTCGGGTTCGACGATCGTCGAGCAGAAAGTCGTTGAGTGAAAAATCGTCGATTGGAAAATCATCGAGCGGAAATCATGGGCTTGGGTCACGCCCCGTGTCAAATGACACGGGCGTGACATGGGCGTGTCCCGCTATTTCTTCAAAAAATCTTCGATTTTACTGGATTTTTCTGTGTCACGCCCTTGACACGGGCGTGACCAAAAAAGTACACGGGCGTGTACTTACTGTTTTTGGCATTTTTTTGTACTTTTTTCTGAAAAATAAAATAATTAAATTAGCATAATATTTACAATAAAAGGAACATTTTATTGAACAAAACAACTAAAAACAAAGGAAAAACACAGAACCGACTAAATTTATGTACATAAAAATACGAATATTTACAACTCATCAAACGTCGAATGTGGCCCGGCTGGTTGCATTCAAAACACACCAGCCCACGACGCCCTTCATGTTGCTGAAATTGTTGAGGCTGAGGCGGTGGAGGCAACGCAAGCGGCTGTGGAACCGGATGTTCCACTCTAAAGTCTCGGTGGAAACGTCCTCCACCTCTTTGATGTCCTCTTCCTCCTCTAAAGTCCTGCCTCCTTCTATTGCTTGGACCAGCTTCCATCACATCTTTCGCAGGCCTCTTACCACTACTCAAGTGATCCGCCTCCAATCTCTTTGCCATGCCCATAATCTCCGACAAGCTAGCGTCCGCTATAAACAAAAGGGCCTGCCTTAGGGGAGCTCGCAGCACTTTGTAGAAATGCTTGGCGTATCCTTTATCATCCAGGTCATATGAGTCTGCAAACCTTGCGAGATGCTGGAACTCTCACTGGTATTCTGTAACCGATTTTGATCGCTACTTCAGTAGTAGAAACCTCTGCTCGAGCTCGTCTCGAGCCGATGTAGGAATGAAGTGCTCCAAGAAGACACCCGAGAACTCGCTCCAACTTATCTCGATATAAACTCGTCCTTGGAATGTGGAGCCCATGAGTGACTTCCACCACCTCTTAGCATGTAGATCCAAGACGGACACCGCTAACGATACAGCCATGTTGGCGGGGCAACAGATCCCCGCCAATAGCTCTTGGACCGTGTCAAGCCATTCCTCCATGCGTACGGCCGACTCCGTCCCGAGGTAGGCGGGAGGGGAGAGAGCCCGAAAGGTGCACAACAAGTTAGAGCCCGGATCCTGTTGTCGAACCGGAGACTGCTGCGCCCTAAAGGCATCCAGGATGGCGGTGAGCGTCTGCCCCAACTCGGATTGTTGAAACTGAGTGGGTATGGAAGGGGCAGGAGTGCCCCCCATCGGCTCAGCGTGTACTGGAATATACATGTAAAACACAAATGTATGGTCGGATTGGCTGATCTTGAGGTCAAAGTTGGAATCTTAGTGTGAATTACATATGGGCACACCACTGCTTCCGCTAAGTCAGTTTGTCCGCAAGCTAACTAATCGAACGGGGGTGGTACCATTATTGAATGACTTCTTTAGTTGAGGATTGTGGCAAACTGATACCATTTGTAAGACCCCCTCCCGGATACCAAAACACGGCAGAAGGGGGGGTCTTATGCCCGGAACAGCCGCCTTGCGGCAGCATTAGCACACGATCTAACCTGTAACACAAGACGCCTATTCCGCCAGCTACAACCAATATCAATATAAACATGCCAACCCAACCATAATATAAAAGAGAAGAAGTCAAATCCACACCAATTATATAGTCCAAATACATCAAATAAGAGAAGCTAAAACATGCTTCTACAATATTAGAGTACAACTATAAAATTTCCCAAGCGGGCTACATCAGAATCTCACAACACTCACATCCGTAACCGACGGTAGCAACGACACCGTTACCTCAGGCCCTGTCGTCCTGGCCTGGATGCCCTCCTGCATGGTCTGCGGCTGCTCTACCTGCGGGGTGACCTCCTAAAAGGGAAGACGTAGCAACCGTTAGTCGAAAAGACTAAGTGGCTTCACATCCGCTCCCCCGGCGACTCCTCGGCACCGGGCGGAGAAAAGGACAAGGGTACAAGTATAATAAATAGTATAACAGGTACAAGAAGGTGGTAATGGTACAATAAGATTAATAGCATTATATTCTAGCAGTTCCACATAAATAATAACAAACTATCAAGAACAAGTATATACAACAGGAAAGTAACTTAACTTATAAGGATGCTCATACAAGCTTATAAGTTAAGGATCGGGTTGCATAAAAGGAACTCGCCGTATAAGAGTGCCCATACAAACTTATACAATGAGGATCTTGTATGTGCAATGTTATGTAATGGTATGTATGCTATGCAATGACTCACCCATGATCACACACATGCAATTGCTATGTCGACACAGACTATAGTTCTCACTATTCGAGCAGGTAGCTAACCTCTCAGGCATCAACCACCGTGGCCAGGCAGTGATAGTAGAGCTGTCATCTCTACTACTAGGCGGGTATCCACACTACTTCACATAGGCCTCTATACACCTCAACGCTAAGAACACAACAGTGGAGCCCATGCGTACTATGGCCCAGTGGGGTCTTATGTAGATGTGCATCGAGAACACAGCCTGAACTGGCCTGGTGTGACCCGAAAGGGGCCTCGGAAGAAAGCAGGAGGACACAGCCCAACCGTTCACTTGGCACGGAAGGGGCCCTGGGACTTGAACACCGGGATACAACCCAACCGCCCAAATTCTAACTGCCAACTCCCGTCGGTGTGACGATCGGCGAGCCCATAGACCTGCCACACTATCCTTAACACAGGATTATGACACCACGTGTCGTGTAACGCCCCGAAACTCAAAGTAGCGACGGGGGACGTTTTGGGCCAGTTTGGGTTCTGGCTGCAGGTACACGGCCTGGAACACGGGCGTGTCCCAGGGCGTGTCAAGCCTGTGTCGACACTTAGCCGGGAAGTCGACACTTTGGTCTCGACATTATGTCGAGACTGGGCACACGGCCTGCGACACGGGCGTGTCGCAGGGCGTGTCGACCAATGTCGACACTTAGCCACGAAGTCGACGCTCTGCGTTCGACAAAGTGTCGAGAAATGGCACACGGCCTGCGACACGGGCGTGTCGCAGGGCGTGTCAACCCTTGTCGACACTCGTCCCGGGAAGTCGACACTTTGGTATCGACATTGTGTCGAGACAAGGCACACAGCCTAGGACACGGGCGTGTCCAAGGTCGTGTCATCAAGTCGACGATCTTCGCTCGACGAAGTGTCTAGTGTCGAGACCGTGTACACATCCAGGAGCCCAGGCATGTTGAGGTAACACGGGTAAGGACACGGGCATGTCCTAGAACCCGTGCAGTGCTCGGGTTATTTTCGGGGAAAAATGATGGGGGTACATGGCCGGCCACACGGCCGTGTCAGGTGGAATACAAGCGTGTTAGGTCGAACACAGGCGTGTTCGATACCAGTGTGTCGTTCCAGGCGATTCGATTTTGACGGCGAATGAGGCACACGGCCCAGGACACGGGCACGTGCCAGGCCGTGTTCGATCCAGATTGGGCATTTCAGTCCCGAATCAAAGCCGTTCGTTTCTTTATTTAGGGATCCAACGGCTGGGGGTTGTTCCTGAAGGGATATACCCGGGATTGGACTTAGAAACCCTCACTTTTCTTTAGTTATCATCTTTCTAAAACCTTAGAGAGAGAGGAGAGCCAAGGAAGGAAGAACGAGCTAGATCCGGCCATTGGAGGAGCTTCGAAGCTCCAAATCGAGAGACGACTCCGAATCCACAGAGGTAAAGCTAGTGCGGTGTTTTTCATTCGCTTACTTTTCAATGGCGCCAAAGAGGAACGCTAGGGTAACGATTCTCTTCTTGAGCATAAGTAGCTCTCCTTCTTTGCATAGGAAGCCCGCTCTCGCGAGTTTGCGGAGAGTTGGAGGCGTTCCTTCGGGTAGATATGTGAAGTCCCCGTTGTTTAGATTCCGTAAGCGAGAACGGACATAGGCATGATGTGTGAAGCCTACCCGGACATGTTAGTCTGGATCGATGATGTTGCATTGCATAAATGCCGGAGAAGACTCCGTGCTGTTGATTGTTTTTCGGGTTTTCTACGTGGTAGATTGGAGCAGGGAGCCTTGGGGACTAACCCAAAGGTGCACCCGGAAAACTGGGCGGATACGAGATCTTGCCAACTTGGTGGCCTGAGAGCCAACTTGAACATAACCGGGTTATGTGAATTGTGATGGAAATGGGACTCGGTGGAAGTTCAAATGGCTTAAATTGTCGTTGCGATGTGAGCACGGGTTAGATGGAATCATACCCGTTCTATGTCGTTCGGTTAAAGAGACCTAAGGGTACGTGGCACTTGCCGTTGGCATAGATTAGGGTCTTCGGCGGTCAATGGCTTAAATTGTCGTGACCCAGGCCAGGAAGACAAATTCTCATAGGTTTGGCCGTCTAGTGGCGGTCGTGAGTCCGGAATGTCTATGTCTTTAATTGACGTGACATCGACCGATTCACCGAGAATGTGCCCTGAGAGCACGGGGCGTGTGTCCGTGCGAGCCAACGTCTGTGATGAAATGGCTATATATATATTGCTCGCTTATACTAATGAAATGCAGGGAAGGAACATCGTCGCCCCGAGATGGGGGCGGGATCGTTATAATTTGGTCAGCATTGCTGACCGTTGCCTTGTTTTGCCACCGTGCGGTGGTTTGTTGCTTGCAGGTGCTGCTGGACCAAGCGGTCAATAGCGGGCTAAAGCCCAAATACGAAGCCGGCCCTCAAAGGCCTATTTGGAAGTGTTTACTATTTTATTCATGTATGACCGGCCTGCGTGCCGTGGTTTGTAAATCATGTAATTTCAAGTGAAACATTTTTGTAAGGCCTTAAGGCTAACGGTTGTATTTGTAATACATTCCTATTTTGGTTTAGTGGACATTCATGCTTTAGTACTGGGTTCTTTAATGCAACTTTTATAAACTGCTTCCGCTAGAATGCTCTGTGTAGGACGTTGATTGGTTGGATGGTTTCCATGAGTAACCACCCGGTCTGTCTGTGGTATATGGCGTCGGGCCCCGGCCAGACCTACTGCTATATGCTATGCGACGGATAGGGGGTGTTACAATTTGGTATCAGACTACTGGTTTTGGTCGGCTTAAACTGAATTCGTGGGAGAATTCTTTTTAAGGGGTGGTGAGCACATTGTGTGCATCATCGTTATAATGGTAAAAGAACACATGAATGTCCACTTAGGAGTGAAAATACTCGTGTTTGAGGAACCTGCGTGTTCCTATAATTACTGTTTACAATTTTATTTGGTCGCTTAACGGTGTTTTGTACCACTATAGGTGACCAGAAGTGGTGTTGGGCCGTCAGAACGCCGAGTTTCTGAGGCTAGTTGTGCACCGGAAGTTGCTCCTGCAACACCTCTATCGGCTGAGAACATGCGATTGGTTGCTGAAGTGGTGTTGGCCGTGATAAATGCGCAGCCTGCAAGGCAGACGCAGCAGCCCGCTCCTGCGATGGAGCAAGAACCTCTTCAAGAGGCTGAGCCGAGGAGAGTGGAGCAAGTGGTTGTGGAACCGGTAGTGCCAAGGAGGGCAACTGAGAGGCAGCTTAAGCATGTAATGAGCTTTAACCCTCCGTTATTCTCGGGGTTGGGAACGCCATCTCAGGCTGAAGATTGGCTCTCCAGGGTGAAGAGAGTCATGACAGCAATGGAGACGGAGGAGTGGCAAATGACCACCAGCGCTACGTTCCTTCTGGATGGTGTAGCGAGGATGTGGTGGGAAGGATTGGAGCTGCATCATTTGAGAGGTAGACAACTTATAGACGTTCCGATGGAAGAGTTCTCGGGATTGTTCTTAGCAAGATACCTCCCTTCTACTCAGAGGATTTCGATGGAGAACGAATTTCTGAAGTTGGCTCAGGGTGAGAAGAGCGTGGATGAATATCTCCATGAGTTCACTCGTTTGAGTCGATATGCTAGCTCCACCATCGTGGATGAGGAGCGCAAGACTAATCGCTTCTATGATGGATTGAGAGATGAGTTGAGATTGCTACTTTCGGGTCCGATGACACAGGGTTTCTTAACCTTGGTCAATACTGCCCGGTCCTTGGAGAAGGACATGAAGAATGTACAAGCAAAGAAAAGCTTGAGTGATAGGAAATCTGAATTTAAAGTGCCGACTACTTCAAAGTCCGGCTATCGGAGGTCCTTCAAGAAGCATAGGACTTCGGGGCCAACTCCTTCTGGTGCTTTTGGGGCGACTACGAGTCGGACTCCGGGCGCGTGTTTTAATTGTGGAAAGACGGGGCATTTTGCCCATGATTGTTGGAGCGGATGTCCTAAGTCCGAGAGAAGGCCGGGAGCTACTTATGAAGAGAAGGGAAAGGCGGTGGAGTCGACCGCATCCCATTATGCTCCGGCCCAACCAAGGGTCTATAATCTTGGCCAACAGGAGGCCATCAAACAGGCTGATGTGGTGACAGGTACGATTTAATTTATAGCAAGTCAATTTCTTTAAATACTTGTTATACACATGTTACCTTACCACTGCTTGTTTAGGATTTGTATTGATTTGTGAAAATCCGGCACGAGCGCTCTTCGATACGGGAGCTTCACACTCCTTCTTGTCCGAAGGATTGATATCATGCATCGGAGTCCCTTCTTCGATGGCGAAGGATAAGTTGGATGTGTTGTTGCCCAATGGGTGTTCGATGCGAGCGGATAGGATCTGCGATGTTAAGATTCGTATTGGGGATCAGGAGTTCGACTTGCGGGCATCTTTACTTCTGTTGGTGGAGTTTGACGTCATATTTGGCATGGACTGGCTCTCGGAGCAGCAGGCCCATATATATTACGGTAGCAAGGAAGTCAAGCTGGGAGAAAGTCGTAAGACGACTTTTACGGGCTTAAAGGGGTCGAGCAAGACGTTGATGTCTGCTCTTCAGGTGGTAAAGGCGGTTCGTGCCGGTGCAGAACTGTTCTTTACACTCGTGGAGGTGGCAAAGCCGAAGCCCGCGTTGGATTGTATTTCAGTGGTATCGGAATACCCTGATGTGTTCCCCGCAGATCTTCCTGGAGCCCCACCTCAACGGGAGATAGATTTTACGATTGAGCTAGTACCAGGTGCAAAGCCTGTGTCACGATCTCCTTATCGGCTAACGCCTAAGGAAATGGCGGAGCTAAAAGTTCAACTGCAAGAGTTGTTGGAGCAAGGGTATGTGCATCCGAGTTCTTCTCCGTGGAGTGCACCGGTCCTCTTTGTTAAGAAGAAGGACGGAAGCTTGAGGCTATGTATTGATTATCGGGAGCTAAACAAGTTGACAGAGAAGAACAAGTACCCAATCCCCCGGATTGATGATCTCTTTGATCAGTTGGTCGGGTCGATGGTGTACTCGAAGTTGGATCTCAAGGCTAGGTTCTATCAGCTGCGAATAAGGGAGAGTGATATCCCGAAGACAGTGTTTAGTACGAGATACGGGCATTATGAGTTTACGGTGATGCCGTTTGGGCTGACTAATGCGCCGTCAGTGTTCATGGATTTGATGAACAGGACGTTCAGGGAGTACTGGGACCATTTCGTGATCGTCTTCATTGACGATTTTTTGGTGTACTCGCAAAGTGAGGAAGATCACTTCAAGCATCTTCATTTGGTGTTGGAAACGCTAAGGAGAAATCAGTTGTATGCCAAGTTCTCAAAGTGCGAGTTTTGGCTATCCTCAGTGGCGTTCCTCGGTCATATAGTGAGTGGAGAGGGTATTGCTGTGGATTCAGCGAAGATCGTTGCGATATGGGAGTGGCCTGAGCTTGTTACGGTAGTGGAAGTCCGGAGTTTTCTGGGGCTTGCCGGCTATTATAGGCGCTTCGTAGAGAACTTCTCGCGGATAGCTTTGCCTCTCACTACTTTGACGAGGAAGGAGCATAAGTTCGTTTGGACTCCGGAGTGCGCGCGAGCTTTTGAGGAGTTGAAGTGTCGGTTGACCACGGCGCCTGTGCTGAGTTCACCATGTGGGACCGAAGGCTATGAGGTTTATAGCGATGCTTCGGGCAGCGGTTTGGGTTGCGTGCTACTGCAACATGGAAGTATAATAGCTTATGGCTCGAGACAGCTAAAAGTGCATGAAAGGAACTATCCGGTCCATGACTTGGAGTTAGCGGCCGTGATTTTTGCCTTGAAGCTACGAAGACACTATTTGTACGATGTGAAGATTAATATCTACACCGATCATAAGAGCCTGAAGTATCTTATTGATCAGAAGGATCTGAATATGCAGCAGCGAGTTCCTGGGGGACTATACATACAAGATCCACTACGTGCCTGGTAAGGGTAATGCGGTTGCGGACACGTTGAGTCGTCGAGCCCCAGCTCAAGCCAATTGGCTATCGGTGCATGATGAGCGGTTGGTGCGGGAGTTGGAGGCGTTGGAGATTGTTTGTGTGGATAGACAATCAAGTGCAGAAGCAGTTCTGAATTGGACTGAAGTCCAATATGACCTGGCTGATCGTATTCGGCAGGCTTTGGATATGGATGCTCATATGAAGCAGTTCATGGTAGAGGCTCTGGATGGGTCAAATTCCCAATTCATCGTGGAGGACGGATTACTTTGGAAAGATGGTCGTCTGTGCGTCCCAAGTGTGGGCAATTTGCGGGTAGAGTTGTTGTATGAGGCACACCATACCAAGTACACGATTCACCTGGGGAGCACGAAGATGTACCGTGATGTGAAGAAACTATTTTGGTGGCCGGGTTTGAAAAAGGATGTGGCGCTATACGTAGCAAAATGCCAAACTTGCGCCTTGGTAAAGGCGGAGTGCCAAAAGCCTGGAGGATTTCTTAAGTCCTTGCCTATTCCGGAGTGGAAATTTGACGACATCTCTATGGACTTTGTGCACGGTTTTCCAAGGTCGTAAAAGGAGAATGACGCCATTTGGGTGGTTATTGATCGGTTAACGAAGGTGTCACATTTTATTCTGCATAGGAAGGATGATCCGGTGGAGAAGTTGGCAAAGCTTTATGTAGATAATATAGTACGGCTTCATGGTGTGCCCCGCAGCATCGTGAGTGATTGAGATGGGCGGTTCACGTCCAATGATTGGAGGCTTGTGCAACAAATGTTGGGAACAAAGCTGAAATTCAGCACAGCCTTCCATCCGCAAACGGATGGGCAGACCATGAGGGTCAATAGAACCATGGAAGACATGCTTCGCATGTGTGTCTTGGATTTCGGAAAGCAATGGGAAGACCACCTTTATTTGGTGGAGTTCGCATACAACAATAGCTACCAAGCGAGTATCCAGATGGCACCTTTCGAGGCCCTATATGGTAGAAAATGTCGCACGCCGTTGTCTTGGTTAGAAACGGGTGAGTCAAAGTTGTATAAGCGATCGGAAGTGGAGGATGCTACTTCTTTGGTGAGAACCATTCGGGAGAGGTTGCTTATCGCTCAGGACCGGCAAGCAAAGTACTATAATGCCAAGCACAGGAACGTGGAGTTCGCTATCGGCGATTATGTATACTTAAAGATCAAGCCGTTCAAGGGTGTCTCGCGGGTGCGGCGATTTAAAAAGCTAAGCCCAAGGTACCTTGGACCGTTTGAGGTTTTGGAGTGAGTTGGAGAAGCAGCCTATCGGTTGAAGATTTCAGTGGAGCTTAGTGGTTTACATGATGTGTTCCATATTTCGGTACTTCGGAAGCCAGTGCAAGAGCCTACGCAAGTGATCGCGGTCGATCAAGTGCCGGTGGATAGCGGGCTAACGACAAAGGTCAAGCCCGTGCGTATTGAGTACTCGGAGGTCAAGCGGCTACGCAATAAAGAGATCAGGATGGTCAAGGTCCGGTGGGACAATTGCGGTCATGAGGAGCTCTCTTGGGAGCGAGAGCAGACTATGCTTGACGAGTATCCGGAGTTGTTCTGCTTAGGTACAAATTTTGGTTTTGTACATGTCTTTCCTTTATATAATTTCGTGGACGAAATTCTTTTAAGAGGGGGAGAGTTGTAACGCCCCGAAACTCAAAGGAGCGACGGGGGATGTTTTGGGCCAGTTTTGGGTTCTGGCTGCAGGCACATAGCCTGGGACACGGGCATGTCTCAGGGCGTGTCAAGCCTGTGTCGACACTTAGCCGGGAAGTCAACACTATGGTCTCGACATTGTGTCGAGACTGGGCACACGGCCTGCGACACGGGCGTGTCACAGGGCGTGTCGACCTGTATCGACACTTAGCCGTGAAGTCGACGCTCTGCGTTCGATGAAGTGTCGAGACATGGCACACGGCCTACGACACGGGCGTGTCACAGGGCGTGTCAACCCGTGTCGACACTCGTCCCGGGAAGTCGACTCTTTGGTCTCGACATTGTGTCGAGACAAGGCACACGGCCTAGGACACGGGCGTGTCCAAGGCCGTGTCATCAGGTCGACGATCTTCGCTCGACGAAGTGTCGAGTGTCGAGACCGTGTACACAGCCTGGAGCCCAGGCGTGTTGAGGTAATACGGGTAAGGACACGGGCGTGTCCTAGAACCCGTGCAGTGCTCGGGTTGTTTTCGGGGTAAAATGATGGGGGTACACGGTCGGCCACACGGCCGTGTAAGGTGGAACACGGGCGTGTCAGGTCGAACACGGGCATGTTCGATACCCCTGTCTCATTCCAGGCGATTCGATTTTGACGGTGAATGAGGCACACGGCCCTGGACACGGGTGTGTGCTAGGCCGTGTTCGATCCAGATTGGGCATTTCAATCCCGAATCAAAGCCGTTCGTTTCTTTATTTTGGGATCCAACGGTTGGGGGTTGTTCCTGAAGGGATATACCCGGGATTAGACTTAGAAACCCTCACTTTTCTTAAGTTATCATCTTTCTAAAAGCTTAGAGAGAGAGGAGAGCCAAGGAAGGAAGAAGGAGCTAGATCTGGCCATTGGAGGAGCTTCGAAGCTCCAAATCGAGAGCCGACTCCGGATCCACGGAGGCAAAGCTAGTGCGGTGTTTTTCATCCGCTTACTTTTCAATGGCGCCAAAGAGAAACGCTAGGGTAACGATTCTCTTCTTGAGCATGAGTAGCTCTCATTCTTTGCATAGGAAGCCCGCTCTCGCGAGTTTGCGGAGAGTTGGAGGCGTTCCTTCGGGTAGATATGTGAAGTCCCCGTTGTTTAGAGTCCGTAAGCGAGAATGGACATAGGCATGATGTGTGAAGCCTACCCGGACATGTTGGTCTGGATCGGTGATGTTGCATTGCATAAATGCCGGAGAAGACTCCATGGTATTGATTGTTTTTCGGGTTTTCTACGCGGTAGATTGCAGCAGGGAGCCTTGGGGACTAACCCAAAGGTGCACCCGGAAAAATGGGCGGATACGAGATCTTGCCAACTTGGTGGCCTGAGAGTCAACTTGAACATAACCGGGTTATGTGAATTGTGATGGAAATGTGACTCGGTGGAAGTTTGACACACGCAAATGGCTCAAATTGTCGTTGCGATGTGAGCACAGGTTAGATGGAATCGTACCCGTTCTATGTCGTTCGGTTAAAGAGACGTAAGGGTATGTCGCACTTGCCGTTGGCATAGATTAGGGTCTTCGGCGGTCAATGGCTTAAATTGTCGTGACCCAGGCCAGGAAGACAAATGCTCATAGTTTTGGCCGTCTAGTGGCGGTGGTGAGTCCGGAATGTCTATGGCTTTAATTGACGTGACATCGACTGGTTCACCGAGAATGTGCCCTGAGAGCACGGGGCGTGTGGCCGTGCGAGCCAACGTCTATGATGAAATGGCTATATATATATATATTGCTCGCTTATGCTAATGAAATGCAGGGAAGGAGCATCGCCGCCCCGAGTTGGGGGCGGGATCGTTATAATTTGGTCAGCATTGCTGACCGTTGCCTTGTTTTGTCACCGTGCGGTGGTTTGTTGCTTGCAGGTGCTGCTGGACCAAGCGGTCAATAGCGAGCTAAAGCCCAATTGCGAAACAGGCCCTCGAAGGCCTATTTGGAAGTGTTTACTGTTTTATTCATGTATGACCGGCCTGCGTGCCGTGGTTTGTAAATCATGTAATCTCAAGTGAAACATTTTTGTAAGGCCTTAAGGCTAACAGTTGTATTAGTAATACATTCCTATTTTGGTTTAGTGGACATTCATGCTTTAGTGCTGTGTTCTTTAATACAACTTTTATAAACTGCTTCCGCTAGAATGCTCTGTGTAGGATGTTGACTTGTTGGATGGTTTCCAAGAGTAACCACCCGGTCTGTCTGTGGTATATGGCGTCGGGCCCCGGCCGGACCTACTGCTATATGCTATGCGACGGATAGGGGGTGTTACAATTTGGTATCAGACTACTGGTTTTGGTCGGCTTAAACTGAATTCGTGGGCGAATTCTTTTTAAGGGGTGGTGAGCATATTGTGTGCGTCATCGTTATAATGGTAAAAGAACCCATGAATGTCCACTTAGGAATGAAAAAACTCGTGTTTGAGGAACCTACGTGTTCCTATAATTGCTGTTTGCAATTTTATTTGGTCGCTTAACGGTGTTTTGTACCACTATAGGTGACCAGAAGTGGTGTTGGGCCGTCAGAACGTCAAGTTTCTGAGGCTAGTAGTGCACCGGAAGTTGCTCCCGCAACACCTTTATCGGCTGAGAACATACGATTGGTGGCTGAAGCGTTGTTGGCCGTGATAAATGCGCATCCTGCAAGGCAGACGCAGCAGCCCGCTCCTGCGATGGAGCAAGAACCTCTTCAAGAGTCTGAGCCGAGGAGAGTGGAGCAAGTGGTTGTGGAACCGGTAGTACCAAGGAGGGCAACTGAGAGGCAGCTTAAGCATGTAATGAGCTTTAACCCTCTGTTATTCTCGGGGTTGGGAACCCCATCTCAGGCGAAAGAATGGCTCTCTAGGTTGAAGAGATTCATGACAGCAATGGAGACGGAGGAGTGGCAAATGACCACCATCGCTACGTTCCTTCTGGACGGTGAAGCGAGGATGTGGTGGGAAGGATTGGAGCTGCATCATTTGAGAGGTAGACAACTTATAGACGTTCCGAAGGAAGAGTTCTCGGGATTGTTCTTAGCAAGATACCTCCCTTCTACTCAGAGGATTTCGATGGAGAACGAATTTCTGAAGTTGGCTCAGGGTGAGAAGAGCGTGGATGAATATATACATGAGTTCACTCGTTTGAGTCGATATGCTAGCTCCACCATCGTGGATGAGGAGCGCAAGACTAATCGCTTCTATGAAGGCTTGAGAGATGAGTTGAGAATGCCACTTTCGGGGCCGATGACACAGGGTTTCTTAACCTTGGTCAATACTGCCCGGTCCTTGGAGAAGGTCATGAAGAATGTATAAGCAAAGAAAAGCTTGAGTGATAGGAAATCTGAATTTAAAGTGCCGACTATTTCAAAGTCCGGCTATCGGAGGTCCTTCAAGAAGCATAGGACTTCGGGGCCAACTCCTTCTGGTGCTTCTGGGGCGACTACGAGTCATACTCCGGGCTACATGGATTCAGTGAAGACGTATAACCCCTCGTTGGAAAGGTCATTCCATGTGTTACGACTTTCATATTCAGCCCATAACCTAGATTTGACTGTATCGTATTTGAAATTGGCTTCAAATTCCGCTGCGCATAGAACACAATTTCTGCATGCTGGATTTGTCGGATGTCATATTCGTTCGAGCTTTCCTATGGCTATATACTTCTCCTGAAGCCATGCAACCATTCGTTGGAAAGGTAGTTTCAAGGGCTTCAACTTTTGTGTTCAGTCATCAGCCCAGATCTGGCCATAACACACGTAAAAACGGCCAAGAAGTTTGCTGCGCGCAGAACACAGATTCTACACTCATCTTAAAGAGGAATGAACGTCATCGGTTCGTCACCCTCCTCAAGTTGGTCTTCCAAATTCACACAAAATTGTCCTCCCTTATTCACCGTCAAGAGGCCACTTCTCCTCACGAAACCATCCACCCATCATCATTTAGAAAGGGGAGGTTGAAGAGATCTAAAACCTAGAACACATGTCCTAGCATGGTCGTCCCTAGAAAACCCCTTCTCTCCATCAATACTCTCTTTAGTCGATATCTCTCCTAGAAAATAACTATAGATCTAGCACAAAGGGAGAGGGTAGGAAGCTCACCTCATTTCCGGCGTTTCCACTATTTCCGTCCATAGATCGTGTAACTCTTCTTGGCGGCATCTTCTCCTTCACGGCGATGACAGATCTTCTCCTCCAAGATTTTCTCCAGCCATTTCCCTCTCTACATAAGTTTCTCTCAGGAAATAGGGGATAAAATGGGCATGAAAACGGCTAGGGTTTTCACTTCCCCTTATATATAAAAATTGACACGGCTAGGGACACGCCCGTGTCCTTACCCGTGTCCTACTTCGGGCGAAGCGTGAACGATGGTTTTAGCGTCAGTTCAACGCTCGACACGGGTAGGGACACACCCTTGTCCCAACAAGTGTCCAGATTGAAAGTAATTGTACCTAATCACCTAGAGGGGGGGTGAATATGTGACCTTATCTTTTTGAACTTTTAGGCAGAATTAATCACAGAATTCACAGAACTTTAACACAGCATACACAGAATCAATCACATACACAGAGTACACACAGTTTTATAGTGGTTCCCCAAGGTCTGAGTATATCCACTTTCCCCATTCGCCTATCTAGTAGTGTACTAGATTCGGCCAAACTTCTCCACTATGCCTCAGATCCTCAGATCTTACACTCAGAACCCCAAATAGGTTCCTACAGCTCAGAGTGATCCCACTCCTACAACTCAGGCACACAGCCCTACCACTCAGTCTTCACAAAGACCTACACTCAGCCTTCAACAAGGCCTACACTTAGAGAAATGTATCTCCTACACTCAGGCACACAGGCCCTACCACGTAGCCTTTATAATTTCAGGCTTACAACTCAGATCCCTAAGGATCCTACAAGAAATTAAAATTACAATGAATATACCCACAACTCAGAATAAGAGAGAAGAGTTGACAGGTTTCTTGATTAGTTCTTGGAAGAACTTTGCTGAGATCAACCTCCCTTGGCTTTCTTCAAAGCTTCTTGAATTTAGAACACAATAGGGTTGAGTCTTTATGCAGCTGATCTTCAATCACTGCTAACTTAAGAATCAGATCTCAATCTGAAACTTTCTTTACAGCCTGGTTCAACAGCTGTCTTCTTGGAAGGAGCTCCCTCTCTCCAACTTCTTAGATCTTCACTCGAAGGTCTTCTTTGATTGCTTTCAACAAATCTAATTTGTTGAAGGTATAAGCCTTTATATAGACTTTCTTCATAGTGACCGGCTGATCCGGTTCCTAACAACTTTCTGACATCTCTGACAGTTGCAGTAGACCGGCTGGGATGGCAGCTGTCATGTCATCCAGTCACTTCTTGAATTTTCTGTAAATGTCTGAAAGTGTCGAGACAGTCAGTCTTTAAGTGTCAACACTGATAGACTAAGTGTCGACACTAGCCTTCATGGTGTCGACACAACTCCTTGTGTTGTAGAATATGTTTCTCGACACTGCTTCTTCAACATGTGTCGACACTAATCCTGTGTATCGACACAAGTCCTTCTACTTTGATACTTAGTTGATTTCTTGTAAGTGTCGACACAACTCCTTTGTGTCGACACATCTTCTTGTGTTGATACTTGCTAAGTGTCGACACATCTCCTTGGTGTCGACACATGCCTTTTGTGTTGATACTTTTGGCTGAGTGTCGACACAGCTCCTTTGTGTCGACACTTGTACTTAGACTCTCTTGAAATTTGCTGAGTGTCGACACAGCCTCCTAGTGTCGACACTTTCTTCATGTGTTGAGACTTTTGCTGTGTGTCGACATATTCTTCATTATGTCGACACTTGTACTTAGACTCTGTTGAAATTTGTTGAGTGTCGATACAGCCTCCTAGTGTCGACACTTGTACTTGAACTTTGTTGATGTTTTACTGAGTGTCGACACAGCCTCCTAGTGTCGACACTTTCTGATGTAGACAAAGTTCCTCTGGGTGTCGACACTGCTTCTAAGTGTCGACACAGCTTCTCTGGACATTTCTTCATTGAGTGTCGACATAACCTGTATGTGTCGACACTTTCCTTCTGGTGTTAACTCTGCATTCCTGGTGTAGACACAATTACTCCAAGTGTCGACATTGCTTCTCTAGGTGTCGACACAAGTCTTGTTAAGTGTCGACACTTTCCTTCTGGGTGTCGACATATGGACTTAGAAACTTTTCAGCTTTCCCTGCAAATACTTCACCTACACTCAAAACACATAAAATACATTTTGATGTATATCATTGAGTAGGGTGAGGCTTCTTCAAATCAGGTACATATATTCCAATGTACCCAACAATCTCCCCCCTATTTGGAGAAGTCATAACTCTTAGTCAATGATATACACCATACATAACAAATTCACAGTATGATGTAAAACAGGATTATATATCAGGGTAAGTTCATAAACATGTATAAACAAAACATGTATACACAAATATCTCAAAACATTAATGTAATAGATTAAACACATATCACATTGTTCTAACAACTTCAACATTTTCATCATTCAATAGTTTACAGAAAGTTGAATACAACTGATTACACATAGTAAACTTAAGAAAAATTCTATCATATTGCTGCTCAGTCTCCTTGATCACAATGCCCTTTCCTGATTGTATCTTTGCTTGGACTGGGGCTTCAGTATCATCAGCAGCAGCAGGCTTCTTTCCTTTAAGATCCTTCTTTTTCAATTCTTCAGCTTTGATCTTCTGCCTTTCAAAGTAATGATAAGGCTTTGGAAAGTACTTGCTAGGCTCCTGTGCAGTAGGAGGTAGCTTTCCCATCTTAGCCTTTCTTCTATATTGCACAATGGCCTCTTGCCTGTTCTCATGCTTCCTCCACTCCAGTTCAGAATACCACTTGCCTCTATCCTGGATATTATCTTTAGCAGCCTTCCATGCAGTCAAGATGATATTCCTGGAAGTGTGGCTCCATTGTTCAAAATCAGGTCTAAGTTCAGCTTGCTCTCTGAATCTCTTCTTAGACAATTGAGTCTCTTGTTCTTTTAATAAGGCCTCTTATTCTTTCAGTATTGCCTCTGTCACAGGTTGAACAACTTTCTCTATGATGACATTTTGATTTCCATCAGGAGGACTATACATTGACTATATCTCTTGATGTACCATATCAAAGTCTGGTGGAGGGTATATTACTTGAGCCACTTCATCTTGCTCTCCTCCAAGATATGCAGGATTAATTCCAGACTCTGCAACATTGTCATCATCACATAATGGAGGATATCCAAGGGTGGCTCTGATGGAATTTGAAATCCACTTTGCATGATCAGAGCCTGCTTTGACTAACACCCTCTCCCCCTTTATGACTTCTCTTTCAATGTGATGCCTCAGATCATCTTTCTGAAACCTTATCTGTGCATTCAAATAGTTTACTCCATCCTTATAGAAAGGTTTAAACTTCTGAAGCTATTGAGCTATAGCCTTCTGGGAATCTTCAAGCACAGTTTTAAGAGCAGTAAGGCTCTCTTGTAACTTTTTATCAAAAACTTCTTTGGCATTTGCACTTTCTGTAGTTTGACTAGAAGTTATATTCTTCATTTCAGTTATAATAGCATTATGTGAAGCTGTCAAGTTATCATTCATTCTTATCTGGTTTTCCAGGACATAGCCTTGCTTCACTTCTAGCTCATCAAGTTTTGTCTTTATTTTCTCCTGATGTGTTGCCAGATAAACAACAGCATTCCCTCCTTTATGGAAGCAGTCAGTCATCTCTTTCTTGTTCAGATTCATTTCAAATCCGATGGACTTGATGTCTTGGGCCAGATCAAATTGCAGTGACTTATGCCCCTCATCCACGTACTTTTCCAGAGCTTGCCTTTGCTCATCCAGCTTAATCTGCATTGCCACCATCAATGAACTATAGTCAGTAGATGGGGCAGGCTGTGGTGCAATTGTTTGTAGAGCTTTCTTATAATTTTGGCTCCTCCTCTTAAAGACTTGAAATTTCCTCTTCTTGGCTCTTGCAGCCTCTTCATCCTCTGAGGCAGATGTGCTGGCTATTTCAACTCTGTCCTTAGGACTAGGATGTGAATCTTTCTCAGTCCTTTGTGGTTGCTCAGCATCTTTTGGCTTTTCAGTCTCTTTGCTTGCAGTTTCTTCTAAAATCTCCACTTGCTCCCCCTCAATAATTACTTTCTCCCCCTCAGCAGCAGCTTTTTATCTCTCAAAGTCAGTTTGTAGAAGGTCTGGGAACAGCTCTTCTAAAGTAAATTCCTGTTGAGGATGGGGTGGAGAATCTCTTATCTCAACAACCACTTGATCAGCAACAGATGTGTCCTCTATGACAACATCTTGGGGTTAACTAAGAATCTGAGGTTGCTGATTAGCATCAGATAATGTGTCAGTCATAACTTCATTCTCAATAGAGAAATCTAATTGGTTGATTTCAGTTATTACCTCAAGTATTGTCTGAGTAGCTTGTTCACTCTCTAGAGGAGTTGGCTCTTCCACAAGTAAAGGCTCCCCCTAGAGTGGATCCAAGTGAATTGGGCTTGCTGGTGGTAGCTCCCCTGCCTTGGTGCATCTTCTTGTCTAGCTGGAGATTGTCCAGCATTTCCAGTGTCTTCTTCATCAGGAGTAAAAACAACTTGCTCTTCAGAGCTGCTTGAGGATTCTTGTGCCACAGGGGCTATCTTCTTCTTCTTTTTCTGGGGTGTTTCCTTCTCTAGAGTTGGCATCTCTTTGGTTAACACTCTATCCCACCTAGAGAAGATTCTCAAATCCATTCTCCTCATGTGGTTAATTTTGGATCCAGCACCTTGACTCATTACCTCTGGTATACTACCAGCTAGGTATAGACTTAGTATTCTACCCAGATTTGTCTTCTTCATACTTTCTTTAATTTTATCAAACAGAACTGTAGACCAGTCAGTATTTAGTTTGAAGATTAACCTTGTCATTAGACTAAACATATGAGCTGAAATTCTGCCATGGCCTCCAGGCTTTCTCAGGATGACTTTGCCCACAATCTCAGATAGAAACTTACCTTGCATATTCATTCCCTTTCTGTTGAAAACAGATCCAATTTTCATTTTGGAGTCCAGTCCACACCATGTTAATGCTTCTCTAGTTTTAGAAGCAGAAACATCTTCTTCCTCCTTAGTTCTTGGTAGTTGTAGTACCTTTCTGAGACTCATAGGAGAGACCTTCACCTTTGCCCCTTGAACTCTTGACTTAATCTTGAGTCATGATACATCTACTGTTGCTGCATTTAGAAACTCCAGGACCTCCTTCTTCCAGATCTTGATTGGTTCTGAAACAAGAAATTCTAACCCAGTCTCAGCTATTAGGGTTATCACGGCTTTGATCTCGGGTTCTGCGTCATCAAATGTGTGTCGCACGAGTTCATATCCTTCATTTACATTCTCTTCGATCTTGGGCGCCATTAGGGTTTGAAGAAATTTGAATTAGAGAAGAGAGATGTCGACACACAAGTTTGGTCTCGAAACTTTGGTGAGCGTGTCGACAAACAATGGCAAAAACCTATTTATACCTTTCTAGAATCGAAGATGAAAGGGCGCGTCAAAATACTTCAATTGTCAACACTGTTGAAAATTATCGACACTGACTTATAATGTCTCGACAACTATGTGTCGACACAAGTATAGTCGACAGAATATATGTGTCGACACCTGTTTATGTGTCGACACCACTTCTATGTGTCGACACAGATAACTCTGTGTGTCGACACCATTTTACCTATCCAATTTTGAAAACTTATTCTAAGTTTATCATCCCTAATTCAATTTTAAATTTATTGAATTTGGTTTCATCTAAGGGCTTAGTATACATGTCAGCTAGTTGATTATCTGTATTAATATACTCTAGCGAAATATCTCCTTTTTCCACATGTTCTCTTAGAAAATGGTATTTTATTTCTATGTGCTTAGTCCTACTATGGGAGACAGGATTGTTTGCAATAGAAATAGCACTAGTAGAATCACAAAATAGGGGTGTTCTACTTACTTGTATACCATAGTCTTCTATCTGATGTTGAATCCATAGAAGTTGAGCACAGCAACTTCCTGCAGCAACATACTCGGATTCTGCTGTGGAGATAGCCACACTTGTTTGTTTCTTGCTACTCCATGATATCAGTCTTCCACCTAGGAATTGACAGCTTCCAGTTGTACTTTTCCTATCTTCCTTGCAGCCTGCAAAATCTGCATCTGAATAACCTGTCAGTTCAAAGTCTCCATTCCTAGGGTACCAAAGGCCTAGATAAGGAGTGCCCTTAAGATATCTCAGAATTCTTTTGACTGTTGTCAAATGAGATTCTTTAGGGCAAGCTTGGTACCTAGCACAGACACATGTAGCATACATGATACCTGGTCTACTTGCAGTCAAATATAGTAGGGAGTCAACTATCCCTCTATACAAGGTTTCATCTACAGGTTTTCCTGCATCATCTTTGCATAAAGACATTGTTGACCCCATAAGATTTTTCATTGTACTGGATGATTCCATACCATACCTCCTTATCAGTTCGAGGGTGAACTTAGACTGGTATATGGATAAACCATCCTCAATCTGTCTAACTTGGAGACCCAAGAAGAACTTAAGTTCTCCCATACTGCTCATTTCAAATTGTCCTTGCATTAGTGTTGCAAACTTTTTGCAAAGACTACTTTCAGTAGAGCCAAATATGATGTCATCTACATATATTTGGACTAGAATGATCTTGCCCCTGGATTCCCTAAGGAATAGAGTCTTGTCTATTTTCCCCCTTGTGAACTTATTCTCCATGAGGAAACTAGACAGGGTTTCATACCAAGCCCTAGGGGCTTGTTTTAACCCATACAAAGCCTTCCTAAGTCTATAAACATAATTAGGTTTAGTTGAATCAACAAAACCTGATGGCTGTTCCACATAGACTACTTTCTTTAGATTTACATTCAGAAAAGCTGACTTAACATCCATTTGGTATACTTTAAACCCTTGATAGGTTGCATAGGCCAGAAACATCCTTATAGCTTCCAGTCTGGCTACTGGAGCAAAGGTCTGATCAAAGTCAATACCTTCTTCCTGCCTATATCCTTTTGTAATGAGTCTTGCTTTGTTCGTTGTAATCACTCCATGTTCATCCATCTTGTTCCTAAAGATTCACTTAGTTCCAATTATGTTGTGGTCTTTTGGTTTAGGAACAAGCTCCCAGACATTGCATCTTTTGAACTAATTCAGCTCCTCTTACATTGCCTAAATCCAATGAGGGTCTAGGATGGCTTCTTCAAATTTCTTTGGCTCTACTTGGGATAGAAAACTGGAGTAGAGTACTGAACTTAGATTTCTGCTCCTTGTTTGTACCCCTTGTCTGAGATCACCAATAATTTGATTTGTTGGATGATCTTTTAGATGTCTATTAGCTGGAGGCAGCCTGTCTTCAGGTTGTACTCCTTCAGCTTCTTCAACTTGCTGCACTCCTTGGTCTTCTTCTGCATCAGGTGTATCTAGTACTCCCCCTAGACAATAGCCACTATCATCCACTTGTTGTCTTGAAGTAGAACTTTTTTCAATAGTAAGCTTGTCCATCTTCTCAGTCACACCTGTAGAGCTGCAAATACTTCTAGAAAATTCATTGTTAATGAGTCTAGCTTCATCAAATACTACATGAACAGACTCTTCTACAACTTGAGTAGTCAAGTTGTAGACCCTATAAGCCTTACTATTGTTGTTGTACCCAACAAAGATCCCCTCTTGGGATTTGGCAGCAAACTTAGTTAATTAAAACTTTCCATTGTTAAGTATATAACATTTACAACCAAAGATCCTGAAATAGGATAGATTTGGTTTTCTGCCTTTCACAATCTCATAGGGGGTCTTATAGTGGCTCTTGGTAATGATAGCCCTATTAATCACATGGCATGCAGTGTTTACAGCCTCAGCCCAGAAATATTCTGGGAGAGATGTGTCACTTAATAGGGTTCTACCAGCCTCTATCAAGGTTCTATTTTTCCTTTCAGCAATGTCATTTTGCTGAGGTGTTCTTGGTGAAGAAAATTCCCGAAATATCCCAAACTCTTCACATAGCTTTGTCATACTATCAGACTGGAATTCAGTACCATGGTCACTTCTTATTTTGCCCACTGTACTGTCTAACTCATTCTGAATTTGTTTGACAAAGCTATAGAAGATACTAGGAGTTTCAGATTTCTGTCTAAGGAAGAACACCCAGGAAAACCTTGAGTAGTCATCTACAACCACAAATGTGTAGACCTTCCTACCTAGACTGTGAACTGGCATAGGACCAAAAAGATCCATATGCAAGAGGTATAAGCACCTCACAGCATCTTTGTTCTCAATGCTATTAAAGGTGGATCTAGTCTGCTTGCCCTTTTGACAAGCTGAACATATACCAACCTTTTTACACTTAACCTGAGGACCATTCCTCACTAACTCTTTACTATAGAGTTGACCAATTATCTTATAGTTAAGATGGGCTAGTATCTTGTGCCATTTAACACAATGAGAGACTTTCTCATCAGCTACAAGACACACAGGAGAAACATTGTTCTCACACATAATGTCTAGACAATATACATTTCTCTTCCTAAAACCTATCAGAATGATCTTTTGATCATTTGACCTCCTGATATGAGAACCATCTTTGACAAATGAGATGTCATATCCTAGATCACTCAGCTGACTTATACTAATGAGGTTGTGTTTCAAACCTTTAACATAAGCCACTTGAGTAATTGTAATAAGGTTGCTAAAAATGTTACCAAAGCCTTTGATGATTCCTTTTTCAGAACCACCAAAGGTGACTTTAGGACCATCCTTGATTGGTGTGTAGTCCTTTAGCAATCCCCTAGTTGCAGTCATGTGCCTGGAACATCCACTGTACAAGTACCATATTGGGGGATGACCACTTGGACTTACCTGCAAAACAGATTAGTTAACCTTAGAACCCAAAGAATTCTTGGGTCCTTGGTGCTGGTTAGTTTGTCTCTTAACAAAACTACCTGTAGCTTTTCTAGCAGGCTGATTGCTACACACCTTGACACTTGAATTATGCCAACAGTCTATGGCAAAGTGGCCTACCTTGCCACAACACCAGCAGTCAAATCTGCTGTACCTTTGCTTAGGTACAACCCTGGCTGTTTTATCTACAGCAGGCTGCTTGTTAAGTACTGGGGCTTTTCCCTTAGACTTGGACTTTACTGTCCTGGCAGGTTTAGTAAACCTCAATCCAGTTTTACTCTTGTGAGGTATAAACTCATCTATCAAAGGTAGAACTGATTTTGGTTTAGAGAACCTTGCAACTATATCTGTCTCCTTCTGAAGACTAATCTCCAGATTTCTGATTTGATCATTCTTGAATGTAATAGTCCCCATCTGAATAACAGTAATGTGCTTTAGTCTGGCTATTTCATTTAATTTCTGATCAATCAACTTATCAAAATCTGTTACAGCAACTTTAAGACTGGCAATCTCCTTAGCCTAACTCTTGGCCAAGGATTTGCTTTTCTTCAAAGCTTGCAACACTACTCTATATTCATCAATTAATTGATGAATGTCACCTTCAGATTCAGATCCACTATCATCACTTGATGCTGATGAATCTGAATCTGATCCAGCACTAGAAATTGAACTTGAAGAACAATTTTGTACCTGACTTGGTCCAGGCTGATCCTGGATTTTATCTCCTTCTGATAAGGCCATCAGTCCCTGGCACTGATTGTCCTCATGCTCATATATAGAGTTCATTAACTGGATGAACTCCTCTTCCTCTTCTTCAGCAAATATTCCAATATAAGCTTCAGCTTCTGAATCAATTTCTGAAGAAGAAATATCTAACAGACTTTTGTCCTTCTTAGCAACAAAGGGCTTTTCCTTTTTGCCCTTGATTTGAGTCTTCTTCTTATCAGTAGACTCTTTCCTCTTCTCTAGATAGTCAGCAACATGTCCCTGTCTATTACAACAATAACAGACTATCTTTGAAGATGTAGTTTTACTTGTCTTGTGCTTTCTCCTGTCATTCTTTGATGACTTCTGTGAAGTGGATGGCTTAGACCTCCACTGTTTCTTTTTAAGAAACTTCTGAAAATATCTAGTGAAAGCTGCAAAATCTTCATCACTCTCATTGTTTTCAGAATTCTTGCTTTCTTACTCATCTGTCTCAGTCTCAGCAACTTTTGGAGGTGGAGATGGAGACTTACTTTTATATTTCCTAGTGGCTTCTGTCTTGAAAGCCACAACTCTTTCTTTGTGCTCAATTCTTGTACTATTCTCCTCCTCCTTCCTTACCATCAACTGCATCTCATAGGATAACAGTTTGCCAAACAATGTTGGAGGAGGAATGTCTGCTAATTTGGCCATTTCCCTTATGACACAAATCTTGGTATCCCAGTCCTTAGTTAGGGATCTCAAGAACTTATCATTCAGCTCATAATTACTGAATTCTCTTCCATAGGACATTAACTCATTAACTATCCTATAGAATTTCTTGTAGTACTCAGTTATGCTATCAGACCTTCCTTGTCTGAAGCTCTCATACTCTTAGTTTAATAAAGACTTCTTGTCTTGTCTAACTTCTTCAGAGCCCTCCATGTACACTATCAGTGTGTCCCACATTTCCTTTGATGTTTTACAGTGAATCAAATTCTGGAATGTGACATCATCTATTGCACTTACAATAATATTCTGAGCACTCTTGTCCATAGTGGCCAGAATAATCTCATCCTTGGTCATTTCAGAATAGTCTTTTGGAGTTCTCTAATTTGCATCTAGAACTAATACTTTCATTGGCACATATGGCCCTTCTTTAACTGTGATATAGATTTTAGGGTCAGAGGCTTTCATAAACAGTCTAACCCTTTCTTTCCAATTGCCAAAGATCTCCTTTCTGCAGATTGGCAACTTCATGGATCCAAGTTCTTTGTGATTCTTTGTTGAACCCATTTTCTTGATTTTCTTGATTATACTGAATCTGCCAACAGGATCTTTTACTCAGACAGTTATGTCCTTTTTGAGTAACTTGGCTCTGATACCACTTAAAAGTAATTGTACCTAATCACCTAGAGTGGGGGGTGAATAGGTGACCTTATCTTTTTGAACTTTTAGGCAGAATTAATCACAGAATTCACAGAACTTTAACACAGCATACACAAAATCAATCACATACACAGAGTACACACAGTTTTATAGTGGTTCCCCAAGGTCTGGGTACATCCACTTTCCCCCTTCGCCTATCTAGTAGTGTACTAGATTTGGCCAAACATCTCCACTATGCGTCAGATCCTCAGATTTTACACTCAGAACCCCAAATAGGTTCCTACAGCTCAGAGTGATCCCACTCCTACAACTCAGGCACACAGCCCTACCACTCAGTCTTCACAAAGACCTACACTCAGCCTTCAACAAGGCCTACACTCAGAGAAATGTATCTCCTACACTCAGGCACACAGGCCCTACCACTCAGCCTTTATAATTTCAGGCTTACAACTCAGATCCCTAAGGATCCTACAAGAAATTAAAATTACAATGAAAAAACCCACAACTCAGAATAAGAGAGAAGAGTTGACAAGTTTCTTGATGAGTTCTTGGAAGAACTTTGCTGAGATCAACCTCCCTTGGCTTTCTTCAAAGATTCTTGAATTTAGAACACAAAGGGTTGAGTCTCTATGCAGCTGATCTTCAATCAATGCTAACTTAA
This sequence comes from Platanthera guangdongensis, assembly GCA_039583875.1. Lineage (NCBI taxonomy): Eukaryota > Viridiplantae > Streptophyta > Magnoliopsida > Asparagales > Orchidaceae > Platanthera > Platanthera guangdongensis. The sequence goes on from CM077167.1 coordinate 126,643,160, forward strand.
GAATCAGATCTCAATCTGAAACTTTCTTTACATCCTGGTTCAACAGATGTCTTCTTGGAAGGAGCTCTCTCTCTCCAACTTCTTAGATCTTCACTTGAAGGTCTTCATTGATTGCTTTCAACAACTCTAATCTGTTGAAGGTATAAACCTTTATATAGACTTTCTTCATGGTGACCGCCTGATCCGGTTCCTAACAACTTTCTGACATCTCTGACAGTTACAGTAGACCGGCTGGGATGACAGCTATCATGTCATCCAGTCACTTCTTGAATTTTCTGTAACTGTCTGAAAGTGTCGAGACAGTCAGTCTTTAAGTGTCGACACTGATAGACTAAATGTCGACACAAGTTGACTAAGTGTCGACACTAGCCTTCATGGTGTCGACACAACTCCTTGTGTTGTAGAATCTGTTTCTCGACACTGATCCTGTGTGTCGACACAAGTCCTTCTACTTTGATACTTAGTTGATTTCTTGTAAGTGTCGACACATCTTCTTGTGTTGATAGTTGTTAAGTGTCGACACATCTCCTTGGTATCGACACATGCCTTTTGTGTTGATACTTTTGCTTAGTGTCGACACATCTCCTTTGTGTCGACACATTCTTCATGTGTTGAGACTTTGGCTGAGTGTCGACAAAACTCTTTTGTGTCGACACTTGTACTTAGACTCTCTTGAAATTTGTTGAGTGTCGACACAACCTCCTAGTGTCGACACTTTCTTCATGTGTTGAGACTTTTGCTGTATGTCGACACATTCTTCATTATGTCGACACTTGTACTTAGACTCTGTTGAAATTTGCTGAGTGTCGACACAGCCTCCTAGTGTTGACACTTGTACTTGAACTTTATTGATGTTTTGCTGAGTGTCGACACAGCCTCCTAGTGTCGACACTTTCTGATGTAGACAAAGTTCCTCTGGGTGTCGACACTGCTTCTAAGTGTCGACACAGCTTCTCTGGATATTTCTTCATTGAGTGTCGACATAACCTGTATGTGTCGACACTTTCCTTCTGGTGTCGACTCTGCATTCCTGGTGTCGACACAATTACTTCAAGTGTCGACAATGCTTCTCTAGGTATCGACACAAGTCTTCTTAAGTGTCAACATTTTCCTTCTGGGTGTCGACATATGGACTTAGAAACTTTTCAGCTTTCCCTGCAAATACTTCACCTGCACAACTAAACTCAAAACACATCAAATACATTTTGATGTATATCATTGAGTAGGGTGAGGCTTCTTCAAATCAGGTACATGTATTCCAATGTACCCAACACAGATGACACAGCCGTGTTCCCTGGCCGTGTCCTTCTTTGGATACCTTTCGATGAACTCAACTCGACACAACTGCACATGGGTAGGGACACGCCCGTGTCTCTACCCGTGCCATACAATTCGTCGATCTCGACACTTAGTTCGTCGATCTCGACACGCCTCGTCAAGCTCAACTCGACACAACGACATACGGGTAGGGACACGCCTGTGTCTCCACCCGTGTCATGCAATTCGTCGATCTCGACATGCAGTTCGTCGATCTCGATATGCCTCGTCGAGCTCAAATCGACACAATGACACATGGATAGGGACACTGAAAGTGCAAGTTAGATCTGATCTGATATATACTAGAGGGGGGGTGAATAGAGTATGTTGTTTGCTAAAAACATTTTACAATTGTTGTTGTATTCCTAAGTCAACAGGGAAGCTAATAATAAACAGTAAATCTAAACACAGAATAATCACAGAGCAATCACAATCTACAAAGCAATCTAATCATAAACCACAGCCAGAAACAAAAAGAAAGACAGACAACCAGATGACACAAGGAGCTATAGTGGTTCCCCAATCAACCTGGGTACATCCACTCTTCTACCACCCTAGGTAGGAATCCACTGCAGGATGAGTTGATCAGGTGTCCTGGGCACCAATGAGCTTTTGATAAGGTGCTCAAAAACCAAACCAGATTTTTTGATCAGGTGTCTTGCCACCACTGATTTTTGATAAGATCTCAGAAACCAATCACAAACTTTTGAAGGGAGTTTGAAAAACCCTTTACAGCAGAGAGAGAGAGAGAGGGAGAGAGATGATCTTCTCTGTCAACAGTTAGAGAGAAGATAGTGGATGTTGTCAAACCTCCCCCTGAGATCTTGAGTTGTTCAACAAGTGAAGCTTTGCAGTAGGGTGATAGGCCTTCAAATGATTTAATCTCCAGCAAAAGATGATTTCAGCAGCAACTGAAATGTGAGGTGTCTGGAGTCTTGAATGATGATGGCTTTTGAACACTTGAATCAAAAGAGATCTGAAAATTTCAGTTGATTGATCTCCTTTTGTGATGTGTGTTCTTGTATGAATTTGAGACTGAGAATGTCTGCAACTCTCTTTCTTTCTATTGTGTGATTATTGTGTTGTAAGAGTTGTAGTTGCAGAGAATGTGTGTCTGACTTTTTTTTTCTTCTACTGCAGGATTGAAAAATCTGATCTTTTATTCCTTTTGTCTGAATAGAAATGATCCACTGTCCAAGATAGCCGTTAGCCTGTCAATAAATGACTTCCTTAAATGTATTTGTATTCTGGGGGAAAGTCCAACAAAACATTCCTTGAAAATTCCTTAAAACTTGCTCCAGATTAAATGAAAACGGCTACAAAATCTCTGAATTAAATGTTGACAATAATTCTACAGCTGTCTGAATTTGAATCTTGAAAATCATTGAACTCTTCAGAGAAACGTCGAACTGAGCTCCACTATCATTGAACTGATCTCAGAGACTGGACTTAGACAGAAACAGAGATTGTCGATCTGAGCTCAACTATCGTCGAACTGAGCTCAGAGATAGAGAATCAAACTGGAGTCAAGATCGTCGATCTGAGCTCGAAGATCGTTGAATGGATTTCGACGACTTGTTGAAGTTGAGCTCAAAGATCATCGAATGGAGTTCGACGATCCGTCGAAGTGAGCTCAACGATCGTCAAGTGGAGTTCGACGATTCGTTGTATTGAGCTCGACGAAATGACTTGGTCTCCTGAACTGAATTCTCTGTTCTTGAGGGCAGCTTCCAAACCTAAACACTAACCCTTAGACTCAATTCTAATTGACCTTTAGATCTATACAATGAGGTCAAAATAGGTTCCCTAAGAGACATAGTGATCCTTGCCCAAATCAGTAATAGGGTATTCCAACAATGTCCCCCTATTTGGGTCAGGATTACTATTTACAGATATTGGAAAATTAAAAACATATACAAAGCAACAATATAACAAACAAGACATTGAAAAATCACAGATGTTATCTCAGATACCTTAGAAATCAATATAACTGTCACCTTACAGATTTACTCTTTTTCCTTGCTCTTTTTAAGTACTATTTCTCTGTATGGATTGAGAGCTTCCTTCTTAGATCTCCTGTCATCAGCTGCACCTAAAGAGGTTTGTTGCTTAGGCCTGGGCACTACAGCTTCACGGTGCAGCTTCGTGTAACTTTCTGAATCAAAAAACTTGCTGGATGAATATCTTTCAAGTTCCTTTTTCCTTTGATCTGATAAGGTGGTTATATTGGAAGTGTCTTTGCCTTGTTCTCTAGCTTTCTTAATCTGATCCAAAACAGCTAACTCTTTCATTCTAGCTGTACATGAAGTAGGATTATTCTCTGGATCCTCAAATGGAACTGGAGGTTCATATCTATTGGAGGGATTGTCTGGAGGACCTCTGGAGGAGACTAAGTCTTTCAGCTTGTAAGGAAATGGACCAAAGGTTGTATTAGATGGACCTTGTCCTTCCCTTGAGTATGGATGTTGCCTGGAATAGCCTTTGGAGTAAACTTGAAATTCTCTTTGGTTTCCTCTGTAATTTCCTCTCCTTGACTGGTAGCCTCAAGATTGACTTCCTCTATATTGGGATCTACCTTGAGGTTGATAAGAGGATTGGCTTCTGGCAGAGGGTTGAACAGCTGAACTACCACCTGCACCTGCACCTGCATCAGGTGAGGGAGGAGGAGGAGGAGGATAATTGAACTGAGAAGATCCTTTCTCATACTTTCTCTTCTTCTTCATAGCCTTCAGTTGATTTTTGGAGTATTGCATCCAATGTTCTGTGATATGACAGTTATGCAGAATGTAGTAAGGAATGTCATTGGTATCTTTCACATTGGCTGGAGGAACCCTTTTCATTGCTTTGCTTCTGGCTTTTCTTTTTCTTGCAATAGTAGCAGAGGAGTCATCTGAATCAGTCCTATACTGATCACTTTCTGAGCTTTGATCATCATATAGTGCATCAATCCTTTTGAGATAGTCTATCTGTTGTTGTGACTGAGTAGGAGAGACAGTAGTGACAGCAATAGTAACAGCAACAGCAGGAAGAGAAGTAGAAATAACACTGGCAGAAGAGGTCATTGCAGCAGCAGTAGATACAGCAGTAGCTGGGGCAGCAGATTCAGATATAACAGTTTCAGTAATAGAAATAACATCAGTATTAACAGCAGGCTCAAAGTCAAATGTCTCTATCATATGTATATCCTCAGATATTAAAACATCAGAATTAACAACAATATCAACAACATCAGTACTTTCAACAGAAACTGAAGGAGCAGCAGCAGAAAGGGACTTTATAAAAGAATGTATTATACTGGTGTCACCGCTTGAAATAGGCACAATGGCCTTAGAGAGATCTTCAGATGACTGGACTGCAGTGTGCTCTGGAAGGCAGCTGAAAAATACAGAGTCAAAAACTGACAACAGTGACCTGAGGTCCACTGTGATAACTGTAACTGGAGGTGTTGAGGCTTGAGCTTGACCTGAAGTAACAGCAGTAGCAGCAGGCAATACAGCAGCAGCAGTCAATCTTTCCACCTCATGAGGCATCTCCCCCTGCCTAGATTCAGTCAGGACTGGATCAAGGCACCCAGATAAAGAGATTGCCTGAGGAGGAATGAGAGAGGAGAGCCTGGTAGACAGGTCTGCAACTGACTTGAGAAGTGGAGCCAAGGAGGTCTCCAACAAGAGTGATAGCCTGGGAGCTATCAGCTCATAGAGTCTGTCTGCTAAAGCTGGAAGATCTACATGCTCAAGAGGGACTTGAGCAGAGGTAGGGACTGAAGGTGGAGCAGCTGGATATGTGGGTGGAGAGCTGGTGGATGGTGGAAATGAAGGTTGAGAGATGGGGATTGTGGAAATGGAAGATAATGGAGTTGAAATAGAAGGTGTGAAGGATGGTTGTGCAATGATATCTTGCAGTAATTGTTGATATGATGTGGATGAAGATGGTGGCTCAGTTGTGGATGAGGGAGAATCATCCATAAAGGAATCATCTATCAGATTGAAGGATGGAATGTGGGATGATGAGTCAATATCTAGATGTGGGTATTGATGTAGAGGATGGAAGACTTCTTCAGTTAGTGGAAGAGTTGGAGAATGGATAGAAGTTGGAGATGGGGTTGAAATTATGATGGTGGAGGAAACTGTAATGGTGGATGTGACTGGTGTAGATGAAACAGGAGGTGGAGGAGTAGGAGAAGAAACATGCAAGTCTTATGCAGGGGCAGAGACATGAGAGGAAGTGACTGCAGCAGTCCTTGTGCCTGAAGTAGTAGATGCAGGGGGCCTGCTGGGCTTCACTATTTGCATATCCCATTTGCCAAACAGGGCATAGGTGAGCCTCTTGGAGACATTGATGTGCATCCCATTTGAAACTAGCAGTGCAGGGCATCTGTTTTGAAGAAACAACCCTAATATTCTTCCAAAATTAACAAAAGTTTTGTTGATCTTCTTCTTAATCAAGTCAAAGAAAACTTCTCCCCAGTTCAATTGTTTCTTATCTACAAGAGCACCCATCAAACATAGCTGATACCTGGAGATGGTATCATGGGCTGAGTGTTTGGCCAATAACACCTTTCCTACAACATCAGCCAAAAATCTGTACTCCACAGATAGATTTTTCTTCAGGAGTTTGCTAGGGTTTGCATCTGAATGACCCATTCTATTAAGCATATCAAAAAATTCTTCTCCAGACAGTTCAGCAGAGTCTTCTCCAGAATTTAATTGAAAAATCTCTGTCAGGGCAGCATGTGTTAGATATACCTGGGTTCCAGAAATTGTTTCAACAACTGTATTCTGATCCTGAGTGTGGGCAGTATACACCCACTCTTTTATTTCATCAGCAGCTAATTTGATCCGGGTTGACATGATAGTAACGAGCTGTTATTCCTTGAAAAGTTCTAGAATATCTTTAAAAATCTGATCACTGTTATTGAAAGAATCCATATCAATATCAAATCCTGCATCAAATTTCATTGCGGCCAGGACTGCAACTGAGACGGCCATTGATTCCTTCAAAAATCAACAAACAAACGACCAAGTGTAGAGAAGTTTGGAGGGAAAGAGAAAATTTGCAGAGAGAATGAAAGCGCAAAGGGAGAATGACGGCCGAAAAATGAATTGTATATTAGGGTTCGACGCAGAAAAGGAAAGATCATTGAACTCAGTTCGATGATCGGGGCTTCTAAAGGAAACTGAAAGGTCATCAATAGCGTCGAGCTCCATTCGACGATATTGGAGAGCGTCGAGCTCCGTTCGACGATAGTTCAGAAAAAAAAACCGTCGAGCATCGTTCGACGACCGCTGACCTGGAGAGATAGTTTAGCACTATCTGAGAAGCGCTGAACTCTGGTCGATGATTTCGGAAAGCGTCGATCTCCGTTCGACGATCGGGGGGAAAATCGTCGAGCGCAGTTTAAAGGTCAGAAACACTCTTATACACTAGAAGAATCAAGAAGTTTGCCTAGTCTTGCTCAATTTTTAGAGTTTAAAAATCTTGGAACTTATTTTAGACTTCCTCCATCTAACAATCCTAACTGATTCAGGAAGAAGGTATGTTTCTTTTCATCCAAGGGTTTGGTGAAAATATCTCCCCTTTGTAAATCAGTTGGGATATATTGAAGTTCAATTTTATTTTTCTTAACATTATCCCTTAGAAAGTGATGCCTAATTTCTATGTGTTTTGTCCTACTATGGAGGACTGGATTTTGAGCTATAGAAATAGTACTGGTATTATCATAAAATATTTTTGACTTCTCTAAGTTGTAGCCATAGTGTAGGAGTTGGTTTTGAATCCATAATATTTATGAACAACAACTACCTGCAGCCATATATTCAGCTTTAGCAGTTGAAGTTGACACAGATGTTTGTTTCTTGCAAAACCAGGAGACAAGTCTGTCACCAAGAAACTGACAAGTTCCACTGGTGCTTTTCCTGTCTATTCTGCATCCAGCATAATCAGCATCAGAAAATCCAGTTCAATCAAATGCTGAATCTTTTGGATACCAGAGACCTATATTTGGACAACTTTTTACATACCTAAGAATCCTTTTTACTAATGTTAGGTATGACTCTCTATGGCTAACTTAGAATCTAGCACATATGCATGTAGCAAACATTATGTCAGGTCTACTAGCTGTAAGGTACAATAAGGAGCCAATCATTGCTCTATATGTTGTCTGATCAACAGGTTTCCCATGTTCATCAGCATCTAATACAACATTAGTAGGCATAGGTGTTTTCATGTATGATGCTTCAGACATACCAAATTTCTTAACCAATTCTTTTACATACTTGGTTTGAGAAATAAATATGCCTTCAGCATGTTGTTTGATTTGCAATCCTAGAAAGAAGGATAGCTCACCCATGCTACTCATTTCAAATTTAGAATGCATTAGATTGGAAAACCTTCTGCACAAATTTGAATCAGTAGAACCAAAAATAATATCATCTACATAGATTTGTACTCGTAGGTTATGGGACTTATGGTTTCTAATAAAAAGAGTTTGGTCTACACTACCCCTTATAAATTCATTTTTCAGAAGAAAGCATGCTAGGGTCTCATACCATGCTCTAGGAGCTTGCTTTAGACCATATAATGCTTTATAAAACTTGAAAACATAATCAGGATGAGTTGAAGATGTTAAAGTTGGAGACCGGGCGGTCTGTCTTGGCGGGTTGGAGACCGCGCGGTCTGGCGGCTTGACTCTTCGGCTTGTTAACCGGGGGGTCTAGCGATCTTCATCGGCGACCTATCTGCTTCTCTTATGGTAAGCCGTGCGGTTAGCCCTTCTGTCTAACCGCGCGGCTTGTGCGGTTTTACCTTTTACAGTCCGCTTAACTTGTATTTTTTAGTCCCACATCTCTTATTTGTATTCTCTCTTCTCTCCTCCATTCTATATAAGGGAGGGCATACCTTTGTAATAGATATCATTTTTTGGATAATAAAATTTCAATTATTCAAAAGTTATTCTGCTTGTTCTCTCTTTTTACTGCTTTCTAACATGGTATCAGAGGACTCGATCTACTCCTCCTGATTCTGTGTCTTGCTGTCTGCCCGGCTTGTTGTGCCGGTTTGCTTTCTATTCGCGCGGCCTATTCTCTAGCCGTTCGCCTCCTTCTGCTCGCCCGGCCTGTTCTCTAGCCGGTCGCCCTCTTCTGTTCGCACGGCCTGTCCTCTAGCCGTTCGCCCTCTTCCCCTCTGCTTGTGTCTGCAGCTAGGTCGTGGCCTTTCTGGCCGCTGGATTTAGTCCCTTGAGACCGCTGCCGCCCTTCTTTCTTTGCGCGGATTGTTACCTACCCGCCGCCTCCTATCGCAGCGACCTGTTTTTTGTCCCTGCTCCTGTTCGTGCGGCTTGTCCTCCTAACCGCCCGGCTTCCCTTGTTTCCCGCTGCTATGGCTTTTTCTGATGCCTCTACTGCCACCACCCCTGTTGCCAATCCGGCTCCACCTCTTCCCCCTACTCCTTCCGGGAACCTTGGGACCGTTTCCAAACTTGTTGGCTCCAACTACCCGGATTGGAGCGTCTCTTTCACCTTTCTTCTTCGCTCACAACGCAAACGCCACCACCTCGTTGATGACCCACCTCCTATCACTTCACCTCTCTTTGATGACTGGGATGCCAATGACGCGCTTGTGCGTACTTGGCTTGCGAACAGTCTTTCTGATGAGTGCCTTCCCGTCATACGTCATGATGAGACGGTCAAGGCCGCTTGGCTTCATCTTGCCGCTTTGTACTCCAAAGGGGCTCAGACTTCCCGCATCTATACGTTGTATGTGGACCTCTTTGCCCGTCCCACCTTGTCTCATGCTGCTGCCTACCAACAGGTCCAGGCCCTTGGGGCTGAGATTCTTCAGAATCGTCCTTTTTCTGCGGATTTGGCTCAACAACACAAGCACTTCCAGGAGCTTCTGGTCGTGTGTTATCTGCTCCGGCTTCCCGATACTTATGACATGATCCGCCAGCAAATTCTGGGTGAGGCTGAATCTCCCACTTTAGATGCCACCGCTGCCCGCATCGCTGCTGTTACCTCTCTGCTTCAGCGCCCGCTATTGCCCGCTCCTTCTCCCCCACCGGACCACTATTCTCATCAGGCTCAGCGCAGTGGCTCTGGTAGTCGCGGTCATCAGACCGGCGGCCGTGCTTCTTCCCGCTACATCTGTTCTCATTGTGGCCGCACCGGCCATACTTTCGAACGCTGCTGGACAAAGCATCCTCATCTTCGCCCCTCCGGTGACTCTTCCAAGCCATCTGCCTCTGTTGTGACTTCTTCAGGTAGTGCCCACGTGGTGACTCAAGGTAAATGGCTTATCGACTCTGGTGCCACTAATCACATGACGGGCAACCCTCAGTGCTTCTCCTTGCTCGAACATCATGATCGGTTGCCCCCGGTCCTAATTGCGGATGGTTCTCCCTCCCCGGTTCATGGGACGGGTGTGGTTCATGTTACTCCCTCACTAAGCCTAGCGGACACTCTCTATGTGCCCAAGTTTCCGTGCAATCTGTTGTCTGTTACCTCTTTATGTAAACAGCTTCAGTGTTCTGTGACCTTTACACCAACTTCTTGTTCTTTTCAGGATCCGAGCTCCCACCGGACGATTGCTACTGGGACTGAGAGCGGCGGCCTCTACTTCCTCGACAATGTTTCCGCCTTATCTGCCTTCTCCTCTTCCTGTACGGATCTTCTGCAGTGGCATCTCCGTCTCGGTCATCCTCCTCCCCGTATACTACATCAGCTTCTGCCGCACCTCCTTCCATCCAGTGCTCCTCTCCAATGCGACGCCTGTCAACTCGGCAAGCATCACCGTTCCTCCTTCCCGCCGAAGCTCGGACGGGGCTCTACTCGTCCTTTTGATCTTGTCCACTCTGATATCTGGGGACCTGCTCCTACCCTCACCATTGGTCGGGGTAGTTCTTATTTTGTAACCTTTATAGATGATTTTTCTCGTTGTACTTGGGTGTATCTCCTCCGCGATCGCTCTGAACTTTTAGATGTATGGATATCCTTTTATCAGTTGATTAAAAATCAGTTCAATCTTTGTATTAAAACTCTTCGTTCTGATAATGCTAAGGAATATCTAAGTCATGCTTTTACTTCTTTTTGTGTGCAACATGGCATTATTCATCAGACTAGCTGTGTTTACACCTCCCAACAAAATGGGGTGGCGGAACGCAAAAACCGTCACCTCCTCGATGTGGCACGCACTTTAATGACCCAGATGCATGTCCCTCGCTCGTATTGGGGCTATGCCGTTCTCCTTGCCTGCTACCTCATCAATCGTCTTCCATCCACCCTTCTCCGCGGGAAAACACCCTTCTCCATTCTCTATCCGGACAAGGAGCCCTTTCCTCTCCCTCTCCGCATCTTTGGCTGCACTGCCTTTGTCCATACGCCATCTGCCACCCGTGACAAGCTTTCCCCCCGCTCCACCAAATGTGTCTTTCTGGGGTACTCCACCACTCAGAAAGGCTATTGTTGCTTTAACCCTGTTCTTCGTCAGCAGTTCGTCTCTGCTGACGTTACCTTCTTCGAGAATGCCTCCTACTTCTCGGCTCCCTCCTCCTCTCCTTCCCCACCTTCTGACTCTCCTACTATTCCCTTCGTTCCCTTATCTCCTACCGAGATACCCCCTCCTCCTCCCTCTCCGTCTCATCCTCTCGCTCCTCCTATCTCCCCCCCTTCTCCACCTCCCTCTCCACCCTCTACGCCGCCGTCGCTCTCTTCTCCCGGGCAAGCTCTCTCTGCCACGGACGCTCCGGATCCCGAGGGGGCTGCCGACCTGGATCTCCCTGTGGCGCTTCGAAAAGGGGTGCGGACATGTACCCTTCACCCCCTGGCTGCTGTTGTTTCCTATGATCGTCTTACACCTTCTCGCCGGGCCTTTGCGCTGGCTATCTCTGTTACTGCCACGCCTCGTTCCTATCAGGAAGCCCTTGCGATTCCCCATTGGAAGCTGGCCATGGATGAGGAAATGGCGACCCTCACGGAGCGGGGTACATGGACTCTTGTTCCCCCTCCCTTTGGTACTGATGTTGTTGGCTGTCGCTGGGTCTTTGTGGTCAAATTTGGCCCCGACGGCACTGTGGATCGCTATAAGGCTCACCTGGTTGCTAAGGGCTTTACTCAGACTTATGGGGTTGATTACTTTGACACCTTCTCCCCCGTGGCTCGTCTCAGCACTATCCGGGTTCTTCTCTCTGTGGCCGTCAATCGAGATTGGTCGATCTCTTAGCTGGACGTCAAGAATGCCTTCCTTTATGGTGACCTTCACGAGGCCGTTTACATGGAGCAACCTCCTGGGTATGTTGCTCAGGGGGAGACACGGGTATGCCGGTTGCAGAAGGCAATTTATGGCCTCAAGCAGAGTCCTCGAGCTTGGTTTGACAAGTTCAGCGGCATTGTGGCGGCTGTTGGTTTTGTGCGAAGCTCTGCTGATCACTCTCTCTTTATTCGTAAAACTCCTTCTGGGCTGGTTGTTCTGGCTGTGTATGTCGATGATATTCTTCTCACCGGCGATGACCAGGAAGGGGTAGCCCTGACAAAGCGACATCTTCGCCAACATCTCATCACTAAAGATATGGGCTCTCCAAAGTACTTCCTGGGGATCGAAATCTCTCGGAAGCCCGACTCCTTAGTTCTCTCTCAGCGTAAGTATGCCCTTGATCTTCTAAAAGAGGCAGGATTGACTGGAGCAAAACCTGCCCGATGCCCCATGGCTACTGGGGAGGACAAAACCTGGACAGATGATTCGCCTCCTCTTTCAGATAGTTCGCGGTACAGGCGTCTGGTTGGTAAGCTCATATACCTCACAGTGACCAGACCCGACATTTCCTATGCTGTAGGTAAGGTGAGTCAGTTCATGCAAGTGCCTAGGGAGTGTCATCTACAGTCCGCCTTGCGGATCTTGGAGTATGTCAAAGCAGCGCCTGGGAAAGGCCTACTTTTTCAGAAGAATGGTCATCTGAGGATTGAAGCCTACTCAGATGCAAGTTATGCTGATGACAAAGGGGATCGCAAGTCAACCTCAGGATTTTGCACATTTGTTGGGGGAAATCTGGTGAGCTGGAAGAGCAAGAAGCAGTCTGTTGTCTCCAGGTCCAATGCAGAAGCTGAGTATCGCAGTATGGCGTCAACCACTTGTGAATTAAAATGGTTGCGGGCTCTCATGCTAGACTTAGGAGAGGTGTACAACCATCCTCTACCTATGTTCTGTGATAACAAGGCCGCCATATACATCTCCAAAAATCCGGTATTCCATGAAAGAACCAAGCACATTGAGGTCGACTGCCATTTCATTCGTGAAGAGATTTTAAAAGAACAGATTTGCACTCCTTTTGTCACGTCTGATAAAGAGCTGGCTGACATCTTCACCAAGCCAGTTTCCGCCTCGTTTCTGCATGTTTGCGACAAGCTGGGCATGGTTGATATATATGCTCCAGCTTGAGGGGGAGTGTTAAAGTTGGAGACCGGGCGGTCTGTCTTGGCGGGTTGGAGACCGCGCGGTCTGGCGGCTTGACTCTTCGGCTTGTTAACCGGGGGGTCTAGCGATCTTCATCGGCGACCTATCTGCTTCTCTTATGGTAAGCCGTGCGGTTAGCCCTTCTGTCTAACCGCGCGGCTTGTGCGGTTTTACCTTGTACAGTCCGCTTAACTTGTATTTTTTAGTCCCACATCTCTTATTTATATTCTCTCTTCTCTCCTCCATTCTATATAAGGGAGGGCATACCTTTGTAATAGATATCATTTTTTGGATAATAAAATTTCAATTATTCAAAAGTTATTCTGCTTGTTCTCTCTTTTTACTGCTTTCTAACAGAAGAGATAAAACCTGGAGGTTGTCTGACATAGACTTCTTCTTTGATATCTCCATTGAGAAAATCACTCTTTACATCCATCTAGTAAACTTTGAAACCTTTGTGTACTGCATAAGCTAAGAAGATTTTTATGGCCTCTAACCTTGCAACTGGTGCAAAAGTCCGGTCATAATCTATCCCTTCTTCTTGAGAGTATCCTTGAGCAACTAGCCTTGCCTTGTTCCTTACAATTACTCCTTGATCATCCAATTTGTTTCTGAACACCCATTTTGTTCCAACAATGGAGTGATCCTTAGGCCTTGGTACTAGTTACCAAACTTTGTTCCTTTCAAATTGATGCAACTCTTCTTGCATTACAATGATCCAGTGTGGATCTTGCTCAGCATCTTGAATGAATTGAGGTTCAATTTGAGAGAGGAAGCAAGTGTGCATCAGGTTTTGGTTGACCTGATTTCTGGTTTGCACACTAGGTGAGATGTCTCCAATTACTTTAGAAATTGGATGGTCTCTTGATGTTACTAAATCAACAGGAGGTGTTGATTGTTCACCAACCTGTGTTATTGTTTCCTCTGGTGGTACAACAACTGGCTCTTCAAGAAGTTTCTCTTCAAGATGTTGAATGACTTCTTCATCTTCACTGCTTTACTCTTTTTGAATGATTTGTAATCTGTTCAAGTCTTCAGCAAGAGAATGTACCTGCAAATGTTCTATGGCAGAAGTATTCTTCTCCTTGAAAGACATGTTAGTTTCATCAAAAGATATGTGAACAGATTCTTCAATTTTATGAGTTGATTTATTATATACCCTATAAGCCTTACTGATCATGGAGTATCCCAGAAACACTCCTTCATCAGCTTTAGCTTGAAATTTTGCTAAGTATTTCTTGTCATTATTGTGAATGTAACAAATACAACCAAAAAATCTAAAATAATTTACTTTAGGTTTCTTCCCTTTGAGTAATTCATAGGGAGTCTTGCCCTTCAGTTTGTGTATTAAACTTCTATTCAATACATAGTTGGAGGTGTTCACTACCTCTGCCCAAAAAGATAGAGGAAGGTGAGCATCTGACAACAATGTAGTGGCAGATTCAATAAGGATTCTATTTTTCTTTTCTGCTACCCCGTTTTGTTGAGGAGTTCTAGGAGTTGAGAAAGTGTGCCTGATCCCTTCACTCTGACAAAACTCTTGCATAAGAAGAGAATCAAACTCTATCTCATGATCATTTCTGATCAGGGCAATGTGAGTATTGAACTCACTCTGTATGCATTTGAGAAACTCTGTCAAACACTTAAAGTTATCAGACTTCTTCCTCAGAAAGAACACCCATGTGAATCTAGAGAAGTCATCTACAATCACTAAAGTATAAGATTTCCCTCCTAAGCTTTGTACTGTAATGGGTCCAAAAAGATCCATGTGCAATAGATACAAAATCCTAGGTGAATCACTCTTATTAAGTGACTTGAAACTATTTTTGGTTTGCTTGCCTAATTGACAAGCCCTACAGAGTCTTTCCTTCTTGTAGGGGCCAGAAGGTAGTTCTCTAACAAGGTTGCCCTTGGATAGCCTAGCAATGGTTCTAAGGTATATATGCCCTAGTCTCTTATGTCATAGCTCATTAGGTCTACTAATAGAATTAAATAGGCAAATATCTACTTCTGTTGAAAGAAAGTCTACTAAGTAGATGTTACCTTTCCTTTTACCTGTCAACACAGTTGTGTTTTCCTCTGATTTGATCTTGCATAAGGATTTGTTCAAAGTCACCTGGTAGCCTTCATCACATAGCTGACTGATGCTGATCAAGTTGTGCTTCAGTCCTTCCACATAGGCTACTTTCTTAAATATGACTGTGCCAATCTGAACTGCACCATATCCTTTTGTTAGTCCAAAGTTTGAATCACCAAATATGATTTTGGATCCAAGCTTGGCTTTAAAGGATGTGAAGTTGTCCTTGTTTCCTGTCATGTGCTTGGAGCACCCACTATCCAAATACCATTGCTGGTTTGATGTTAGATAGGTCTTCACCTGCACATAAAGCAATTTACTTGTTTTTGACCCAGTTTACCTTGGGCGTAGGTTGATAACCTTTAAATTCAGAAATAAATTACATCCTTGGTTGACTCTTATAACCTTCAGGATGATATCTCTTTGGAGGTATTATCCATTCAGTATAAGGGTTAAAGCTTTGGGATGAAGGACCCCTAGGTTTGGATTTTGATTTACCCTTGAAAAAATTTTCAAAGCTCTGAACTCTGCTCGACGATCGTGGAGCTGAGGTCGACGATCTTGGGTCAGATCGTCGAGCTCCGTTCGACGATCGACTGTGGTAGAGTTCAAGGTTTAGAGATCGTCGAGCTCAGTTTGACGATTTTGCCTGAGATCGTTGATCTCCATTCGACGATCGTCTAGCTCCGTTCGATGATTTCTGTTGAACCTTGGTTTTCTTGGGTAAGTCAGAATTTTTCATAGCTACCTCTACAACTCCCTTCTCTTTATCAGAGATAAATTTAATTGGGGTTGTTAGTACTATATGTTGGCTAGATGAAGCACCCAAGCCCAGTGTACTGTTGAATCTTGAGTTCACTGTGCTTGTGATGTCCATTAGCTTGATACTTCTCCCATTAAGGGATTCTTCAAGCTTTTTGGCCTCTGATAGCTCACTTTTCAGTGAAGATATCTGCTCCCTACAGCATTTCAACTCCTCAGAGAGTTTGAGGTTATCTGATTTTAAGGTACTGTGTTCAGATAATTGATTTCTGAGAGAAATGATTTCCTTCTCAGATTTTAATAAGTCTAAACATAGTGCTTTAAATTCATACTTAAAGTCCTCAGAATTGAAATCAAAAGAACTTATTACCTGGTCCTTTTCAAGTTGAGTCTTTGAGTCTGACTCTGACTCTTCTGCATCTGAATTGTGTTGTGAGGCATTGATAGCCATCATGCAGAATTCCTTCTCTTCAGCATCATCCTCATCATCACTTGAGCTGTAAGAAGTTTTAGATTCTTCTTCTGTCTCACTCCAAGTTTCAGTAACAAATCCCTTTCTTGTGTATTTTTTCTTGCTGGAGGAGGGTTTGCCATTGCTATTCTTCTTGAAGTTCTTGTCTTTTCTTCTTTCTTTCTTGTCCTTTCTGTCATTGTTTTTGTTCTCTGGACAGTCAAGCACAATATGGCCTGGTTTCCTGCAACCAAAGCAAATAATTTCTTTATTATTTGATTAATCATACCTTGGCTTGTCATGTTCTTTGAATGATCTCTTCCTGAAGTCCTTTCTGGCCATTTTGTAAATTCTTTTGGCCAGTAGACTAAGCAGCTCATCATTGCCTGTGACTTTATCTTCAGGCTGATCTTCAGTGGCTTTGAAAGCTATTGACTTTTCCTTTCTTATGGCTGGTGAGGCAACCTTCTTCTCTTCTTCTCTATTTTTAATGAGCAGCTCATAAGACTTGAGCTTGCCCAAGAGAGCTTCTGTTGTGATCTCATTGAGACTTCTGGCATCCTTAATTGGCCAAATCCTTGAGTCCCAAGTGCTTGGGAAGCACATTAGGATTTTATCATTTAGCTCAGTCAATGAGATCTCCTTATCCAAAGTTTTCACCTCATTGACTATGAGACTGAGTCTATTGTACATATCTCCTACTGACTCAGCTTCTCCTTTCTTGAAATTCTCATATTGGGTTATGAGGTGAAATCTTCTGTCTTTTCTCTCATCAGCTGATCCTGAGACTATTTCAGATAGCTTATCCCAGATCTCCTTTGCTGAGTTGCATTCAGCTACCTTTTGGAAAATTTCATCAGACATAGTCTGGGCTAGAATGTTCATTGCCTTTGCATCTGCAACTTTCCATTTCTTGATGTCAGCATCTATTCCTGAGGGAGGTGGAACAATATTTGTACTTGTATTCTCTGGAGGTCTTGGACACACTGTCAATACAGAATTGAAAATGTCCTCATCAATTGAATTCATGTAGAGTCTAATCCTTGCCTTCCAAAGTGCAAACTTGGATAGATTGCACACTGGAGGTCTAGTGCTAGCATAATCTTTGTTTTGGGTCATGTTTTGTGAGGAAATAATTCTAACACCAAACTTAAACAAACAGATCTAACTGGAGGGATCTTTGGGTTCAGGTGTTAGCCTGTGCAACCACTGAGATGTGGTATTTTTAACCAACCTCCCTCTGATACCAATTGAAAGTGCAAGTTAGATCTGATCTGATATACTCTAGAGGGGGGGTGAATTGAGTATGGTGCTTGATAAAAACTTTTTACAACTGTTGTTGTATTCCTAAGTGAACAGGAAAGCTAATAATAAACAGTAAATCTAAACACGGAATAATCATAGAGCAATCACAATCTACAAAACAATCTAATCACAAACCACAGCCAGAAACAAAAAGAAAGACAAGCAACCAGATAACACAAGGAGCTATAGTGGTTCCCCAATCAACCTGGGTACATCAACTCTTCTACCACCCTAGGTAGGAATCCACTGCAGGATGAGTTGATCAGGTGTCCTGTGCACTAATGAGCTTTTGATAAGGTGCTCAAAAACCAAACTAGATTTTTTGATCAGGTGTCTTGCCACCACTGAGTTTTGATAAGGTCTCAGAAACCAATCACAAATGTTTGAAGGGAGTTTGAAAAACCCTTTACAGCAGAGAGAGAGAGGGAGAGAGATGATCTTCTCTGTCAACAGTCAGAGAGAAGATAGTGGATGTTGTCAAAGCTCCCCCTGAGATCTTGAGTTGTTCAGGAAGTGAAGCTTTACAGTAGGGTGATAGGCCTTCAAATGATTTGATCTCCAGCAAAAGATGATTTCAGCAGCAACTGAAATGTGAGGTGTCTGGAGTCTTGAATGATGATGGCCTTTGAACACTTGAATCAAAAGAGATCTGAAAATTTCAGTTGGTTGATCTCCTTTTGTGATGTGTGTTCTTGTATGAATTTGAGACTGAGAATGTCTGCAACTCTCTTTCTTTCTCTTGTGTGATTGTTGTGTTGTAAGAGTTATTGTTGCAGAGAATGTGTGTCTGACGTTTTTTTTCTTCTACTGCAGGAATGAAAAATCTGATCTTTTATTCCTTTTGTCTGAATAGAAATGATCCACTGTCAATAAATGACTTCCTTAAATGTATTTGTCTTCTGGAGGAAAGTCCAACAAAACATTCCTTGAAAATTCCTTGAAACTTGCTCCAGATTAAATGAAAACGGCTACAAAATCTCTGAATTAAACGCTGACAATAATTCTACAGCTGTCTGAAAGAGAAACTTGAAAATCATTGAACTCTTCAGAGAAACGTCGAACTGAGCTCCACTATCGTTGAACTGAGCTTAGAGACTGGACTTAGACAAAAACAGAGATCGTCGATCTGAGCTCAACTATCGTCGAACTGAGCTCAGAGATACAGAATCAAACTAGAGTCAAGATCGTTGATCTGAGCTTGAAGATCGTCGAATGGAGTTCGACGACTTGTTGAAGTTGAGCTCAGATATCATTGAATGGAGTTCGACGATCCGTCGAAGTGAGCTCAACGATCGTCGAATGTAGTTCGACGATTCGTCATACTGAGCTCGACGAAATGACTTGGTCTCCTGAACTGAATTCTCTGGTCTTGAGGGCAGCTTCCAAACCTAAACACTAACCCTTAGACTCAATTCTAATTGACCTTTAAATCTATATAATGAGGTCAAAACAGGTTTCCAAAGAGACATAGTGATCCTTGCCCAAATCAGTAATAGGGTGTTCCAATAATTCGTCTATCTCGACACGTAGTTCGTTGATCTCGACACGCCTCGTCGAGCTCAACTCGACACAACGACATACGGGTAGGGACACGCCCGTGTCTCTACCCGTGTCATGCAATTTGTCGATCTCGACACACAGTTGGTCGATCTCGATATGTCTCGTCGAGCTCAAATCGACACAATGACACATTGATAGGGACACGCCTGTGTCTCTACCCGTGTCGTGCAATTTGTCGATCTTGACAGGCAGTTCGTCAATCTCGACACGTTGTGTCGAGTTCAACTCGACACACACGCATACGTCTAGGTACATGCCCGTGTCTCTACCCGTGTCACTTCATAAGGGTAGTGACACGCCCGTGTCACTACCCGTGTCCTTCTCTGGACATACTCGAGTCATCGACTCGAGAGCTGGCCACTCCCACACGGGTAGGGACACGCCCGTGTCTCTACCCATATCCTATGCCTGACTGAATTGTCCTCATTTTCACATGTGCTGCCTAGTTGTCAGCACTCACCCTGAACCCAAATCAGCTCTCCTGACTCAATAACACGCATGAGGGGCCTAGTGTGATTCGGGACGTTACAATACTCCACCGGCACATGATCAGTCTCGATCACTTGAGCTGGATCTTTAACGGCTTTCCAAAGAACCTAGATGTGAAACACATCATGTAATCCACCCAAGTCTGCCGAAAGAGCTAGCCGATATGCAGCCTCCCCAACTCGCTCGACCACTTCATATGGGCCAAGGTACCGTGGGCTCAACTTTTTTAGACATCAAATCCTGGATACGCCTTTGAAGGGTTTAATCTTCAAGTATACCCAATCACCCACCGCAAACTCCACATTCCGGTGCTTGGCATTGTAGTATTTTGCTTGACGATCCTGGGTTATTAATAGCCGCTCTCGGATAGTGAGTATTGCCGAGTTCGCTTCCTCGACTTCGTTACGCTTATAAACTTTGGATTCTCCTGCTTTTGCCCAAGCCAACGATGTACGACACTTCTGACCATACAGAGCTTCAAACGATACCATGTCGATGCTCGCTTGGTAGATGTTATTGTAGGCAAACTCTAGCAGATAGAGATGATCTTCCCATCTCTTCCTAAAGTCCAGGGCGCGCATACGGAGCATATCCTCCATGGTT
The DNA here is from genome assembly GCA_039583875.1 of Platanthera guangdongensis. Lineage (NCBI taxonomy): Eukaryota > Viridiplantae > Streptophyta > Magnoliopsida > Asparagales > Orchidaceae > Platanthera > Platanthera guangdongensis. The sequence goes on from CM077167.1 coordinate 126,663,166, forward strand.
CTATTGGTCCTCTCAAACTGGTCATTCGTTTGGGGATGAAAGGCCGTACTGAATGCCAATTTTGTGCCCAATAGCTGATGGATTAGCCTCCAGTCACTCGACGTGAACCGCCCATCACGATCAATTACGATGCTCTTAGGAACACCGTGTAGCCATACAACCTGCTCAACATAAAGCTTTGCCAAACTTTCCACATAATTGTCCCTTTTATTTGGAAGGAAGTGTGTCACTTTTGTCAGCCGGTCTACAATCACCCAGATTGAATCGTTCCTGTGTTGAGATCTGGACAACCCGTGTATGAAAGCCATTTAAATATCATCGAACCTCCATTCCAGAATCGGCAAAGACTTCAAGAAACCAAATCTGATATCTGTTTACTTAATATAACTAGTAACCATAATGAGTTATGACATAAAAGACTAGGTCATATAAATCTGAAAAACTTTGCTAGGTTATCTAAAGACAATCTTGTTAGAGGTCTACCTTATGCTCCCTACAAGAAGGAAGGTCTCTATAGGGCTTGTCAATTAGGTAAGCAAACTAAATCTAGTTTCAAATCCATTAATAAAAGTGATTCACCTAGGATTTTCTATTTACTACACATGGATCTATTTGGACCCATTGTTGTACAAAGCCTAGGAGGGAAATCCTACACTTTGGTTATTGTAGATGACTTCTCCAGGTTCACTTGGGTATCCTTTCTGAGATCTAAGTCAGATACCTTCAAGGTTCTTACAGATTTTCTCAGGACCATACAGATTAAGTTCTCTACTCATGTTGCATTGATCAGAAGTGATCATGACACAGAGTTTGAGTCTCTTCTTATGCATGAGTTCTGTGAGAAAGAAGGTATCAAGCATTGCTTCTCAGCTCCTAGAACTCCTCAACAAAATGGGGTAGCTGAAAGAAAAAATAGGACACTCATTGAAGCTGCAGGTACATTACTTGTAGATGCTTACATGCCACTATTCTTTTGGGCAGAGGCTGTGAACACTGCAAACTATATCCTGAACAGAAGCCTGATACATAAGCTAAAGAATAGGACTCCCTATGAATTACTAAAAGGGAAGAAACCTAAAATCAACTATTTTAAAGTCTTTGGTTGTATATTTTATATTCACACAAACAACAAAAGATATATTAGAAAGTTTGAGGCTAAGGCTGAAGAGGGAATTTTTCTAGAATATTCCCAAATAAGCAAAGCCTATAGGGTTTGTAACAAATCATCTCTGAAAATTGAAGATTTCATTTATGTTTCTTTTGATGAAGCTAACATGTATTGCAAGGAGAAAGAAATTTCTACCAATAGCACTTTGCAGGTACCTCACTTGTGTGAGAGTTTGGATGAACTAAACCTTACCCAAAAGGTTCCAACACATCCTTCCCCACAAGTTAATGAAGAGAGTGAAAATGAAAGCATTGAAGGAATTGAACTTCCTCCAACAGGAAACACAATTCCACAAGAGGAATTAATCCAAGATGATATTACAGAACCAACTCCACCAGCTGATCTTGTCACACTTAGGGATCACCCCAGATATCAAGTGATTGGAGACATATCAGCAGGTGTACAGACAAGGAATTAACTCAACCAAGATGTGATGCATGCCTGTTTTCTCTCTCAAGTTGAACCTCTATCCATTCATGATGCAGAGCAAAATCCGCACTGGATCATTGCAATACAGGATGAATTAAACCAATTTGAGAGATGTAGAGTTTTGGATTTGGTTCCAAGACTCCAAAACTACCCAGTAATTGGAATCAAATGGGTATACAGAAACAAGCTGGATGCATAGGGAACAATAGTGAGAAACAAGGCTAGGCTTGTTGCTCAAGCTATAGGCAAGAGGAAGGAATTGATTATGAACAGACATTTGCACCTGTTGCAAGATTAGCAACAATCAGAATATTCCTTGCCTATGCAGCCCACAAAAGATTCAAGGTCTACCAAATGGATGTGAAGAGTGCATTTCTCAATGGTGTACTTTAAGAAGAGGTTTATGTTGAAAAACCTCCAGGTTTTGTCTCTCCAACTCACCCCTCTTATGTTTTCAAATTGCATAAAGCTCTTTATGGTCTAAAGCAAGCTCCAAGAGCTTGGTATGAGACCCTAGCTAGCTTTCTTTTAGAGTATAAATTTACAAGAGGAATAATAGATAAAACCTTATTCACTAGACATCATAAGGATCAAATTTTGTTAGTACAAATTTATGTGGATGACATCATCTTTGGGTATACTAATTCCAAATTGTGCAAGAGGTTCTCTGACCTCATGCATTCTAAATTCGAAATGAGTAATATGAGTGAGCTTTCCTACTTCCTTGGTCTCCAAGTGAAGCAGTTGTCTGATGGCATTTTCATCTCCCAAGCTAAGTATGCTAAGGAGCTTCTAAAGAAGTTTGGGATGGTTGATGCCTCAGCAATAAAAACACCAATGACTACAAATACTGTAGTGGACTCTGATGCATCAGGGAAACATGTAGATCAGAAACTATATAGGGGCATTGTTGGGTCCCTATTATACCTTACAACAAGTAGACCTGATATCATGTTTGCCACATGCCTTTGTGCTATGTTCCAAGTGAACCCTAAAGAATCTCACCTTATTTTTCTAAAAAGAATTTTGAGATATATAAAGAGTTGTCCTAGTCTAGGCCTATGGTATCCCACTGAGTCAGAGTTTGAGTTAACTGGATACTCAGATGCTGACTATGCTGGATGTAGGGTGGACCGGAAAAGTACTTCAGGAACCTGTCAGTTCCTAGGTATGAGATTAGTGTCCTCGTTTTGTAAAAAACAAACATCAGTTTCAGCCTCAACTGCTGAAGCAGAATACATGGCTGCTGGCAGTTGTTGTTCTCAAATATTATGGATATAAAATCAATTACTAGACTATGGTCTCAACTTAAATAATTCAACTCTATATTGTGATAATACTAGTATTATAACAATAGCACATAATCCAGTTCATCATAGTAGGACTAAGCATATAGGTATAAGACATCATTTCATTAGAGAGTGTGTGGACAAAAACAAAATCAATCTTATCTATATCCCCACTGATTTGCAAAGAGCTGATATTTTCACCAAACCCTTGGATGAAAGAAATCATTTGTTCTTTATAAATCAGCTTGGAATTATTAATGGAGAAGACTTAGTTTAGTTTATGTCTGCACTCGACGAATTTTCTAGAGTTCGTCGAACGGAGCTCGATGAACTAGGGAAAGTTCGGGAGATATTCGTCGAATGAAGGCTGACGAACTCGCCGTGTGTGAAGTTGTTTTCGTCGAACGGAGCTCGACGAATCCACTTCAGAAAACTTTCGTTGAATGGAGCTCGATGAAATGTCTTCAAATCTTCAGACTGAGCTCGATGAATTATTTAAATCTAATTTATTTCTTCGAACCCAGATCGAAGATTGTTTTATTTTTCGTGGAACGGAGCTTGTCGATTCATATTCCTAAAAACCCTATATTTAGGTTTTCTTCGACCTCCGTCCCGCACTTTCTGTTCCCTTGCACTTGATTGCCGTTTTTCTCTTTTGCAGGTGATTCCAATGGCTATTCCAGTAGGTGTCCTAACCAGAATGAAGTTTGACATGGGCTTTGACGTCGACTTCAAATCCTTTCAACATTCAGATCCAATATTTCTGCGTATACTGGAACTTCTGGAGGAACAAAAACTTAAAAATCTGATGTCAACAAGGATAAAACTGTCTTCAACTGAAATCAGAGAATGGGTTTACACATCTACATTAGTGGAGAACCCTATGATCGGAACAATTGCAGGTAACTCTGTACCCTTATCTCCCGCAGTACTTACTGAAATTTTTGGATTGATTAATGGTGAAGAACAGTTAGAAATCGATTCAGAAAAATATGATATGATGTTGAGTTTAATGGGATATACTGGAGATAATCTCAATAAGTTGTTAAAGAAACATCTATCTATAGAATTTAAGTTCTTGGCAGACATTGTAGGAAAGGTTTTGCTGGGAAAGCATACTGCCCATGACTACATTACCAGACACCAGTTTCTGGTTATATGTGCAGTGATTAATAAGAAGGAAGTGGATTGGGCTCAAATCATATTTGATTTGATAAAGAAAAAGAACTGTTGGGTATTTCATCCACATGAACCCAGATTTGATGAAGTCACCCTGGAACTAAGATGAATTAAGTTGTATTTGATGCTTGGTTTGAGCTATATGTTTGCAGGAGTTTCACTGGGAAGTTTAGAACAATGTCAGCCCACAGTGGGTCACCAAACACAGGAAATGTGCATTGTTATCCCTCATTGCATATTCCAAGGTGTTGACTCATGTGTGGTCTCTCTATTGGGATACACTTCATATTCAAGCTATTGGACTATGGGAAAGGCATTGGAAGTTGGCTACTCTAGAAGAATCAGTTTTTCCAACCTCAGAAAAATTCTAAGTGTTTTACTCGAGTAGTGCTTTCACCTACTCGAGTAGTCTGGGTATAAGTTACTCGAGTAAAGGAATCCTGTACTCGAGTAGACATAGTCATATACTGGAGTAGCTAAGTCATCTACTCGAGTAGACCAAGTCATATACTCGAGTAAGTATACTCACCTACTCGAGTAGATAGAAATATACTCGAGTAGTTCATTTTACCTACTCGAGTAGTTCATGTGTCACCCGTGTACCTTGCAGTTTCCCTAATCCAAAATTTTTTTTTTTCTAAGTCTTTTACTCGAGTAGAACCTTCACCTACTCGAGTAGGTTACTTCCTCTCGAGTAGTTTAGTTCATCTACTCGAGTAGTTACCAACAGACCTCCTCAGAATTTTTCTAAGTATTCCACTCGAGTAGTACTTCTTGAACTCGAGTAGGTTATGTAATATACTCGAGTAGCTCTTCATGTACTCGAGTAGATCTTCTATATACTCGAGTAGGTCTCTTAGTATACTCGAGTAGTTCTGTCTATATACTCGAGTAGTTGATCTCTATATACTCGAGTAGTCTGTTTATACTTACCCGAGTATGTTTCCCATCATATACTCGAGTAGCTATTCAACTACTCGAGTAGTTATTGACTTACTCGTGTAGTTGGCCAAATATTTCCGAAAATTTTCTAAGTCATTTTTCTGACGGGATTTTTCAAATCACGCGACTTGATTGGTCCACGTGTACATCATTATGACTGATTATGACCGTTAGTCTCTCCTATATAAGGTCTTTTCAGAAAATGACAAACCCTATGTTTTTCTCAAAGCTTTCTTGTAATCTTTTTTTCGAGAAATATTCTTCAGCCGCCGATCTCTGACTTTCGCGAAACAGAAGCCGCCGCCGCTGCCTTCTTCTCCGGCAAAAGCTTCTACTTTCAGAGGATTATTTTGAAGAAAAGTTACAGATCGAGATCGACTTCACTGATCATATTTTCTCTCGATTTCTGTAAAAGGAAGTAGATCCAGATCGAGGCCGAGACCTTCTTCACCGATTTCTGAAAATGCTACAAAGTTGAAAAGAAGAAGATCCTGGCCATTTCCTTCAGATCTGAGTGATTTACTGTTTGTTTTCTTGTGAACTCTTTATTAATCTTGTAGGAGAAATCTTCTCAGAGTGTAGGAGTTTTTCACTCCGAGTTTGTAGGAAGTGCTATCTTCCGAGGTGTAGATCCGTTTTGTTGGATCGAGTTTGTAGGAACTTTGTTCCGAGGGTAGGATCGATTTGTGATCCGAGATAGTGGAGTAGCCGAGTCTAGTTGATTGCTAGATCGGTGAGGGAAAGTGGATGTACCCAAGGTTGGGAAACCACTATACATCTTGTGTCGTCTGTGATATTGGTAGATATTTCTGTGCAGTGCTATAATCAATTTTTATTCTGCAAAAGACGCACAAACCACCTATTCACCCCCCTCTAGGTGATTTAGGTCGACAGCAGTTTTCTTTCAATTGGTATCAGAGTGTGGTTCATCGTTAAAAGGTTAACACCTTGATCAGATCCAGATCTATTGTCTGAAAAACTCTACCATAAAATGGACAAGGGCAAAGATTTTGCCAAGCTTCCTCTGTGCAACAAAAACAACTTTCCCATGTGGAAAGAAAGGATAAAATTTTTCATGGAAGCTGTGGATCCAAGGATCTTCATGATCGTTGAAGAAGGTCCTTACGTTCCCATGACTATGTCCACTATCGACCCTACCAAGAGAGTTCCGAAAAATCTAATGGATCTCGACAAAGACGAGATTGCACTTGTCTCTCTCGACAAGAAAGCTAAGAACATCATAGTAAGTGCAGTCGATGACTCGATGCTGCAGAATTTGATTCACTGTCAATCAGCTAAGGAAATGTGGCACTCCTTAGTCACTTTGATGGAAGGGACTGAAGAAGTAAGAGATGATCGGAGATCCCTTCTCAATCAAAAATATGAAGCGTTCCGACAAGGGAACAAGGAAACAATTGCCGACACCGTTGAGAACTTCTTCAAGATTGTAAATGGCCTAAGGGTGTATGGTTGTGTCTTCACAAACGGAGAACTGAACGACAAATTCTTGAGATCCCTAACCAAGGAATGGGATAACAAGGTATGTGCCATCAGGGAGTTTGGGAAGCTAGCTGAAACGGACCCGCAAAATCTCTTTGGAAAGCTTATGTCCTATGAACTCCAAATCTACACAAGAAAAGCTGAAGAAGAGAAGGGCATGTCTGCTCTAAAGGAGAAATCTGTCGCTCTGAAGGCAGACACCTCCAGAAAGACTAAGGATGCCTCCCCCGCTCCAGCTCCAGAAGTTGATGAAGAAGAAGAAACATCAGAGCCCAGCACCTCAGGCTCTGAACTATCTGAAGGAGAGTTCTCCTTGATCTCAAGGCAATTCAAGAAGTTTCTTAATAAAAAGAAACAATGGAAAGGCAAGGATTCCTCACACAGAAGATCGCGGCGCGATGACGATCGACAAAGAAAAGGCTCAAGCAGCCACGACAGGTATAACACTAAACAGAACAAATACGTTTCAACTGACATCATTTGCTACTGTTGCAATAAGCCAGGTCACGTCATTGCTAACTGCCCTCACAAGAATAAGGAGGGTGGCAGAAGGGAAGACAAGAAATCTTCACACAACAGGAAGAGGAAAGAGAAGAGCCTCATAGCCAAAAGGAGCAAGACTCTTAGCGACTCCGACTCCTCAGAGTCAAGAGAAGAAGAAGAAGCTTACTTTGGGCTAATGGCTCAAACAGATGATGAACAAGAGCCCCAGTTCACTGGGAAGGTAAACTCTCACACCCCTCTCTCAGAGTCTGAAGTCTCTGAACATGATTGCGAGAGTAGCTCCTCTGACGATGAGTCAGAATTGATGGCCCAGTATAAGGAGTTAATCATGGCTTATGACAAATGTCATCGAGTCGTGAAGACTCAGGCTAAAGAGATCAAATCTCTAAAAGCCGAAGAGAGCAACTTGAGAGAGAAAGTCGCAAAGACTGACTCCCTCGAAGAAAACTTCAATAATGCTATTGAAGAATACAACAAGGCTCTCGAGCACCTTGACCTGAAGGAGAAGATCATCAAAGGTTTGGAAGTCGAACGTGCGGATGAAAGGAAACTTGTTGAGAGTTTCTCTAAGCCCAAGACGGTTCTTCCATTCGTTGCCGAATTCTCAGCAAAGGCCAAGGGAGCTGGACTAGGCCATGAAGAAGCTCCTAGTAAATCATCTAGGAGAAACAAGAATCAACGGAAAAATAAGGCCGCCAAAAAGGCCTCAACCGAAGAAAAGGGAAAAGCCCCTCAAAATCAAACCACATTCAGAAAGGTCGTCTTTCCAACAAATGAGTTTGATTTTGACTCATCATACGGGCACTTTGCTAGGCCTACTTATGTAGAGGCAAAGTCCCGTTATCAAGGATGGGCTCGACCCCGAAACTTTGGCAAAAGTGTCTTTAAGGCACCTTATGAAGAAGTTGTTCTTCAGAGCTATGGCCCTTTCAATCATGGGCATAACTTCAAGAACGGACCAAAGACAAAGTCTGCTGTAGAAAAGCCTATAAAGGAGAAGAAGTCATGTGATTGCCATCACCATGAGGCATCTTCCTCCAAGATTGCTACCCCTACTAGACCAAAGTTCCAAAAGGTCAAGCAGGAGATCTTGAGGCAAAGGTACAACAGATTTGACTGTTGGTGCTGTGGCAAGGTTGGTCACTTCGCCATAGATTGCTGGTTCAATTCCAGAAACGCTGCAACCCCTCATGTCAGCAATATGAGAAAGACCGCCCATAATGCCAACACTCGCAGGGGGAGCACTCTAACCCGAGACCAAGGACACAAACGTGTTTGGGTTCCTAAGGCTAATTGATTGTGATTGCAGGGATGTCCAAAGGCCAACAAAATGCCTATCTGGTAATTGTACAGCGGATGCTCTCGGCATATGATCGGGACGAGAGGCCTCATTCAGAACTTTACTCCGGTCGTGAACGGACCAAAGGTCATCTTTGGAGGTTCAGACCGTGGAATTACTAGAGGCTATGGTATGATTACTAACGACAATGTATCCTTATCGGATATGGCCTATGTTTAAGGATTGGAACACAATCTCATTAGCATAAGCCAACTCTGCGACAAAGGATACATAGTTGAGTTCCATGCTGATAAGTGCTTGATAAAATCCGTTGACAATATGGAAACGATTCTATCCGGCACTCGAATCAGGAATATTTTCTGTTTAAATTTCATCTGTATAGATTCCTCCACACCAGTGTGTCTTTTGGCAAAAGATAGTGCGTCTCTTGGTGACCAATGGCACAAGAGACTAGCACATATTAATTTCAAAACAATTAATAAATTATTTTCAATGAACTTGGTACGTGATGCCCCAAATGTCAAATGCGTCAAAGACAGACCTTGTCATGTATGCGTAAAAGGCAAGCAAACAAGGGCTACCTTTAAAAGCACTGTTGGCAAAGACTCTAACAGATGTCTCCATCTATTGCACATGGACTTGTTTGGTCCACTGCAGATTAGAAGTTTGGGAGGCAAGGAATATACATTGGTAATTGTTGATGACTACTCGCGCTTTGCGTGGGTGTTCTTTCTTAAACACAAGTCAGATACCTTTGATATCTTTACCAATTTTGTCAGGCAAGTCCAGAATGAATACAACTGCTCCATAGTCAAAATCAGAAGTGACAACGGAACAGAGTTCAAATCTGGGGCCATGACAGAATTCTGTGAAAGCTTAGGTATCTTTCATGAGTTTTCCTCTCCTCGTACTCCACAACAAAATGGAGTGGCTGAGAGAAGGAACAGAACACTTATAGAGGCCTACAGGACCATGTTGAGTGATGCTTCACTACCAGAGTACTTCGGGCCGAGGCCGTCAACACTGCATGCCACGTGCAAAATCGAGCACTCATAAACAAAGACCACAATAAGACTCCTTACAAACTTCTGAAAGGCAGAAAACCAACAGTCTCTTACTTTAGAATCTTTGGCTGCAAATGCTTCGTACTTAACAATGGCAACTATCATACCACTAAGTTCAACAAAAAGAGCTTTGAAGGTATTTTTGTAGGATACAGTAGCCATAGTAAGGCATATAGGATTTTCAATAGAAAAACCCTAGTGGTGGAAGAATCGATACATGTTGTATTTGATGAGACGAGCTTGCTGCAAAGTAATCCGTCTAGTGTGCTCATTGAAGATGCAGGTGAAAAGATGAAAAAAACCAGCCTGGATGATCCGTCCGAAGAAGAAGGCGAGAAGTTCATTAAGATCACCTCTCCCACTCCTATTTGAGAGACCGATGATCAAAATGAAGTAGTCATCCAGGATGAAGAAATCACACCGGTGCTTGAAGATAATCCAGTTGCAAAGACTCTAGAGCTCAGACATCTGAAGGATCACCCCATGTACCAGATCATAGGAGATCCCCGGGATGGTGTCAGAACTCGGAGAGGTTCAACTAATGAGAATCTTCATTTGAGTTTTCTCTCGCAGGTTGAACCAAAAAAATTTGAGGAAGCAAACTCAGACGCATCGTGGATAATGGCAATGGAAGAAGAGCTAAATCAGTTCAAGCGCTGCAATGTGTGGATGCTGGTTCCAAGACCCAAGGGAAAGAACATCATTGGAACAAAATAGGTCTTCAGGAACAAGATGGATGAAGACGGGACTATCATAAAGAACAAGGCCAGACTCATCGCTAAAGGCTATCGTCAAGAAGAAGGAATCGACTTCGACCAGACATATGCTCCAGTGGCGAGACTGGAGGCAATAAGGTTGTTCTTAGCATATGCTGCCTTCAAAGGCTTCGCTGTCTATCAGATGGACGTGAAGTCGGCCTTCCTGAATGGTAACTTAAAGGAGGAAGTGTTTGTGGAACAACCTCTAGGTTTCGTTGATTCTAACTTTCCCGATCATGTCTATTTTCTACACAAGGCCTTATATGGTCTGAAACAAGCTCCTCGAGCTTGGTATGAAACGCAGTCTACCTTTCTACTTGAAAACAAGTTCACAAGGGGAAAGATAGACAAGACATTATTTCTTAGGGAAATAAAAGGCAAGATTTTTCTAGTACAAATCTATGTCGATGACATTATCTTTGGCTCTACAGATAACAACCTCTGCAAAAAGTTCTCAAAACTTATGCAAGGGAAGTTTGAAATGAGCAGTATGGGCGAGCTGAAGTATTTCTTAGGGCTTCAAGTGAAACAATCTGAAGATGGAATTTTAATCTCACAGACCAAATTCACCAAAGAGCTAATTAAGAAATTCGGAATGGAGAACGCAACCTCTATGAGGACTCCAATGGGCTCAACTATGTCTCTGGAAAAGGATGAAAAAGGGAAACCTTTTGATGAAACCAAGTACAGAAGCATAATTGGATCCTTGCTCTACCTTACTGCCAGTAGGCCTGACATAATGTTCTCAACATGTGTCTGTACTAGATTTCAGGTGAACTCTAAGGAATCTCATTACGCTGCTACAAAGCGGATCCTGAGATACCTTAAAGGCACACTAAATCTTGGCTTATGGTACCCAAGAAGTAATGACAGTGAACTAATTGGATTTTCAGATGCAGATTTTGCAGGTAGAAAAGACAACCGGAAAAGCACCTCAGGGACTTGCCAATTCTTCGGAAGAAGGCTAATTTCCTGGAGTAGCAAGAAGCAGAACTGTTTCGCAATCTCAACGACCGAGTCAGAGTATATCTCTGCAGGCAGTTGTTGCGCACAGTTGCTATGGATAAAGAATCAGTTCGAGGACTACAACCTGCAGTTCAAGGATATACCCTTGTACTGTGACTCCTCCAGCGTAATTGCAATACCCAACAATCCAGTCTCCCACAGCCGGACAAAGCATATTGAGCTAAGGTACCACTTCATCCGGGAACATGTGGAGCATGGAGACATAGATCTCCAATATGTGCCTACAGACAGGCAAGTTGCAGATATCTTCACCAAGCCGCTGGACGAGACAAAGTTCTCATTCGTCAAGACAGAGCTTGGGATGCTCAACAAAGAGGACTAAAGAAGGCTGAATGAATAAGAAGCAAGTAATTGCAAAGGGTTAGTCAAAAAATCCATTCTTTCTTAACTTTATCAAAATTCCACTTTATCTAAAGATCTACTCGAGTATATGAATGAACCTACTCGAGTACGTGCACTGACCTACTCGAGTACCTAAAGATCTACTCGAGTAAGTTTCTGACCTACTCGAGTAAGTCAATACCTACTCGAGTAAGTCTCTCACCTACTTGAGTAAGTCCTTTTCTACTCGAGTAGCTTTTCTTACATACTCGAGTAGCTCCAGTTAACCTACTCGAGTAGATTCTTTATCTACTCGAGTATCCTCTCTCTCCCGTGTCCTGATTTCCAGTTTTTCAAAATTTGTTCTATTCGCCACCCAAGGCTATATGCCGCCTCTTTCTTTAAATTAATTAGCGGAAATTTAAGAATTATATATATATACGAAATTGCGAAACATCAAACTTACTCGACATCATTTCTATCTCTCGAGTACCCTGTCTCTTCGTCTACCCTGCCGACTCGCCTCCGCCGCTGTTACAGAGCTTTCACCCTCAACTCCTCCAGTCAATAGCATCCATGGTGACTTCTCACAAGATCGGCGTCGGCTCCGAACTCGTCACCGACGGTATTGCAGGGCTCTCTGAGGATTTCCACAACCTCCTCATTCTTCTCGACACCGCCGGCCTATCCTTCATACTCCAAGAACCCTGTCGCGTTCTCTTCCCCGATGTTGTAGAATTCTTCTCAAATCTCAAGGTTCGACGGAATGGCAAAGTCCTAAAATCAACAGTTAAGGGTCTGAAACTACAGTTCACCAAGACCTCTGTCTCTCAACTTCTCCATTTACCTATTGTTGATGAAGAAGATGATCTGGATGCTGAAGATTCTGACCGAACCACACTATTCTGTGGTATTTCTCCTGAAGCTCAGTATATTAAGAGGTCCGACATGAATGCTGAAGGAAAATTTCTGGTAGACATCATTGGCAAAATTCTTCTCTGCAAGACACACTCCATCCGAGACATTCCCTCATACTTCTTTAATATAATGCAAGCAATTGTTTGCCGCAAGAAATTTCAATTTGGTATGCTGATTTTGGACAAGATAAAGGACAGCATTAAATCCCCCAACTACGCAAGAATTATATATCTGCTCCTTCATGAAACCAATCCTGAAGTATTCAACTTCTCAAAAGGGACTCCACTTCACCACATGAAGAAGGTCTCCATCTCTTCAATTCAGAGATGGGATCTCAAGCTCCAGAACTCTGCCCAAGCTGCAAAGGTCTCAGAAATCCCAGTAGTTCTTGCTGCAGAGAACAGGACTCCATCTCCCTCTCCTCGTCATGTGGCCAGCTCCTCTAGTGCACTAAGTGAGGGGGAGCCTGCTCCATCTAGCCCAATCAGGCCACCCTCTCCTCAGCCAGAGATTCCATCCCTACCTCATACTCCAAAGAGTCCAGCCACTTCCTCAGAGCAAATACCTCATGACACTCTTCTGTCCACAGCTGCTGCCATAGATGCCATGATTGCAGAGCTCACTGAAGATGTGCTTCCCCCTCCTCCTCTATCTCCTCCAGCTCCAACCATTGAACATCACAAAGACTTGTCTCCAGCACAGTCTCCTGCCCATTCTCCAGCCAGAACTCCAACTCCTTCTCCTCCTCCTCCTCCAGCAGATAAGCCAAACACCATTTTCATTTCTGATGAGCCTTCTCCTGAGCCAGCTGAGGCTACTCTCAGAAACATTGATTTCTCCATTCCCCATGCTACAGAAGATTTGGATGCTGTCATTCATACCACCAAAGCTCCCAACTCAGTGCTTATTGAATAAATAGCTCCTTGGGTACCTCCTCCTATCCCTACTGCTGCTACAGTTCCCTCCTCCTCAGATATGCTGCAAAGTATTACCATTCTTCTTCAAGAACAAAGACATCACTTTGACACCTCTCTAAAGGTGGTCACTGATAAGGTCACTGCTCTTGAGACTGAGATGAGCAGAGATTTTGCTGAAATTCAACATAACACTGACAAGCTAAAGTACCTGTTCCAACTTGGTGGTAAAGCTCTTGACCATACTATCACTAGTATTGGCAATGTTATGGAACAAGGTGTAACCTTGGCAAACAATCAGATTGAGCTAGATAAGAGGACTGAAGCCAACAAGATGAAGATATGTGAAGAGGTTGGCATCTTCAAAGATGACACCTTAGGGACAGTATCTGTTGAAGTCAGAAAGGGGGAGGGCTTGATAAAAGAACTTAAAGAACAGGTAGAAAAATCTACTGCTCAAAAGACAGTTGAATGGGAAGCTCATATAAAGACCATTCATGACGATGTGCTTTCCCAGATACAGAGTGTCAAATTTCACACCTATGACACTACTGTCTGGATGCACAACCAGATCTTGCCAGATCTTGCAGTTGACCCAAACCTCATTCCCCATCATCTCAACCCACTGGCCATAGATGTCACTGCCCCAGCTGTTCCTCAACAACCTACCTTCTCTCCCAGGCCTGGAGACTCAGTTGCTCCACCAGATACTTATGTTCCAGGCTGGGAAGACGATCCTGCTGATATATTCCTTCAAGCTCCTCCAGAGATCAGAACCATGAAGAAAAGGAAATATGGTGAAGGCCCCTCTGCCAGCAGATCTGCTCCTTCCAAAGCACCTGAACATGCTGAAGCCTAGTCTCCAACTTCAAAGTCTCTCATCTTGGACACACTCAGGTTGGTCATAGATCACAGTGAGAACAGAAGCCTTCACTACAGTTCCCAGGAATGGGAGTTATACGAGAAGTCCATGCTAAAAAGAAGGATCCATGAGAGAGAGTTTGGGAGAAATAACCCTGCTGCTCCTCCAAGTCCTCCTAAGTACTTCCCAAAGCCATTCAGCTACCTAAGGAGACAACAAGAGAAGATGGATAAGCAATCCCAAGCCCAAACCTAAAAAGATGATGAGAAATTGAAATGACTAATTGTAGACTTGATGTTTTTGGAAACTTAAATATATATATATATATACAATTCTTCATTCTGTCTAATTATCTTTTTCATTATCCTTTGCTTACCTGCTTATATTTTTCTACTTAGTTTCTTTTATATCCATAATTCACCTTAGTGTAAAGGGTTCTGACTTCAACAAATAGGGGGAGATTTTTGGGTATTTCATCCACATGAACCCAGATTTGATGAAGTCACCCTGGAACTAAGATAATTAAGTTGTATTTGATGCTTGGTTTGAGCTATATGTTTGCAGGAGTTTCACTGGGAAGTGTAGACCAATGTCAGCCCATAGTGGGTCACCAAACACAGGAAATGTGCATTGTAATCCCTCATTGCATATTCCAAGGTGTTGACTAATGTGTGGTCTCTCTATTGGGATATACTTCATATTCAAGCTATTAGACTATGGGAAAGGCATTGGAAGTTGGCTACTCTAGAAGAATCAGTTTTTCCAACCTCAGAAAAATTCTATGTGTTTTACTCGAGTAGTGCTTTCACCTACTCGAGTAGTCTGGGTATAAGTTACTCGAGTAAAGGAATCCTGTACTCGAGTAGACATAGTCATATACTCGAGTAGCTAAGTCATCTACTCGAGTAGACCAAGTCATATACTCGAGTAAGTATACTCACCTACTCGAGTAGATAGAAATATACTCGAGTAGTTCATTTTACCTACTCGAGTAGTTCATGTGTCACCCGTGTACCTTGCAGTTTCCCTACTCCAAATTTTTTTTTCTAAGTCTTTTACTCGAGAAGAACCTTCACCTACTCGAGTAGGTTACTTCCTCTCGAGTAGTTTAGTTCATCTACTCGAGTAGTTGCCAGCAGACCTCCTCAGAATTTTTCTAAGTATTCCACTCGAGTAGTACTTCTTGTACTCGAGTAGGTTATGTAATATACTCGAGTAGCTCTTCATGTACTCGAGTAGATCTTCTATAAACTCGAGTAGGTCTCTTAGTATACTCGAGTAGTTCTGTCTATATACTTGAGTAGTTGATCTCTATATACTCGAGTAGTCTGTTTATACTTACCCGACTATGTTTTCCATCATATACTCGAGTAGCTATTCAACTACTCGAGTAGTTATTGACTTACTCGTGTAGTTGGCCAAATATTTCCGAAAATTTTCTAAGTTATTTTTCTGACGGGATTTTTCAAATCACGCGACATGATTGGTCCACGTGTACATCATTATGACCGATTATGACCGTTAGTCTCTCCTATATAAGGTCTTTTCAGAAAATGACAAACCCTAAGTTTTTCTCAAAGCTTTCTTGTAATCTTTTTTTCGAGAAATATTCTTCAGCCGCCTCTCTCTGACTTTCGCGAAACGGAAGCCGTCGCCGCTGCCTTCTTCTCCGGCAAAAGCTTCTACTTTCAGAGGATTATTTTGAAGAAAAGTTACAGATCGAGATCGACTTCACTGATCATATTTTCTCTTGATTTCTGTAAAAGGAAGTAGATCCAGATCGAGGCCGAGACCTTCTTCACCGATTTCTGAAAAGGCTACAAAGTTGAAAAGAAGAAGATCCTGGCCATTTCCTTCAGATCTGAGTGATTTACTGTTTGTTTTCTTGTAAACTCTTTATTAATCTTGTAGGAAAAATTTTCTCCGAGTGTAGGAGTTTTTCACTCCGAGTTTGTAGGAAGTGCTATCTTCCGAGGTGTAGATCCGTTTTGTTGGATCGAGTTTGTAGGAACTTTGTTCCGAGGGTAGGATCAATTTGTGATCCGAGATAGTGGAGTAGCCGAGTCTAGTTGATTGCTAGATCGGTGAGGGAAAGTGCATGTACCCAAGGTTGGGGAACCACTATACATCTTGTGTCGTCTGTGATATTGCTAGATATTTCTGTGCAGTGCTCTAATCAATTTTTATTCTGCAAAAGACGCACAAGCCACCTATTCACCCCCCTCTAGGTGATTTAGGTCGACAACAGTTTTCTTTCAAGAATAACAAGAAGGAAGTTTGCTTTGGAAGGATCCTAGGGATCTTCCTGAAGGAAAAGGATAATGAATCACTAGTCTCACCGACCATATTCATTAATGCCAGCAAGAGGATCATATGCACCTTATTTGGCATGTGGGAGAGGACCATATCTAAGCCATCCAAGGCTTTAACCTCTTCCACCACAACTTCTGAAAGCACCAGGGCTGTAAGAGCCACTCCCCACCCTGCTGAAGAGATCATTACACCCTCATCATCTCTTCCAGCTATTCCACCTACACTTCCATCCACAGTCCAAACCATCTCTCCAACTCCTCAACCACAATAACAACCCAACAACAACAACTATCTACTCATGTTCCTACTCCACCTACATCTCCACAAATTGATCTTACAAAGATCACATCTTCTACCCTTCAGGAAAACCAACCAGCAACACCACCTGATTCCCCCCATGACACATATATTCCCTCACCACCACAATATCCTCTTCCACAACATTTGTCCAGCATACCATCTTTCCATCTACCAATAGATACAATTATGCTAGATGCTACTCCTCCATCTCCTCCACATGTTTCTACTCACACAACATCTGAAACACCCACTGCTCCAATATTGGACCCCTCCACCATATCTTCCATCATTAATATCATCACACCCCTCATAAAATCAATCATAGTTGAGGCCATTATACCTCTTGATACCTCTATATCTACTCTATCTGCTCAACTTTCTTCCCTCACTGCTGCACCCTCTTCATTCAGGGGTCTGGCTCCAGTCTTCACTGAAACCAGGCAGGGGGAGATGCTTAATGAAGAAGTTGTAGCACCTCCAGCAAAAGCAGCAATCTCAGCTCCAGCAGCTCCAGTAACAGCAGAGGTAGAAGCTCTTCTAGAAGATACAGATTTAATTCCATGGGATGCAGATTTTATTCCTAATGATAGTGATGAATTGTAAATATACGTATTTTTATGCACATTAATTTAGTCATTTTCATTTATTTTCGTCGTTTTTACTTATTTTTGTTCAATAAATGCTCCTATTCTTATAAATTTACTCCTAACTTGTTTTCTTTAATTTTGCAGAAAAATTTCAAAATCTGCCAAAATTGGGAAGTACACGCCCGTGACAATTTGGTCACGCCCGTGACAGGGCCGTGACATTGCATTTCCCGTGAAATCAGACGATTTCTGAAGTAAAAGCTTGACACGCCTGGCGACACGCCCGTGTCACCTGACACGGGGAGTGACCCAAGCCCGTATCCTCTCCTCTCGACACTTTCCGCTTGACGATCGTCGAGTGTCGACACCAACAGTCATGCCCAGCGTCACGCCCGTGACCGACGGCGTGACTCAATCTCAGCTCGACGATTTCGACTCGACACTTTAAGCTCGACATTCGTCGAGTGTCGACACCAACTGACACGCCCAGAGTCACGCCCGTGTCCTAGGGTGTGACCTTTCCAGCTGGCCCGACAAGATGCTGCCGAAGACTTTTGACGCAACCCACGCCCGGTTCTACCTCCCCGACACGCCCAGAGTCACGCCCGTAACCTAGGGCGTGACTGCTGTGAACTCAGCCCGAAGTCAACTTTCCTGTCCAATCGCCGGCCGCCATCATGAATAGTACTGTCACGCCCCCCCCCCCCCCCCCCCCGACACGCCCGTGACGGAGGGCGTGTACTTAGAAATTTTTGCCTATAAATTGCACATTTCTGTAAGGTCCAAGGGTTCAGATTTTTGGGCCATTTTAGTGTCTTTTTGTGGGCTGCATCCGTGATTTCTAAAGCTATGTAAGGAGATTTCTCCCTCTTTTCTTTCATGTTTATTTTTGCTTTAGCTTTAGCTCTTGTAATAGCTTGTAATAGTTTCCTTTAATCAATAAAAATGTTAGATTTTCTCTTCATATTTGGCTTTGGAATGAACACTTGTGCCCACTTTCCTTCTCTTTTTTATCCTTGGTTTCATCTTTGTTCTTCATTTATGAAAAGTGTGTGTGTGTGTATGAGTGTAACATGTTTAATATTCATGTTTTTAACTTGTTTTCATGCTTGGGTATGATAGATTTTCTTCTTTTTCAACATGTCTTTTTCTTAAGAGAATCATGATTTCATTCCTATGAATTTTTAAAAGAGATTTGAAAGTGAACTTTATTTTCTTTTCTTAGTTTATTTTGTAGGATTGTAAAACCTCTTTTTGTTCTTTTCATTTTCTTTTTCACTTTTTTATCACTTTCATAAAAACATAAGAATGGAAATGTTGAAATTTTAATTTTTCAAAAACTTTGGTTTTTAATTTGTTTTGAAAAACTTTTGTCTTCTAAAAATTGTAATTTCTTCTTTTTATTTGTTTTTGACAAAACCTAAGCTTGAAAAAGTAAAAGTTTTAATTTTTAGGTAACTTTCATTTTGCTTTCAATTAGTGTGTGTGAGTGTATGAGCATAAATTTTCTTTTGTTCTTCTTAATTTTCATGTTGTGTGTGTGATTGTATGAGTATAACTTTTAATGTTTTGTTCAAATTATGTAGAGTGTGTGAGTGTAGGTGTTAGCTTTATTGCTTTCTCGAAATTCATATGGAGTGTGTGTGTTTGCGTGCATTTATTTCCGCCTACTCGTTAAGAGTTAAATGGCGCATCGTTTTCATTTTCAGTCCTACTCGTTCGAGTAGGACTAGTAATTTTCTTTCTTTATTTTTCCGCCTACTCACTTGAGTTAAATGGACGGACTTTATTTCCCGCCTACTCGTTTGAGTAGGATTTGTAATTTTTTTCTTTATTTTTCCGCCTACTCACTTGAGTTAAATGGATGGATCTTTATAGCTCTGTAATCGCATTTATGTTCTCCTACTCATTTGAGTAGGACTCGCTTTCATTTTAGTCCTACACGTTTGAGTAGAACTTGCAATTTTAAGCTTTTATTTCCCGCCCCCACTTGTTTGAGTGCGACTCGCAAATTTTAAACATGCAAATTTCTTTTATGTGTAACTTAGTTTTTGTTTAATTTATAATTTGAAGTGTGCGTGAGTTCTTGTTTTAGCTAACTTTTCTGTTTTCTAAATGTTTGTTATTTTTCTTGTGTCCCCTTCTTATAATAATCATTAGTGTTTAATTTCGAACTCACGGCTCATTAAATTATAAGCCGTCCCCATACCGATGTGTGGCTAATCGCTATTAGCCTCGGCATCGAAGAGCATTGGGACATTTAAAATGATTTGTAATAATTGAAGCTCTTTATTTTAATTTTAATTTAAGGACTTAAGGTTTACCCTGGGTTTACGATGCGTAGGACCACATATCGATGTGTGGGCCCTATTTCCGTAGTCCATATGCTAGCAAGCCGAGAGGCCGTGCATATGGACCGATCACCCCTGGGTAAATAGAGTTGCGTGTATACCCTCGAGAGAGGACAAGCGTAATTCTACCGGATTGAGTTCCCCACCCAATAGCGGGGTTCTTAGCGTAAAGCAGGCGTTAAGAGAAATCCTTCGTCGGACTAACGTTCGGTCGAATAGTCTTAATATAAAGGTGAGCGATATCCCTATAGCTAGGTGAGCTCACATTTGTGGAACCTCCACGGCCAAGTTGCCTTATTATTAATTTGAAAACTAAGTCTTTTAATTATTAAAAATTGTTTTAGTCTTAATCCGATTCGATGCCGAGCGTTAACCCTTCATCGAATATTTTCTAAATCGTTTTCTTTGCTCCTTTGCTTTTCTGTCTTTAGTTAATTAAAAAAAATCCACCTTACTTTCAGTAAAATAATAGTCCTCCCGAAGGAGTAAGAATAGTCAACATGACCCCGAGAACAATACGACCTCGGTATTCCCCCGAATATCGAGTACTACTTGCGATAGGTGCACTTGCCTCCTGTAGCACGCCCGCGGCGATCGACTCACCGAACCAACCACATTAAGAGTCTGTTCGCGGGCGCATCAAGTTTTTGGCGCCATTGCCGGGGAATCTCTTTTCGAGTTGCTATTTCGAATTCCGGAGTCTATTACTTTTACTTATTTTCTAAAAAAAAACTAAAAACTTTATTTAAAACAAAAAAAAGAGAAGTTTACTTTGTTTTATTTTTGTTTGGGTGTATGACTCGAGGACAACCCTCAGAGTCTGAAGATTTTGACTTCGACCCTGAGATCAAACGCTCTCTTGCGCGTATTAGATCTCAACGCCGAAATCCTTCTTTAGATCCCGAGGAATCTATCGGAGAACCTACTGTTATACATATGGCCGCCCCTAACCCTGCCCCGGCGGCCGAGCGTACTATGTCTTATTACGCCCGGCCTAACCTGGATGATTCTGGGTCGAGTATTGTTCGCCCTGCGGTGGCGAATAATAATTTTGAAATAAAGTCGAGTGTCATTAAAATGGTCCAAAACGCCGTGCAGTTCGATGGACTGCCGGATGAGGACCCGAATGTCCACTTGTCTAATTTCTTTGAGATATGCGACACCTTCAAGATTAATGGCGTCACTGATGACGCCATTCGTTTGCGCTTATTTCCTTTTTCCCTTAAGTCCAAAGCCAAGGCGTGGTTGAATGCCCTCCCGCGAGGATGTATCACCATGTGGGCTGAGTTGACGGAACGGTTCATAACGAAGTACTTTCCGCCCGCAAAAACTGCAAAGTTGCGGGCGGACATTTCTTCGTTTGTGCAAAACGATCCTGAGTCTCTATACGAGACTTGGGAACGGTTTAAGGAATTCCTCCGCCGTTGCCCGCACCACGCGCTGCCAACGTGGTTGTAAGTTCAAATTTTTTATAATGGGCTGAATTTTCAGACGCGTCAAATGATTGACGCGGCTTCCAGGGGTACGCTTAACAACAAAACCCCCGAGGCCGCCCAGGCTTTATTCGAAGAGATGGCTATAAATGCCTATCAATGGAACGTACCGCGGGGACGCCCAAAGCCGGCGGCTGGTCTTTTTGAAGTGGATGCCACTGCTCTCTTGACCCTTCAAGTTGAAAGGTTAACAAAGCAAGTGGTGGATATGTCTGCTGCCTCCTCCACTCCGCCTTGTTTTATTCCCCCTAACGTCTGCGTGGCTGAAGAGTTCGTGGACTTCATGAGAAATTCGGGTCGTCCTCCCTTCAACCCCAACAACAACCCTTATAGTAATAACTATAATTCGGGTTGGAGGAATCACCCCAACTTCTCGTGGAGCAACCCGAATAATGCTCAGCGCCCCCCTATTTCTTTTGCGCTCGGATTTCTTCCTCCTCCTCTTCCGAAACCCTCCCCGATGGAGGAAAATTTTTCGAAGTATATTGCGTCCAGCGAGTAAAATATCCGGAACATCACCGGATCGCTAAAAACTCTCGAACAACAGGTTGGACAGCTGGCGAGGATGATGTCCGAGCGCGCGCTCGGGGCACTACCGGGAAACACGGAGCCCAATCCGCGGGAGAACGCCAACGCTATAACCCTCCGTAGTGGAAAGGAGGTGGTCGATCCAAAACGGACCGACCCTCAGGTACATATTTCACCTCCGACCCCTCTTCCCCTTTCTTCTCTTACGCCGCCTTTACCAATTATAAAAGAAAAATTATTTTAAACAAGGCTCTTCCGTATCCGCATAAGTTAGATAACGAGCGTAAGGACGCGCAATATGAAAAATTTATTTTATTATTAAAAAAAATTCACATTAATGTTCCTTTTTGCGAGGCTATCTCGCAAATGCCCAAATATGCGAAATTTTTAAAAGAACTACTTTCTAATAAACATAAATTAGAGGATATTTCACATGTATCTCTCAACGCTGTCTGCTCGGCGGCCCTTACTAATAAATTGCCTGCAAAACAAAACGACCCAGGACGGTTTTCCATCTCGTGCCTTTTTGGCGATATATTAGTAAAGTACGCCTTAGCTGATTTAGGGGCTAGCATTAATCTAATGCCGTTCTCGCTCTTTTCACGTTTAGGTTTGGGTACTCCTAGTCCTACGAATATGCGCATCCAATTAGTGGATCGCTGGGTTAAGTTCCCTATCGGGGTTGTGGAGGACGTCCTTGTCCGAGTCGACAAGTTTACCTTCCCGGTAGACTTCGTCATCTTAGATATCGAGGAGGACGCCGAGGTACCAATAATACTCGGTCGCCCTTTTCTCGCCACCTTCCGCGCACTAATAGACGTTAGTAATGGTAGTCTTCTTCTCCGTGTAGGGGATGACCAAGTTACTTTCTCTATTAATCCCTCGATGGACAATTTGTCATCGAGCGACGATTTCTGCTACTCTTTAGATATCTTTTTTGGAGATCGTTCTTCTCCTGTTTTCGAGTCCGTATTTTTAAACGACGATGTTTATGCGCTCGAAAATTTTAAATGCGATGAGGATACTTCTTTATACTTGCCTTTCGAACCAATTGGTAAGAAAGACATAGGCATTAAAACCTCCCTAGAAGAACCGCCCATCCTAGACCTCAAACCCTTACCCGCATCACTCAAATACGCATTTTTGGGAAAAGGCGATACGCTTCCCGTTATCATTTCTTCGGACATGAGTGATTCGGAGACTTTCGATTTATTGGAAGTTTTATTTAAACATCGCCACGCAATTGCGTGGCAAATCTCTGACTTAAAGGGGATTAGCCCTCCTTTTGCACCCATAAGATTTTTCTTAACGATAATTGCCGCAAAACGATTCAGCCGCAGCGTCGTCTTAACCCAAACATGAAAGACGTCGTTAAAGCCGAAATTATTAAGTTATTAGACGCGGGGATTATCTACCCTATTTCGGACAGTGCATGGGTTAGTCCCGTGCATGTCGTGCTCAAGAAGGGCGGTCTTACCGTAGTGGCGAATGAGCATAACGAGCTCGTCCCAACTCGTATTGTTACGGTTGGCGAGTGTGCATCGATTATAGAAAACATAATTATGGCACCCGCAAGGACCATTTCCCTCTGCCATTTCTGGACCAGATTTTAGAGCGTTTATCCGGTCATCTGTATTATTGTTTTCTTGATGGTTTATCGGGGTTTTTCCAAATCCCCATTTCCCCCGATGATCAAGAGAAAACAACTTTTACTTGCCCATTTGGCACCTTCGCCTATCGAAGAATGCCATTTGGACTCTGCAATGCGCCGGCTACATTCCAAAGATGTATGCTGGCGATCTTTGGCGAGCTAGTAGAAGACATTATGGAAGTCTTTATGGATGACTTTTCTGTTTTCGGACCCTCTTTTCCCGATTGCCTTCACAATTTAGATCGTGTCCTTCAACGGTGCGAGGACACAAGCCTTGTTTTAAATTGGGAAAAATGCAACTTTATGGTTCGAGGAGGTTTGGTCCTCGGCCATATGATTTCGTCTAAGGGGATAGAGGTGGATAAGTCCAAGATAGAAATTATAGAAAAACTTCCGCAACCAACAAACGTAAAATCTATTAGGAGTTTCTTAGGCCATGCGGGATTTTATCGACGCTTCATTCAAGACTTTTCAAAAATAACAATGCCGCTTACTCACCTCTTGGAAAAGGAATCACGTTTCATCTTTAGTAGCGAATGCGAGTCCGCCTTTAATTTAATAAAACAAAAACTTATCACTTCACCAATTTTAGTGGCCCCTAATTGGTCCCTTCCATTCGAAATAATGTGCGATGCTAGTGATATTGCCTTAGGTGCCGTTCTTGGCCAACGCGTAGAAAAACATTTTCATCCTATTTATTAAGCTAGCAAGACGCTCACTTCCGCCCAAGTAAATTACACGACAACGGAAAAGGAACTCTTAGCCGTTGTTTTCGCTTTTGATAAGTTTCGCTCGTATGTAACGCTATCTAAAGTTATCGTTTTTACCGATCACTCCGCGCTTAAGTATTTATTAGCTAAAAATGATGTGAAGCCCCGCCTTCTTCGATGGATTCTCCTCCTACAAGAGTTTGATTTGGTGATCCGAGATAAGCGGGGAGCGGAAAATCTAGCGGCAGACCACCTCTCCCGTTTAGAAAATCCGGGTGCGAAAGCGCTCGTCGAATCTGAAATAAATGACAGATTCCCCGAGGAATGCCTTCTTGCCATTAATAAATCTTCGTCATCTTCGCCTTAGTTCGCAGACTTTGCAAATTACATAGTAGCGCGGGTGCTTCCAAAAGAGTTTTCCAGTCATCAAAGGAAAAAATTCTTTTCTGACTTGAAATATTTCTTTTGGGAGGACCCATTTCTTTTTCGTATCTGCGCGGACCAAGTGGTTCGACGATGCATTGCGGGTGTGGAGTGCTTGCAAATTCTTAAGCACTGCCACGAGGGTCCAGCCGGTGGGCATTATCAAGCCAACCGGACCGCTCGGAAGGCGCTAGAGGCGGGCTACTTTTGGCCCACTCTCTTCAAAGACGCGCATAATTTTGTGCGCGCGTGCGATAGCTGTCAGCGGTCGGGTAACATCTCTCGTCGCGACGAGATGCCCCAAAACATGTTTTAGAGTGCGAAGTCTTCGATTTGTGGGGCATAGATTTTGTTGGCCCCCTACCTCCTTCTTTCAAAAATATGTATATTTTAGTGGCGGTCGACTACGTATCGAGGTGGGCGGAAGCGCAAGCTCTCCCCACCAACGATGCGCGAGTCGTCGTTACATTTCTTAAAAAATTATTTTCTCGCTTCGGCACGCCTCGCGCAATTATTAGTGATAGGGGAACTCATTTCTGTAACGCTCTTATGGTTAAGACGTTAGCTAAATACGGAGTCACGCACAAGCTTGCCACCCCCTACCACCCGCAAACAAGTGGCCAAGTCGAGGTAGTAAATCGAGATATTAAGCGAATTTTAGAAAAAACTGTTTCACTAAATAGGAAAGATTGGTCTGTTAAACTCGACGACGCGTTGTGGGCGTATCGGACGGCATACAAAACTGCAATTGGTTGTACGCCGTTCCGGTTAGTCTACGGCAAAGCGTGCCATTTACCCGTAGAATTAGAGCATCGCGCACTTTGGGCTTTAAAACTCTTAAACCTCGACTCCAACTTAGCCGCTCAGAATAGAAAACTGC
This sequence comes from Platanthera guangdongensis, assembly GCA_039583875.1. Lineage (NCBI taxonomy): Eukaryota > Viridiplantae > Streptophyta > Magnoliopsida > Asparagales > Orchidaceae > Platanthera > Platanthera guangdongensis. The sequence continues at coordinate 126,688,576 of CM077167.1, forward strand.
AACTAAACGAGCTCGATGAATGGCGTGCGAACGCTTACGAGAGCAATAAATTCTATAAGGAGCGCTCTAAGTTCTATCACGATCGTAAAATCAAGTCCCAAAAATTATTTTCTCCGGGCGATCTTGTCCTTCTTTACAATTCACGTCTTAGGCTTTTTCCGGGTAAACTAAAATCTAGATGGTCTGGTCCCTTCCTAGTTGAAGAAGTTTTTCCATATGGAACCGTACTCATCTCCCACCCGGACAAAGGTTCATTTAAAGTAAACGGTCATCGATTAAAGTCTTATATAGCAGGCGACCCAGTGATCGGTTTTAGCGAAACCATAACTTTCCTCCACATTATAAACCCGCCAAAATAGTCAAGCTACACGACTATAAACAAAGCGCTCCTGGGAGGCACCCCTCACTTATCTTTTTTGCTCTTTCCTCATTATCTTTGCTGCTTTTTCTAATAAACGCAGGGTTTCTGATCGGCCTTCCCCACCTCCTATCAGGGAAGCTTCTACCCCCTCTCCTTTTTTTTCTTCCTTTGTATATATTATCTTTCCTTTTGTTCCGCATACTTACGTTACAACATTGGGGACAATGTTGGACTTAAGTATGGGGGTGTTTTCGTACTTACTTTCTGCACTTCAATTTTTTACTGCATTTCAAAAATACAAAAAAATACATATAACAACAAAACAAAAACAAAACAAAAAAACATCTTAAAATGAAAACAAAAAAATTTTAAATGAAAAATCCAAAAAAAAATTTTCGCTGTACTCTCTCTTTCTTTTTTCCTAAAACAAAAAAATATATTTAGTTTCACTTTGTAAATATTTTTTTTGTACATACTCTTTTCTCTCTCCCTCCTTCGTCATTCTTGTAAAAATCTCTCTTTTTCTCCCATATTTTTGTACATATAATAAAAATTCTCTCAAAACAAAAATACAAAAAAAAAGATAATAGTTCAAAATTTCAAAAAAAATTAAGTAAAACGAAACAAAAATACAAAAAAGATAATAAATGAAAAACAAAAAAATGATGATAAAACTATAAAAAACAAATCAAAAAAAATGTTTTGAAACAAATAAATCAAATATTCCATACTTAACTTTTCTGCTATCCAAAAATTCAGTTTTGAGTTTATTTATATGCGAATTTGATTAATTCTTTGTTCACTACCCGTTTATTAATTATTGATTGAAAAATTTAAATACCCGGGGTTAAGTTTTAAAGAATTCTTTATGCTTTGTTAAAACTAGCGAACTCGTTTTAGGCACTACTTCTAATTTTTTATTAATAGGAGCACGTATATTATGTTAGGAAATAACGACTATAGAATTCAATTATACTTACTTTTAGCTTTCTGAAAAAAATTGGAACGTACAATTATTAAGGTTGCTCTCAAAAATTTTTAGGATTACAATCTAGTTTTCCTTTCTCCCCTTACTTTTCATGACCTACTTGGCATGAAAAATTTTATCCTTAAAAGATCTTATGTCAATGAGAATAAGATTTCGTTCCGTAAACATAGGCACCCAATAATTTAAAAAGATTATATAAGGAGTAAGAGGATAAAATTCATTACTCCTACAAATATACATTGGGTTAATTTTATTCTTATGAAGTTGAAAAATAAAAATCATATTAGGAAAACAAGATTTCGTTTTCCTAAATATCCAAAAGAAAAAAAATTGGAGGTTCGAGAAAAAATTACCTCACCTCAAATATCAAAACCCTCTTCATAAACCCACTACACCCTTAGCCAATTACACGATTCTAGAATTAATTCAAAAATCTTTTTGAGAGCATAATTAGTAAATTGTATTATTTCCAGTAGCACTCGTATAAGCTAGAGTTCTTATAATTCCAAACTATTTTCGTTAATCTAACCATTACAAATGTTGCCTTCTATTTGATTACATCAAGAAGTCTTTTGGCCAAAACTTTTGCGCTATTTAAATCATCTACATAATTTTAGGACTTAACTATTACACCCCATATATTTATTTTGATCTCTCTTATAATTGATTAAGCGGTAGCTAAAACTTAGAGTTTCTTTTATTCCTTATAGATTCACCTCAAACTTTTGCTCTGGAATAGCAAAAGCCTAAGTATGGGGGTATTTGATGAATTGTAAATATACGTATTTTTATGCACATTAATTTAGTCGTTTTCATTTATTTTCGTCATTTTTACTTATTTTTATTCAATAAAATGCTCCTATTCTTATAAATTTACTCCTAACTTGTTTTCTTTAATTTTGCAGAAAAATTTCAAAATCTGCCAAAATTGGGAAGTACATGCCCGTGACAATTTGGTCACGCCCGTGACAGGGCCGTGACATTGCATTTCCCATGAAATCGGACGATTTCTGAAGTAGCTTGACACGCCTGGCGACACGCCCGTGTCACCCGACACGGGGCATGACCCAAGCCCGTGTCCTCTCCTCTCGACACTTTCTGCTCGACGATCGTCAAGTGTCGACACCAACAGTCACGCCCAGCGTCACGCCCGTGACCGAGGGCGTGACTCAATATCAGCTCGACGATTTCGACTCGACACTTTCCGCTCGACATTCGTCGAGTGTCGACACCAACTGACATGCCCAGGGTCACGCCCGTGACCTAGGGAGTGACCTTTCCAGCTGGCCTGACAAGATGCTGCCGAAGTCTTTTGACACAACCCGCACCCGGTTCTACCTCCCCGACACGCCCAGAGTCACGCCCGTGACCTGGGGCGTGACTGCTGCGAACTCAGCCCGAAGTCAACTTTCCTGTCCAATCGCCGGCCTCCATCATGAATAGTACTGTCATGCCCCCCCCCCCCCCTACACGCCCGTGATAGAGGGCGTGTACTTAGAATTGTTTGCCTATAAATTGCCCATTTCTGTAAGGTCCAAGGGTTCAGATTTTTTAGCCATTTTAGTGTCTTTTTGTGGGCTGCATCCGTGATTTCTAAAGCTATGTAAGGAAATTTCTCCCTCTTTTCTTTCATGTTTGTTTTTGCTTTAGCTTTAGCTCTTGTAATAGCTTGTAATAGTTTCCTTTAATCAATAAAAATGTTAGATTTTCTCTTCATATTTGGCTTTGGAATGAACACTTGTGCCCACTTTCCTTCTCCTTTTTATCCTTGGTTTCATCTTTGTTCTTCATTTATGAAAAGTGTGTGTGTGTGTGTGTATGAGTGTAACATGTTTAATATTCATGTTTTTAAATTGTTTTCATGCTTGGGTATGATAGGTTTTTCTCTTTTTCACCATGTCTTTTTCTTAAGAGAATCATGAGTTCATTCCTATGAATTTGTAAAAGAGATTTGAAAGTGAACTTTATTTTCTTTTCTTAGTTTATTTTGTAGGATTGTAAAACCTATTTTTGTTCTTTTCATTTTCTTTTTCACCTTTTTATCACTTTCATAAAAACATAAGAATGGAAATGTTGAAATTTTAATTTTCCAAAAACTTTGGTTTTTAATTTGTTTTGAAAAACTTTTGTCTTCTAAAAATTGTAATTTCTTCTTTTTATTTGTTTTTGGCAAAACCTAAGCTTGAAAAAGTAAAAGTTTTAATTTTTAGGTAACTTTCATTTTGCTTTCAATTAGTGTGTGTGAGTGTATGAGCATAAATTTTCTTTTGTTCTTCTTAATTTTCATGTTGTGTGTGTGAGTGTATGAGTATAACTTTTAATGTTTTGTTCAAATTATGTAGAATGTGTGAGTGTAGGTGTTAGCTTTATTGCTTTCTCAAAATTCATATGGAGTGTGTGTGTTTGCGTGCATTTATTTCTGCTTACTCGTTAAGAGTTAAATGGAGCATCATTTTCATTTTCAGTCCTACTCGTTCGAGTAGGACTTGTAATTTTCTTTCTTTATTTTTTCGCCTACTCACTTGAGTTAAATGGATGACTTTATTTCCCGCCTACTCGTTTGAGTAGGATTTGTAATTTTCTTTCTTTATTTTTCTGCCTACTCACTTGAGTTAAATGGACGGATCTTTATAGCTCTGTAATCGCATTTATTTTCTACTACTCATTTGAGTAGGACTCGCTTTCATTTTAGTCCTACTCGTTTGCGTAGGACTTGCAATTTTAAGCTTTTATTTCCCGCCCCCACTCGTTTGAGTGGGACTCGCATATTTTAAACATGCAAATTTCTTTTATGTGTAACTTAGTTTCTGTTTAATTTATAATTTGAAGTGTGCGTGAGTTCTTGTTTTAGCTAACTTTTCTGTTTTCTAAATGTTTGTTATTTTTCTTGTGTCCCCTTCTTATAATAATCATTAGCGTTTAATTTCGAACTCGCGCCTCATTAAATTATAAGCCGTCCCCATACCGATGTGTGGCTAATCGCTATTAGCCTCGGCATCGAAGAGCATTGGGACATTTAAAATGATTTGTAAGAATTGAAGCGCTTTATTTTCATTTTAATTTAAGGACTTAAGGTTTACCCCGGGTTTACGACGCGTAGGACCACATATCGATGTGTGGGCCCTATTTCCGTAGTTCATATGCTAGCTAGCCGAGAGGCCGTGCATATGGACCGATCACCCCTGGGTAAATAGAGTTGCGTGCATACCCTCAAGAGAGGACAAGCGTAATTCTACCGGATTGGGTTCCCCACCCAATAGCGGGGTTCTTAGCATAAAGCGGGCGTTAAGAGGAATCCTTCGTCGGACTAACGTTCGGTCGAATAGTCTTAACGTTTAGGTGAGCGATATCCCTATAGCTAGGTGAGCTCACATTTGTGGAACCTCCACAACCAAGTTGCCTTATTATTAATTTGAAAACTAAGTCTTTTAATTATTAAAAATTGTTTTAGTCTTAATCCGATGCGATGCCGAGCGTTAACCCTTCATCGAATATTTTCTAAATCGTTTTCTTTGCTCCTTTGCTTTTCCGTCTTTAGTTAATTAAAAAAATCCACCTTACTTTCAGTAAAATAATAGTCCTCCCGGAGGAGTAAGAATAGTCAACACGACCCCGAGAACAATACGACCTCGGTATTCCCCCGAATATCGAGTACTACTTGCGATAGGTGCACTTGCCTCCTATAGCACGCCCACGGCGATCGACTCACCGAACCAACCACATTAAGAGTCTGTTCGCGGGCGCATCAGATAGCGATTTAATTGATTTCATTCATTTCATTGAGACTGACATGGACCTTGATGAGTCAGTCCCTGAAGAGACAGTTGTTGAAGACATTCTTTCTGATTTTGAATTCATAATTAATCCTACAGTAAACTTAGTTGATTTATTGAAATGTTTTGATAGTGCCTTTCTGAAGTATATTCCAACAGAGTATACTAAGCCATCCTTGGCTATTGTACCATATATTTCTCAAATCTCTCCAAACGTTGCTAAGCAACTTAGAGATAATTTTGTTATTTCAAAGTCAGTAGTCATGCCATCTCCAGAAGAAGTTATTTATGTTCCAATATTTGTAATGGATGACTCACCCATACCAGATCTGGATGAGTTAATCAGGGCTGACATTGAAGAAGAAAGTAAGGCAGCTGCTGAAAGCACTGTCAGAACCAATTCTCCAGTCTCTCATATGGCTTCTCCTCCAGCTCCTGTTGTAGTTTCTTCTCAAGCTCCTGAAAAGCCAATCATTTCTGCTAAGGCTCTGAAAGCACTCAATGATTTATATGATAACCCTCCGAGATCTAATAATGATGATGATGAGGATGAGGAAGATGATTCAGATGATGAACCTAAGAGGAAGTTAGTATCTAAGGAAAGAAAAGCCCCTCCTCCTCCTGCTCCTAAGCCTAATCCAAATAATGACACTCCTTATTATATTATCCAAAAGATAACCCCATATAAAGGGATGTCATCTTGGATATGGCTATCCAAAAACCAGCAGAAGGAAAGGAATAAAAGCAGAAGGTACTTTCCTCCACCAGTTCAGAAATATAGAAGAGATCCACCTCCTCCACCTACTCCAGTAGCTGGTGCTTCAAGCATATATTCTCAAAGATCTGCCCGACTTCAAACATATCAAAGACACCAAGGGAGATCACATGAAAGTAGCCAGCATAGGCCGCCTTATTCTTCAGGCAAACAACAACAACAATAATTCACTGAACATCAACCAGCTGAAGGCTCTAAAAGACCATCCTCTCCTCCTGTTCCTTTTGAAGATCCTGAAACAACTACCACAGATAGAATGGCCAGGTTCCAAGAACTTGTATGCCTTTCTATGATCAACAAGGCAAAAGCTGAAGGAAAGTATCCTTCTGAATATTCTATAATGTCAAAGTACCGGAAGGAAGAACTAAAGAGATTTGAGAAAGCCAACAAATTCTTCAATGTTGATGACTATATGAAGTTGCACCCAGAAGCAGTTGTCCACTGGGCTACAGCTTTGATGATCATAGGGGCAGCTGACATGACTATGACAAAAGTGCAAGCTTCCAATCTTAACAGAGAAATTGTGTTTACAAAGCCAGGTGAGAAAGTCAAAGAAGAAAAGAAAAAGGACAAGAAACAAAGAAGATAAACTCTGCACTGGTTTAACATCTGTTTATTTATAACTGTTTTCTTATTTCAGAACAAAGCTTTCTTGTGTATATATATACATATACTTCATTTGTTTAGTTGTATTTGCAGATATATGTTTTATTGCTTTGTTAGCCTTTCATTTTAGTATGAGTCTGTACTGAGTCAGTGATGAAGTGACCTCACCCAAAAAGGGGGAGATTGTTAGAACCCTAGTTTGATTTGGGCTAGGTTCACTAAGTCACTAACCTAGGATCTAGTGAACCAACATGTATAGCCAGGGTCATAGTTGTGTCCTAGAGTCTAGGCCAAGTCCTTAGAGTCAACATCACATGGACCAGCTATCATCAAGACTGCCAAAGACTCAAGACTTAGAATATTTCAAGACTCTGTTAAGTGAGTTCGACGTTCGTCGAACTCAGGTTGACGATTGTCGTGCTCATCTCGACGATCTCAGAGAAAATTCTCTGAGCTGAGCTCGACGAACCTTATTCTTTGGTCGACGAATATTTGGACTTCTACAGCATTCTGTCACGACTATGTTCTCTACTCTCAGGTCGACGAACTTAGTTCTCTGCCCGACAAATTCTGGGTTCTTCAACTTTCATTTCAGATACAACTATGAATTTTCTAAGTCCAGAATAGTTGCTGAACTCCAGTTGACGAACACAGTTATCAGCTCGAAGAACTTCAGATGCATAAAAGCCAAAGTTCTGAAGCATGCAGTTATGTTATCAGCTCGACGATCTTGCAACTCAGCTCGATGAACATAGCAACTCAGCTCGACGAACTGTGGACTCAGCTCGATGAATTATGTCATCAGTTCGATGATTCTAGACTTAGCATTTATTCCTTCTGTCCTTAATCTATGGCAATAATTTCTGAATGATTAATGATAAAATATTCTCTGAATATTACCGTTGGATGGTATATAAATCACGGCCTTCATCAGAATTATTGTTTTTCATTTTTCCAAGGGACAGTTGGGGAAATAAATCAATGTTGTTTATTTTCAAGGACCGGCATCATTGATTGTCGCAGAAGAATTCAAATTTCAAAAGGAAATTCCCTCAGGAAATATAAAAGAGATTTTTCTGTCAACAAGATAGTAAGCAAGCAAGAAAGAACAATCAGAGTACCAGAGAAATCACAGAGAAACAGCTTACACAGACACATAGAGATTTTTAGTCTGTCTTCATCAAGTTTTCTATGCTTCTTTCACAAAAGCTCTGATACAAAAAGAAGATCTACTCTCAGAAGAAGAAGAACAATCATACAAAATCAAGAGTCTTCTTACTTCAACTCTCCAGGACTTCCAAGGACAACAACTTTCAAATCTGTCAAGAAGATCCTGCAGATAAAGGCTAAAAGCTTGAAGGCCTATCATCCTGTAGCAAGGCTTCCATATTTCCATGAACCATTCAATACCTCAAGGGGAGCATTTTTCTACCATCAATAATCCACAAGTCTTCTCTCTGATTATTAACAGAGAAGACATTATCAACTCTCTCACCCCCATTGTGTAAAGGGTTGTCATCTCCCTTCAAAAGTGATTCCTGGTTACAAGTCGCCTGATCAAAAGACTTAAGGATTTGGTTTTTGAGCACATGATCAAAAGCTCATTGGTGTCAGGCACCTAATCAAAAATCTGAGTGGATTCTTACCAGGGTGGTAGAAGAGTGGATGTACCCACGTTTAGGGGAACCACTATAAATTTCTTGTGTTGTTTGGTTGTATGCTTTTCTCTTTGTTCTTGCAGTGTTTGTGCTTTTTGGACTGCTGTGCTTATGTTTATTTAGTTTTTTCTGCACTCATTCAATTACAGCAAAAGCTGTAAAAGTTTTTAAGGATTTTAGAATACTCTATTCACCCCCTCTAGAGTATTTCAGATCTAACACATCACTTTCAAGTTATAATCTTCGAGCTGATTCCTTATCGCATTATATTGGAATCTCTCTGAACTTCAAGTTATGATATATTGGAATCTCTCTAACTCAGCAGTAGAAGTTTCCACACAGTTCTGCTTCTTACTGCTCCAAGAAATAAGCCATCTTCCGAGGAATTGGCACGTCCCGAAAGTGTTTTTTCTATCATCCCTACTACCTACAAAATCAGCATCTGAAAAGCCAATTAGCTCGATGTCATTACTTCTTGGGTACCATAAGACAAGATTAGGTGTACCCTTAAGGTATCTTAAAATCCGCTTTGTATCGAAGTACTGAGATTCCTTACTGTTCACCTGATATCTAACACAGACACATGTTGAGAACATTATACCTGGTCTACTGACAGTTAGGTAGAGAAAGGATCCAATTATGCTTTTGTACTTGGTTTCATCAAAAGGTTTCCTTTTCTTATCCTTGTTTAGAGAAACAGTTGAACTCATTGGAGTCCTCATAGAGGATGCGTTGTCCATTCTGAATTTCTTAAGAAGCTCCTTGTTGAACTTTGTTTGAGAGATGAAAATTCCATCTTCAGATTGCTTTACCTGAAGTCCTAAGAAATACATCAAATCTCTCATACTGCTCATTTCAAATTTCCCTTGCATACGTTTGGAAAACGTTTTCTAAAGGTTGTCTTCTGTAGAGCCAAATATGATGTCTACATAGATTTGCACTAGCAGAATCTTGCCTTTAACTTCCCTAAGAAATAATGTCTTGTCTGTATTTTTCCTTGTGAACTTGTTCTCAAGAAGAAAGCTAGATAGTGTCTCATACCAAGCTCGGGGAGCTTGCTTTAGGCCGTATAAAGCTTTATTTAAAAAATAAATGTAATTAGGGAAATTAGAATTGACAAAACCTTGGGGTTACGCAACGTATATTTCCTCTTTCAGATTTCCATTTAGAAATGCTGACTTCTCGTCCATTTGGTAGACGTTGAAGTGTTTGAGGGCAGTATGCACAAGAAACAACCTGACCTCCTCGAGCCGAGACACTAGAGCAAATGTCTGGTGGAATTCGATCCACTCTTCTTGTCTGTATCCTTATGCTACAAGCCTAGCTTTATTCTTGATAATTACTCTGTGTTCGTCCAGCGTTTTTCTGAATATCCATTTGGTGCCAATCACGTTCTGTCCCTTTGGTCTGGGCACCAGCTCTCAGACTTTGCATCATTCAAACTGGCTGAGCTCCTCTTATATTGCCATGATCCAGGAGGCATCTTTGTTCGCTTCCTCGAACTTCTTCGGCTCTACCTAAGACAGAAAGCTGAGATGCAAAATTTCATTAGTTGTACCTCTTTTGGTTCTAACACCGTCTCCTGGCTCTTTAATTATCTGATCAGCTGTGTGATCTCTTAGGTGTCTGAGCCCTAGTTTCCTTGCTCTCCGTCCAGCAGACTCTATAACATCTAGTGTCACCTCTATAGGATGAGGAAATTCTTGCTCTATGGGATCTTTATATACCATGTCTGGATCGACGAGCTTGACCGAGCTTGGATCTTCTTCCTTAACAGCTTCGTCCAAGCTTAGCTCCTTAAACCTAGTACCTGCGTCTGCACCAATAACACTAGACGAGCTGCTATAAAGCAAGATAGTCTCATCAAGTACAATATTTATCGACTCTTCTACCACAAGAGTTTTCTTGTTGAAAATCCTATATGCCTTACTATGGCTACTATATCCTACAAAACACCTTCAAAACACTTTTCACTAAACTTTGTATGGTAATACTTCTGAAAGTGATGTGTTATATCTGAAATACTCTAGAGGGGTCCACATGCAGTGAAATTTAGGTCAAGCATGTGTGTATACAATACTTAGACTATCTCCAAAAATGAGAATTTTTGGAGGAGAGTTTTCTATAGTTTTAGTCAAAATTTTATTTATTATATAAATGAGATTTAGGGAGATTCCCAATTCCAAATGACCCCAAATTTTGCTGGCATGGCTCTAAAGTCATCCTAAGGCCTTGGTAAAAATTTAGTGTCATTTGGATCTATGTATGTTAAAGGATCCAACATGTATTGTGAAGGTAGATTGGTAAATAGTGTGTAAATGGTAAAATGGGTATTTAGCCCATTTGGCCTGATGTATGTCATTGAAATTTTGGACAGAGACTTATGGAAATAAAATACTCCTTTCATGAGAAATTTGGGTTTTTTGAAATCAAAAATCCCGTAAGTTGGAATTATTTCAAAATTAGCACATTTAGGTGTTAAAATGAAAAATAGGGCTACTGAACTTAGAAAATTTCAAATTGTTGTTCCAAGCCCTATTAGGTCATTTCACTACTCTGAAATATTTATGAGCATTTTTGAGAATTATTCCTTATATAAATAGTGTAATTACATTTTTACCCTTATGGGACTTTGATCAAAAACATGAGTAGTGCTTCATGGAAAATTATGAGAAAAAGTTGAGGCCCTTATTCTATAATATGAACTCCTGTAAATATTATTAAGATTTTTTGATGATTATTTATGGTGAATACAATAATAGTGTTGATGCGCGAAAACCTAGGAGGGGAAGAAGAGTAGAGGGCTATTGTCGTGGGCACCAACAATTAACAGGTTGTGTTCGGTCTCATAGGCAAGGTGATGAGGTGAAGAGTTTGATGGTTGCGGGGTTAGAGGAGAGGAGAAAGCTTCTAAGTGTTCGAGATTGGAGCAAACGCTTGTTCAAGAGTTGCGGGGATAGAGGAGAGAAGGGTGTTGATCCAAGGGTGGAGTTTGTTGGGAAGGTTGATCAGGAGCTGTCGAGCAGACAGTTACTTTAACAATTGTGCTTCCAGGTTGATGGCAAGAGAGTTGAGCTGAGGAGAAGAGTGGGGCCACTAGCAGCGGCAACAACAAACTTTGCCAGCTTTGGCTTAAATGCCACTCTTGCGACAGGCTTTCCTTTGATTAATGTTGAGTATTACAGATTGAGTTACACCTTTACAAGGAAAGCAAACAAGGGTACATTGGGGGAATCTGGCGGCTAAGGAAAGAGAGTGCCATAAAGGAGGCTGCGCGGACTGAGGAATCATGTCAGCAGGCCATATAGTTAGGAGAAGAGGGAGTGCAAACTGAGAAATAAAGTACGCCGGGGTTGATGGCTTGAGCTTGTCGACTGTCTTCGAGTGTGAGAGCGATGTGAGCCTTCTGGGTCCCCTGGTGTTCCAAAATGAGAGGTATGGGGGTCTATTTATAGGACTGGGGAGGTAACAGCTTTCGATGACGTTACCCCCGGTGAGACGGTAACTTGCGCGAGCTGAGAAGGGAGTCCGCCGAGTCCGTAACATGTTGTGCGGTCTGGGACTATTTTCTGGAGCTGGTTCTGCTACTTGGTAGACTGGGAATAGTCTGCCCCTACTGCTGGTGGACTGAGAGGAGTCTGCCCTTGTTGCTGGAGGACAAAGAGTAGTCCGGCCAAGCTATACTGATCGAGCCCGTGCCAAGCTATGCGGGCTAAGGAGGTTACCCACTAGCTGCTGGGAAGCGGGTGCTGGAAGCTGATGATGATTGGCGGACTGCATAGCGAATCTTCCGTGTCTGGCGGAGATAGGCCAAGTTCGATTCTGCTGTTGAGTAGAGGTGAGGCCGCCAGCTGCTAAGGAGCTAGAGATAGGGGTCATCAACTCTTGCGGAATAAAGGTTTGGACTGAGGGGCAAGCCGACCCAACCCGCATTAGACGAGATCAATGTTGGACAGAGCTGAAGCAAGTCCAGGCCCTTGGGCAGAGTAAGATGGAGTCTTATTGTTGTCTGTGTCCGCATTGGTTGACCGGGTGACCTAACGGACTGAGGAGGCAGGTCGGCATATCTTATGAATTCCGCCTGTTCAATGGAACAGCTTGCCGCCCTCACTGGGTGGCCTGGGCTTGGCAACCTGGCAAGTCGCTCATGCTGGCTAAGTGGAATCAGGCATTGCTAGCTGGCGGACTTGGGGCAGGTCGCCACTCTTGTTAGACGACGAGCTGGAGTTATCGCCATTGTTGATGGTGGGCGGCCTGGAGGAAGGCCCTTTGAAGATGTGGCGATCTGGGCTGCTTGATGTGCGACCTGCTGGAGCGGGCTGAAGGAGAGTCCTATAAAGTGAGCATGGCCTATTGCCGGTCTGGGCAGATAAGAATCTGAGTTCGCCGAAGTTGGTCGGCACCTGCTGGGAAGAGAAGCTCGGGGCAGTTAGTTGAACAAAGAGCGCGACCTGCAGGGGCGGACTGAGGAGACAGTCTACGGCCTCTGCCGACCACGGGAATGCTGCGCGACCTGGGCGGTCAGACTACTTAGATCGCCCAAGCCGTGCGGCCTGAGCAGATAGAGAAGCATATCTGCCCATCCTCTAACGTCACGACCTCCAGGGTGAACCCGGAGCAGGCCGTGACTAGAGAGGTGGCTACCTTGGGAAGGATCGCAAATTTTGAGTTAACATAATCCCCACACTTTTTAAAGTTTCGAGGGAAATTCGAAAAAGTAGGAGAACCATGAAAATCATGATCCACCCCAAAGAAGAAGGAGGAGGCAAGGAGAGATACAACCTGATGTCTCTCCTTAGGAGTTCGCTAATGACTATCTTCTTCCTGCAAAAGAAAAGTTAGTGTATGCATGAATGGAAGGTACATCTTATGTGTACCTGAGTTTGCCTTTGTAAAAATGAAGGAGAAGTGTCTTCCACTAAGTTCTCTGCAAAACGAAGATGAGAGAAAAGCCTAGAAGGATAATAACTTGCAAGTACCTGACGGAGGCTTGCAAGCACCTATTATCCTCTACAAAAAGAAGAGTAAGCAGTATGCTTGAAGGGAAAAATAAGTTGCAAGTACCTGAAGGGGACTTGCAAGCATTTGCTAGTTACTGCAAAAGAGAAGTTAGAGGAAAAATATGGAAGTAGAGTAAGCTGCAAGTACCTGAAGGGAACTTGCAGGTATCTTATAACCTCTATAAGAGAAGAGTTAGAAGCAGATGTGATATATGAAAGTAGGTTGCAAGTACCTGTGAAAAAACTTGCAAGCATCTGCTGATCTCTGCAAGAAAAGAGTTAGAAGCAGATGTGATATATGAAAGTAGGTTGCAAGTACCTGTGAAAAAACTTGCAAGCATATGCTAATCTCTGCAAGAAAAGAGTTAGAAGCAGATGTGATATATGAAAATAGGTTGCAAGTACCTGTGAAGAAACTTGCAAGTATCTGCTGCACTCTACAAGAAAACAGTAAAAAGCAGATGTGATGAAAAGACTAAGCTACAAGTACCTGGATGAGACTTGCAAAAGCCTGCTAATCATTGCAAGAAAAAGAGTGAACAACAGATATAATATGATGAACTAAGCTACAAGTACCTGAGCGGAACTTGCTAATGCTAACTGTTGATGAGATAAGATAGAAGTGATCACATACCAGAGGAAATGTCTGACGAGCTCTGATGATAATTGAATGAAGATCAAGCCAGAATAGTGATCTTGCTAGATTAGAGATATGAAGTCCAGATTAATAAGAAGAAATCATCTTATTTAGACTCCAATAGCATGACTTGTTAATCAAGGAGAGCCAGATTCATTGATCAATGATTGATGTCATTAACATTTGATAAGAGTAATGAAGAGCTTTGTAGATCATCATCTGATAGAGCTTTGAGCAAGCAATACATATAAGATGAGAATAAGCAAAATGATAGTTGCAAATCCTTTTGATGGGTTGGATTTAACCTATTAACTTGTGAAAGAGGCAGTTGATAAAAAAAAGGAGGTATATACTTGGAGATGACTAAGAAAGACTGGATGCTACCACAGGAGATCACCCACGGGCCTTATGCATCGCTTGCCTGAGAAAGGTCATCACAAGTATAATCCTACTAAGAGCGGGCTGGCCGCGCATCCTTTAGAAGGGCACAAAAGAGAAAAGCATGGGAAATCCTGAGAAGGATCGCTAGATACACTACTCTCTTGCATCGGTTAACAACATCACTGATCAATGAGACTAGTTGCGCCAAGTGGCCTATAGCATTGCTTGTCTGTGGAAAGATCAGAGGAGTTGTGGGTCCCGCAAAAGAACGGACTGAGAGTACCATAGAGTGTTCGTCCATCACAGTTGTGAGATGATCAAAGAGATAAGGCTACGCTTGATTGCCATTGATTATTAAGTGAAGATCACCGTACCTTTAATGTATCCTTAACGAAGAACAACAGAGCTAACACATGGGACCTCCCTTGATGCACACTTTGTGTTAGATGCTGGACAGGATCCGAAGTCCCGTATTCCACCACATGAGAGTTGGATAGCTCCCACTACACAAATGCGAAAAATCCCTGTGATATGTGGTCGTTGTGGTCTTATGCCAGAATCCAATCTCGAGGGCGCCCATAGCAAGGCTCAGCGATGTCTCAGTGGTTCAGTGATCTCTTTGGCAAAGAGAAAATGAAGGAGGAAGCGTGTAACGCCCCGAAACTCAAAGGAGCGAAGGGGGACGTTTTGGGCCAGTTTGGGTTCTGGCTGCAGGCACATGGCCTGGGACACGGGCGTGTCCCAGGGCGTTTCAAGCCTTTGTCGACACTGAGACGGGAAGTCGACACTTTGGTCACGACATTGTGTCAAGACTGGGTACACGGCCTGCGACACGGGCGTGTCGCAGGGCATGTTGACCCGTGTCGACACTTAGCCGTGAAGTCGACACTCTGCATTCGACGATGTGTCGAGACATGGCACACGGCCTACGACACGGGCGTGTCACAGGGCATGTCAACCCATGTCGACACTCGTCCTGGGAAGTCGACACTTTGGTCTCGACATTGTGTCGAGACAAGGCACACGGCCTAGGATACGGGTGTGTCCAAAGCCGTGTCAGCAGGTCGACGATCTTCGCTCGATGAAGTGTCGAGTGTCTAGACCGTGTACACGGCCTGGAGCCCAGGCATGTTGAGGTGACACGGGCAAGGATACGGGCGTGTCCTAGAACCCGTGCAGTGCTCGGGTTGTTTTCGGGGAAAAATGATGGGGGTACACGGCCGGCCACACGGCCGTGTCAGGTGGAACACGGGCGTGTCAGCTCGAACACGGGCATGTTCGATACCCGTGTGAGGTTCCAGGCAATTCGATTTTGACGGCGAATGAGGCACACGGCCCTGGACACGGGCGTGTGCCAAGCCGTGTTCGGTCCAGATTGGGCATTTCAGTCCCATATCGAAGCCATTCGTTTCTTTATTTTGGGATCCAACGGCTGGGTGTTGTTCCTGAAGGGATATACCCGGGATTGGACTTAGAAACCCTCACTTTTCTTAAGTTATCATCTTTCTAAAAGCTTAGAGAGAGAGGAGAGCCAAGGAAGGAAGAAGAAGCTAGATCCCAATATTGGAGGAGCTTCAAAGCTCCAAACCGCAAGCCGACTCCGGATCCACAGAGGCAAAGCTAGTGCGGTGTTTTTCATCCGTTTACTTTTCAATGGCGCCAAAGAGGAATGCTAGGGTAACGATTCTCTTCTTGAGCATGTGTAGCTCCCCTTCTCTGCATAGGAAGCCCGCTCTCGTGAGTTTGCAGAGAGTTGGAGGCGTTCCTTTGGGTAGATATGTGAAGTCTCCGTTGTTTAGAGTCCGTAAGCGAGAACGGACATAGGCATGATGTGTGAAGCCTACCCGGACATGTTGGTCTGGATCAGTGATGTTGCATTGCATAAATGCCGGAGAAGACTCTGTGCTATTGATTGTTTTTCGGGTTTTCTACGTGGTAGATTGCAGCAGGGATCCTTGGGGACTAACCCAAAAGTGCACCCGGAAAACTGGGCGGATACGGGATCTTGCCAACTTGGTGGCCTAAGAGCCAACTTGAACATAACCGGGTTATGTGAATTGTGATGGATATGGAACTCGGTGGAAGTTTGACCCGCGCAGATGGCTTAAATTGTCGTTGCGATGTGAGCACGGGTTAGATGGAACCGAACCCGTTCTATGTCGTTCGGTTAAAGAGACCTAAAGGCACGTGGCACTTGTCGTTGGCATAGATTAGGGTCTTTGGCGGTCGATGGCTTAAATTGTCGTGACCCAGGCCAAGAAGACAAATTGCTCATAGGTTTGGCCGTCAAAGTGGCGGTGGTGAGTCCGGAATGTCTATGGCTTAAATTGACGTGACATCGACCAGTTCGCCGAGAATATGCCCTGAGAGCACGCGGCGTGTGGCCGTGCGAGCCAATGTCTGTGATGAAATGGCTATATATATATACATTGCTCGCTTATGCTAATGAATTGCAGGGAAGGAGCATCGCCTCCCAGAGCTGGGGGCGGGATCATTATAATTTGGTCAGCATTGCTGACCGTTGCCTTGTTTTGCCACCGTGCGGTGGTTTGTTGTTTGCATGTGCTGTTGGACCAAGCTGTCAATAGCAGGCTAAAGCCCAAGTACGTAGCCGGCCCTCGAAGGCCTATTTTGGAAGTGTTTACTGTTTAATTCATGTATGACCGGCCTGCGTGCCGTGGTTTGTAAATCATGTAATATCAAGTGAAACATTTTGTAAGGCCTTAAGGCTTATGTTGGTATTTTGTATAACATTCCTATTTTGGATTAGTGGACATTCATGCTTTAGTGCTGGGTTTTTTAATGCAACGTTTATAAACTGCTTCCGCTAGAATGCTCTGTGTAGGACGTTGATTGGTTGGATGGTTTCCATGAGTAACCACCCGGTCTGTCTGTGGTATATGGTGTCGGGCCCCGGCCGGACCTATTACTATATGCTATGTGACGGATAGGGGGTGTTACAATTTGGTATGAGACTACTGGTTTTGGTCGGGCTTAAAATGAATTCAGGGTCGAATTCTTTTTAAGGGGTGGTGAGCACATTGTGGGTGTCATCGTTATAACGGTAAAAGAACCCATGAATGTCCACTTAGGAATGAAAATACTCGTGTTTGAGGAACCTGCGTGTTCCTATAATTGCTGTTTGCAATTTTATTTGGTTGCTTAACAGTGTTTTGTACCACTATAGGTGACCAGAAGTGGTGTTGGGCCGTCAGAACGCCGAGTTTCTGAGGCTAGTAGTGCACCGGATGTTGCTCCTGCAACACCTCTGTCGGCTGAGAACATACGATTGGTGGTTGAAGCGGTGTTGGCCGTGATAAATGCGCAGCCTGCAAGGCAAACGCAGTAGCCTGCTCCTGTGATGGAGCAGGTATCTCTTCAAGAGGCTGAGCCGAGGAGAGTGGAGCAAGTGGTTGTGGAACCGGTGATGCCAAGGAGGGCAACCGAGAGGCAGCTGAAGCATGTAATGTGCTTTAACCCTCCGTTATTCTCGGGGTTGGGAACCCCATCTCAGGCTGAAGACTGGCTCTCCAGGGTGAAGAGAGTCATGACAGCAATGGAGACAGAGGAGTGGCAAATGGCCACCATCGCTACGTTCCTTCTGGACGGTGAAGCGAGGATGTGGTGGGAAGGTTTGGAGCTGCACTTACTGAGAGGTAGGCAAATTGGTGATGTCTCGATGGAGGAGTTCTCGGGATTGTTCTTAGCAAGATACCTCCCTTCTACTCAGAGGATTTTGATGGAGAACGAATTTCTGAAGTTAGTTCAGGATGAGAAGAGCGTGGATGAATATCTCCATGAGTTCACTCGTTTGAGTCGATATGCTAGCTCCACCATCATGGATGAGGAGCGCAAGACTAATCGCTTCTATGAAGGCTTGAGAGATGAGTTGAGGTTACTACTCTCGGGGCCGATGACGCAGGGTTTCTTAACCTTGGTCAATACTGCCCGGTCCTTGGAGAAGGACATGAAGAATGTACAAGCAAAGAAAGTCTTGGGTGATAGGAAATCTGAATTTAAAGTGCCGACTACTTCAAAGACCGGCTATCGGAGGTCTTTCAAGAAGCTTAGGACTTCGGGTCCATCTCCGTCTGGTGCTTCTGGGGCGACTACGAGTCGGACCCCGGGCGCGTGTTTTACTTGTGGAAAGACGGGGCATTTTGCCCGTGACTGTTGGAGCGGACGTCCTAAGTCCGAGAGAAGGCCGGGAGCTACATATGAAGAGAAGGGAAAGGCGGTGGAGTCGACCGCATCCCACAATGCTCCGGCCCAACCAAGGGTGTATAATCTTGTCCAACAGGAGGCCAACAAACAAGCTGATGTGGTGACAGGTACGGTTTAATTTATAGCAAGTCAATTTCTTTGAATACTTGTTATGCACATGTTACCTTACCACTGCTTGTTTAGGATTTGTATTGATTTGTGAAAATCCGGCACGAGCACTCTTCGATACGGGAGCTTCACACTCCTTCTTGTCCGAAGGCTTTATATCACGCATCGGAGTCCCTTCTTCGATGTCGAAGGATAAGTTGGATGTCCGAAGGCTTTATACACACGACTCTATAATCATAGACCCTTTGTTCACACTTTTTGGTATTAATGCACATGAGGTTGGTTTACAAATAGAGATATCAGAAATGTATAAAGGATTATAAATTTAAATAAAAGAGGAAAATTTAGGGTTCATTTGATATAGCGATTATGGTTGTAAAAGGAGTTGTTGTAAATGGAGGTTTGTAAATGGAGCTGTTGGAAACTGGTAGCTGGAAATAGAGATCTGTTTTGGTAGTCTGTATTTGCAGAGCTGTTCGAAATAGAGAACATCTTTCATCATTTTGCCTTGATCTTATTTGACGGCCCGCTGGGTAAATGTAAATCTCGTCTTGATCACATGCCTGAAAAATGATCGCCTGAGCGTGATCGGTGCCTGCGAATATAATTATGCAAAGTCATTGTTGCAATCACAATGTCTCTTTGCTTTTCCAAACTATATGGCGGCATATGCCTAAGTATCTTCCATTTCTTTTTCCAAACTCTGAATGACCATTATATAAAACTTCGTAAGGATGACTGAGCCCGATTGAATATTTCCCAGCATTCTTGTGTAGGCCTGCTGCCCCTTCTAAAATCTGGCAAATGATATCGTTTTCCTGAATATGGTTTCAAAAAACCACGTTGGAGAGGATATCCGGCATCAACTACATAATATTTGCCAACAAATTTTAAATTTAATTTATGTCAAACAAAGTAATTAAAAACAACTGAAATCTCAAGAAATACAAGTCTCACCTGGTGGACGATATGAAAAATTATAACTCTGATTTATAAGGGCACGTTGAAAAATACGGCTGTCATGAGTAGAACCCTCTCAACACGCTAGTTGTAACATCTCACAAACAACCAGACCCCTAGGAAGTTGTTGTCATGACTAGGTCATGACAATGCTCTAAGAAGACCAAGAGGACCATGAGTGCCTAGGTAAATAGGTGAAATCACCTTGGCCTGCAAATAACAATTTCTGGACACCTAGTATAGGGTTTGGCTTTTGGGTCCCAACTTGACAACTTGACCCCACCATACCAGTTTTAATCTTATAAGGGCCCTTTAGTGCCCTAATAACCCATTTGCGGTCAACCAAAGGGGTGGAATTGACTAGAGTCAACTCTAACCCTAGTTAGTTCAAATTGCCCTAATTTGTCCTAAGTTGATTACACCGAGTCACAAATGACTTGGGTGGTGGCAAGGGACTCAAGACACATAGTTGACCAATCAACCCACTCAATTGACCAAGTCAACACCCCCACATCAACCTTGGTCAAACCAAGCCCAAGGAAGGTTAAGCCCAAAAATCCAATCCAATTAGGCTAGACCCAATTATGATGGCCCACTAACTACAATAAGTGGAAATTACCTAAAATGCCACTAAACTTCTTGGTGGGGTGACTAGGAGAGAGAAAGTGGGGTTTCATTCAAGGGAGGAGAGAGAAAGAGAACATTCATGACCATGGAAGGCCATGGGGCATTCAACTCCCTCTTAATGGCCTCATTTATCCCCCTTGATCAATTAGGAGGAGACGGAGGGGTTTTCCTGACCACCTAGGGAGGGAATTTCAAGAGATTGATGGTGGCCAAAATATGCAATTCAAGTCCATTAATGTATATTCATGGATTGCCTCTCCCACTCCCCAAATTGACCCCTCCATCGATTTTAAAAGCTCCCAAGAAATCAAAATGAACTTTTACATCACTGCTTTAGCTGGAGGATTGAGAAATCAGCAAGGAAAGGTTTGGAGGCCATCGTCCATGGAACACCACCACCACACTCGCCACCAAGCCCACTTGCAAGTCTAGTCTTCTTCCTCTTCCTCTATGCTAGATCAGTAGATTAATAGGTGGAGAAATTGGGCTCAATCGAGCCAGATAAGTGAGAAAAAATGAGAGATTTTTCATGAAAATTCAACCCCTCGGGTTTGCTGGAAACGGCCTCTCCGGCGACCGTACCGCTGTCGTGTGATAGCTGCCACCTCAACAGAGATGGTGGTGGTGGTGGCCCGCCAGGGAAGTGGCGGTGGCCAGCCAGAGAGGTGGTCGGATAGCAGGGAATTGGAGCTAGAAGTGCTCCAGGTAGAATTGATCACGACCCTTGGCTCATCGGGGAAGATGACCAGGAGCCGTTGGATCTGGCATGATGGTTAGGTGCGGTGTATAACCCCGTGTCCGGTGAGCGGGTCCCGCCAGGGAGGTCGAGCGGACCAAGCCCCACGACCCGCACCCGAACAGCAAGACAGATGAACGGAAGAAGGCCTGGCCCGCTCTCGCACATTTCAGGCGGGCGAGTCAATGAAGTGAGCGAGCAGGTCGCGCGGAGAGCCCGGTGAGGCGAGCGAGCCGACCGGGGTCGCGGCCGCCACCGTCCAGCCCCCACTCGCGACCTGGCCGCCGACCCGCCCCGACAGAAGACAGGCAGGTCGCGACGTTCCGGCTCGCGCTCGCCCAGTGAGGATAAGGCGAGCCCCAGAGCCAGGTCGCGCCCGCCTCCCGCGGGTGGAATTGGAGGCGAGCTGACTCCCCATGGGTGCGAATAGCTACTCAGAACAGCGGAGTTTGGCTGTTGGCAGACCCAACCGAGGGCTTTTTGGTATTTCCAGGTCAGTTCTTTTGGTTATTGGCAGTTCAGATTCTGAAAATCTATAAATAAGACCCAAGGGGTACCTCAGAGGGCACGCTTTTCAGTGCTTCCTGACTCTCATCTTCGAGTGCTCTCTGAGGGTACCTTAGCTGGGCTTCTGGTTAAGGAGGGGAAGCGCTCAGAGATCTTCTGGGTTTGTGGAGGGACCTCCCTGCCGAGCCCTTGGGTCTGTTCTTTCTTATCTCTTTCGTTGTTTTTCTTGCAGGAGCAAAGTAGGTGTGAGACCACCCCTTCCCCGAGGGTCGAACTCCACAAGAGGCCGGATTCCGGTTTCAACATGCGGACCTAATGTATATTAAATATAAATAATTTCATTCTATCATATTATTTCAGTCATATGGTTTTAATTATGAAAACTTTCTAGAGGCTTTGTCTGTAATTGTGACCAACATAGAAAATTTTGCCCTTAGTGTCTAGTTGAATACAAAATTAGAATTAACCAATTTGAACAAATGGATTTTCCTCAACACACTTTTTGGTGCAAGGTGTCCAAAGGTTAATCAAAAATTAAAATGTGTGCCTCTAGTGGCCGACTCAGTCAAATGGCCTAAAAATTTGACCATAGGATGGTCTGTCCATGAACCTCAACATATCCAAAAATCAGAATTTTTGGAGATGATTTTCCTATAGGTTTTAAATAATTTAATAATCCATACATATGTTGAAAATAGAGTCTATGTATCTCAAATTTTTCCCAAACTCTGGTAGATGACCAGAGGGGTCATTATATGCCTATGAAAAAAAATCAACCCATTTGGAGTTGATTTGATGGGATAACTTGGTGATCAAAGTTCGTCGCCAGGGGTAATAGGCCTAGCTCTTCAAAAGTGCACATAGAGAGGTTAAGTGATCAACCCTTCAACTATTCAAGGTGAAACCTTGGCCACTGCCTTATTTTCCTACTAAACACCCTCATGAATAATTATAGGAGTATTTAGGGTTGAAATGCCATGAAACCCTAGTTCAAACCTTAGGGTTGCCTATTAAGATTAGGGAAGGATATGAGGTCACAACTCCAAGATTTGGCCCAAGACTTTGTAGATAGTCTCATTGGATGGAAATACACTTTGAATAATTTACTTAGAATTTTATGGTCATTCTTCCCCCACAAAACACTTATTACATTGTTTAGGAACTTTCTTTTCGAGTGCAAAACACATGACCATAAAGTATTGGAAGATCATAAAACTTGGGTAGTGGGCCTATATTGATGTTATATATCTCTAAATAATTTATTGTAATTTTTGGTTGAAGAATTATAGTACCTATTTTGTAATCCTAGAAATTATTATCTAGAGAAATAAATTATTTTAGGACAAATTGTATATTAACAAATTATGAAACTTGGCCAGTAAACTTTATAGATCACTATGATACCTTGTTAATTTTATTACATTTTTTGGAATTAATTATGAAGAGGTAACTTCACAAAGTGCCTCAGGTGTAATTTTCATCATTAATTTAATTATGTGGCTAAATTACATTAGAAGATCATAAACTTTGGGCAGTGACATTTTCTGAACATTGTAGACCTCTGGTAATTTTATTATAATTTTTGGATGATAACATCATGTACTCTCTTTGTTAATTATTATTTTGATCGAATGATTAATATTGTCATTTATGATAGACATCATTTTGGGAAATTCATGAAATTCATATCTTGTTGTTATTTAGCGAATACAAAGCTGTAAAAATTTTGGTGAGAACTTTGTATATCAGAAACTTATACTTCATGTTCAAAGTCATAAGAGGCATGATTTTAGAAAAATTATTAAAAAGGCTGATTTAATTAGGAAAAAATACAAAACATCGGATTTAAGCAAAACATGTTATGGTAGACCCCTAGAAATAATCCTAAGGTTTTTTATGAAGTAAATTGGAGTATTCACTTTCATACACCTATGTTAGTTCATTGGGTCTGCATACAGTAAATTGAGATTTTCAGGGAAGAATTGTAGGTCTCACATGGGAGGTAATATAGTGGGTGCACCTAGTTTTGGGGGCATCTAGATGCGGTAACCCTTAGGACCAAATGCTAGGTAACCCTTAGGACCAAATGCTAGATAGTCTGGGAACCAAGGAGACGGAGTTGAGCTCGGGGCCGACGAAGTATCGTCTCCCCCCTGAAAGCAGTAATCCACCTAGGGTTAGCTTAAGAGCAAGTGGGAAGGGGTTTGGTAATAAATAAATACCAATAAAAGTAAGTGCCTTGAGAAAGGGAGCTTTGAGCTTTGGCCCATTGTAGTTCCTAGTGCCCTCGAGAGGCTTTCACTAGGTCTGCCCTGGGCTATCCAAGGTTAACCCTAAACTATAGGAATAAGCAGGCTAAAAGATTAACCATTAAAAAATATTGTCACACATTCACGCACCCCGTCACTTCGAGGGGATAAATGTTTTAGACCCACGAACGGTGAACTTGGTGTTTGGTGGATTTGATGGGTTGGTGTGGTGAGCCAATGGCTCGAGAACTCTTTTATAGCATGTGTGCTTGTGCATTAAATTGGCGGGTCTTTGTTATTGGACGGTCGTTCACACCGATGTCGATAAGTTGATTTGGTAAGTGTAATTGTCCACTTAGCCAATAAAAGACTGATGGTTATGCCAGCATTAGTACAGGAGACTCCATAGCACCTGACTGTAGGTGTACCGAGTTGTACGCAAGGTCTAGGCTGAGTAGTGTGAATACCGAACTAGGAGTGGGGAGGCCCAACCCACTGCCTCCATTTGTGATGGCGCGGCCCCTCCTCCACCAGTTGAAGATGATGCTGATGATGCTGTTGATGATCCGGTTGCTAAGGCCATATGACTCAAAGACGTGAGGCGGCATGATGACGCTAACGGACTGCTACGCTACAACCTCCGCCCGCGCTGTGCTACTGCTACGGCAATGCCTTAGTTTTATTTATTTCCTTTTCATACACTCTATTTTATAATTGGAATATAAAATTATCCTATGCTTATGTGATAATTTTATATTCATTGCATGTGTTGTTGTATTTTCAATTTGAACTATTTTAGTTTTGGTGTGCAATTAGCCATTCGGATGGATGAGATTAAATCTCCATCATGAAGGGCTAAGGCTTATTTGTAACTCCTATTAGCCATTCGGATGGATGAGATTAAATCTCCATCATGAAGGGCTAAGGCTTATTTGTAACTCCTATTTAAAGGAGGCTTTCATGAAGAGTTAAGGCAATTGGAAAAGAAACCTAAAAAAAACCCCTTGTGGAAATTTCGGCCACCATGGAGAAGTCCATAGCCGCCCCCTCCCCTTTGGTGTGAAGCCAAGCCTTGCCTCCTCCATCCCCGTTCGGTGCGACTCCGGCGTGGCTTCCTTCGGTGCGATTCCTTGGAAGAAGGTTGCAAACCATTCGGTGTGATGTCGGTGGATCTGTGGAGAGAGTGATTCTCCCACAGTTATCTCGTGTGAAAGTTTTTCGGTTGGGTAATCTATTTCCCCTCCCTTGTGTGATTTCTTCTCTTTAGTTGTGGTGGATTTCGCTCATCGTTTTCTCTGGATCTTTAATTTAATCGCTGCAAGTTTTGAATCAAAATCGCCGTTGCAAGGCTTTTATTTCCGGATCGGGTGGATCCTATTTGCTTGAGCGGATCTTGGCCTATAGCTTTGGTCTTGCTCTCAAAAAGGAGTGGCAACCTTTGTGTTTTCTTGGGGAATAATCCGACTCAAATTTTCGATCGTTGTTTTCGAGTCGACCATTCCTCCTTTGTTGTTTGTGCTGCGTTTTGTGACGAGGAAATATTGTGGGCGATAGGTGCTGTGTAGGTGCGGTAGATCTACGACGTGTTGTGCGTAGGGAGAGCGTTAGCTTCGCGGAGATCTCCGTTTCCGGATAACCCTACATCAATTTGGTATCAGAGGCGGTCGTTTCAACTCC
Source organism: Platanthera guangdongensis (assembly GCA_039583875.1). Taxonomy (NCBI): domain Eukaryota; kingdom Viridiplantae; phylum Streptophyta; class Magnoliopsida; order Asparagales; family Orchidaceae; genus Platanthera; species Platanthera guangdongensis. The sequence continues at coordinate 126,713,843 of CM077167.1, forward strand.
CACGTTGAAAACATCCTCTCTGCATTCCATGTTGGTCGATCGGATCTAAAAAAAAATCAAAAAAATTATTTTCTGTGGTCTGCCAATAGCGGGCTGAAATCTTTATTTTTCAGCAAAATTTCAAAAAAAAACTTTTAAAAGATCTACGTGTTATTCACTTTGGGAATATATAAAAATATCTTATTTTCAATATAGCTACAGCCCTAGGAAAATTCATCTTGCCCACAGCCTCCCAAACCTGAATACGCACTAGGCTAGGAACGGAGTACGCAACCCCGTCTACGTCCAGTATGGCTGCGAACGAGCATGGTGATCCCAACACCGCGGCTATAGAGGGTCTTCGTGCCGAAATGGCTGAGCTTAGGAACGTCTTAGCCCAGATCCTACAAAACCAAGCTAGGCCACCCCTGCCACCCGTTAATGTTTACCGGCCCAACCGGCACCAACATAACTCTGATTCGGATTCTGATGGGGACTCCCCACGGGTGCCCCCTAGGGGACACCGCCCCGAGCAAGCCTTTGACATTACTAGGGCCATTAAGATAAATGCCCCCACGTATGATGGCATGGGAGACCCCCAAATCTTCCTTAACTGGACTGTGGATATGGAGTGTTACTTCGAGTGGCACAACCTGACAGATCCCCAAAAGGTCCAAGTTGCCCGGATGAAGTTAACAGGTCGTGCAAAGATGTTCTGGCTGAATGAGGAGCGAAGATTAGGAACCGGACACGGAGCCCCCCTTATAGGTTGGCCAGTAATGAAGAACCTGTTGACCGATCAGTACGTTCCTGCGTACCATCGGACACAGATGTTCGATGAGCTTGCCACTCTACGGCAGGGCTCAAGCTCGGTAGCTGAATATATGGGTGAACTTAAGGACCGAATGGTGCGATGTGACCTTAGGGAGATTCCCGAAGTCACTTTATCTAGATTTTGAAAGGGCCTTAACCCCAATATCCAAAGGAAGCTCTTGCGATATGGGCATACGGACTTGAACACAACTTTCAATGCCGCCTTGGACATTGAAAAACACCTAGCCTCTAAGGATCACTCTTGTTACGCTCATGCGAAGCACAAGTCCACCACTGGGGCATCTTCTTCCACATATCCTGATAAGGGAAAGTTTAAATCTACCGAGTCGAAGTCAATCGTGATCACCGCTAGGAACTCCAAGAACCCTGCGAGTGAGCGTGTCCCTATCGGGAAGGTTAGCAAGGCTAACACCACTTGTTACTCTTGAGGCATTCAAGGCCACTATGCCTACGAATGCCCAACAAAGACAAAAACTCTAGCCTTGTTAGAGCCAACTACCGACCCTGACGATTATGTATACGAGGCCGCAGAAGAGAGTGACCCCGAAGGAGTCCCTAGTCACTTAGAGGACGATCACCCCCTTATGGTGATGCGTTGTATTTTGACCACTCCTCGTCCATTAGATGATTGGAAGAGGACGAGCATATTTTCTCTGATTTTTAAGAGTGGCGAGAAGCTTTGCAAGCTGATTATTGATAGTGGTAGCTGCGTGAACGTCATATCTGAGAATGCCGTAGCACGTATGTCCTTGGTCACGGAACCACACCCGACCCCATACCAGGTCGCTTGGATCAACAAGCTCTCTGTACCCGTTACCAAGCGATGCCTGGTCCCACTCTCATTCAAATCCTACATTGATGAGGTGTGGTGTGATGTCCTTCCGATGGACGCTTGTCATGTGTTGTTAGGCCGCCCTTGGCTATACGACTGTGATGTTACCCATTTTGGTAGAGCCAACACTTATGAGTTCAAATTCAATGGCAAAACCATCACTTTGAAGCCGACCGTCCCGAAGGAGCCCGTAGTCTTGGCTAAAGACACCACTATCCTGGTAGAACGGAAAACGTTGAATCTCGTTGGTAGGAAAGAGTTTGAGAGAGATCCGTTCTTTGATGGAATTATGTATGCGCTAGTCCTCTTAAGTGCGAAGCCCGATTCTAGCATTTTGGATGAGCTACCTAGTGAGTTACGGGTACTGTTGGAAGAGTATAGGGACGTGTACCCGGATGAGTTGCCGCCCACGTTACCCCCGCTTAAGAATATCCAGCATGCGATAGATCTCATACCGGGGTCTTCCTTGCCAAACCAGCCCCATTATCTACTCCACCCCGCGGCTCACCTAGAGTTGCAGTCTCAGATCGAGGGCTTGCTAGCGAAAGGTTTTATTAGGACTAGTATGAGTCCATGTGCTGTACCAGCCCTACTTGCCCCCAAGAAGGATGGTACATGGAGGATGTGCGTTGATAGACGGGCTATCAACAAAATCACCATCAAGTATAGGTTCCCCATTCCCCGCCTAGATGATTTGTTGGATGTCTTGTCTGGCGCCACCGTATTCTCCAAATTAGATCTTCGGAGTGGCTATCACCAGATTAGGATACGAGAGGGCGATGAGTGGAAGACAGTGTTTAAGTCGAAGGATGGTCTGTACGAATGGCTTGTGATGCCCTTTGGGTTGTCCAATGCCCCTAGTACCTTCTCCCGGATGATGACATACGTCTTTCAGCCATTTATGGGAAAGTTCGTTGTCGTCTACTTTGACGATATTCTGATTTATAGCACCTCTACTACCGAGCACATCTCCCACATGAGAGTGATCCTTTCCACCCTGTGGAAGGAGACGTTATTTCTTAACCTTAAGAAATGCACTTTCTATGTCTCGGAGGTAGAGTTCCTAGGCTATATAGTCGGCTCTGAGGGTATTCGAGTTGATCCGGGCAAGGTTCAGGTCATTAAGGACTGGCCCGTGCCAACCACCCTACGTGAGGTGCGTAGTTTCCATGGGTTAGCCACGTTTTATCGTCGTTTCATACGAGACTTCAGTAGTATTATGGCGCCTATCACGGACTGTATGAAGAAGGGAGAGTTTACGTGGATGAAGTCCGCCACCCATGCTTTTGAACGAATCAAAGAGCTTATGACGGAGGCACCTGTCTTACGTCTACCTGACTTTGCTAAAGTCTTTGAGCTCACATGCGATGCGTCTGGGGTCGGGATTGGAGGTGTCTTGAGCCAGGAGGGCCATCCCGTTAGTTATTTTAGCGAGAAGCTGTCCGGCCCTAAGCTGAACTATTCCAATTACGATAGAGAATTTTATGCTGTAGTCTGATGTCTACACCATTGGAGGCACTATCTCCTCTCCAAGGAGTTTGTGATCCTCTCTGATCATGAGGCTCTACGTTTCATCAACGGCCAGCATAAGATCAGCCCACGACACGTTAAGTGGGTATCTTTCTTACAAGGCTACACGTTTAATCTCAAGCACCTTAAGGGAGCCGATAACTGAGTCGCGGACGCCCTTAGTCGTCTTACGCTTTTACTCACCTCTATGGAAGTACATGTTATAGGCTTTGAGCGGATTAAGGATGAGTACGCCACGTGTCCTGACTTCCAGGACTTCTATTTATCTGCCCAGGATAGCTCCCCCACGACGATATCTGCATACGTCATCAAGGATGGTTACCTATTTAGGAACGGGAAGCTATGTATTCCGCAGTCATCGTTACGACTACATATTATATGGGAGTTGCATAGCGGAGGGTTGAGTGGCCACTTCGGTAGAGATAAGACCATTACGTTAGTCGAAGACAAATTCTATTGGCCAAAACTGAAGGTTATGGTGGGACAGGTAGTGAGTAGCTGCCGCACATGCCAGGTATCTAAGGGTAGTAAAACCAACGTAGGATTATATACACCCTTGCCTATTACTTCCATGCCTTGGGTCGACGTTAGTATGGATTTTGTATTAGGCCTCCCCATTACCCTACGTCGTCACGACTCAATTTTTGTAGTTGTGGATAGGTTTTCAAAGATGGCTTATTTCATCCCGTGCAGTAGGACAAATGATGCGTCTCACGTCGCTAAGCTTTATTTTAAAGAAGTCGTTAGTCACCGTGGAGTGCCCAAGACCATAGTGTCGGATAGGGACGTAAAATTCACTAGTTATTTTTGGAAGACTCTTTGGATATTAATGGGAACGAAATTATTGTTTTCCTCTGCCTATCATCCCCAAACTGATGGGCAGACGGAAGTGGTTAATCGGAGCTTAGGAAATTTGTTACGATGCCTCGTGAGTGATCACAAGAGCACTTGGGATCTTCTCCTTCCCCATGCCCAATTAGCCTACAATAATACCAAGAATCGGTCTACGGGTCTGTCCCTAAATGAGATTGTCCACGGGTATAAGGCTCCTGTGCTGCTTGACTTGGTGTCGTTGCCCCCAACGTACAAGGCAAGTCAGTTTGCACAATCCTTCGCCCAGCACATCCATGATTTACACGCACGTATACGGGACACCTTGACTACTCAATACGACTCTTATCAAGCGCACGCTAATTTACATAGGAGAGTATCAGACTTCAAAATTGGCGATCTAGTTTTAGTCCGTTTGGTTCCCGAATGCTTGCCAACTGGCACCGTTAAAAAGTTAGCACCAAAGCGCGCCGGCCCTTTTCGGATTATTAAAAAGCTAGGTGACAACGCTTTCGTTTTGGACTTGCCTGCTGATTGGGGTATCTCCCCCATTTTTAATATTTCGGATTTAACGATGTTTGTGTCACCACCACAAGAGTTGATTTCTTTGTCGTCTTCTTCTCCCACTAAATATTCTCATGGGTTGGGGAGCGGTAGTACGGATGATCTCTCTCTTTCGGTCCCCACAGGTATATCATCGGATGGTAAGTTGCCTTCTTTCCTGCCTACTGCTAATATGTTCCCCAGGTTTCCACGGACGTTCTCCACTCCAGAGATGATACTTGATGCTGAGCCTATTACCACTGCTGATGGCGACACCCACCGCTTTCTCATCCGTTGGCATGATCGTCCCCCTTCGGATGACTCTTGGGTACTCGAGACGGAGCTACAGAGTTTGAATGCCGCTCTCCTTCACCGCTATCGCTTGGACCACGCAACGGAGATGTGTGCATTTGAGCGGGGGAGGATTGATGGCGCGGCCCCTCCTCCACCAGTTGAAGACGATGCTGATGATGCTGTTGATGATCCGGTTGCTAAGGCCATACGACTCAAAGACGTGAGGCGGCACGATGATGCTAACGGACGGCAACGCTACAACCTCCGCCCACGCTGTGCTACCGCCACGGCAACGCCTTAGTTTTATTTATTTCCTTTTCGTACACTCTATTTTATAATTGGAATATAAAATTATCCTATGCTTATGAGATAATTTTATATTCATTGCATGTGTTGTTGTATTTTCAATTTGAACTATTTTAGTTTTGGTGTGCAATTAGCCATTCGGATGGATGAGATTAAATCTCCATCATGAAGGGCTAAGGCTTATTTGTAACTCCTATTAGCCATTCGGATGGATGAGATTAAATCTCCATCATGAAGGGCTAAGGCTTATTTGTAACTCCTATTTAAAGGAGGCTTTCATGAAGAGTTAAGGCAATTGGAAAAGAAACCTAAAAAAAACCCCTTGTGGAAATTTCGGCCACCATGGAGAAGTCCATAGCCGCCCCCTCCCCTTTGGTGTGAAGCCAAGCCTTGCCTCCTCCATCCCCGTTCGGTGCGACTCCAGTGTGGCTTCCTTCGGTGCGACTCCTTGGAAGAAGGTTGCAAACCATTCGGTGCGACGTCGGTGGATCCGTGGAGAGAGTGATTCTCCCACAGTTATCTCGTGTGAAAGTTTTCTGGTTGGGTAATCTCTTTCCCCTCCCTTGTGTGATTTCTTCTCTTTAGTTGTGGTGGATTTCGCTCATCGTTTTCTCCGGATCTTTAATTTAATCGCTGCAAGTTTTGAATCGAAATCGCCGTTGCAAGGCTTTTATTTCCGGATCGGGTGGATCCTATTTGCTTGAGCGAATCTTAGCCTATAGCCTTGGTCTTGCTCTCAAAAAGGAGTGGCAACCTTTATGTTTTCTTGGGGAATAATCCGACTCAAATTTCTGATCGTTGTTTTCGAGTCGACCATTCCTCCTTTGTTGTTTGTGCTGCGTTTTGTGACGAGGAAATATTGTGGGCGATAGGTGCTGTGTAGGTGCGGTAGATCTACGACGTGTTGTGCGTAGGGAGAGCGTTAGCTTCGCGGAGATCTCCGTTTCTGGATAACCCTACATCAATTTGCCACAGCGAGAGGTACCTGATATTTTAGCTAACTCCAAATGGGAGAACTAAAGGTCTATGCGCATAGTGTCTAGTGGGTGTGTTGTACTTGTATGAGACATATCATCTAACCTGCATTGCACTTCATGTCATACATAATATTGTATAAAATTTCTACCCCTATCGGATAAATTATTATGGGATCTTTTATATGTTAGGTCTTACAAAACAACTCCTTAATTTATAAGTTTGTATGAGCATTCATATAAGTTGAGGTTACTTTCTCTGTGATAATAGTTAGCTTTTTACCTCTACTTTTCATTATTATTTTCATTGTGTTGTTCATTTACTTTCAGTTTCATTTATATACCTGGTAGTATTGTGATAGATATATTTTTAGCATATGGTAAATAGATCTATTATCACCTGCTCTTGTTTACTCTCCACTCTCAATACCTTCCTCTTCATCCTCACTTGCACGGTGCCAAGGTGTCGTGGGGGGACCAAGACTTTGTTTTAACTAACAGCCTGATGAGCATAACATCAGGGACTTCGGCTGGAAGACAGGTTGTAGCACCAGGGGACCCAACACATCCCAGGCACAATGCAAGAGGAGGTGAACCAGTCTAATCCAGGAGTAGCCGCATCAGCAGCCACAGATTCCATGAGTGATTAGTAGCTTTCCTTCCATGAGCTTTATATAGTGAGGATCATATGTACTGGGTGGGATCCCTCTTATCTTTCCTTTTTAGATTTACTATTTCATGTTGTTCAGCTTTTAAATTATGTGGAATTCATATATTGCACTGTGATTGTGGACTTGTTTATTTTTTACGAACATCTCTTTTCTTCTATGGTACATGGTTGAGTACTTGCTGACAGAATCAGCGATTTGTGGCGATAACCTTTCCGTGAGTTGGCGTCACCACAAAATGGCGGTTTTGGGCATAAGACCCACAAAAATAGGGTCTTACACTAGTACAAATGAGAAACACATATTGAAATCACAAACTGCCATAACATTATGTGTTGTTGCATCATGACGGCTAATGTACAAAACTTATTGATCAGTAGGAACACGAGCATCCACATGTATCCCATCAATAGCTCTAATATAGTCTTTAAAGAATGGCATATATCAAACATCATTCCGGATTTGGGGGGGATTTCACTGAAAAGATGATCCACATGCATAATGACATCAGAAGATAATCTCTTAATAGCAGCAATTCTCTTTGCAAAAAAAACTACTTATAGTTTCTATGGAGTGTTGGAATCGTTCTCCTGCAATTTATATAGGTACATTATGACCTAAAATATGCAATGTAACTGCAAGTACTTCTCGCGGTAGAGTTCTCCTAGACCTAAAATATGCAATGTGTGAGGAGTGGTAACAAATCTACAAATATAAGATTCAACATTCTAAATGAACTGACAAATCTATGAGGGTGTCCATCAAGAAGTTCACCAACAAATCTAGACCCTCTTTGGCTTGATGCCATGCAAGCTACATTTGATGAACCATCAGCCGCAGACAGGTTAATATCCACTGATGGTAAATATTATTATCCGCTGACTGCTCTATTACGATAAAACCAATCAACTACTTGCCACTGAGTCTCCTCATTAGAACTGTCGGTTTGATCAGAGGAAGACATTGTAAATCTGCAGTAATTTTAAATTTAACAAAATATTAAGACATAAGTGATCATAAAGTCTCTGAATATAGTACAACATTTAAAAAGTACCAGCATAAATGAAATCACATCACAAAACATATGTCTGGTGCAGACAAAACAAAATCTAACATAAAGATAACATAGGTCCATCACAGAGAAAAACACTCTAGCATAAATATAACATAGGTCCATCACACAGTAGCTAATCAAAAGTCCATCATAGTACAACTAGACCGATCTTTTCTCATAACGAGTTTGTAGCCATTTGAGCCGGCAATCCTTTCGAATGCTTATAAAGGTTTCTCGATAATGTTTTTCTGTCAAAACCATGGTGCGGTGGTCGTAGAAGTTGTACTGTGATTCATCCATAACTTCCGGGATAGTTTTGAGTTTAGAAATTACCTCAGGAATGGTGTATATAAATGAAGATATCTGGATACGAGGAGGCTCCATCATACACTTTCCAATAATGCATGTCTCATCTATATCATCTAGTGTCGAGCTCCTTGTTTTTTTATTAGTCATTCTGCTTTTTCCCTTACTGATCGTCTGTTTGTTCCTTGCTTCAACTGAATGTTGAGACTCGTTCAAATGATGTGTGTCATCTCCTGCAGATATGTCATGTTCGACAATCGACCCATGCTCAAAATATCTTGAATTTGGTGCTCAAACTAGATCTCTAGTTGCTATGACCTGGCTAAACATCATATTTAGCTTCTCCTCTAACTCAGGGAGTACGCCAGAGAACTGAAATTTCCTTGCACTTGGAAGCACCTGCTATGGAAAGTAATAACTACCAGTCGAATATTCTATAATACAGTAATTGTAACAAGTGGTTTAAAATTAAAGTGCGTACTTTGAGGCATTCTGTCCACCAATCTTCTGAAGCAGCAATAGTTTTGCAGATTATATCCCAGCCCACACCCGTCTCATGGCCCTTAAGTTCTCGCCATAACTTCCAATCTTTCTTTAGTTGATCTCACTTATTCTTCAATTGAATACGATCATAAGACTTTCCTGTACGAGCAAAGAAACCTGTGGTTAGGTTTGTCCAACCATCCCTGCTAAAGTGTGTTGTTGGGCGATTACCTAACTTAATTTCTTTCAAGAAAAGGTCGCAAAAAACAAAAACATCATTGGCCTCCAAATTGACACTAACACCGTTTTCTTTATGTTTATCCATAACGCGTAAACTGGATGAGAGAAAAAAATAACCAAACACACATTAACATAGATGAACACACACACAACACACATAACACACACAATCTAATACATGAACACACACTCACACACACTTAACACATACACAACACATACATGAAAACACACACACGCACACTCATAAGTAATCACACACTCATGAACGCACACACACACATGAATACACACACACACAAACACATGAACAGAGACACACTCACCCCCCCCCCCCCCAAACAGAAACACAAACACATACATGAACACGCACTCACACACACATGAACACTCATCACACACACTTTAACATACATGATCACACACACACACTTACATGAAAACACACACACACATAAGTGATCACACACTCATGAACACAGAACACATACACATAACACACATGAATGCGCGCGCACACATGAACATGCATGAACACACATACACACACACACACACACACATGAACACACACACACATGAACACACACACATACATGAACACACACACATACATGAACGCGCGCACACACACACATACACACACACACACACACACACACATGAACACACAATCCAAATAGATACAAAAATTCCACAAATTTCAAAAATATCATAAAGAGAAGTGGGTATACAATCCAAATACAAAAATTCTACAAATTTCACACCATTCCAATACATAATTTTTTTAGCACAATCCAAAACACCCAAATCAACCACCCCAAAACCAAAAAGACAAGCGGGTATACCTTCTCTATGGTTGATGGTTTTAGGTTATGGCCAATATGTTGCACTCCACACAGTTAGAAGAGCGGGATCTGCATAGAACATGGGAAAAAGGTGCTATGAGAAGGTGCTGTAAAGGGATGAGTCAAAGAACTAGTGCCTAAACACCTAGAGGGGGGGTGAATAGGTGCACTTAATCTTTTTAACTTTAAAGGCAGAAACACTGAATTATTAGACCTGTTTATGCAATCCTCTACAGCAATTCAGCACATATAATACAGCATAAATCACACACAGAGTACACACAGCTTTTATAGTGGTTCCCCAAGGTCTGGGTACATCCACTTTCCCCCTTCGCCTATCTAGTAGTGTACTAGATTCGGCCTAACTTCTCCACTACTTCTCAGATCCACAGATCTTACAGCTCAAAACCCAACCAGGTTCCTATAACTCAGAGTGATCCCACTCCTACCACTCAGGCACAAAGCCCTACCACTCAGTCTTCACCAATACCTACACTCAGCCTTCAACAAGGCCTACACTCAGCCTTCAACAAGGACTACACTCAGAGAAATGTATCTCCTACACTCAGGCACAAAAGCCCTACCACTCAGCCTTTATAAATATAGGCTTACAACTCAGATCCCTTAGGATCCTACAGTACAAAGATTAATAACCACAACTTTGATTGAGAAAGATGAGTTGACTGGCTTCTTGATGAGTTCTTGAAAGAACTTTGCAGAGATCAACCTCCCTTGGCTTTCTTCAAAGCTTCTTGAATTAGAACACAGTAGGGTTGTATCTCTTATGCAGATTATCTTCAATCAACTGCTGTCTTAAGATTCTGATATCAATATGAATCTTCTTTATCAGCCTGGTTCAACAGCTGGTCTTCTTAGAAGGAGCTTTCACTCTCCAATTTCTTAGATCTTCACTTGAAGGTCTTCTTCTTGTTGTGTTGTTTTTCACTTCATTGATTGCTTCATCTATTCCATTCCCTTCTGTTGAAGGAACAATCCTTTATATAAGCTTTCTTCATGGTGACCGGTTGATCCGGTTTCTAATGATCTTATGACAGCTCTGACAGTAGCAGTTGACCGGTTGAAATGGCAGCTGTCAAGTCATCCAGTCACTTCTTGAAATCTTTGTCACTATCTGAAAGTGTCGAGACAGATAGTCTTTATTTGTCGACACAAATAGACCAAGTGTCGACATAAGTAGACTAAGTGTTGACACTAGTCTTCATGGTGTCGACACAACTCCTTGTGTTGTTGAAATAGCTTCTCGACACTGCTTCTTCAGAATGTGTCGACACTGATCCTGTGTGTCGACACAAGTCCTTCTTCTTCAATACTTAGTTGATTTCTGCAAAGTGTCGACACAACTCCTTTGTGTTGACACATCTTCTTGTGTTGAAACTTGTTAAGTGTCGACACATCTTCTTTGTGTCGACACATGCCTTCTGTGTTGAAACTTTTGCAGAGTGTCGACACATCTCCTTTGTGTCGACATTTGTACTTAAACTTTGTTGAAGTTTGCTGAGTGTCGACACATCCTCCTAGTGTCGACACATGTACTTGAACTTTGTTGAAGTTTTGCTCAGTGTCGACACAACCTCCTAGTGTCGACACTTTTGCTTGAACTTTGTTGAAGTTTGCTGAGTGTCGACACAGCCTCCTAATGTCGACACTTTTGCTGTCGACAAAGTTTCTCTGGGTGTCGACACTGCTTCTAAGTGTCGACACTGATTCTTTAGACATTTCTTCATTGTGTGTCGACACTGTCTGTATGTGTCGACACTTTTCTTCTAGTGTCGATTCTGCCTTCCTGGTGTCGACACAATTACTCCAAGTGTCGACACAGCTTCTCTAGGTGTCGACACAATTACTCCAAGTGTCGACACAGCTTCTCTAGGTGTCGACACAAGCCTCCTTAAGTGTCGATACTTTTCTTCTGGGTGTCGACACATGGACTAAGAAACTTTTCCTGCAAACCTGCAGTTACTTAACCTGCACAAAGAAACTCAAAGCACATCAAATACACCTTGATGTATATCATTGAGTAGGTTGAGGCTTCTTCAAATCAGGTACATATATTCCAATGTACCCAACAATGAGGCGTAGGAGAAAGTGCAGTGAGAAGACAAACATGCAGGAAGAAATCCGATGGTGGAAGGAAAATCCAAATGGAGAAGAATCCCGGTGCCTGGATGTAACGCCCCGAAAATCATTATCGAGCTGGTCGCGTCCAAAAGTAATTATAGTGCCTATATAGGGGTACACGGCCTAGGGCACGGGCGTGTCCAAGGCCGTGTCTTGCTTGGTGTTTTGGCCGGCTGTATCCCGAGAAGGAAACAGCAAGAAACACGGCAGAATGACACGGGCGTGTCAATTGACACGGGTGTGTGCCTACCCGTGTCAGTACCCGTGTTCCCTAGAGTTGTGACGGTTGGCGTGACAGTTATTCGTGACATGCCTCCGGTGACGGGAGTGTCGAGGACCTGACACGGGCGTGTCAGGCTGAGACACGGGCGTGTCTTGCCCGTGTGGTTTTTTTTGCATTCGACTATCATGCCTGGATCAAGGCACACGACCTGGGACACGGTCGTGTGCGAGGCCGTGTTCGGCCCAGGTTTAAGGATTTCTGTATAGATCTGAACCGTTCGTTTTCTTTAAGTAAGATCTGACGGCCCAGGCGTGTTCCTACTCTATTAAGGCCGGGAGTGGTGGTTTAACTCCTCATTTCTCCCTTAATCTTTCTCTTTCCAAGGAGTTAGAGTAAGGAGGAAGAAGGAGGAGGACTCTGGCCGCCGGCGGAGCATCAGAGCATCGTTTAGAGAACTGAGAGCGGATCCGTGGAGGAAATCCCGTTGCGAAGACTTCTATCCATATAATTTTTTCATGGCGCAAAAGCGTACTACAAGCGTAACGATTCTCTACTTATGAATGTGAAGCTCTCTTCCTTTTTGCATAGGGAAACCCGCTCCCGCGAGTGTGCGGCGAGTGTGCGGTGTTCCTTGGGATTGACGGGAATTGTCCCCCTTGTGTTGCATATAGAGTCTGGAATCGAAGTACGGACATAGGATTTGTGTGTGAAGCCTACTCAGACATGTTGGTCTGGATTGGTGATGTTGCATTTGTTATGGTTTGCCGAAGAAGACTCTGTGCTTTGGGTTTTCGGGTTTCTACGTGGTAGATTGCAGCAAGGATCCTTGGGGATTAACTCCAAGGTGCACCCGGAAAGCTGAGCGGAATCGTTGTTCTGCTTACTTGGCGGTCTAGGAACCGGCCTTGAACATAACTGGGTTATGTGATTGATTGGAAATGGCAGGATCCGAGAGAAGCTTGGCTCATACGTACGTCTTAAGGTGTACTACACGTTGTGAGCAACGGGCAAGTGGAATCGGACCTAGGCTATGTGGTTCGGTGCAAGAGACTCGAAAAGGGGACTGACCGTTGGCATAGTTGGGAGCCTTAGATAGTGGTCAGAAAGGCTAAAATGCTCACGTTGTTGCCATCCCGGGGATGGTGGTGAAGACGCTAAAGTGTCAGGATTCACCGATAATGTGCCCTGAGTGCACGGGGTGTTTGGTCGTGCGAGCCTACACCTATAGCTAGCATGTTTGTACTATATTATTTAGCTGGGCTAATGAATTGCACGGAAGGAGCACCGTCATCCTGATTTAGGAGCAGAGTCATTATAATTTGGTCGGCTTTTGGCTAACCGTTGCTTTGTTTGCCATCGTGTGGTGGAATGTTGCTTGCAGGTGCTGCGGAGCCAGGTACCAAATAGCGGGTTGGAGCCCATGTTGCTGTGCTGGCCCTAAAAGGCCAAAGCTAATATTTGTACTTTATTTTGTCATGTGTGGCTGGCCTGCGAGCCGATGTATGGAAAATATTATTTAACTAAGTGAACCTCTGTAAGGCCATAAGGTCATGTACCCTTTCAGTGTATTTATTTTCATTACAGTTGTAGTGGTGTTGGACATTCATGATTATTGAATACAATTATGGGTTCTTTTAACTGTTTAAAAGCTTCCGCTAGAATGCTCTGTGTTAGGACGAGTAGTCTTAATTGGATAGTTTGGTTATTCACAAGTAACCCTTCCGACTGTCAGTGGTATATGGTGTCGGGTTCCAGCTGGACCTTCTACTATATGTCATGCGACGGATGGGGGTGTTAGAATTTGGTATCAGACTTTTGGTGACGGTCAGGCTTAAATGAATTAGTGGGCGAATTCTTTTAATGGGTGGTGAGCACATGTGTGTGTCATCGTTATAACATCAAAAAGAACCCATGAATGTCCACTTAGGAATGAAAAATACACTTATTTTATGGAACCTGAGTGTTCTAATGATTGCTTTTAGCAATTTGTGTGTCGTCTAATCTAGGTTCTTTGCTATTATAGGCAGTTAGGAGCGGTGCTGGTCAATCGGAGCATCCGCAATCGGTGGAAAGTAGTGCACCGAGGGATGTGCCTACAACACCTCCTTCAGCGGAAACCATCAGGTTGGTGGCTGAAGCGGTTTTTGCCATGATAAATGCCCAACCTGCAGGGCAAATGCATCACGCACCTCCTGTGAATGAGCAAGAACCAGTTAGGGTGGCAGAGCCGAGAGTGGTGGAGCGCTTGGCAGTGGATCAGGTAGAGCCGAGGAGGGCTACGGAGAGACAGCTCAAGCATGTAATGGGCTTTAATCCTCTGAGGTTCGATGGGGTTGGAATGCCAGCTCAAGCTGAGGATTGGCTCTCTACGATAAAGAGGGTCTTGACAGCCACGTTAACTAAAGAGTGGCAAAAGACCACCATATTGACCTTCCTTTTGGCTGGTGAGGCGAGGTTGTGGTGGGATGAGTTGGAGTTTCATCTCTTAGTGGGAAGGCAGCTTGTTGATGTGCCTATGGAGGAATTCTCAAGATTGTTCTTGGCCAGATATATACCCTATGCTCAGAAGCTTGAGATGGAAAATCAGTATCTTGGGTTGACTCGGGGAGCCAGAAGCGTGGACGAGTATCTCCACGAGTTTACACGGTTGGGTCGGTATGCTGGTGCTATGTTTACGGAAGAAGAGATGAAGACCAACCGATTTTATGAGGGTCTACGCGGTGACCTACAGTTACTCCTTGCTGGGCCTAAGGCACAGGGTTTCCTAGCCTTGGTCAATTCGTCCCGGTCATTGGAAAAGGTTGTGAATAAAGTCCAAGAGAAGAAGGACCTAGGGGAAAAGAAGGCAGAGTTCAAAGTACCAAATGCAAAATCAGGATTCCGCAGATGGAGCAAGAAGCAGAAGACTTCGAACTCAGCCCCTTCGTCTGGTGCGTCGGGGGCAACCACAAGTCGAGTTCCAGGAGCTTGCTACAACTGTGGGAAGACAGGTCACTTTGCTCGTGAATGTTGGAGCGGACATGCAAAGTCCGAGAGGAAGCCTGGAGCGACCTATGAAGAGAAAGGGAAGGCGGTGGAATTAACTGCATCCCATCATGCTCCAGCCCAGCCTAGATTTTATAATCTTGGTCTGCAAGAGGTCATGAAACAAGCTGACGTGGTGACAGGTATGAGTTAAATTTTAGCAGTTTAACTTTATATAGTTGTTACCTTTTTATATGTTAGCTTATATCTGTTGGTGCTAGGCTTCATGTTGATTTTCGATCATCCGGCAAGAGCCCTGTTTGATACGAGAGCATTGTATTCCTTCTTGTCAGAAAGGTTTATATCGCACATCGGGGTCCCTTCCTCGATGGCAAAAGACAGGTTGGATGAGTTATTGCCCAATGGGTGCTCAATGCGAGCGGATAAGTTCTATGTGGTAAAGATTCGTATTGGGGACCAGGAGTTTGATTTGTGAGCGTTGGTTCTACCATTAGTGGAGTTCGACGTAATCTTTGGTATGGACTGGCTCACGGAGCAGCGAGCTTACATCGATTGCAACCGAAAGGAGGTTAAGTTGGGATTGCATACTGAATGAGAGACTATGTTTGCGGGCATGAAGGGGTCGGGTAAAGTTTTTATGTCGGCCCTTCAAGTGATTAAGGCAGTTCGGTCTGGTGCAGAGCTTTTTGTCACCTTAGTGCAGGCTTCAACGCCTAGACCAAGTCTGGGCAGTATCCCAGTTGTGTCTGAATATCCTGATGTGTTCCCAGATGATCTCCCAGGAGCCCCTCCTCAGTGGGAGATTGATTTTACCATTGAGCTGGTACCGGGTGCCAAACCGGTGTCACGCTCTCCGTATCGGATAGCTCCGCGAGAGATGGCGGAGTTGAAGGTGCAACTATAGGAGTTGTTGGAGCAAGGTTATGTGCATCCAAGTTTATCGCCTTGGAGCGCACCGGTTCTTTTTGTTAAGAAGAAGGATGAGAGCTTGCGACTCTGTATTGACTATCGGGAGTTGAACAAGCTTACGGAGAAGAACAAATATCTGATCCCCAGGATTGACGATCTATTTGATCAATTGGTTGGGTCAACAGTATATTCGAAGTTAGATCTGAAGTCTGGTTATTACCAATTGAGGATAAGGGAAAGCGACATCCCAAAGACAATGTTCAGCATGCGGTTTGGGCATTACGAGTTCACGGTCATGTCGTTTGGGTTGACCAATGCTCCATCCATGTTAATGGATTTGATGAACAGGACGTTCAGAGAATACCTGGATCATTTCGTGATAGTATTTATCGATGATATCTTGGTATACTCGCAGTGTGAGGAGGACCATTACAAGCATCTACACATGGTGTTGGAGACCTTGAGGAGGAATCAGTTGTATGCAAAGTTCTCCAAGTGTGAGTTCTGGTTATCCTCAGTAGCATTCCTTGGTCATGTTGTTAGTGGAGAAGGGATAGCGGTGGATCCGGCGAAGATAGCAGCGATACGGGAGGGGCCTGTATTGTATTCAGTGGCGGAAGTTCGGAGATTTCTGGGGCTTGCCGGCTACTACAGGCCCTTCGTAGAGAACTTCTCGTGGATAGCATTACCACTCATGACGTTGACAAGGAAAGATCAAAAGTTCGTGTGGTCGCTGGAGTGTGAGCAGGCTTTTGAGGAATTGAAGAGGCGGTTGACCACGGCGCCTATTTTATGTTCATCGAGTGGAACCGAAGGGTTTGACATTTATAGTTACGCTTCGGGCAGTGGTTTGGGCTTTGTTCTGCTACAGCATGGGAGCGTGATAGGCTGTGGTTCACGATAGTTGAAGGTTCACGAGAGGAGTTATCTGGTCCATGATTTAGAGTTAGCGGCCGTGATATTTGCTCTAAAGCTGTGGAGGCACTATCTGTATGGGATAAAGGTCGATATATACACCAACCATAAGAGCCTGAAGTACCTGCTAGATCAGAAGGATCTGAACATGAGACAGCGGAGGTGGATGGAGTTCTTGGGGGACTGTACCTTCAAGATACATTATGTACCTGGGAAAGTGTTGGGTACATTGGAAAATATATACCTGATTTGAAGAAGCCTCACCCTACTCAATGATATACATCAAGGTGTATTTGATGTGCTTTGAGTTTCTTTGTGCAGGTTAAGTAACTGCAGGTTTGCAAGAAAAGTTTCTAAGTCCATGTGTCGATACCTAGAAGAAAAGTGTCGACACTTAAGAAGGCTTGTGTTGACACCCAGAGAAGCAGTGTCGACACTTGGAGTAATTGTGTCGACACCAGGAATGCTGAGTCGACACCAAAAGGAAAGTGTCGACACATACAGGAAGTGTTGACACACAATGAATAATTATCTAAAGAATCAGTGTCGATACTTAGAAGCAGTGTCGACACCCAGAAGAACTTTGTCGACATCAAAAGTGTCAACACTAGGAGGCTGTGTCGACACTCAGCAAATTTTAGCAAAGTTCAAGTACAAGTGTCGACACTAGGAGCTGTGTCGACACTCAGCAAACTTCAACAAAGTTTAAGTACAAGTGTCGACACAAAGGAGATGTGTCGACACTCAGCAAAGTCTCAACACATGAAGAATGTGTCGACACAAAGGAGATGTGTCGACACTCAGCAAAAGCTTCAACACAGAAGGCATGTGTCGACACAAAGAAGATGTGTCGACACTTAACAAGTTTCAATACAAGAAGATTTGTCGACACAAAGGAGTTGTGTCGACACTTAGCAGAAATCAACTAAGTATTGAAGAAGAAGGACTTGTGTCGACACACATAATCAGTGTCGACACATTCTGAAGAAGCAGTGTCGAGAAGTAATTTCTACAACACAAGGAGTTGTGTCGACACCATGAAGGCTAGTGTCGACACTTAGTCTACTTGTGTCGACACTTAGTCTATTTGTGTCGACACATAAAGACTATCTGTCTCGATACTTTCAGACAGTGACAGAGTTTTCAAGAAGTGACTGGATGACTTGACAGCTGCCATTTCAACCGGTCAACTGCTACTGTCAGAGCTGTCAGAAGATCGTTAGAAACCGGATCAGCCGGTCACCATGAAGAAGGCTTATATAAAGGCCTATTACTTCAACAGAAAATAAAGATCAATGAATCATTGAAGTACAACACAATAATAAGAAGACCATCAAGTGAAGATCTAAGAAGTTGGAGAGAGAGAGCTCCTTCTAAGAAGACAGTTGTTGAACCAGGCTGTGAAGAAAGTTTCAGATTGAGATCTGATTCTTAAGTTAGCAGTGAATGAAGATCATCTACATAGAGAATCAACCCTACTGTGTTCTAATTCAAGAAGCTTTGAAGAAAGCCAAGGGAGGTTGATCTCAGCAAAGTTCTTTCAAGAACTCTTCAAGAAACCAGACAACTCTTCTCTCTCAATCTGAGTTGTGGTTATATTCTTTGTAATTTTAAATTTCTTGTAGGATCATTAGGGATCTGAGTTTTAAGCCTACAATTATAAAGGCTGGGTGGTAGGGCCTTTGTGCCTGAGTGTAGGAGATACTGTTCTCTGAGTGTAGGCCTTATTGAGGGTTGAGTGTAGGCCTTGTTGAAGGCTGAGTGTAGGTCTTTGTGAAGACTGAGTGGTAGGGCTGTGTGCCTGAGTTGTAGGAGTGGGATCACTCTGAGTTGTAGGAACCTATTTGGGGTTCTGAGCTGTAAGATCTGTGGATCTGAGAAGTAGTGGAGAAGTTAGGCCGAATCTAGTACACTACTAGATAGGCAAAGGGGGAAAGTGGATGTACCCAGACCTTAGGTAACCACTATAAATCATGTGTGCTCTTTGTGATTGTATGCTTGTATGATTGATGTGTTATCTGTGTTGTGAATTGCAATTACTGTACTTTAATTCTGCCTTAAAAGTTTAAAAAGATTAAGTGCACCTATTCACCCCCCCCCCCCCTCTAGGTGTTTAGGCACTAGTTCTTTTAAGTGGTATCAGAGGGAGGTTACTCAAAAAGGACATAACATTCTGTGTAAAGATCCTGTTGGCAGATTCAATATAATCAACAATCAAGAAAATGGGTTCAACAGAGAATCACAAAGAGCTAGGATCCATGAAGTTGTCAATCTATAGAAAGGAGATCTTTGGCATTTGGAAAGAAAGGGTTAGACTTTTTATGGAAGCCTCAGACCCAAGAATATATATTATTGTTAAAGAAGGGTCATATGTGCCAATGAAAGTATCAGTTCTGGATGCAAACCAGAGAACTCCAAAAGACTATTCAGAGATGACTAAAGATGAAATTATTTTGGCCACTATGGACAAGAGGGCCCAGAATATTATTGTAAGTGCAATTGATGATGCCACATTTCAGAATCTGATTCACTGTAAAACATCAAAGGAAATGTGGGACACACTGATAGTTTACATGGGGGGCTCTGAAAAAGGTAGACAAGACAGGAAGTCTTTGTTAAACCAAGAGTATGAAAGTTTCAGACAAGACAGGTCTGATAGCATAACTGAATGCTATAAGAAATTCTATAGTATTGTCAATGAATTGATGTCCTATGGAAGAGAATTCAGCAATTATGAATTGAATGATAAGTTCTTGAGGTCCCTAACTAAAGACTGGGATACTAAGATTTGTGCAATAAGGGAAATGGCCAAATTAGCTAACATTCCTCCTCCAACATTGTTTGGAAAACTATTATCATATGAGATGCAGTTAATGGTAAGGAAGGAGGAAGAGAAGACTTCCAGAGTTGAGCACAAAGAAAGAGTTGTGGCTTTCAAGACAGAAGCCACTAGGAAATATAAAAGTAAGTCTCCATCTCCACCTCAAAAAGTTGATGAGGCTGAGACAGATGAGTCAAAAAGCAAGAATTCTGAAAGCAGTGAGAGTGATGAAGACTTTGCAGCTTTCACTAGACATTTTCAGAAGTTTCTAAAGAAGAAACAGTGGAGGTCTAAGCCATCCACTTTACAGAAGTCATCAAAGAATGAAAGAAGAAAGTCCAAGTCTAATAAAACTACATCCTCAAAAATAGTATGCTACTGTTGCAATAGACAAGGACATGTAATAGCTGATTGTTCAAAAAAGAGGAAAGAGTCAACTGACAAGAATAAGACTCAGTTCAAGTGCAAAAAGGAAAGATCCTTTGTTGCTAAGAAGGACAAAAGTCTATCTGATATGTCATCTTCAGAAACTGATTCAGAAGCTGAAGCCTATATTGGCTTGTTTGCTGAAGAAGAAGAAGATGAGTTCATACAATTAATGAACTCAATATATGAGCATGAGGACATTCAGTCCCAGGGACTGATGGCCTTATCAGAAGGAGACAAAATTCAGGATCAGTCTGGACCAAGTCAGGTACAAAATTATTCTGTTAGTTCAATTTCTAGTACTGAGTCAGATTCAGATACATCAGCATCAAGTGATGTTAGTGGATCTGAATCTGAAGGAGACATTCATCAGTTGATTGATGAATATAGAGTATTGTTGCAAGCTTTGAAGAAAAGCAAATCCTTGGCCAAGAGTCAGGCAAAGGAGATTGCTAGTCTCAAAGTGGTTGCAACAGATTTTGATAAGTTGCTTGATCAGAAATTGAATGAAATAGCCAGACTGAAGCACATTACTGTTATTCATATGGGGACTATAACATTTAAAAATGATCAAATTAGAAATCTGGAGATTAGTCTTCAGAAGTAGAGAGATATAGTTGCAGGGTTTTCAAAACCAAAATCTGTTCTACCTTTGATAGATGAGTTTGTACCTCATAAGGGTAAAACTGGATTGGGGTTTACAAAACCTGCCAGGACAGTACAGTCCAAGTCTAAGGGCAAAGCACCAGTACTCAACAAGAAACCTGCTGTAGATAAGACAGCCAGGGTTGTACCTAAACAAAGGTACAACAGATTTGAGTGCTGGTGTTGTGGCAAGGTAGGTCACTTTGCCATGGATTGTTGGCATAATTCAAGTGCTAAGTTGAGTTGCAATCTACCTGCTAGAAAAGCTACAGGTAGTTTTGTTAAGAATCAGACTAACTTGCACCAAGGACCCAAGAATTATTTGGGTTCTAAGGTTAAGTAATCTGTTTTGCCGGTGAGTCCAAGTGGTCATGCCCTAATATGGTACTTGGACAGTGGATGTTCCAGGCACATGACTGGAACTAGGGGATTGCTAAAGGACTATACACCAATCAAGGATGGTCCTAAAGTCACCTTTGGTGGTTCTGAAAAAAGAATCATCAAAGGCTTTGGTAACATTTCTAGCAACCTTATTACAATTACTCAAGTGGCTTATGTAAAGGGTTTGAAACATAACCTCATTAGCATAAGTCAGATGAGTGATGTAGGATATGACATCTCATTTGTCAAGGATGGTTGTCATATCAAGAGGTCAAGTGATCAAATGATCATTCTGATAGGTTATAGGAAGAGAAATGTCTATTGTCTAGACATTATGTATGAGAACATAGTTTCTCCTATGTGTCTTGTAGCTGATGAGAAAGTCACTCATTGTGTCAAATGGCACAAGAGGCTAGCTCATCTTAACTACAAGACAATTGGCCAACTCTTTAGCAAAGAGTTAGTGAGGAATGGTCCTCAAGTTAAGTGCATAAAGGTTGGTATATGCTCAGCTTGTCAAAAGGGCAAGCAGACCAAATCCACCTTTAATTGCATTGAGAACAAAGATGCTGTGAGGTGTTTATACCTCTTGCATATGGATCTATTTAGTCCTATGCCAGTTCACAACCTAGGTAGGAAGGTCTACACATTTGTGGTTGTAGATGATTATTCAAGGTTTTCCTGGGTATTCTTCCTAAGGCAAAAATCTGAAACACCTAGTATCTTTTATAGCTTTGTCAAACAAATTCAGAATGAGTTAGACAGTACAGTGGTTAAAATAAGAAGTGACCATGGTACTGAATTCCAGTCTGATAGTATGACAAAGCTATGTGAAGAATTTGGGATATTTCAGGAATTTTCCTCACCAAGAACACATCAGCAAAATGGTATTGCTGAAAGGAAAAATAGAACCTTGATAGAGGCTGGTAGAACCCTATTGAGTGACACATCTCTCCCAGAATATTTCTGGGCTGAGGCAGTTAATACTGCATATCATGTAATCAATAGGGTTACTATCACCAAGAGCCACAATAAGACCCCCTATGAGATTGTGAAGGGCAGAAAACCAAATCTATCTTATTTCAGGATCTTTGGTTGTAAATGCTATATACTTAACAATGGTAAGTCTTATTTAACCAAGTTTGTTGCCAAATCCCAAGAGGGGATCTTTGTTGGGTATAGCAACAACAGTAAGGCTTATAGGGTCTACAACTTGACTACTCAAGTTGTAGAAGAGTCAGTTCATGTAGTTTTTGATGAAGCTAGACTCATTAACAATGAATTGCCTAGTAGTGTATGCAGCTCTACAGGTGTGACTGAAAAGATGGACAAGCTTACTATTGAAGAAGGTACTACTGCAAGTTAGCAAGTGGATGATAGTGGCTGCTGTCTAGGGGGAGTACAAGATACTCCTGTTGCTGAAGAAGATCAAGAGGAGCTGCTGAATGAAGAATCTGAAGGTGTACAACCAGAAAACAGGCTGCATCCAACAAATAGGAATCTAAAAGATCATCCAGCCAATCAAATTAATAGAGATCTCAGACAAGGGGTACAAACAAGGAGCAGAAATCTAAGTTCAGTACTCTACTCCAGCTTTCTATCCCAAGTAGAGCCAAAAAAATTTGAAGAAACCATCCTAGACCCTCATTGGATTGAGGCCATGCAAGAGGAGCGGAACCAGTTCAAAAGATGCAATGCCTGGGAGCTAGTTCCTAAACCAAAAGACCATAACATTATTGGAACCAAGTGGATCTTTAGGAACAAGTTGGATGAACATGGAGTGATTATAAAGAACAAAGCAAGACTGGTTGCAAAAGGATATAGGCAGGAAGAAGGTATTGACTTTGATCAAACCTTTGCTTCAGTAGCCAGACTGGAGGCAATCAGGATGTTCTTGGCCTATGCAAAAGTATACCAAATGGATGTTAAGTCAGCCTTTCTGAATGGAAATCTGAAGGAAAAAGTCTATGTAGAACAGCCATCAGGTTTTGTAGATTCTACTAAACCTAATTATGTTTATAGACTTAGGAAGGCTTTGTATGGGTTAAAACAAGCCCCTAGGGCTTGGTATGAAACCCTGTCTAGTTTCCTCATTGAGAATAAATTCACAAGGGGGAAAATAGACAAGACTCTATTCCTTAGGGAATCCAGAGGAAAGATTATATTAGTCCAAATATATGTAGATGACATCATATTTGGGTCTACAGAAAGTAGTATTTGCAAAAAGTTTGCAAAACTAATACAAGGATAATTTGAAATGAGTAGTATGGGGGAACTTAAGTTCTTCTTGGGTCTCCAAGTTAGACAGACTGAGGATGGATTATCCATATGCCAGTCTAAGTTCACCCTAGAATTGATAAGGAAGTATGGTATGGAATCATCCACTACCATGAAAACTCCTATGGGGTCAACAATGTCTTTATGCAAAGATGATGCAGGGAAACCTGTACATGAAACTTTGTATAGAGGGATAGTTGGCTCCCTAATATATTTGACTGCAAGTAGACCAGATATCATGTATGCTACATGTGTCTGTGCTAGGTACCAAGCTTGCCCTAAAGAATCTCATTTGACAGCTGTCAAAAGAATTTTGAGATGTCTTAAGGGCATACCTTATCTAGGCCTTTGGTACCCTAGGAATGGAGACTTTGAACTGACAGGTTATTCAGATGCAGATTTTGCAGGCTGTAAGGAAGATAGGAAGAGTACAACTGGTACCTGTCAATTTCTAGGTGGAAGGTTGATATCATGGAGTAGCAAGAAGCAAACAAGTGTGGCTATCTCTACAGCTGAGTCAGAGTATGTGGCTGCAGGAAGTTGTTGTGCTCAACTTCTATGGATTCAACATCATCTAGAAGATTATGGTATTCAAGTAAGTAGAACACCTCTATTTTGTGATTCTACTAGTGCTATTTCTATTGCAAACAATCCTGTCTCCCATAGTAGGACTAAGCACATAGAAATAAAATACCATTTTCTAAGAGAACATGTGGAAAAAGAAGATATTTCCCTAGAGTATATGAACACAGATAATCAGTTAGCTGACATGTATACTAAGCGCTTAGATGAAACCAAATTCAATAAATTTAAAATTGAATTAGGGATGATAAACTTGGAATAGTTTACTAAATTGGCTAAGTAAAATGGTGTTGACACACAGAGTTGTCTGTGTCGACACAGAGTAGTGGTGTCGACACTTCAGAGAAATGGTGTCGACACATCTAGGAAGTCAGTGTCGACACTTTAGAGAATTAGTGTCGACACATGCAGGGTAGGTGTCGACACATCTAGGGTGGTGTCGACACTTAGGATTTACACAGAATTAGATTAGTGGAGTCTCGACTAAGTGTCGAGCTAAGTGGTGTCGACACATATACAAGTGTCAACACATATATTCTGTCGACTATACTTATGTCGACACATAGTTGTCGAGACATTATAAGTAAGTGTCGACACTTATCAACAGTGTCGACATAATTTAAGTATTTTGACGCGCCATTTCATCTTCGATTCTAGAAAGGTATAAATAGGTTTTCGTCATTGTTTGTCGACACGCTCATCAAAGTTTCGAGACCAAACTTGTGTGTCGACATCTCTCTTCTCTAAATTCAAATTTCTTCAAACCCTAATGGCGCCCGAGCTAGAAGAGAATGTTAATGAAGGATATGAACTCGTGCGACATGCCTTTGATGACGCGGAACCTGAAATCAAAGGTGTGGTAACCCTAATAGAAGAGACTGGGTTAAAATTTCTTGTATCAGAACCGATCAAGATCTGGAAGAAGGAAGTTCTCGAATTTCTGAATGGAGCAACTCTAGATGAATCAGGACTCAAGATTAAGTCCAGAGTTCATGGGGCAAAGGTGAAGGTCTCTCCTAAAAGTCTAAGAAAGTTCTTCAACTACCAAGGACAAAGGAAGAGGAAGATGTATTTGCTTCTAAGACAAGGGAGACACTAACATGGTGTGGACTTGATTCTAACCTGAAGATAGGATCTATATTCAACAGAAAAGGAATGAACATGCAGGGCAAATTCTTATCTGAAATAGTTGGCAAGGTCATCTTGAGCAAGCCTGGAGTTGTGTGAGAGGTTGGCTAAGGCGCCTCTTATAAAGGAGGTCCCGGGATCAAGCCCCAGGCCTCAACAACCTACCCGGCCTTTACCCAAAATGTGGGACCCCAGGAGATTTGGTTGGAGATGCTGTGCCGTTTGACTGCAGTCGGCCAGGACCGGGGCCTTTACCCAAAATGTGCGGGACCCCCCGGCCTGGTTTCTCCCATGTGGAAACCACCCGTCACCACACATCTTCCCAAAACCCCGAGGTGATGGTAAGGGGCGACGGGGGTACATGAACACAAAGGATCGCCTGCTACGGGCGATGTGTGACTAATCCCAACCACAGGACCACGGGGATATTCCGCCACACAAGGGGGCCCACCGGGGTCAACACCCAGACCTGGAACGCGATGGGGAAAGCCCAAACATGCGGTCCCACACACACGTGTCCTGCTGGCAAATATAGTCTCAACACAGCCCCGCAGCAGGACAACCTGGCTCTGATACCATGTGGAAACCACCCGTCACCACACATCTTCCCAAAACCCCGAGGTGATGGTAAGGGGGGACAGGGGTACATGAACACAAAGGATCGCCTGCTACGGGCGATGTGTGACTAATCCCAACCACAGGACCGCGAGGATATTCCGCCACACAAGGGGGCCCACCGGGGTCAACACCCAGACCTGGAACGCGATGGGGAAAGCCCAAACATGCGGTCCCACACACACATGTCCTGCTGGAAAATATAGTCTCAACAATAACCTCACTACAATCCACTCATAAAAGTAAAACTACTAATAGTCGGCTCCACTCACGGATCCGGATGCCTGTCCACCCGAGCTACGCAGGCCCATCTCCATCTGCATCGTACCCTGCTGGTGTTGCGTCTCCTGCGGCTGTTCCCAGTCTCCCATTCGGAGCACCTAAAATATGGTGGTCAAACGACCGTCAGTCAAATTAGACTCAGACAACAATCCCACGCCCCTCTACCCGTGGCTCCTAGGCACCGAGCAAAAGGAGTGAAAAGGAGGACCAAAAGCAGGGCGTAATCAAGCAGATGACATCTACACTAAGGAATAAAATAATAAGGTATGGCAGGGGTATCACAATAATTAAACATGAGTAAACAAGTGTGTAACAAAAGTAAACAGTAAGGAGTAGCAAGTAAGTAAAAGAAGTAAGAAGAGTAAGTAAGAGCAAAAAGAAATATAACCATTGATTTATAGGAATTACCCCTATAGACCAAGGGGTCATTTTGCAGGGCCTATCGTATAAAACGTCACATACCATTTTATACGATAGGTGTTAGGGGTTAAATACAATGATTATGTTATGACGTGCAAGTATGCTATGGTATGCACATGCAAGTGCAACTCACACACACGACTCTATGCGTACAGACCTTTAGTTCCCCTTTTTGGAGTTAGCTAAACTATCAGGAGCCTCCGCCGTGGCAGAACGGAGACAGTGGGTTGGTCCTCTCCACTCCTAAACTGGTAAACACACTACTCAGTCTAGCTCATCTCGTACGTTCACGTACTATTCCTAGCAAACCAGCTAGTCTCCCCGAGTAAACATACCGACAAAGGTGTGTTCTATCGTCCAATACCGAGGACCCACCATTGTTATGCATATGCAACCATGATAGTTTGTATCTAATTATAGTACCGAGCTTCCAGCTCTCTAGACTACCGAGCCTACTAGTTCGCCACGTTCCCGAGCCCACGGCTCCCTGGACTAAACAAGTCTCCATTTCCATGTCCCCGAGCATCCGGCTCCCCGGACTTCCAAATCAATACCGAGTCCATTTAACACTACCAATAAGCCCTTAGGCCACGGGCCTACGCTATCCTTTCACTACCAATTTGTCTCACCACATGTACAAGTGTGAGTGCAAGGTGGAGGTATTATTGAGGTTACTCTTGTCCATATTATCCCTAAGGTTTACGTTAGCCCAGGACTGCCCAAGTTATTCCCCGGGAGGGGCTCTCGAAGGCACTAGGAACTATGATGGGATTACGCCCAAAGTTCCCTTTCGCAAGGCACTTAATATTATTGATTCCTACCCTTGATCAAACCTCTCTTTTATTTCAGTGTGACTACCCTAAGTGTGTTTGAGCTCTCCGAGTCAGCCTATCTCTGACCTATCCACTATATGCAAACCATGCTAAGCTACATGGTGCTCCCATTAGGGGGTACCCTAATTACTCTTCCTGTAGATCCCTAACAATTACTAGGAGTCTATCATGACCTATTAAGACTAACTCCTGAGTTTCATAATCTTCCTAACTATATGAGCATTTAATTTAATTAACCCTAGACTCCAAATTCCCTACTTTGAACATGAAATGCTCTGTAAGGTCAGAAACAAATCATCACAAAATTATGATAAATACTAAGTGACATTTAAACAGTAAATCCAAGGTTTGAGAATTTTCAGAGGTGATTAGACCTATCTTTCATAATTTAGAACTTAAGGTTAATAATATCATCTAATGATGAAAAGGCCAGTTATATTGTTCTAAAAATTATAATAAAACTCCAGTAGGACTATCATGGCCTAAAAACACCCTAGAAGTAGTCTCGTAATTTTTACAATGAATAGTATCCCCTAATTTAATTTATAACCATTAATTCCATAACCATTGGTTAATGAAGCAAGTACTGTGAAAATGTTGGGTACATTGGTTTGAATGTACCTAATTTGAAGAAGCCTCACCCAACTCAATGATATACATCAAAATGTATTTGATGTGTTGTTGAGTTTACTTGTGCAGGTTAAGTATTTACAGGACTGAAGCAAAAAGTTTATAAGTCCATGTGTCGACACCCAGAGGGAAAGTGTCGACACTTAAGAAGACTTGTGTCGACACCCAGGCAAGTAGTGTCGACACTTGGAGTCATTGTGTCGACACCTGGGATGCAGAGTCGACACCAGACACAAAGTGTCGACACAAGGAGCTGTGTCGACACTCAATGAAGAAAGTACAGTAAAGCAGTGTCGACACTTAACAGCAGTGTCGACACCTAGAAGAACTTTGTCTACACAAGAAAGTGTCGACACTTGGAGCTGTGTCGACACTCAGCAAAAGTCAGCAGAGACTAAGTATAAGTGTCGACACTCAGAACAATGTGTCGACACTCAATAGAAGAGTCAGCATTTAAAGTAAGTGTCGACACCCAGAACAATGTGTCGACACTCAACAGAAGAGTCAGCACTTGAAGTAAGTGTCGACACTCATAACAATGTGTCGACACTCAATAGAAGAGTCAGCACTTAAAGAAAGTGTCGACACAAGACAGTATGTGTCGACACTCAGCTGAAGACTCAACACTTGAAGAAAGTGTCGACACATGGAGATGTGTCGACACTTAGCAAAGAATAGCAAGATCATCAAATTATTCTAAGTACAAGTGTCAACACTTAGGGAATGTGTCGACACTCAGATGAAGTCTCAACAGAAGAATCAAGTGTCGACACAAGGAGCTGTGTCGACACTTAACAAGTATCAACACTGAAGACATGTGTCGACACCAAGAAGCAGTGTCGACACTTAACAGATTCAACACAAGAAGTTGTGTCGACACAAAGGAGATGTGTCGACACTTAGAAGAATTCAGCAAAAGATAGAAGATCAAGTACTTGTGTCGACACTCAATTTCAGTGTCGACACATGCAGAAGAAACTGTGTCGAGACATAGTATCTACAACACAAGGAGTTGTGTCGACACCTTGTAAACTTGTATCGACACTTACACAACTTGTGTCGACACTTGGTATATAAGTGTCGACACTTAAAGATGGAAAGTCTCGACACTTTCAGACAGTTAGAGAACTTTCAAGAATTGACTGGATGACTTGACAGTTGTCGTTCCAGCCGGTCTACAGCACTTGTCAGAGTTGTCAGAAGACAGTTATGAACCGGACCAGCCGGTTACCATGAAGAAGGCCTATAAATAGGCTCATACAGTCTACAGAAGTAGTAGTTCAAGTAGTCGTTGAAGTAGTTCAAGTAGTTGTTGAAGTAGTTCAAGTAGTTGTTGAAGTAGTTCAAGTAGTTGTTAAAAGTGGTACACATAGTTGTTCAAGTATCAATACAAGAAGATCTAGCTGTCCAAGTGCTGATCTAAGAAGTTGGAGAGAGAGGGCTCCATCCAAGAAATCAGCCGTTGGAACTAGACTGAGAAGAAGGGTTCAGATATATTCTGGATCTTAAGAAGCAGAGGTCAAGGATCAACTGCAGAAGGAATCAATCTTATTGAGTTCTACTTTCAAGAAGCTTTGAAGAAAGCTAAGTCAGATTGAATCCAGCTGAGTTCTTCCAAGAACTCATCAAGAAACTCACAACTCCCCTCTCTTATTTCTGAGTTGCTGAGTTATCATTTGTAAATTCATTTTTATCTTGTAGGATCCTTTGGATCTGAGTTTTTGTAAGTCTGTAATTATAAAGACTGAGTGTAGGGCTTGGGAGCCTGAGTGTAGGAGATTGGAATCTCTGAGTGTAGGCCTTTTGTGGATGAGTGTAGGCCTGGGTGGCTGAGTGTAGGCCTTTGTGGCTGAGTGTAGGCTTTGTGGAAAAGCTGAGTTGTAGGGCCTTGGGCCTGAGGTGTAGGAACCAGTTTGGGTTCTGAGACAGTGGTGAAGTTTGGCCGAATCTAGTACACTGCTAGATAGGCGAAGGGGGAAAGTGGATGTACCCAAAGCTTGGGGAACCACTATAAAACTTTGTGTCTGCTGTGATTGTGAATGCTGTGTGATTGCTGTGCAAAAGTAGTATAGATTCTGTGTTATATACTGATTACTTCCATTAAAGTTTAAAAAGAATTTGGTCACCTATTCACCCCCCCCCCCTATAGGTGTTTAGGTACTATATCTTTCAAGTGGTATCAGAGGGAGGTTCCTCAAAAAGGACTAACAGTCTGAGGAGATCCTGATTGGCAGATTCAGTCTAAGTGAATTACAGATTCAAGAAAATCAAGAACCATGGGTTCCTCTGAAAATCATAAGGAATTGGGATCCATGAAATTACCTATATGCAGAAAGGAAATCTTTGGGATCTGGAAGGAAAGGGTAAGGCTATTTATGGAAGCCTCAGACCCTAGGATCTATATCACAGTAAAGGAGGGGCCATATGTGCTCATGAAGATATCAGTTCTAGATGCAAATCAGAGAACCCCAAAGGATTTCTCTGAAATGACTAAGGATGAGATTGTCCTAGCCACCATAGACAAAAGGGCACAAAACATTATAGTGAGTGTCATAGATGATGCAACCTTTCAGAATCTAATACACTGTAAGACAGCCAAAGAGATGTGGGATACTCTTATTGTGTATATGGAGGGTTCTGAAGAGGTAAGGCAAGATAGAAAATCCTTGCTAAATCAAGAGTATGAAAGTTTTAGACAAGGAAAGGGTGATAGCATAACTGAGTGCTATAAGAAGTTCTACAGGATAGTGAATGAACTCATGTCTTATGGAAGAGAGTTTAGTAATTATGAACTAAATGACAAGTTCCTAAGGTCCCTAACTAAAGATTGGGACACCAAGATCTGTGTCATTAGAGAAATGGCTAAGTTGGGAGAAATTCCTCCACCTACACTGTTTGGCAAATTATTGTCATATGAAATGCAGTTGACAGTGAGGAAAGAGGAGGAGAAATCAACAAGAAATGAATATAAAGAAAGAATAGTAGCCTTCAAGACAGAAGTCCCCAGAAAGTACAGGGGTAAGTCACCAACTCCACCTCCAATGGTTGCTGAATCAGAGTCAGATGAGTCAGTCAGCACAAAATCTGAAAGCAGTGAAAGTGATGAAGACTTTGCTGCCTTCACTAGACATTTTCAGAAATTCTTGAAGAAGAAACAATGGAGGACAAGGCCTTCTACTTCAAAGGGAAAAGAAGACTTTTATCAGGATAGAAAGGCTTCAAAGAAGGACATGAAGAGGACTAAATCTAGCAAGGCAACTGTTTCAAAAATAGTTTGTTATTGCTGCAATAGACAAGGCCATGTTGTTGCAGATTGTCCTGAAAAGAGAAAGGAGTCTAGTGATAGGAAGAAGACTCATTTCAAAGGCAATAAAGAAAAGTCTTTTGTTGCCAAGAAGGAGAAGACTCTGTCAGATATCTCTTCTTCAGAAACTAAGTCTGATGCTGAGGCATACATAGGGCTGTTTGCTGAAGAAGAAGAAGAAGAATTCATACAGATCATGGAGTCTATATATGAACAAGAAGACAGCCAAGGTCAAGGGCTAATGACTTTGACAGAGAGTGACAAAATCCTGGAGCAGCCAGGACCCAGTAAGGTACAAAGTTCAACTTTAAGTTCAGTTTCTTATGCCAGTACAGAATCAGATTCATCTTCATCAAATGATGAAAGTGTATCTGAGTCTGAGGATGATATTCATCAGCTGATAGATAAATATAAAGTACTGTTGCAAGCTTACAAGAAGAGCAAGTCCCTAGCCAAAAGTCAGGCAAAGGAAATTGCTGATCTCAAAGCTGCTGCAACAGATTCTGAGATGTTATTTGATCAAAAGCTTAATGAGATAGTCAGACTGAAACACATAACAGTGATTCAGATGGGGACTATCTCCTTTAAGAATGATCAAATCAAGAGTCTGGAGATTAATCTTCAGAAGGAGAAGGACTTAGTTGCTAGGTTTTCTAAACCTAAGTCAGTGTTACCCATAATTGATGAATTTGTTCATCACAAGGGTAAAGCTGGACTGGGTTTTACTAGACCTGCAAGGACTGAGCAGTCCAAGTCCAAGTCCAAGGGCAAATCCCCAACATTCAACAAGTCTGCTGTAGATAAGACAGCAAAGACAGTACCTAAGCAAAGGTACAATAAGTTTGAATGTTGGTGTTGTGGCAAGGTTGGCCATTTTGCAATGGACTGTTGGCACAATGCTAGTGCCAAAGTGAGTAGCAAACTACCTGTTGGAAGGCCTGCAGGTAGCTTTGTCAGATTGCAAACTAACAAGTACCAAGGACCCAAGAATACTTTGGGTTCTAAGGTTCATTAATCTGTTTTGCAGGTGAGTCCAAGTGGTCATACCCCAACATGGTACTTGGACAGTGGATGTTCCAGACATATGACTGGAACAAGAGGATTACTAAGGGACTACATTCCAATAAAAGATGGTCCAAAAGTCACCTTTGGTGGTTCTGAAAAAGGAATCATCAAAGGATTTGGTAACATTTCTAGCAACTTGGTTACCATTACTCAAGTGGCTTATGTTAAAGGGTTGAAACACAACCTAATAAGTATAAGTCAATTAAGTGATGTAGGGTATGACATCTCATTTGTTAAAAATGGTTGTCATATCAAGAGGTCAACTGATCAAGAGATCATTTTGACTGGTTATAGGAAAAGGAATGTCTATTTCTTAGACATTATGGTTGAGAATAATGGTTCTCCAGTGTGTCTTGTAGCTGATGAGACAGTCTCTCATTGTGTCAAATGGCACAAGAGGCTATCCCATCTTAACTACAAGACTATTGGTAAACTCTTTAGCAAAGAGTTAGTGAGGAATGGTCCTCAAGTTAAGTGTGTTAAAGATGGCATTTGCTCAGCTTGTCAAAAGGGCAAGCAGACTAAATCCACCTTTAGAAGCATAGAAAACAAAGATGCTGTGAGGTGTTTATACCTTTTGCATATGGATCTCTTTGGTCCAATGCCAGTTCACAGCTTAGGTAGGAAGGTCTATACCTTTGTAGTTGTAGATGACTACTCAAGGTTTTCCTGGGTGTTCTTCTTAAGACAGAAATCTGAAACACCTAGTGTCTTTCATAGTTTTGTCAAGCAAATTCAGAATAAACTAGACAGTACAGTGGTCAAGATTAGAAGTGACCATGGTACTGAATTTCAGTCTGATAGCATGACAAAACTATGTGAAGAATTGGGGATATTTCAAGAATTCTCTTCACCTAGAACACCTCAGCAAAATGGCATTGCTGAGAGGAAGAATAGGACCTTGATAGAGGCTGGTAGGACCCTACTAAGTGATACATCACTGCCAGAATATTTCTGGGCTGAAGCAGTTAATACTGCATGCCATGTTATAAATAGGGCTACCATCACTAAAGGACTAAACAAGACCCCCTATGAAGTTGTGAAAGGCAGGAAACCAAACCTATCCTACTTCAGGATTTTTGGTTGCAAATGCTTCATACTTAACAATGGGAAGTCTTACTTGACTAAGTTTGCTGTCAAGTCCCAAGAGGGAATTTTTGTTGGGTACAGCAATAACAGTAAGGCTTATAGAGTCTACAACTTGTCTACACAAGTTATAGAAGAATCTGTACATGTAGTTTTTGATGAGACTAAACTTATTAACAATGAGTTGTCTAGTAGTGTATACAGCCCCACAGGTTTAACAAAGAAGATGGACAAGCTTACTATAGAAGAAGTACCTGCTGCAAGACAACAAGTAGAAGACAGTGGCTGTTGTCCAGGGGGAGAACTACATGTACCAATTGCTGATGAAGTTCAAGGAGTACAGCATGATGGAGATGCTGAAGAGGTTCAACCAGAAGTTAGGATGCCTCCTGCCAATAGGCATCTTAGAGATCATCCAGTAGAGCAGATTATTGGAGATCCAAGTTAAGGAATACAAACAAGGAGCAGAAACCTGAATGCAGCAATCTACTCCAGTTTTCTATCTCAAGTTGAACCTAAGAAGTTTGAAGAAGCCATACTAGATCCACAATGGACTGAAGCAATGCAAGAAGAGCTTAATCAGTTCAAGAGGTGCAAGGTCTGGGAACTTGTTCCTAAACCTAAAGACCACAATATAATAGGAACCAAGTGGATCTACAGGAATAAGATGGATGAACAAGGGGTCATCATTAAGAATAAAGCAAGATTGGTTGCTAAAGGATATAGGCAAGAAGAAGGTATTGACTTTGATCAAACCTTTGCTCCAGTAGCCAGACTGGAAGCCATAAGGATGTTCTTGGCCTATGCAACCTTTCAAGGATTCAAGGTTTACCAAATGGATGTCAAGTCAGCATTCCTGAATGGTAATCTTAAGGAGGAAGTCTATGTGGAACAGCCTTCAGGTTTTGTTGATTCAACTCTACCTCATCATGTCTATAGACTTAGGAAAGCTTTATATGGGTTAAAGCAAGCCCCTAGGGCTTGGTATGAAACCCTATCTAGTTTCCTCATTGAGAACAAGTTCTCAAGGGGGAAAATAGATAAGACTCTATTCCTTAGGGAATCTAGAGGCAAAGTCATACTAGTCCAAATATATGTAGATGACATTATATTTGGGTCTACTGAAAGCAGCCTTTGCAAAAAGTTTGCAAAACTTATGCAAGGTTAATTTGAGATGAGTAGTATGGGAGAGCTAAAGTTTTTCTTGGGTCTCCAAGTTAAACAGACTGAAAGTGGTTTATCCATATGTCAGTCCAAGTTCACCCTAGAACTCATAAGGAAGTATGGTATGGATTCATCCAGTACCATGAAGACTCCTATGGGGTCAAGTATGTCTCTTAGCAAGGATGATGCAGGGAAACCTGTAGATGAAACCTTGTATAGAGGGATAGTTGGCTCCCTATTATACTTGACTGCAAGTAGACCAGATATCATGTATGTTACATGTGTCTGTGTAAGGTATCAAGTCTGCCCTAAAGAGTCTCATTTGACAGCTGTCAAAAGAATATTGAGATATCTAAAGGGCACTCCCTATCTAGGCCTCTGGTACCCTAGGAATGGGGATTTTGAACTAACAGGTTATTCAGATGCAGACTTTGCAGGATGCAAAGAAGATAGAAAAAGCACTACTGGAACCTGTCAATTCCTAGGTGGGAGACTAATTTCATGGAGTAGCAAAAAGCAAACCAGTGTGGCTATCTCCACTGCAGAGTTAGAGTATGTGGCTGCAGGAAGTTGATGTGCTCAACTTCTGTGGATACAACATCAGCTAGAGGACTATGGATTTCAGGTAAGTAGAACTCCACTCTTCTGTGATTCTACTAGTGCTATTTCAATAGCTAATAATCCTGTATCTCATAGTAGGACAAAACATATTGAAATTAAATATCATTTTCTTAGGGAGCATGTAGAAAGAGAAGATATTTTACTTGAATATGTTAAAATTGATAATCAAGTAGCTGATATGTATACTAAGCCCCTAGAAGAAGCTAAGTTCAACAGGTTTAAAATTGAACTAGGAATGATAAACTTAGAGTAAGTTTACAGAATTGAAAATGACTAAGTAAAAAGGTGTCGACACATAGACAAGTCTATGTCGACACAGAATAGTGGTGTCGACACTTCAAGAAAAAGGTGTCGACACATCTAGGAAGTTGGTGTCGACACTTCAGAATGTTAGTGTCGACACATGTCAAGTAGGTGTCCACACATCCAATGTGATGTCGACACTTAAGTTTTACTCAGAATTTTCTAAGTAAAGTCTCGACTATGTGTCGAATTATGTTATGTCGACACATAATCAAGTGTCGACACATAAAATCTGTTGACTAAACTTGTGTAGACACATATATGTCAAGACATTATAAGTCAGTGTCGACACTTATTGCCAGTGTCGACACATTTTAAGTTAGCTGTCCCGCCTGTTCATCTTCAAAATTAGAAAGGTATAAATAGGGTTTTGTCTTTGTTTGTCGACACGTTTTCAGAGTTTCGAGACCAAACTTCTGTGTTGACACCTCTCTTCTCTCAAGACAAATTCTACAAACCCTAATGGCGCCTAAGCTAGAGGAGAATGTCAATGAAGGATATGAGCTGGTGCGCGGTGCTTTCAATGATGCTGATCAAGAAATCGAGGCTGTCGTAACCCTAGTAGCCGATTCAGGGTTAGAATATCTAGTTTCTGAACCTATTAAGATATGGACGAAAGAGGTACTTGAATTCCTCAATGGAGCTGAAGTGGACGAATCTGGATACAAGATCAAATCCAGAGTTCATGGAACAAAGGTTAAGGTATCCCCTAAAAGTCTGAGAAAGATTCTACAGCTTCCAAGAACTAAAGATGAAGATGAAGTTACTGCTTCAAAGACCAGGGAAGCTCTAACCTGGTGTGGACTAGACTCTAAGATGAAGATTGGTTCTGTTTTCAATAGAAAAGACATGAACAATCAAGGCAAATTCATGTCTGAGATAGTTGGCAAGGTAATTTTAAGCAAGCCAGGAGGGCATGACAGAGTGTTTGCCTCTATGTTCAATATAATGACCAGGATTATCTTCACTTTAAGAACTGATTGGTCTGTTATAGTATTTGAGAAAATCAAGGAAAGCTTGAAGAAGCCCAACCTGGGCAGAATCTTAAGTCTATACCTAGCTGGTACCATACCAGAGGTAATGAGTACTGCTGCTGGAACCAAAATCAATCATATAAGGAAGATGGATCTGAGAATATTTTCTAGATGGGATAGGGTGTTGTCAAAGGAGATGCCAACCCCTGAGAAGATAGTTTCTGAGAAGGAGATTCCACCAAAGAAGAAAAGGAAGACTGCTCCAGTGGCACAAGAGTCCACTAGTAGCTCTGACAGTGAAGAACAGGTTGTCTTCACTCCAGATGAGAATGAGGAAGAGCCTGCAGTAAAGTCTCCTGCTCCTCAAGAGGTTGCTGAGATCCAGGGGGAGCTACCTCAAGCTAGCCTCATTCACAAGGATCACAGCCAGGGGGAGCTTCCAGTTGTAGATGAACCCACTATACTGGAAAGTGAACAAGCAATAAACATTATCCTAGAGGTAATCAATGAACTCAATACTTTAGATTTTCTTATAGAAGATACTGATTTGTCTGATGTTCATCAGCAAACTCAGCTGGATAGTCAAGTTCCAGATGCTGTTATAGAAGACACATCTGATGTTGATCAAGATGTTACTGATCCAGTGGTTGAAGAGCCTAGAATTACTCCAGCTCCTTCACCACAAGAGTACACTATGGAGGATTTATTTTTAAATCTAGACCAACAAGATTTTGACATGGACAAGGCTGCTGCTGAAAGAGAGAATGTTGCTGTTGAGGGGGAGCAAGTGCAGATTCTGGAAGAGCCTATACGGCAAGAACCTGAGAAAGCACCCGATGTGCAAACTGAGAAGCCTCCTAGCCCTAAAGAGAGGGTGGATATAGCCAGCACCTCTCCCTCTGAAGATGAGGAGATTGCCAGGGCTAAGAAGCAGAAACTTTATGTATTCAAAAGAAGGAGTCAAAGTTATAAGAAGGCTCTACAATCTATTGCACCATAGCCTATAGTTCAGCAAACACCATCAGTTGATTATAGTGCTTTAATGGTGGCAATGCAAATTAAACTGGATGAGCACAGGCAGGCAATTGAGAAGTATGTAGATGAAGGGCAGAAATCATTGCAATTTGATCTAGTCCAGGACATCAAATCAATAAGATTTGAAATGAATCTCAACAAGAACGAGATGACAGAATGTTTCCACAAGGGTGGAAATGCAGTGGTGTACTTGGCTACACACCAGGAAAAGATAAAGGCACAAGTGGATGACATAGCATTGAAGCAAGGGTATATTCTTGAAAATCAGATAAGGATGAATGACAATTTGACTGCTTCCCATAATGCTATTGTCACAGAATTAAAGAACCAGGCTGTTGGACCTTCTACCTCTACTGCTACTATTAAAGCTGAATTTGATAAAGTATTCCAAGAAGAACTCTTTGCTATTAAGACTGCTATTCAAGAATCTCAGAAGCTGATAACTGACAAACTCCAAAGGTTAAAACCTTTCTTCAAAGATGGAGTCAATTACTTGGATAATCAAGTGAGATTTCAAAAGGATGATGTGAGAGATCATATTGAAAGAGAAGTCATAAAGGGGGAGAGAGTGTTAGTCAAGGCAAGCTCTGATCATGCCAAATGGATATCCAATTCTATCAGAGCTACACTGGGTTATCCTCCTCTTTGTGATGACGATAATGTGGCAGAGTCTGGCATTCATCCTGTATATCTAGGAGGAGAGCAACCTGAAGTGGCTCAAGTCATATACCCTCCTCCAGATTTTGACATGATACATGCTGATGTACTGTCCATGTATAGCCCACCTGGGGGCAAGGACAATGTTCATATTGAAAAGGTTGATCAGCCTATATCTGAAGCCATGCAAGAGGCATTGCAGAAAGAAGAAGAGACAAGATTGTCTAAGAAGAGGTTTAGGGAACAGGCTGAGCAGAGACCAGACTTTGAGCAGTGGAGCCCTACCTCTAGAAACATTATATTGACTGCCTGGAAAGCTGCCAAAGATAACATTCATGACAGGAACAAGTGGTTCTCTGAGGCTGAATGGAGGAAACATGAATCAAGGCAAGAGGCAATTGTTCAATACAGAAGGAAGGCAAAGATGGGAAAGCTACCTCCTACTGCTCAGGAGCCTAGCAAGTACTTTCCTAAGCCATACCATTATTTTGAGAGGCAGAAGATCAAAGCTAAAGAGCTTAAGAAAAAGATCTGAAAGGCAAGAAGCCTGCTGATGCTGAAGCTGCTGATGCTCCTGTCCAAGCTAAAGTTCAAGCTGGCAAAGGCATAGTGATTAAGGAGCCAGAACAAAAATAGAATTAGAATTTTCTTGAAGTTTATTTTGTAATCTTTTTGATGTAAAACATTTTGTGAACTTCTGAAAATATATAAGACAGATATTAGAACAATATGTTATATGATTAATCTATTTCATGTTTGTTCTGTGATAATGTCTTTGTTTATTTCATATTTGTTCTGTAATGATGTATTTGTATACATGTGAAATTGATACATGTTTATGTTTACTCTGCTGTATGTAATCCTGCTTTACATCATTTTGTAATTTTAATTATGAATGGTGTATATCATTGACTAAGGGTTATGACTTCTCCAAATAGGGGGAGATTGTTGGGTACATTGGTTTGAATGAACCTAATTTGAAGAAACCTCACCCAACTCAATGATATATATCAAAATGTATTTGATGTGTTGTTGAGTTTACTTGTGCAGGTTAAGTATTTACAGGACTGAAGCAAAAAGTTTCTAAGTCCATGTGTCGACACCCAGAGGGAAAGTGTCGACACTTAAGAAGACTTGTGTCGACACCCAGGCAAGCAGTGTCAACACTTAGAGTCATTGTGTCGACACCTGGGATGCAGAGTCGACACCAGACACAAAGTGTCGACACAAGGAGCTATGTCGACACTCAATGAAGAAAGTACAGTAAAGCAGTGTCGACACTTAACAGCAGTGTCGACACCTAGAAGAACTGTGCCTACACAAGAAAGTGTCGACACTTGGAGCTGTGTCGACACTCAGCAAAAGTCAGCAGAGACTAAGTATAAGTTTCGACACTCAGAATAATGTGTCGACACTCAATAGAAGAGTCGGCATTTGAAGTAAGTGTCGACACCCAGAATAATGTGTCGACACTCAACAGAAGAGTCAGCACTTGAAGTAAGTGTCGACACTCAGAACAATGTGTCGACACTAAATAGAAGAGTCAGCACTTAAAGAAAGTGTCGACACAAGACAGTATATGTCGACACTCAGCTGAAGACTCAACACTTGAAGAAAGTGTCGACACATGGAGATGTGTCGACACTTAGCAAAGAACAGCAAGATCATCAAATTATTCTAAGTATAAGTGTCGACACTTAGGGAATGTGTCGACACTCAGCTGAAGTCTCAATAGAAGAATCAAGTGTCGACACAAGGAGCTGTGTCGACACTTAACAAGTATCAACACTGAAGACATGTGTCGACACCAAGAAGCAGTGTCGACACTTAACAGATTCAACACAAGAAGTTGTGTCGACACAAAGGAGATGTGTCGACACTTAGAAGAATTCAGCAAAAGATAGAAGATCAAGTACTTGTGTCGACACTCAATTTCAGTGTCGACACATGCAGAAGAAACTGTGTCGAGACATAGTATCTACAACACAAGGAGTTGTGTCGACACCTTGTAGACTTGTGTCGACACTTACACAACTTGTGTCGACACTTGGTCTATAAGTGTCGACACTTAAAGACAGAAAGTCTCGACACTTTCAGACAGTTAGAGAACTTTCAAGAATTGACTGGATGACTTGACAGCTGCCGTTCCAGCCGGTCTACAGCACTTGTCAGAGTTGTCAGAAGACAGTTACGAACTGGACCAGCCGGTTACCATGAAGAACGCCTATAAATAGGCTCATACAGTCTACAAAAGTAGTAGTTCAAGTAGTTGTTGAAGTAGTTCAAGTAGTTGTTGAAGTAGTTCAAGTAGTTGTTGAAGTACTTCAAGTAGTTGTTAAAAGTGGTACACATAGTTGTTCAAGTATCAATACAAGAAGATCTAGCTGTCCAAGTGCAGATCTAAGAAGTTGGAGAGAGAGGGCTCCATCCAAGAAATCAGCCGTTGGAACTAGGCTGAGAAGAAGGGTTCAGATATATTCTGGATCTTAAGAAGCAGAGGTCAAGGATCAACTGCAGAAGGAATCAATCTTATTGAGTTCTACTTTCAAGAAGCTTTGAAGAAAGCTAAGTCAGATTGAATCCAGCTGAGTTCTTCCAAGAACTCATCAAGAAACTCACAACTCCCCTCTCTTGTTTCTGAGTTGCTGAGTTATCATTTGTAAATTCATTTTTATCTTGTAGGATCCTTTGGATCTGAGTTTTTGTAAGCCTGTAATTATAAAGGCTGAGTGTAGGGCTTGGGAGCCTGAGTGTAGGAGATTGGAATCTCTGAGAGTATGCCTTTTGTGGCTGAGTGTAGGCCTGGGTGGTTGAGTGTAGGCCTTTGTGGCTGAGTGTAGGCTTTATGGAAAAGCTGAGTTGTAGGGCCTTGGGCCTGAGGTGTAGGAACCAGTTTGGGTTCTGAGACAGTGGTGAAGTTTGGCTGAATCTAGTACACTGCTAGATAGGCGAAGGGGGAAAGTGAATGTACCCAAAGCTTGGGGAACCACTATAAAACTTTGTGTCTGCTGTGATTGTGAATGTTGTGTGATTGCTGTGCAAAAGTAGTATAGATTCTGTGTTATATACTGATTGCTGCCATTAAAGTTTAAAAAGAATTTGGTCACCTATTCACCCCCCCCCCCCCCCCTCTAGGTGTTTAGGCACTATATATTTCAAAAAACTCATCTAATAATTATAAGAAAATTCTAGAAGTCTGATAATAATCTAACATCAACATTAACCAAGTTTTACAATTTTTCTCGCAAATGAAGGGCTCTAAATCTAATTAAATGTAAACTTCCAAATTTACAGACTTGTGAAGTAAGTACTAGTTTTATCCATCTAAAAATGATGGAAAAATTAAAGGACAATAATAATGGTCAGAAACACTCTCTGACCTAATTTCATAATTTTCTTGACAATATTGGGGCTCTGTTCCTATTTTTGATCAGAAACCACAAATCATAATTTTATAAAGCAAGTACTTAAAACTGTCATCTAAAAATTTAAACAAAAATACAGAGGCTCTATCATGATATAAAATGTCATATTCCAAGGTTTCACAATTTTGCAATAAACAGAAACTTCACAATCAACATAGAAATCTTTAAGGGCACATCTAGGGTTGAAAAGGAAGTACTGATTTTATTAGCCCAAAATTCCACCAAAATTAATGTAGGAATATTTCTACCAGAGAACTACCCTGCCCATATTTCAATTGATTTTAAAGTGATTTGATAGCCTAATACTCCAAATTAGGTTTGGTGCACTAAACTAGGGTTAGGGTTTTTAGGGGGTTTAAAGCTTCCAAATTCCCTAACATTTTAACCAGAGGACTATACTAACCATGTGGTACTCTCCACCAATTTTCAAGTCATTCCAAGGTCATTTGACCCCATGACCTTCAAACCCTGAAAATCCCCATTAAGGGACCTACCCTAGGGTTCTAGGTCTACCCTACTCTTAACCACCCCAAATTCCATTGGAGGGTGTGTCATACCATAGAGAGTCATTTGACAAAATATCAGCCTCTGTTAAGGTGATTTGACCACTCAAAACCCAAAGGGGGTGCTTTGACCTAATTAACCCTATAAGGGTCAACCTGGGGTTGGATAAAACCTAATAGAAACATCTCCAAAGGAGATGAAATTTTTATTAGAGCCCTAAAATGCTCTCTAAGACCACCCACCAAAATTTGGGGGGCTTTTGAGGCGTTTATGATACCTAACTAATTTAAACATGGTTTATTAACTATTTCTAAAAATATAGAAAAATGTTTTCCAAAAATTTTGTTGTTTTGGATATGTTATAGATATA
Organism: Platanthera guangdongensis; assembly: GCA_039583875.1. Taxonomy (NCBI): domain Eukaryota; kingdom Viridiplantae; phylum Streptophyta; class Magnoliopsida; order Asparagales; family Orchidaceae; genus Platanthera; species Platanthera guangdongensis. The sequence continues at coordinate 126,756,284 of CM077167.1, forward strand.
GTTAAGAATAGCCAATTTCCCAAATTTCACATCATTTGGATATCTGGTTTGGAGTGGGCATTTAATTTAAGCTCTGGACAGCCCTAGGGATAGACCTCACCAAAATGAGTGTTGTGGTCTAACCAGGACTCCAAATTGAGTGAAATTAATTTTAAATTACACTATACATCAAGGGCTACATTTCCTATGTTAACCACCTTTTCTGTAGAGGGGTCTAAGTATTTTTAAAAATTAATTCTATAGACTATAATTATAATCACAGAAAAAACAATAAATATAATAAAATGTTTTGCACGAATCTTGAAGCAGCATCTAAGGGCTGCTGCTCATCTTCAAGCTCCAGCCAAGGGACAGGATTATCCCGACCTAGAGCTCATTCCAGGCCATTTCCGGCCACTCCGACCACCTCCCTGGCCGGCCACCACCACCACCTTCATTAACGTGGTGGCTATCGCCGGGCGGCGGCACGGCCGCCGAAGGGGCGGTTTCTGGCGAACTCATCACCTCCAATTTCCATGGAATTTCAAGGAATGTTTCTCTCTGATCCGGCTCATTTGAGCCCGACTTCTCAACATAAACAAGTCTAGATCTAGCTGATAATACGGTTTGCAGTCAATTTTATTAGGATATTTTCGGGGTTTTAAAGCCAATCATGTCTTGTAAAGTACTTATTTTGATTCCCCTTTGTATATATTTTTGTCGCTAATGCATTTTTTCTGCTTTTTGCAGGTTTTCACGGCTTTCAGCCGAAGTTTGCTGTGACACGCCCCAAGGTCACGCCCTACCAGGGCGTGTACCTAGGGCGTGTTCCCAGAGGAATGAAGCAATTGGTCCAAAACTGCATTCCATGGAAACTTAGTGTACACGCCCTCGGTCACGCCCGTGTCACACCCGACACGGGCGTGTACTAGAGGCGTGTCCCCAGGTTCCGAGGAATCGCCGCAGCGCGCTCGTTTTTCCCGCTCCACCGTCGCACCGAAAGTGTCACGCCCCAGGGTCACGCCTGACCCGGGCGTGACATATGGGCGTGTACTGCAGCAATTCCGCCCGTCACCTCCAGCATTTAATTTCAGCTCAAAAAAAGTCACGCCGCAAAGAACACGCCCCCGGGTCACGCCCTACCAGGGCGTGACTTGTGGGCGTGTACCGCAACAACTCCGTCAGAATTCAATTCCAGCCCGAAAAAGTCGCGCCGAATGTGTCACGCCCCAGGGTCACGCCCGACAAGGGCGTGACAGGGGGGCGTGACCCGACCCGAAAAATTCTATAAATAGAACCCAACTCTAAGGGTTCAGAACAACTTTTCGCTTTGAGAGGGGTGGTTCTGTCCTTTGTATTTCTGATCTTTTTTAAGCATGTCTTTCCATTTTTAGTTCGTAGTTGTAGCTTTATGCTTTTCCTGTAGTAGTTCCTAGCTTCGTTCTGTAGTATAATGTTAATGATAGCGTAGTTTTCCTTTCCATGCACTTGTAATCGCTGGTTTTCATGTTGTAAGATCCCTGTTTCTATTAATAAAAATTGTTGTTTCCTTTTACGTTTCTGCTCCATTTTCAGTATTTTTCTTCTACTCATCCCCCCTCTTCCACCTCACCATGATTAACTAATCCTCCATGTACTCGATCTTAATGATCCGAGGTTCGAATGATTAGGTTATGATGCTTTGAATCTTACCTTTTCTTTTTAGGGTTTAGCTTTGAATTACTCTTGATTTATCACGGGTTGGAGGTATATTATCGATATATACTCTCCACCTTTGCTTTCATTCTGGGCTAGCCGAGAGGCCGAAAGTTTGAAATGAGCACTCAAGAGTAAAGGGAGTTGTTCGCACACCTCGAGAGAGGCAGACGATCAAATCTCCCGGATTGGAGTAAAATCCATTAGAGGGGTTCACCGCGTAAAGCGAGTTTTAGGCCTCCGATTTAGACGAGAGTCGGTCGGACCTTCCTAAACTCAGTTAGGCACGGCCTTCGAGAGAAGCGTGTCAATATTCATGGAACCTCCACAGTCAAGGACCTTTACCCTAATTAGCTGAGGTTTATTTATCGTATTTTTCTAACCAATCTTGCAGAGGTGATTTCTGATCGAGTGCATTTTCCCTTCATTGTTACTAAGCTTAAGTTAATCGCTCTTTAGCTCTCTTTATTTTTTTCATGCAAGTAGTTCTCTTCCTTTAGTACATTTAGCTTAAGAAAACCTTATTTTTCCGTCGATAAAATAATAGATTTCGTGTGAGTAAGCTTACTCAACTGTTCCCGGATTTCAATACGACACTTGTGTCCCCTAGCTGCATTTCGATAGGTATACTTGCCTTGATGAATTGTTAGTTTGGTTTTTCTCTCTCCTTGCAGATATCTAAGTGACAATCAAGTTTTTGGCGCCGTTGCCGGGGAAGCAACGCTCGTTGATAAACTGAAAATGCGAATATATTAATTTTATCACTTCTCTTTCTCAGCCTCCTTCTTATATTTTTTTCCGCCTACTCACTTGAGTTAAATGGCTGGACTTTGTTAAGTGTGCGTATTTTTAATTTTTCCGCCTACTCACTTGAGTTAATTGGCTGGATTTATTTCAAGCAAGTGTGCGTATCTTTTATTTTTCCGCCTACTCACTTGAATTAATTGGCAGGCTTTATTTCAGTAGAGTGTGTTTACTTTCTGTAGAGTGGGTGTGTTTTAATTTTCTGTCGAGTGCGTGAGTATAGCTTTTATTTTCCGCCTACTCGCACAGAGATAAATGGCTGGATTTTAATTACCGCATTCTTAATAGAAACCCACATCACAAAATTTTCTACACCACCTAACTCTCGCGAAAAGGGCAAAGTGGCTCTAAATGCCACTATCTTGTCTAGTACCTTGCGAACCCTTCACCGGGTAGCCCTTGGGAAGTTCGTGAGTTAAAACATAAAAAAATCTATTTCAAAAAATTTTTCCAACTTCATTAGCTCTTTTACTTTTTAGTCTTGCTTCTCCTCTCCTCTTCTAGTGTATGACCCGCAGAAGTCCGTCGGTTACTTTGGACCTGGACCACGAAATTGAGCGTACTCTTCGGAGAAGATCGCGATTTCAAGGCCCTACTACCCAAGTGCCGGTTGAGGATTCCGAGTCATTTTCTACCTTAAGAATGGCAGAACCCAACGTAGAGGAAGTCGTGCAAAGGCCTATGTCCTATTATGCACGACCGAATCTCGAGGGTACAGAAACGAGTATAGTTCGCCCTGCAATAAATAATAATAATTTCGAACTGAAGCCTAGCATAATTCAAATGGTGCAGCAGTATGTGCAATTTGACGGGCTTCAAGATGAAGACCCGAACGCACACATAGCCAGCTTTCTTGAGATTTGTGACACCTTCAAGATAAATGGTGTCACAAATGATGCTATTAGGCTAAGATTATTTCCTTTCTCTCTTAGAATTAAACCTAAGCAGTGGCTGAACACCCTTCCTAAAAATAGCATAACTACTTGGACGCAATTAACTGAAAAATTTTTGGCCAAGTATTTTCCGCCTGCTAAAACTGCAAAACTTAGGAATGACATTTCTGCCTTTGGACAAATAGACTCTGAGACCCTTTACGAAACCTGGGAAAGATTTAAAGAATTATTAAGACGATGCCCACGTCACGCTCTGCCTGTATGGTTGCAGGTGCAGACGTTTTATAATGGGCTAAATCAAAGCACGAAGCAAATGATAGACGCAGCTTCTGGCGGTACTTTAAACCATAAGACCCCGGAAGCAGCTCTTGAGCTGTTTGAAGACATGGCCATGAACACTTACCAGTGGAATGTGCCTAGGTCCCGCCCAAACAAACCTGCAGGTCTCTTTGAAGTGGACAATGTCTCCCAACTCGCACTGCAAGTCGAAATATTAAGCAAAAAAATTACGGAGATGACTGCTACCTCCGCCCCTCAGGTATGGGAATCTGCAACTCCTCCCGCCGAACATTTGGATTATGTAAATAATATGCTTAGAACTGCTTTTAATAATTTTTCTGCTGCGAATTATCATCCTCCTAGTTTTAATTTTCCGAATAGTTATAATCCTGCGTTAAGAAATCATCCGAATTTTTCGTGGAGCAATCCATCGAATGCTGTGCGCCCGCCACCGCAAAGTGATTTTTCTGCACCACCACCAGCTCCTCAAAGTTTTCCAAAACCTCCAAATTTGGAGGAAATATTTTCGAAATACATGAATGTTAATGACGCTACGATTAGAACGTTAACCGGAAGTGTTAAAAATTTAGAAAATCAGGTAGGACAGCTCGCTAAAATGATTTCTGAGCGACCCGTAGGGTCTCTTCCTTCCAATACTGAGCCCAACCCGAGAGAGCAAGCGAAAGCTATAACTCTTCGGAGTGGGAAGAAAGTTCCTGGTGTGGTAAGTGAAGAACCCAAGGCAAGCTCCGCTCCCGTTTTAAAAAATCAAAACTCCGTTCCCGTTTTAAAAATTCCACCCTCTGCCGAAGAAATTATCACCCCTATCTTAGAAAAACAACTCACTCCACCACCCACCTTTAAAAATAATCCATCCCCGCCATACCCTTCCGAACTTAATAAACAACGACAGGATGATCAATACACCCGTTTTTTGGAAATATTTAAACAAATCCACGTAAATCTGCCTTTCCACGAAGCAATATCCCAGATGCCGAAGTACGCAAAATACCTTAAGGACCTCCTAACCAACAAGAAGAAGTTAGAGAACCTTTCTCATGTCACGTTAAATGCCGCGTGCTCGGCGGTTTTGACAAACGGATTACCGAAGAAAATCAGTGACCCGGGTAGTTTCTCTATCCCGTGTGTCTTTGGTGATCTCTTTGTCAAACACGCTTTAGCCGACTTAGGTGCGAGTATTAATCTTATGCCCCTCTCGTTGTTTAAAAAGTTGGGAATTGGTAGTCTCAACCCCACACGCATGAGTATCCAGCTAGCCGACAGGTCAGTCAAATACCCGTTAGGAATAGTGGAGGACGTCCTAGTCAAAGTTGACAAGTTCATCTTCCCGGTGGACTTTGTCATTTTGGACATCGAAGAAGACGTCGAGGTTCCCTTGATCCTTGGCCGACCCTTCCTTGCCACCTCCCGAGCTATCATTGACGTAAGCAATGGTAAGCTCTTCCTTCGAGTGGGCGACGATGAGGTAACTTTCTCCATCACCCCCTCGATAAAGAACACACTAGCTAATGATGACTCCTGTTTTTTCATGGATACCGTAAGTGAAGAATCCTTCTCTCACACCTCTGCTTTTGAAGAAGAATTTTCAAATTTTTGTTCCTCTCCTCCTCCTCCAACTGAATCTCTACACCTAAGTGAAGAATCCTCCACCCGCCTTTCTGATTTTGAAAAAGAATTTTTTAATTTTTGTTCCTCTTCTACTTTTCCAACTGAATCGCTGCACGAAGCCGCCATGGCCGCTAGCAACACCCCCTTTAATTTTACATATAAAAAAGTGTACGAGGACATAGTTTATGAAAAAGAACAAATTTCCAAAACCTCGTATGATGACCCCCCTACCTTGGAACTGAAAGAACTACCAGAGCACCTACAATACGCTTTCTTAGAAAAGGACTCCAAGCTGCCTGTCATAGTTTCGGCCTACCTCACGGATGCACAAAAGAATAAACTTCTTTCAATTTTACAAAAGCATCGCCAAGCTATTGCTTGGCAGATATCTGATATTGAGGGCATAAGCCCATCGTTTTGCACTCATAAAATCTTAATAGAAGATAATTCACGTAACTCTATACAACCTTAGCGTCGTATAAACCCAAACATGAAAGATGTAGTTAAGGGCGAGGTTATGAAATTGTTAGACGCAGGAATTATCTATCCTATATCCGACAGTAAGTGGGTTAGCCCGGTACAGGTAGTGCCAAAGAAGGGAGGGATAACGGTCGTAAGTAATGAAAATAATGAATTAATCCCGACTCGGACGGTGACCGGATGGCGAATGTGTATAGATTACCGTAAGTTGAATGACGCCACCCGCAAGGATCACTTCCCCTTGCCGTTCATTGATCAAATTTTAGAACGACTTTCCGGACATAGCTTTTATTGTTTTCTCGATGGCCTCTCGGGGTATCTTCAAATCCCCATCTCCCCCGAGGACCAGGAGAAAACTACGTTTACTTGTCCCTTCGGCACCTTCTCCTACCGAAGAATGCCGTTTGGATTGTGCAATGCGCCAGCTACATTCCAACGATGTATGCTCGCTATCTTTGACAAGTGCGTAGAAAGCATTATGGAAGTTTTCATGGATGATTTCTCCATCTTCGGGAATTCCTTCGATAGTTGCTTAGAGAACCTTGAAAAAGTCTTAGAGCGATGCGAAGAAACTAACCTCGCCTTAAATTGGGAAAAATGTCATTTTATGGTAAGGGAAGGGTTAGTTTTGGGACATAAAATTTCTGAAAGGGGTATTGAAGTAGACGTTGCGAAAATAGAAGTTATCGAGAAGCTGCCGCCACCTACGAACATAAAAGTTATAAGAAGTTTCCTGGGTCATGCGGGTTTCTACCGCCGCTTCATAAAGGACTTTTCCAAAATCACCAAGCCCCTTACCCATCTCTTAGAAAAAGACGCCCCATTCATCTTTGATGACCTCTGCCTAGCTGCCTTCAATTTAATAAAAGAAAAATTAGTTAATGCCCCAATCATGATAGCTCCGGTGTGGGATCTTCCATTTGAGATAATGTGTGATGCGAGTAGTTTTGCGGTGGGAGCCGTACTAGGTCAACGTATTTCCAAAAACTTCCACCCCATTTATTACGCTAGTAAAACACTCACATCTGCACAGGAAAATTACACCACAACCGAGAAGGAGCTATTAGCTGTAGTTTTCGCTTTTGACAAATTTCGCCCTTATATTACTCTTTCGAAAATTATTGTTTTTACGGACCACTCGGCACTCAAATATCTTCTCTCTAAAACGGATGCCAAGCCTCGTCTGATTCGCTGGGTCTTACTCCTCCAGGAGTTTGACTTAGAGATCCGTGATAAGCAAGGTGCAGAGAACTTGGCCGACGACCACCTTTCGCGCCTAGACAACCCGTTTATAGAACAATTAGATGAAAATTCTTTTCATTACTATTTCCCTGATGAGATGCTTTTCGTAATTAACACATCTACTTCTCCTTGGTTTGCCCGCATCGCCAACTATCTAGTGGCCCGTGTGCTCCCAAAAGAGTTTTCATCTCAGCAAAAGAAGAAATTCTTTTCTGAGCTGAAAAACTATTTTTGGGAGGACCCGCATCTTTTTAAAATCTGTGCAGACCAAGTGATCAGGAGGTGTGTTTCTTTGATGAAGGATTAGATATTATTAAACATTTGCATGAAGGACCGACAGGTGGGCACTATCAAGCTGCTCGCACCGCTCACAAAGTGTTAAGCGCGTGTTTTTACTGGCCCAGCCTGTTTAAAGACGCGCATGCCTTTGTGAGTAGGTGTGATAGTTGCCAACGGTCGGGGAATATTTCGAATAAAAATGAAATGCCACAAAATTATTTCCTAGAGTGCGAAGTTTTCGACCTCTAGGGGATTGATTTTGTCGGCCCTTTTCCTTCTAGCTTCGGGAATAAGTATATTTTAGTTGTCGTTGATTATGTTTCACGTTGGGCCGAAGCCCAAGCTCTTCCTACGAATGACGCCCGAGTCGTAGTTAATTTCCTAAAAAAATTATTTTCTCGATTCGGTACGCCGCGCGCTATCGTTAGTGATAGGGGTTCCCATTTTTGTAACGCGTAATTTTCAAAAATCCTAACTAAATATGGCGTTACTCATAAGCTTTCCAATGCCTACCACCCCCAAACTAACAGACAAGTCGAAGTAGTGAATAGAGAAATAAAAAGAATTTTAGAAAAGACTGTTTCAACATCTAGAAAAGACTGGTCCGCCAAATTAGACGATGCTCTCTGGGCCTACCGAACAGCGTACAAAACCGCCCTCGGATGTACGCCATATCGGTTGGTTTATGGAAAATCGTGTCATTTACCCGTAGAGTTAGAACACCGCGCCTTTTGGGCCTTGCGATTTTTAAACTTCGATCCCCACTCTGTCGGCGATTTTAGAAAATTTCAACTTAACGAACTCGACGAGTGGCGCTCTTACGCGTATGAAAATAACAGACTTTATAAAGAGCGGACGAAGCGTTTACACGATCGACATCTTAGGCACCCAAAAATCTTTAAGCCAGGCGACCAAGTGCTTCTTTATAATTCTCGTTTACGTTTATTCCCGGGAAAATTAAAATCACGTTGGTCGGGGCCCTTTACTGTTTTAGAAGTCTTTTCCTATGGTACTGTTTTAATTTCACACCCTGATAAGGGTACTTTCAAAGTGAATGGTCAGCGTCTTAAACTGTATTTCTGTGATGATGTCAGTCTCAACCCTGTTAACTCTATCTTTCCGGTCCTGACATTTGATTAATCTGAACTTTATTTTTCTCAAAAACTTTGACTTTATTCGAACTTTATTTTTAAATAATATTTGGGACATTATTATTTTGATGTGTCGAGCTCAAACGACGCTTTAAACAAAGGGCGCTCTTGGGAGGCAACCCAAGTTATCTTTTTCTATTTTCTTTATTTTTCACTTTTTGCCCCGAATGGCTCCGGCAAGCTGAACCTTCTGCGATCGCCTGCTACCTCGGTTCTGCTTCCATGACAAAGTCCACCGGACGACGTTTCATCCAGATCGACAGCTAAGGTATGGAGGAGCGGCATCACTCAGCTTGCCCTACAAATAAAACCGGGGAAGTTCCTGCTTTTCAATTCTGTCTTTTATTTCTGTACTTTACTTTTCTCTCGTTCTCCGACCTCCTTCTCCATTGAGGACAATGTAGAGTTTAAGCTTGGGGGATATGAGTTCCTCCTTTTTGCTTTTTGTAAATATCCAAATAAATCCAAAAATATTCAAAAAATTTCAAAAAAAAAATTACTATATATAGCTGCATTTTGGTATTTCAATAAGTACCACATGTTTATGATTTGTTTTTCCCAAACTTCTTTATAAACAACGTAGTTAATTATAATTTTTCTAATCATTCTTTGTAATCATATTTCACAAGTAAAATGTTGGTCTGCTGTGTTTCTAATTCACGGTAGCATGTTAAGGTAAAATATTACTCTAAAACGTGCATTTCTATTATGATTTTCCGTTCTTTATTTTCTTTACTTTCTCTAAAAATCTATCACCCATTATTTTCCTTTTCGTCTTTAGATAATTTTTGTAAGAACAAATTTTGAATAACGTAGTAGATATGAACGATCCAAGTCACATATTATTCTTATTTTCAAGATAATTTCATCAATCTTCTTTTATTATCTTGAACTTGCTTTTTGAAATTTATCAACTCTATGTTTTAAATAAATTTAAAAAAAAAGCGTGAAAATGATTTAGGCCATTTTTGTTTACGTTTGAGCTTTCCTGCCAACCTAAAATCTTTTACCACTAGTTAGCCGCTTTTGAGCCTTTTTTCCAAATTCATTTGATAACTCCACACAGCATTTCATTTTCACCAAAGCCCAAATTTCTACCTATCTAATCACGCTAATTTTTTTTTTGATAGGAAATTTTGTGTTATCTTTGGAGAAATGTTCAAAAAAAAAGTGTACTCAAAAGCAATGTATTGAAAAAAAAAGAGAAAAAATGATACAAAAAAAAGATAAATAATTATAAAGAAAAAAAAAACAAAAAAAATAAATTTATTTATACATATTTTGTTTAAAATAAATTTATTTTTTTTGAAACTCGTTGTTTTGGTTTAGTGTGATTTTTAAGCCTCCATGTTTATATTTGAATTCCACTCCTATTCATATTCCTAAACCAAATGTTTCGGTTCTCTTAAGTCCTTTTGATTCACGCCCTTTTTTTTAAAATTTTATTTAACAACTAAGAAAAGAAGAAGAGTAAATCAGTTTTAGTTTTGGATTTAAACTTAGATTTTTGTTATTTAATTGATATAATTATAATGCGTTGCTTGGATCTAGTAATAACTCAATACGTTCTTTTCATTTTCATTGCCTTGCTCAAATCTATTTAAAGAATTTCGTCAAAATTCTGGATGATTTATTTTTATTAAGTAAAGTTTACAAAAAGTTAAATCATACCTAAATAATTGTTTTAGATTTAGGTTTTACATTCTCCCTATCAAGAATTTCGCATAGTACTTGTGTCAGTATGATTAAAACTTTTTGAATTAGTCACTTTTATGATTAGCTAGTCTTTATATCTTTGCTTGGGGACAAGCAAAACTTAAGCTTGGGGGAATTTGATAATACGGTTTGCAGTCAATTTTATTAGGATATTTTCGGGGTTTTAAAGCCAATCATGTCTTGTAAAGTACTTATTTTGATTCCCCTTTGTATATATTTTTGTCGCTAATGCATTTTTTCTGCTTTTTGCATGTTTTCACGGCTTTCAGCCGAAGTTTGCTGTGACACGCCCCAAGGTCACGCCCTACCAGGGCGTGTACCTAGGGCGTGTTCCCAGAGGAATGAAGCAATTGGTCCGAAACTGCATTCCATGGAAACTTAGTGTACACGCCCTCGGTCACGCCCGTGTCACACCCGACACGGGCGTGTACTAGAGGCGTGTCCCCAAGTTCCGAGGAATCGCCGCAGCGCGCTCGTTTTTCCCGCTCCACCGTCGCACCGAAAGTGTCACGCCCCAGGGTCACGCCTGACCCGGGCGTGACATATGGGCGTGTACTGCAGCAATTCCGCCCGTCACCTCCAGCATTCAATTTCAGCTCAAAAAAGTCACGCCGCAAAGAACACGCCCCAGGGTCACGCCCTACCAGGGCGTGACTTGTGGGCGTGTACCGCAACAACTCCGTCAGAATTCAATTCCAGCCCGAAAAAGTCGCGCCGAATGTGTCACGCCCCAGGGTCACGCCCGACCAGGGCGTGACAGGGGGGCGTGACCCGACCCGAAAAATTCTATAAATAGAACCCAACTCTAAGGGTTCAGAACAACTTTTCGCTTTGAGAGGGGAGGTTCTGTCCTTTGTATTTCTGATCTTTTTTAAGCATGTCTTTCCATTTTTAGTTCGTAGTTGTAGCTTTATGCTTTTCCTGTAGTAGTTCCTAGCTTCGTTCTGTAGTATAATGTTAATGATAGCGTAGTTTTCCTTTCCATGCACTTGTAATCGCTGGTTTTCATGTTGTAAGATCTCTGTTTCTATTAATAAAAATTGCTGTTTCCTTTTACGTTTCTGCTCCATTTTCAGTATTTTTCTTCTACTCATCCCCCCTCTTCCACCTCACCATGATTAACTAATCCTCCATGTACTCGATCTTAATGATCCGAGGTTCGAATGATTAGGTTATGATGCTTTGAATCTTACCTTTTCTTTTTAGGGTTTAGCTTTGAATTACTCTTGATTTATCACGGGTTGGAGGTATATTATCGATATATACTCTCCACCTTTGCTTTCATTCTGGGCTAGCCGAGAGGCCGAAAGTTTGAAATGAGCACTCAAGAGTAAAGGGAGTTGTTCGCACCCCTCGAGAGAGGCAGACGATCAAATCTCCCGGATTGAAGTAAAATCCATTAGAGGGGTTCACCGCGTAAAGCGAGTTTTAGGCCTCCGATTTAGACGAGAGTCAGTCGGACCTTCCTAAACTCAGTTAGGCACGGCCTTCGAGAGAAGCGTGTCAATATTCATGGAACCTCCACGGTCAAGGACCTTTACCCTAATTAGCTTAGGTTTATTTATCGTATTTTTCTAACCACTCTTGCCGAGGTGATTTCTGATCGAGTGCATTTTCCCTTCATTGTTACTAAGCTTAAGTTAATCGCTCTTTAGCTCTCTTTATTTTTTTCATGCAAGTAGTTCTCTTCCTTTAGTACATTTAGCTTAAGAAAACCTTATTTTTCCGTCGATAAAATAATAGATTTCGTGTGAGTAAGCTTACTCAACTGTTCCCGGATTTCAATACGACACTTGTGTCCCCTAGCTGCATTTCGATAGGTATACTTGCCTTGATTAATTGTTAGTTTGGTTTTTCTCTCTCCTTGCAGATATCTAAGTGACAATCACTAGCACGCATAGAGAGGAGAAGGATTGGACCTCATTTGGGGCATTCCCTTGCTCTAATCGCCGGCCGCCATTTCCCCTCCTCCAAGCTTTGGGTGCCATCCGATTTTTTGCAAGGAGACCTCCAAACGCTCGGGAAATGGGGGGGGGGGGTGTTTCACTGCTCCGAGGCTTGTGAAGGTGATGGGGGGGTTAATTGGGGGTGGTAGTGGTTTTAACTCCATATGCCATTAATGGCCTCTTCACCTCCCCTCCCATGGCCGACCATATACATCCCCCTGCCCTAATTTCCCCTAGAAATGGCTGGAATCTTCTCAAATTCATCAGATAAGATGAATAAGAGTGTAAGGGAGGGATGTCAAGGGGTGTGTCACCTTAATGGTCATGAATGGCCACTTTCTCTCTCCTCAAAATTGGGGAAACCCCCATTTCTCTCTCCTAATCACAATCGCCGAATTTCCACTCCCTCCCATGTTTAATATCAGCCTAATAGGATGGTTGACCACTCAAATTGGGCCTAGCCCAAAGGGATTGGGCTAGGTCCAAGTAATATGACCTAATTTGGCCTAGTTTCACTTTTGGTCAAACTGGGCCCTAGGGTTGACCAAACCATGAAATTTTTGTGTCATTGGATCCCCTATGAGGTTATGACCCTAGGGGTGTGATTAATCTGAAGTTTTGGTGGTCAATAGGGGTGTTTAATGAAAAATCACCATTTTGACCTAATAGGGGTATTTTGGTCATTTTGCCCTGTAGTGACCCTAGTGTTGAAACTGATTCCTCGGTCTCCTGTGGAGTTTACCCATGGGGAAGGGGGTTGTCTCACGCCTACTTCACTCCTGCAAGTAAAACAATAAAGAAGACAAGGTGATACCGACCCAAGGGCTCGGCAGGGAGGTCCCACCACAAACCCGGAAGATCTCAGAGCGCTTGCCCTCCTTAGCCAGAAGCCGAGCTAAGGTATCCTCAGAAAGCACTTGAAAACTGGAGCTGGGAGGCACAAGAAGCATGCTTCCTGAGGTATCCCTTGGGTCCTATTTATAGTTTTTAGAATCTGAACTGCCAATAACCAAAAGAGCTGACCTGAAATTACCAAAAAGCCCTTGGTCGGGTCTGCCAACAGCCAAACTCCGCTGTTTCGAACAGCTATGCGCAGTCCGACCTGGTCTACCAACAGCGTGGCTCCGCTGTTCTGAGGAGCTATTCGCACCCATAGGGAGGGCATCCATGTAATTCCTCCTCGGGGCTTTTACTGGGCCCCATCCATGAGTGAGGAGGTCGGCTCGCCACTAATCCCTCCCCACGAGAGGCGGGCGCGACCTGGCCCTAGCAGCTCGCCTAACCTTCTTGGGCGAGCGCGAGCCGGGTCATCGCGGCTCGCCGAAATTCTGCCGAGTCGGACGGGCGGCCCAGTCGCGGGTAGGGAGCGGGCTGGCGGCCGTGGTGACCATTAGAACGGCTCGCGGATCGCGGGTCGCAGATCGCGGGTCGAGCGGGCTAGCGGCCAGGAGTCGTCTTGCCTAGCTCGCTCGACTGAACTGAGCGGGAGCGGACCAGCCTCTTGCCGCATGTCCGCTTGTTGCTTAGGTGCGGGTCGTTGTCTTGGCGGGGTCCGCTCGGCGAACACGGGGTTGTACACAATCCCCGCTCTTTTTGAGCTTGATAAAGCTCGAAAAGAACCATCCAACCCGCGTGTTCGGCGAGTACTGTGCTGAGCTGGCAGGGAATCTTCTGGTGGGGCCACACTATTCGGCTATAAATACACCACTGAGCCCTGGGGGGTCTCCCCAGGCCATCTCGTCCTTTCAAGTGGACTGCAGCTTCCTGATGCCGGTCAGCGAAGAGGTGCGAGCCCGCCTGGCAGCCGCGGGCCAGAAGACACGGGAGGAGGTCCTCGAGGCCGCCTACTGGCTAGCGCGTGGGTCTCCCGACCCTCTCTTTAGACCGGTAAAGGGAAAGATTGTGAGGCGGTCCCCGGTGAATAACTTCCCGAGTTCCAGCTCGGCTGCCGGTGTCGAGGTCGCTTCTGAGGTATGTGATCTCCCTTCCTGGCTTGTTGCTATGTTTCTGACCCTTTGTCCTGTAGGTGCTGCCTCGTGAAGATGAGGGCGATGGGGGGGATGATCGCTCCCCTCCCTTGTCATCCGAGACGGTTGCTATCCCATCAGGTCTGGACCGTCCGCCCCCGAATACCCCTCGTTCGCTGGTTCCCCCCGGACTAGGGAAATCTCTTGCGGCCTTCGATGGAGAGCCCTTTCTGGGTCGGCCGGGCTCTTCCCGTCCTTCCACTGGTATGGGCGGCGTACCAACCCCTGGTAAGCTCGCACTCAGCGCACGCCTTGTTCTGGCTCATTCCCTCTGAATATCCCTTTTGCAGGCTACAACATGATCTCCTCCGAAACTGAGATGAGTGAAGGGTACTTGCCTCCACCTGACGTGGAGGGTGTTTCAGATTACCTGGGCGACCCGACTGATGCGGTGGGGATGAAGAGGCAGGTGACACGGCTGTTCTAGAAACATACTCTGCTGCTTTAGGAGCTCATCAAGAGGCTCGACCAAGACAAGGCCGACACTGAGGCTCGACTCGCGGCCTTGGAGGGGGCTCCGCGCGCAGCAGAAGGTGGCGAGGTCACTTCGCCTGGCGTGCACATTACGCGGGCCGAGGAGCGCCTAAGGAGTGCCTCGGAACAAGTTGGCCTGGCCCAGCAGGAGCTGGTGGCGGTGCGCGATTATCATCACCCTCGCATGCCGCCGCGAACCGGAACGCAACGGCAGGGCAGATGGAAGTGGATCCAGTACTGATCCACCCTTTCTTATCCCCGTTCGCGGGATATCGCCGGGTTGCTGTTATTTCAAAGACTTATTCTGTATCTGTAACAATTTGCGACTCTCTTCGCCCACCTATGGGCCTAATTTTTGATTTCTGATGCATGTCGTGCTTACCATGTTGTGGCTTTATTCTTCGCGGGGCGGGTTCGAGTGCACCCGCGCCTTCCGCTCCCCCCCCCCCTCTCCCTGAGGTGAGGGAAGGTCAGGGGATGGACTCGCTCAACCCGCCATCCCGATTGTAGCGGGAGCCGGCCGAGGAGCTCGTCGGCTAAGTGTCTCCCCGACTCGCTCAGAATCCCACCACAAACCGATTCCACCAAATTCCACGCTCACCGCACCAAAATATTGAAACCGATTCCTCGGTCTCCTATGGAGTTCACCCGTGGGGAAGGGGGTGGTCTCGCGCCTACTTCACTCCTGCAAGCAAAACAACAAAGAAGACAAGGTGATACTAACCCAAGGGCTCGGCAGGGAGGTCCCACCACAAACCCGGAAGATCTCAGAGCGCTTCCCCTCCTTAGCCAGAAGCCGAGCTAAGGTATCCTCAGAAAGCACTTGAAAACTGGAGCTGGGAGGCACAAGAAGCGTGCTTCCTGAGGTACCCCTTGTGTCCTATTTATAGTTTTTAGAATCTGAACTGCCAATAACCAAAAGAGCTGACCTGAAATTACCAAAAAGCCCTTGGTCGGGTCTGCCAACAGCCAAACTCTGCTATTTCGAACAGTTATGCGCAGTCCGACCTGGTCTGCCAACAGCGTGGCTCCGTTGTTCTGAGGAGCTATTCGCACCCATGGGGAGGACATCCATGTAATTCCTCCTTGGGGCTTTTATTGGGCCCCATCCATGAGTGAGGAGGTCGGCTCGCCACTAATCCCTCCCCGCGAGAGGCGGGCGCGACCTGGCCCTAGCGACTCGCCTAACCTTCTTGGGCGAGCGCGAGTCGGGTCATCGCGGCTCGCCAAAATTCCGCCGAGTCGGACGGGCGGCCCAGTCGCGGGAAGGGAGCGGGCTGGCGGCCGTGGTGACCATCAGAACGGCTCGCGAATCGCGGGTCGCAGATCGCAGGTCGAGCGGGCTGGCGGCCAGGAGTCGTCTCGCCTGGCTCGCTCGACTGAACTGAGCGGGAGCGGACCAGCCTCTTGCCGCATGTCCGCTTGTTGCTTGGGTGCTGGTCGTTGTCCTGGCAGGGTCCGCTCGACGAACACGAGGTTGTACACGTAGGATGGGGACTTTTGGTCTACTAGGTCTCTTATGATGTTTTAGACCTAGAAGTGAAGTCAATATCATATGGTGATGGTCAGTTAGGTCAATTGATGGGGGATTGACCATTTTGCCCTAATTAGGGTTAGGGTTGACTTTGGTCGACTTGGCCTGTTTGACTTGTGACACCCCCATCTGTCGCATGACAAATAACAGAAGGTCCAGCTGGAACCCGACGCCATATACCACAGACAGTCGGAAGGATTACCAAATGAATAATCAAACCAACCAATTAAGACTACTCGTCCTAATCACAGAGCATTCTAGCGGAAGTTTTTAAGGTTGAAAGAGCCCAAACTTAAATCCATCAAATATGAATGTCCACAGCTACAACTACAGGAATGAAGCCCCAAATACACTGAAACGGGTACATGGCCTTATGGCCTTACAAATGTTCATAAAATATAACATGTCTTACATACATCGGCTCGCAGGCCGGCCACACATGACAAATGTAAATATAACTATTCTACAGTCTTCTAGGGCCAGCACAGCAACATGGGCTCCAGCCCGCTATTTGGCGCTCGGCTCCGCAGCACCTGCAAGCACATACCACCGCACGGTGGCAAACAAGGCAACGGTCAGCTAAAAGCCGACCAAATTATAACGACCCCGCCCCTTACTCGGGATGGCGGTGCTCTTTCCCTGCATAGCATTAGTCCCATAAAATAATATAGCGCAATTATATTTCGCCACAGGTGTAGGCTCGCACGGCCAAACACCCCGTGCACTCAGGGCACATTCATGGTGAACCCTGACAAATCAGTGCATTCACCACCACCCCCAGGATGGCAACAACATGTGAGCATTTAGCCTATCTGACCACCGTCTAAGGCTCCGACTATGCCTACGGCCAGTGCCTGTCTTCGGATTTCTCGCACCGTACCACATAGCCTAAGTCCAATTCCACTTGCCTGTTGCTCATGCCGCATATACAATTTAAGTCCTACGCGTAGGCCAAGCTTCTCTCGGATCCCAAATTTTTCCAAAACAATCTCATAACCCAGTTATGATCATGGCCGGTTCCCAGACCGCCAAGTTAGCAGAACACGTTTCCGCTCAATTTTCCGGGTGCGCCTTGAAGCTAACCTCCAAGGATCCCTGCTGCTATCTACCGCGTAGAAACCCGAAAAACCCAAAGCACGGAGTCTTCTCCGGCAAAACATATCAAATGCAACATCACCGATCCAGACAAAACACGTCCGGGTAGGCTTCACACACAATGCCTATGCCTGTACTTACGATTCCGGGCTCTATATGCAACACAAGGGGGACTATTCACATCAACCCCAAGGAACACCACGCACTCACCGCACACTCGCGGGAGCGGGATTCCCTATGCAGAAAGAAAGAGCTCCAAATGCTCAAGTTGAGAATCGTTACCCTTGTAGTCCGTTTTGGCGCCATGGAAAAACTACGCGGACAGAACTCTTCGCAACGACCTTCCTTCCACGGATCCGCTCTCAGACTTCGAAACGGTGCTCCGATGCTCCGCCGGCGGCCGGAAACCTCCTTCTTCTTCCTCTTCTCTCTCACTTTGGAAGGAGAAAGCTTTGGAGAGAAAATGAGGAATTAACCCCCTATTCCCGGCCTTAACAGAGCAGGATCTCATCTGGGCCGTCCGATCTTAATTAAAGAAAACGAACGGCTCAGATCTGCACAAAATCCTCCAGACCTGGGCCGAACACGGCTTGGCACACGGCCGTGTCCCAGGCCGTGTGCCTCGATCCAGGCACGATCGTCGAACTGAGAGACGCACACGGGCCATGACACGCCCGTGTCTCACCTGACACGCCCGTGTCGGGTTCCTCGACACACCCGTGTTCGGGGGCGTGTCATGCATAACCGCCACGGCAACGGACATGACCCAACTGCACACAGGTAGGGACACGGGTAGGCACACACCCGTGTCGGATGACACGCCCGTGTCATCCGGCCGTGTTCCTGGTCGTGTCCTTCTCGGGTTGGAAACGGCCAAAAATCACCAGCCAGACACGGCCTTGGACACGCCCGTGTCCTAGGCCGAGTACCCCTATACAGGCACCAAAAATCCTTTTTTCATGACCGACTCGCACACAATTTTTGGGGCGTTACAAATCTCCCCCACTTAAGGAATTTCGTCCCGAAATTAAACAAAGGTACACAAAATCTAACTGATACCTGAGCGGAACAACTCGGGGTATTCCTCCAAAATAGCTTGCTCTCGCTCCCAAGAAAGCTCCTCACATCCGCAATTATCCCAACGGACTTTTACCATTCGAACCTCCTTGTTGCGGAGTCGTTTGACTGCAACATCTTCAATTCGTACTGTCCTGACCCTTATTGTTAACTCATAATAAACTGGTACCTGATTGTCCGCAACGATCTGCGAAGGCTCTTGCACTGCCTTACGCAACACCGATACGTGGAACACGTCATGCAGCCCACTCAACTCCGTCGACATCTTCTACCTATACGCCGCCTCGCCAACACGCTCCAGGATTTCAAATGGTCCAAGGTATCTCGGACTCAGCTTCTTCAAGCGTCGAACCCGCGATACACCCTTGAATGGCTTGATTTTTAGATATACCATGTCGCCAATGTTGAACTCCACATTTCTATGTTTGGCAATATAATACATTGACTGTCTATCCTGAGCAATCTTCAGCCTTTCCTGAATTGTTCGTATCATTGAAGTGGCGTCTTCCACCGCTTGACATTTATACAACTTCGATTCGCCTGCCTCCAACCAAGACAATGGCGTACGACACTTCCTCCCGTACAAGGCTTCGAAAGGCGCCATTCCAATACTTGCCTGAAAGCTATTGTTGTATGCAAACTCCACCATGTACAAGTGATCCTCCCAATTCTTCCCGAAATCTAGGACGCACATGCGAAGCATGTCCTCCATAGTCCTGTTGACTCTCTCGGTTTGGCCATCTGTCTGCGGGTGAAAGGCTGTGCTGAACTTTAGCTTAGTACCCAACAGACCATGCACCAACCTCCAGTCATTCGACGTGAAGCGTCCATCACGATCACCAACAATACTGCGAGGCACACCATGCATTCGTACAATGTTATCCACGTAGAGTTTGGCTAACTTTTCCACTGGATCTTCCTTTCTGACTGGGATAAAGTGCGACACTTTTGTCAACCTATCTACGACCACCCAAATGGTGTCGTTTCCCTTCTGCGACTTCGGCAAACCGTGCACAAAATCCATAGATATGTCGTCAAACTTACATTCTGGGATAGGAAGGGATTTCAAGAAACCTCCGGGCTTCTGGCATTCTGCCTTCACCAATGCACAAGTACGACACTTGACCACATAAAGTGCCACATCCTTCTTCAAACCCGGCCACCAGAATAATTTCTTCATGTCTCTATACATCTTCGTGTTTCCCGGGTGGATTGAGTACTTGGTATGATGAGCCTCATACATCAACTCCTCCCGAATATTATCCGCACTAGGAACGCATAGACGACCGTCCTTCCTTAGCAACCCATCTTCAACCACAAATTGGGAATTTGACCCATCCAAAGCTTTATCTAAGATCTGCTTCATGCTGCTATCCTGAACCAAAGCCCGTCGAACTCTATCTGCTAGGTCACACTGCACCTCTGTCCAAAACAGTTTCGCCTCGGCACTAGACTGCTTATCGACGCAAGATATCTCCAATGCCTCCAACTCTTGGACCAACCTCTCATCATGTACTGATAACCAGTTGGCTTGTGCAGGAATCTTACGACTCAACGCATCCGCCACTGCATTTCCCTTCCCAGGCACATAGTGTATCTTGAAGGTGTAGTCCCCTAAGAACTCCATCCACCTCCGCTGCCTCATGTTCAGATCCTTTTGGTCCAACAGGTACTTCAAACTCTTATGATCGGTGTAAATATCGACCTTCACACCGTACAGATAGTGCCTCCAAAGCTTTAGAGCAAATATCACGGCCGCTAACTCTAAGTCGTGGACCGGATAATTCCTCTCGTGATCCTTCAGTTGTCGTGAACCATAAGCTATCACTCTCCCATTCTATAGCAAAACACAGCCCAAACCACTGCCCGAAGCATCACTATAGATCTCAAACCCTTCGGTTCCACTTGGCGAACATAAAATAGGCGACGTGGTCAACCGCCTCTTCAATTCTTCAAAAGCCTGTTCGCACTCCGAAGACCACACAAACTTCTGATCCTTTCTTGTCAACGTCGTGAGTGGTAGTGTTATCCGCGAGAAGTTCTCTACGAAGTGCCTGTAGTAGCCAGCAAGCCCCAGAAAACTCCGGACTTCTGCCACCGTAGTCAAAGTAGGCCACTCCCGTATCGCCACTATCTTCGCCGGATCCACAGCTATTCTTTCTCCACTGACAACATGACCAAGGAACGCTATCGAGGATAACCAAAATTCACACTTGGAGAACTTTGCATACAACTGACTTTTCCTCAATATCTCCAACACCATGTGTAAATGCTTGTAGTGATCCTCCTCGCACCGTGAATACACCAGGATGTCATCGATAAATACTATCACGAAATGATCCAGGTATTCTCTGAACGTCCTATTCATCAGATCCATAAACACGGATGGCGCATTAGTCAACCCAAATGGCATGACTGTGAACTCGTAATGCCCAAACCGCGTACTGAATGCTGTCTTTGGGATGTCGCTCTCCCTTATCCTCAACTGATAGTAACCGGACTTCAAATCTAACTTCAAATATACAGTTGATCCAACCAACCGATCAAATAGATCGTCAATCCTCGGGATTGGATATTTGTTCTTCTCCGTAAGTTTGTTCAATTCCCGATAATCGATACAAAGCCGCAAGCTCCTATCTTTCTTCTTGACAAAGAGAACTGGTGCGCTCCAAGGCGACGAACTTGGACGCACATAACCTTGCTCTAGCAACTCTTGCAGTTGCACCTTCAACTCTACCATTTCTCTTGGGGCTATACGATAGGGGGAGCGTGACACCGGTTTGGCACCCGGTACCAGCTCTATAGCAAAGTCTATCTCCCGCTGAGGAGGGGCTCCTGGGAGATCATCTGGAAACACATCAGGATACTCGGACACAACTGGGATGCTGTCCAAACTAGGCTTAGGCGTCCAAGTCTGCACTAGAGTGACATATAGTTCTGCCCCAGACCGAACTGCCTTGAACATCTGAAGGGCTGACACCAGAACTTTCCCTGACCCCTTCATGCCCGCAAAAGTAGTCTCTCGATCAGTGTCCAGACCCAACTTGACTTCTTTACGGTTGCAATCAATACATGCACTTTGCTCCGAGAGCCAATCCATACTGAAGATTACGTCGAACTCCACCAATGGTAGAATCAACGCCCGCAAATCAAACTCCCGGTCTCCAATCTGAATCTTCACAACACAAACCCTATCCGCACGCATGGAGCACCCATTAGGCAACAACACATCCAACTTGTTTTCTGCCATCAATAACGGAACTCCGATGTGCGATATGAATTTTTCGGACAAGAAGGAATATGATGCTCCCGTATCAAAAAGGGCTCTTGTCGGAAACCCAAAAATTAACACAAAGCCTAGCACTGACAAACGTAAGCTAACAAATACAAAGGTAACAACTATAAAAGTTAAAACCACTGTAATTTAACTCATACCTGTCACCACGTCCGCTTGCTTTATGGCCTCCTGCAGACCAAGGTTGTAGACTATAGGCTGTGCTGGAGTATGATGGGACGCGGTTGACTCCACCGCCTTCCCTTTCTCCTCATAAGTTGCTCCAGGTCTCCTCTCGGACTTTGAACGTCCGCTCCAACACTCCCGAGCAAAATGCCCCATCTTCCCGCAGTTGTAGCAAGCTCCGGGGACTTGACTTGTAGTTGCCCCCGACACATCAACCGAAGGGGTTGAGTTCGAAGTCCTCCGCTTCTTGTTCCACCTGCAGAAACTTGACTTGTTATGTGGCACCTTGAACTCGGTCTTCCTTTCTTCTGGGTCCTTCTTCTCTTGAACTTTCTTCGCAACCTTTTCCAACGATCGGGCCGAATTGACCAAGGCTAGGAAGCCCTGCGCCTTAGGCCCAGCAAGGAGTAACTGTAAATCACCGCGAAGACCCTCATAGAATCGGTTGGTCTTCCTCTCTTCATCTGTAAACATAGCACTAGCATAACGACCCAACCGTGTGAACTCATGCAGATATTCGTCCACGCTTCTGGATCCCTTAGTCAACCCAAGAAACTGATTCTCCATCTCCAACTTCTGAGTAGAGGGTACAAATCTGGCTAGGAACAATCTTGAAAATTCTTCCATCGGCACATTCGTAAGTTGCCTTCCCACTAGAAGATGAAACTCCATCTCGTCCCACCACAGCCTCGCTTCACCTTCCAAAAGAAAAGTCGTTATGGTGGTCTTCTGCCACTCCTCAGTTATTGTGTCCATCAAGACCCTCTTAATGGAAGAGAGCCAGTCCTCAACTTGAGTTGGCGTTCCAACCCTATTAAACCTCGGAGGATTAAAGTCCATCACATGCTTTAGCTGCCTCTCCGTAGTTCTTCTCGGCGCTACTAACTCCACTGTTGCACGTTCCACCACTCTCGGCTCTGCCACCCTAGCCGGTTCTTGCTCATTCACAGGAGGTGCGCGATGTATTTGCCTTGCAGGTTGGGCATTCATCATTGCGAACACTGCCTCAGCCACCATCCTGATGGTTTCCACTGAAGGAGGTGTAGCAGGCACGTCCCTTGGTGCACTACTTTCCGCTGATTGCGGACGCTCTGACTGACCAGCACCGCTCCCAGCTGCCTATAGTAGCAAAGACACATGATTAGACGACAAACAAATTGCTAAAAGCAATCATTGGAACACTCAGGTTCCACCAAACAAGTGTATTTTCATTCCTAAGTGGACATTCATGGGTTCTTTTGATGTTATAACGATGACGCACACATGTGCTCACCATCCCTTAAAAGAATTCGCCCACGAATTCATTTAAGCCTGACCGTAATCAGAAGTCTGATACCAAATTGTAACACCCCCATCTGTCGCATGACATATAACAGAAGGTCCAGCTAGAACCCGACGTCATATACCACAGACAGTCGGAAGGATTACCAAATGAATAATCAAACCAACCAATTAAGACTACTCATCCTAATCACAGAGCATTCTAGCGGAAGTTTTTAAGGTTGAAAGAACCCAAACTTAAATCCATCAAATATGAATGTCCACAGCTACAACTACAGGAATGAAGCCCCAAATACACTGAAACGGGTACATGGCCTTATGGCCTTACAAATGTTCATAAAATATAACATGTCTTACATACATCGGCTCGCAGGTCGGCCACACATGACAAATGTAAATATAACTATTCTACGGCCTTTTAGGGCCAGCACAGCAACATGGGCTCCAGCCCGCTATTTGGCGCTCGGCTCCGCAGCACCTGCAAGCACATACCACCGCACGATGGCAAACAAGGCAACGGTCAGCTAAAAGCCGACCAAATTATAACAACTCCGCCCCTTACTCGGGACGGCGGTGCTCTTTTCATGCATAGCATTAGTCCCATAAAATAATATAGCGCAATTATATTTCGCCACAGGTGTAGGCTCGCACGGCCAAACACCCTGTGCACTCAGGGCACATTCATGGTGAACCCTGACAAATCAGTGCATTCACCACCACCCCCAGGATGGCAACAACATGTGAGCATTTAGCCTATCTGACCACCGTCTAAGGCTCCGACTATGCCTACGGCCAGTGCCCGTCTTCGGATTTCTCGCACCGTACCACATAGCCTAGGTCCAATTCCACTTGCCTGTTACTCACGCCGTATATACAATTTAAGTCCTACGCGCGGGCCAAGCTTCTCTTGGATCCCAAATTTTTCCAAAACAATCTCATAACCCAGTTATGATCAAGGCCGGTTCCCAGACCGCCAAGTTAGCAGAACACGTTTCTGCTCAATTTTCTGGATGCGCCTTGAAGCTAACCTCCAAGGATCCCTGCTGCAATCTACCGCGTAGAAACCCGAAAAACCCAAAGCACGGAGTCTTCTCCGGCAAAACATATCAAATACAACATCACCGATCCAGACGAAACACGTCCGGGTAGGCTTCACACACAATGCATATGCCCGTACTTACGATTCTGGGCTCTATATGCAACACAAGGGGGACTATTCACATCAACCCCAAGGAACACCACGCACTCACCGCACACTCGTAGGAGCGGGATTCCCTATGCAGAAAGAAAGAGCTTCAAATGCTCAAGTTGAGAATCGTTACCCTTGTAGTCCGTTTTGGCGCCATGGAAAAACTACGCGGACAGAACTCTTCACAACGACCTTCCCTCCACGGATCCACTCTCAGACTTCGAAACGGTGCTCCGATGCTCCGCCGGCGGCCGAAAACCTCCTTCTTCTTCCTCTTCTCTCTCACTTTGGAAGGAGAAAGCTTTGGAGATAAAATGAGGAATTAACCCCATATTCCCGGCCTTAATAGAGCAGGATCTCATCTGGGCCGTCCGATCTTAATTAAAGAAAACAAACGGCTCAGATCTGCACAAAATCCTCCAGACCTGGGCCGAACACGGCTTGTCACACGGCCGTGTCCCAGGCCGTGTGCCTCGATCCAGGCACGATCGTCGAACTGAGAGACACACACGGGCCATGACACGCCCGTATCTCACCTGACATGCCCGTGTCGGGTTCCTCGACATGCCCGTGTTTGGGGGCGTGTCACGCATAACCGCCACGGCAACAGACACAACCCAACTGCACACGGGTAGGGACACGAGTAGGCACACGCCCGTGTCGGATGACACGCCCGTGTCATCCGGCCGTGTTCCTGGCTGTGTCCTTCTCGGGTTGGAAACGGCCAAAAATCACCAGCCAGACACGGCCTTGGACACGCCCGTGTCCTAGGTCGTGTACCCCTATACAGGCACCAAAAATCCTTTTTTTGCGACCGACTCGCACACAATTTTTGGGGCGTTACATGACTGGCCCCAATGGGTCATGAATGTGCCCCTGGGCTCCTAGATGGCCTAGGGGTGTTGTGGTGGGGTTACTGAGCAAAGTTAAAGTCCTTAAGTCAAACCCTAGGCTGACTATTTGGAAATTACTATTTGTAGACCAAGGTGCTCCAATCCCTACTTTTGGTCTGTGTCAAGGAGGTTCCAAAGCTACCAAGGCCTTGTCATGCCCTAGTCAGGACAAATTCACCTGGGGGTCTAGTTGTCTGGGGGATGTTACAAATCACCACACATAATAAAAAAAATTTTGTCCCCGAAATTCAGGTTAGGCCTGCGGGGTTTCTACCAAAGTAATAAATTGTAACATCCCAAAATTTAGATTAGAGTTTACCTGAGGCAAAGAGCTCCAGGTATCTTTGATGCATTAAGTCCTACGGCTCCCAGGTGTGCTCCTCCTGGCCGTGATTTCTCCACAGAACCTTGATCAGTGGGACCTTCTTGCGGTGCAAGGCCCGCATACCCGTATCGTCAATCCGGACCGGCTCCATGTGCATTGACCGATCAGATGTTATCGGCCCATCCGTGGTGTCTATCTGCTACTCTGGTCGTAATAGGGCCCTCCTAAGGGAGGAGACGTGGAAGATGTCGTGGAGGCCCTCCAGCTCTAGTGGCAGCTCCATCCTGTATGCCAAGGGACTGATCCGCTCCAGGATCCTGTAGGGCCCCATATACCTCGGGTCGAGCTTATTCCTCCATCCACGAACTCGAGAAACTCCATGCATCGGTCGTATCTTCAAAAACACTCTGTCTCCTACCTGAAACTCCACCTGACGATGTCGTGCGTCATAATATTTGGCATGTCTGCTCAGTGCCTCTAACATCTGATCTCGTATCATTTTCACCTGGGCCTCGGCGTCCTCCATAAATTCCAAACCCAGGACCTTCAGATCCTCATCCTGTATCCATGACAGGGGAGTCCTACACCTCCATACATATAGGTCCTCGTATGGGGCCATACCTATACTGGCCTGATGACTGTTGTTGTATGAGAACTCTACCAGTGGCAGCATCTTCTCTCATGGCTCTCCTCGGTCTAGAATGCACAGACGTAGCAGGTCTTCCAATGTCCGATTTGTGCGCTCTGTCTGCCCGTCCGTCTGAGGGTGGAAGGCTGTGCTAAAAGTCATTCAGGTACCCAAGTATGCCTGAACTGACCGCCACTCCCTGGATGTAAACCGAACATCACGATCTGACACTATCGTCCTGGGCACGCCATGATAATGAATGAACTGCTCCACAAACTTATGCACCAGTACTCCCACTGAATTATCCTTCCTGATCAGTATAAATCGAGACATCTTCGTCAACCGATCAACGATCACCCAGATCAAGTCATTCCCTGTCCGAGACCGGGGAATCCCATGTATGAAGTCCATGGCTACGTCATCAAACTTCCACTCCGGCACCGGGAGTGGTTGTAACAATCCTGCACGGTTCCTGCAACAATCCTGCAGGGTTCTCTGACCTAATTTCATAATTTGCTTGATAATATTGGGGCTCTGTTCCTATTTTTGATCAGAAACCACAAATCATAATTTTATGAAGCAAGTACTTGAAACAATCATCTAAAAATTTAAACAAAAATACAGAGGACTCTACTAAGGTTTCACAATTTTGCGATAAACAGAAACTTCACAATCAACATAGAAATCTTTAAAGGCACATCTAGGGTTGAAAAGGAAGTACTGATTTTATTAGCCCAAAATTCCACCAAAATTAATGTAGGAATATTTCTACCAGAGGACTACCCTGCCCAAATTTCAATTGATTTTAAAGTGATTTGATAGTCTAATACTCCAAATTAGGTTTGGTGCCCTAAACTAGGGTTAGGGTTTTGAGGGAGTTTAAGGCTTCCAAATTCCCTAAAATTTTAACCAAAGGACTATACTAACCCTATGGTACTCTCCACCAATTTTCAAGCCATTCTAAGGTCATTTGACCCCATGACCTTCAAACCCTAAAAATCCCCATTAAGGGACCTACCCTAGGGTTTAGGGCTACCCTACTCTTAACCACCCCAAATTCCATTGGAGGGTGTATCATACCATAGAGAGTCAGTAGACAAAATATTAGCCTCTATTGAGGTGATTTCACCACTCAAAACCCAAAGGGGGTGCTTTAACCTAATTAACCCTATAAGGGTCAACCTGGGGTTGGATAAAACCTAATAGAAACATCTCCAAAGGAGATGAAATTTTTATCAGAGCCCTAAAATGCTCTCTAAGACCACCCACCAAAATTTGGGAGGATTTTGAGGTGTTTATGACACCTAACTAATTTATACATGGTTTATTAAATATTTCTAAAAACTATAGAAAATTTTTTCCAAAAATTTTGATTTTTTGGATATGTTATAGATATAGTTAAGAATAGCCCATTCCCCAAATTTCAGATCATTTGGATGTCGTGTTTGGAGTGGGCATTTAATTTAAGCTCTGGACAGCCCTAGGGATAGACCTCACCAAAATGAGTGTTGTGGTCTAACCAGGACTCCAAATTGAGTGAAATTAAATTTAAATTACACTATACATCAATTGATACATTTCCTATGTTGACCACCTTTTTTGTATAGGTCTAAGTATTTTTTAAAAATTAATTCTATTCACTGCAATTATAATCACAGAAAAAACAATAAATAGAATAAAATGTTTTGCACGAATCTTAAAGCAGCATCCAAGGGTTGCTACTCATCTTCAAGATCCAGCCAAGGGACGGGATTAGCCCGACCTGGAGCTCATTCCATGCCATTTCCGGCCACTCCGACCACCTCCCTGGCCGGCCACCACCACCTTCATTGAGGTGGTGGCTATCATCGGGCGGCGGCACGGCCGCCGGAGGGGCGGTTTCCGGCGAACTCACCACCTCCATTTTCCATGGAATTTCAAGGAATTTTTCTCTCTGATCCAGCTCATTTGAGCCCGACTTCTCAACCTAAACAAGTCTAGATCTAGCACTCATAGAGAGGAGAAGGATCGTACCTCATTTGGGGCATTCCCTTGCTCTAATCGCCGGCCGCCAGTTCCCCTCCTCCAAGCTTTGGGTGCCATCCGATTTCTTGCAAGGAGACCTCCAAACTCTTGTGAAATGGGGGGGGTTTCACTACTCCGAGGCTTGTGAAGGTGATGGGGGGGTTAATTGGGTGTGGTAGTGGTTTTAACCCCATATGCCATTAGTGGCCTCTTAACCTCCCCTCCCATGGCCGACCCTATACATCCCCCCTGCCATAATTGCCCCTAGAAATGGCTGGAATCTTCTCAAATTCATCAGATAAGATGAATGAGAGTGTAAGGGAGGGATACCAAGGGGTGTGTCACCTTAATGGTCATGAATGGCCACTTTCTCTCTCCTCAAAATTGGGGAAAACCCTCATTTCTCTCTCCTAATCACCATCGCCGAATTTCCACTCCATCCCATGTTAAATATCAGCCTACTAGGCTGGATGACCACTCAAATTGTGCCTAGCCCAAAGGGATTGGGCTAGGTCTAAGTAATATGACCTAATTTGGCCTAGTTTCACTCTTGGTCAAACTAGGCCCTAGGGTTGACCAAACCATGAACTTTTTGTGTCATTGGATCCCCTATGAGGTTATGACCCTAGGGGTGTGATTAATCTGAAGTTGTGGTGGTCAATAGGGGTGTTTAATGGAAAATCACCATTTTGACCTAATAGGGGTATTTTGGTCATTTTGCCCTGTAGTGATCCTAGGATGGGGACTTTTGGTCTACTAGTTCTCTTATGATGTTTTAGACCTAGAAGTGAAGTCAATTTCATATGGTGATGGTCAGTTAGGTCAATTGATGGGGGATTGACCATTTTGCCCTAATTAGGTAACGGTTGACTTTGGTCGACTTGGCCTGTTTGACTGGCCCCAATGGGTCCTGAATGTGCCCCTGGGCTCCTAGATGGCCTATGGGTGTTGTGGTGGGGTTATTTAGCCAAGTTAAAGTCCTTAAGTCAATCCCTAGGCAGACTATTTGGAAATTACTATTTGTAGACTAAGGTGCTGCAATCCCTACTTTTGGTCTGTGTCAAGGAGGTTCCTAAGCTGCCAAGGCCTTGTCATGCCCTAGTCATGACAAATTCACCCGGGGGTCTAGTTGTCTGGGGGATGTTACAAATCCCAACACATAATAAAAAAAAATTTTGTCCCCGAAATTAAGGTTAGGCCTGCGGGGTTTCTACCAAAGTTATAAATTGTAACATCCCAAAATTTAGATTAGAGTTTACCTGAGGCGAAGAGCTCCGGGCATCTTTGATGCATTAAGTCCTGCGGCTCCCAGGTGTGCTCCTCCTGGCCGTGATTTCTCCACAGAACCTTGACCAGTGGGACCTTCTTACGGCGCAAGGCCCGCATACCCGTATCGTCAATCCGGACCGGCTCCATGTGCACTGACCGATCAGATGCTATCGGCCCATCCGTGGTGTCTATCTACTGCTCTGGCCGTAATAGGGCCCTCCTGAGGGAGGTGACGTGGAAGATGTCATGGAGGCCCTCCAGCTCTGGTGGCAGCTCCAGCCTGTATGCCAAGGGACTGATCCGCTCCAGGATCCTGTAGGGCCCCATGTGTAACATCCCATTTCCAACTAGACCCCTAAGAGTGGTTTTGGCCATGACTAGGTCATGACAAAACCCTGGGAAGCCAGAAATGGGCCAAGAGATAGGAGGCCAAGGTAGGGATCACCATGGTCTGCAGATAGTAGAATTCTGAACAATAGTTTAGGATGACAATGGGGCTTCACCATGACCCCAAGACCCTACCACAACACTCCCAAACATTTTGGGAGACCCATTAGAGCCAAAAGGACCCATTAGGGCCAACCCAAGAGGCCCAGTTGACCAAGGTCAACCCTAGCCCTAAATAGGTCAACCTAGCCCACTTAGGGCCAATTGACCTACTCCTAGTCCAGAGGACCCCACCCATGCCCTCCTAACCCTAAAGTGGGATCAATGGGTCACTAAGGACACATTGGGGTCAGCCCTAGAGGCCAGGTTGACCCAAGTCAACTCAAGCTCCTAATCTGGTCAAAGTACCCTTACTAAGGGTATGTGACCTCCAAAGTGCAGGGTAACCCTACCTAGACCCTAAGGGGAGTCAATGGGTCACCAAGGATCCATTGGGGTCAACTCAAATGGTCATGTTGACCCAAGTCAACTCTAGCCCTAAAATGGTCAAAGTGACCTTACCAAGGGTCAAGTGACCTTTAAGGTGCCAAGCCAACCCTACCCAACCCTACATAGACCTTAGGGGAGGCCAATGAATCACCCAGGACCCAATGGGGTCAACCTAGATGGTCAAATTGGCCAAGTCAACCCTCATTGAGGGTCAAGTCAACTTAGCCCAAAAAGGGCTAACCCAAGCTCAAGCCACTTCTCCCTTAGGCTAGACCCATTCCCATGATCATCATAATCCAGTGGGCTGCCTTTAGCTTGTGGGGTTGACTAGTCAACCAGAGGTGACTAGGAGAGAGAAGGAGCTCCTCTCCATGATAATGGAGGAGAGAGAAATGAGGAAGGAGAAGGGGGAAGTGAGAGGCCGGCCAAGGGAGACTAACAGCCACCCATTATGGCTGCAATCAACTCCTCTAGGGGAGAGGAGTTGATTCCAGCCGTTTCCCGGCCACCAAGGGGTGGGTTCAGCCCCCCTCCACACAACCCGAGCCACTCCATTAATGGAGATAATGGCCATTGAAGAACCAGCCTCTCCCCTCCCCCAATTGCCATTTAAACACCATCAGGAAGCTGAGGGGATCATTTTGGAGCACTTACCTGGAGGAGACGAGCCCTTCCACTGTGCAGTTGCAGAAGCCGAGCGCCGCCGCCGTCGCCAATGGCATCCCGCCGCTCCTCTCGCATCCAGGCCGCCAGGAAGGTCCTCCTCCTCTCCTTAACTCGCGGGTAGATCCTAGGAATCCTTAGGCTTGAGTTTCGGGCTCAATTGAGCCCGATCGAATCCGGGATTTCTCCTGGTTTCGGCAAGAAAAATTCTTGCTTAATCCGCCGGAAAATGCCTCTCCGGCGGCGGAGCCGCCGTCTGACGATAGCCACCACCTCGACGGAGGTGTTGGTGGCGGTGGCCGGCCGGGGAAGGGGCTGGATTGCCGGCGGCAGAGCTTGGAAATCGCTCCAGGCAGAACCAATCCCAGCCGTTGGCTCAGTGGGGACGATGACCAGATGCCGTCGATCTGCGCCAAGATTCGTGCGGCATCAGATCAAATACTATAGGAATTAAATAAAAATTATTTCATTTCTGTCACACTGGATGTATTTAATGTAATTAATGTTTAAAAATACTTAGGGACCCTGAATGGAAATTTGCCCAACATGAACATTGTAGCTTAGGGTGTCTAGTTTGCAGCAAAAATTGTTTGGACCCTTTTGGGACACTGGATAGACCAGGGCACCCATTTTGGTGGGACATACCCTTAGGGCTAGGCAGTCACTAAATTGAGTGCCCACTCTTCACCCCAAGCCCAAATTGGCTGAAATTTTGGCAGAGAGTCTATCCTAGACATACCTAGGGCCTGCCAAAAAATGGGAATTTTTGGGAAAATATTTCTATAGTTTTGGTAAAAATTTAATAATCATTAGATAAATTAAATAGGTGCCCTAAACACATCCAAACCCTCCCAAATTTTGGTGAGTGGTCCCTGGGCTCCAATTAGGTCCCTGTATAAAATTTCATTTAGATTGGATGAGTTTTGAATAGGTTTTGACCCAACCCTATTTATACCCTATGAAGGGCATTTTGGTCAAAAGTTGCACTTTTGGTTTTGAGTGACCAAATCACCTCAACAGAGGCTGAAATTTTGGCCACAGATATAATTTGACTTTTTACACTCACTTATGGAGTTTGGAGTGGATTGGACTAGGGTAGCCCTAGAATGTTAGGGTAGGCCCTTTAGGGTAAATTTCTAGGGTTTGAAGAAATTGGGGTCAAAAGACCTTGGATGGACTTGAAACTTGGGAATGATGTCCATAGGGTTACTATGGTCCTGTGGTTAAAATTTTAGGGCATTTGGAAGACTTAAGACCCCTTAAATCCATAACCCTAGTTTAGGGCACTAGCTTTGAAACCATAAGATCTAATACCAAACCTATCTGAAAAGGCCTGAGATTTTGAATGGGTAGTTGCTTAGGGCATACATGTCTCTGGAAATTTTATAATAAATTTTGGATGAATATTTTTGGTACTTTATTCACAAAGTTATATTTTATAATTTCCACTTAAGAATTTTTGCAGAGAACTATACTTGTTTAAACTTGATAAAACTTAGCAAAGGGGCTTATAGTCATGATACCCATCTCTGTAAATTTTTATGAAATTTTTGAAGAATGATATTTAGTAGTTGCTTCTTTAATTATTTAATTCCATGGAACCTTGGGAAATTTAATAATGACTTTTAGATTGTCTGAAAAATTCTAATTTCTTCATCATGATGTTTCTAGTTCCCTATGAAGCCCTAGTAATTTTTACATAATTATTGGAGACATATATGTGGCACTTCCTTCATTATATTTGATTTTAGGAATTATTTTAATAAATCCTTTAGAGGTCAAGAATTATCTGGAAAATTATGGAAATTGGCAACCAATGCTATTTATCTGTTATTTAGTGAATACAAATTTTTAGGAGGCCATTACCTGAGAAAATCTTATGGTTCATGTTCAAATTGACTATGGCCTAGTTTTGAGGAAAATTCAATAAATAGTAGATTAATTGGGAAAAATATGATTTTCTGAATTTAGTCTATATTTATCATAATAGACCTCTGATAATTATCATGAGGGTACTGGATGAGTATTTCATGTACTTCCCTTTTTACGGGTCACGTAGCTTAAGTGGTCTGCATATAGCAAAACTGCAGGATTTCATTTGGATATGAATTAGGGCACGTATGATGGGTCTTGATGGTTTGCTGTAAGGACAAGTGGAATGGGCTGCATCTTTGGGAGATGAGTGAGTAGGGTGTGGTTTTGTCTAGGGTTTAAAGGCGTTCGGGTCCGACGAAAGATCGTCCTACCCAAGGAGAGTTGGAGTCAAATCACCCTAGGATTAGCGTATCGAAACATGAGAAAATAATGGGTAAGGGGATCAACCAATAATAAAATAAGTACCTTGCGAAAGGGAACGCTGGGCGTAATCCCAACACAGTTCCTAGTGCCCCTTGAGAGCCCTTCACAGGGAATACCGGGGGCAGTCCTGGGTTAACGTAAACTGTTTAACAAGCTGAAAAGAGTAACTTAGTAATTAGGGTTGCACATTTCACAGATACTGATGGCACGGGATGTTAGCTGGGAGCTTCGGCTCGATTGTTTGTGACGGACGTGTTGGTCCGGGGAGCTTCGGCTCGGGTTTTGATCACGCTAAATTTGCATGTGCATAAAAGGAAAGTAAATTAAGGTGGTGGGTCTTCGGTATTGGAGGGTCGATGCACCGACGCCAATACGTTGACTCGGCAAGTGTGGTTAGCACTTCGCCAACAGAAGTCCGGTGCGCCAGCCGGCAAGAGTACGCAGGAGTCCGCTTCGTGCACCAAGCGTTGAGGCGTACGATAGGTCTGACCGGTAGTGCTTTACTGGTTTAGAGGTGGGCGAGGCCCAACCCACCGCTTCCGTCTGCCACTACGGAGGTATCCTGGGAGGTTACGGCTCCAGAAAGGGGGAACTAAAGGTCTGTGTGCACAGAGTCGGGTATGTGCGTTGCACTTGCATGATCCATCATACCCACTTGCATGTCATAGCATAATCGTTACCTTAAACCTTGACACCTAAAGTATAAGTGGAATGGGACGCTTATACTTTAGGACCTGCAAAACGACCCCTTAGTCTATAAGCTTGTGTGGGCAAGTTTATAAATTAAGGTTAATTTTGATATATTTAGTTACTGCTGTTTGACCACCGACACCCCAACGTATAAATCGGTATGGGACTTTTTATACGATGGGAGCCTTGCAAGAGACCCCTTGGCTTATGTGTTTTTCCACATAAGTGAAGGTTACATTTCAGCTTACATTTTATTGTCTTTATATGCTATAGAACTTGCTAGAATAGGACCGCTGCCATCTGCTTTTGATATTCTCCACCTTCAAGTCCTCCCCTTTCTTCCTCTCCGCTCGGTGCCTAGGAGCTGTGGGGGAAGGGGTGGGGGATGATAGGACTTAGTCTTTTAGACTAACGGTTTTCGAACCGCATCATTTAGGGGATCGTGGAGACCAGCATGGAGGAGCAGCCCCAGAGACCGGTGCGCTTGGAGGTGGGGCAGTCTAGCTCCGGAGTTCATACAGCCGGGACTGTGAGTCTCGACCCTGAGTAGTTTTTCAGCTTTTGCTTCCGCATGAGTGATTTTGTAGTGAGGATATGTTGTACCGGGCATAAGCCCGTATTTTGCTACTCTGATGTTATCTTCTGTGGACACTCCCTTCGTGGAGTTATATTTATATATGTCATGTGATTCTCTGTGGACAGATAGTTTTCATTATGCTACTTTTATGTGATCGAATTGGCCGGCAGAATCGGCGCTTTGTGGTGATGACCCTTCAGGGCGTGAAGGAGTCACCGCAAAACGGCGGTTCTGGGCCTAAGACCCCGGTGTCAAAAAGGAAAAAAAAAGGGTCTTACAAGTGGTATCAGAGGCAAACCTCGATCAAAAAGTAGCCGTCCACAACCCTGGGTCACCCCCGCGCGGGTTTAGTTTGGGGACAAACTAAGCAGCGGAAGCAGTGGTGTGCCCATACAGGGGAAATCACATGTAAGTTGTCCACTTTCATTAGGCATTGAGTCGATTGTCTACTAATGTACTTCATTTTGCAGCCCCCAGCTCAGCCCACCCCACAAGGTGGAGCTCAGCAGACTCCAGACATTGCACCACCTCCCATGGTCCCCACACCTTTCCTCCAGTCAGACATGGGGCAGACCCTTACAGCTATCCTTGAGGCCTTCCGAGCTCAGCAAGCCCCAGTCCAGCAGCCAAACCCAGGGGCCAACTGGATGAGCACCTTCCGAGGACTCTCTCCCCCATCTTACTTGGGGACGGAGTCGGCAGTACGGACAGAGGAGTGGCTGGATGTGATGTACGAGATGTTGACTGGGATACGATGCCCTTGGGAGGAGAGGGTGGCCCTAGTGGTATCTTGCTTGGAGTCACATGCCAAGCGGTGGTGGAAGACGCTATTGGACACGACCTTTGCGGATAGAGAGATTGCAGAAATCACCTGGGAAGAATTCAGGGCCACGCTGCTGGAGCACTTTGTTCCTCAGTCGGCCAGGGACGAGTTGGAGGAGCGTTTCTTGCAGCTGAGGCAGGGCACCAGGACAGTGGTGGAGTACCACCGAGAGTTCGATCATTTGGCCCGATATGCGGGCTCTTATCAGCTGGATGAAGCAGGGTACGTCAAGAGGTTTTATAAGGGCCTAAAAGAGGAGTTGAGAGAGGCTTTGCTTTTTGTCTCTGACGGGCCCATCTCCCGGATTTTAGAGATGGCGAAGAGGATTGAGGCCGACTGGCACACCACTCGGGGCCGGAAACGGCAAACGGAGGACCAGGGCCGGAGGGCCCGAAATGATCAGCGGCGAGGCATCGTACCAGATGGAAGAAGGGCAGAGGAGCAGCCTCGTCAGGAGTTAAGGCAGGAGCCGAGAGAGTAGGTGGTCTTGGCCCCTCAACCTCTCCAGGTCCAGGAGATGCAGAGACCCCGGGGTATGGCGTATCCCCCGCCGGAGTGCTTCCACTGTCACCAGGTGGGACACCTCCGGAGAGATTGCCCTATGAGGGGGGCACCACCTCCAGCACCACGGGGTGGCCCACCGGCCCAGCATTTCGGAGGCCGAGGACGCGGCCGAGGACGTGGTTACCAGGGAGGCGACCGCAGGCAGAATGGGGAGCAGATTTACGCTCTGGACTTAGCACAGCCCCGGAACCCGGACAGGGTTATTGCAGGTATGAGAGTAATCTTAATTTTTGGAATTATTCCTTGCTCGCATTAAGCGTTGATAGAACTACTACACAACCTAGGTTAGAAAACCTTACACTAGAATTTCTTTCAAACTGATTTAGGAATGGTGATGGTGTGCGGCAAGCCTGCCCACACCCTGTTCGACACGGGGGCATCGCACAACTTTGTGTCGGAGGATTTCGTCAAGGACCTGGATCAGATTCGTTGTTATACGGGACTACCCAGGAGGGTGCGCCTCCCCAATGGGATGGAGATCCAGTCCACAGAAAAGTGCCTCCTGGAGGTTACCATAGACGGGTTGACACTCGAGGCCCCGGCGACGATCCTGAGGATGCCGGACTTCGACCTCGTCTTGGGCATGACATGGCTTGTCTGGAACCATGCCCAGATTGATTGCCCGGCAGGGAGGGTCGTGCTCAGCCACGGCGATACTTATGCAACGTTCGAAGGTACTACACCGGTTTCTCGTCGCTTGCTTTCATCTATTCAGGCCATTAAGGCTCATATGCAAGGGGACGAGGTATATCAAGTATTGTTCGAGATGACTGAGGAGAAGGACCTGATTGCTAACATTCCGGTGGTTCGTGACTATGCCGACATTTTTCCGGATAAGCTGCCAGGACTACCTCCGCATAGGGAAAAGGACTTCCAGATTCAGTTGGTACCAGGGGCTAAGCCGGTATCCAAGGCCCCTTATCGGATGGCCCCGAAGGAATTGGCGGAGTTTCGGACACAGTTGCCGGAGCTGGTGGAAGCAGGATTTGTTAGGCCGAGTTCCTCATCATGGGGAGCTCCTGTCCTATTCGTGAAGAAGAAGGACGGTACTTTACGCCTGTGCATCGACTATCGAGCACTAAACAGGCTGACCGTCCGAAATACCTATCCGCTCCCCAGGATAGACGAGTTGTTCGATCAGCTGGAGGGAGCCCATTATTTTTCGAAGCTGGACTTGAGGTCAGGCTATTACCAGCTGCGGATCCAGGAGGAGGATATTCCGAAGACGGCCTTTAGTAGCCGATATGGATTGTATGAGTTCATCGTGATGCCCTTCGGGCTCACGAATGCTCCGTCAGCGTTTATGAGCCTCATGAACCGGGTCTTCGAGGCTTATTTGGATGTGTTCGTCATAGTGTTCATAGACGACATCCTTATCTATTCTAAGACGGAGGAGGAGCACACACGACATCTAGCATTGACCCTGGAGAGACTGCGGGAGCATCATCTTTATGCGAAGTTCAGTAAGTGTCAGTTCTGGCTGAAGGAGGTGGCTTTCTTAGGTCACATTATCAGCGGAGCCGGGCTGGCAGTGGACCCGGCAAAGATTCGAGCTATTTCGGAGTGGCCGCAGCTGAAAACAGCCACTGACGTACGGAGTTTTCTAGGACTTGCCGGTTATTACCGGAAGTTCGTAGAGGGATTCTCTCGAATCGCCCTCCCGCTCACATCCTTGACGAAGAAGGAGGCACCGTTCGTGTGGACCCCGCAGTGCCAGACAGCTTTCCAGGAGCTGAAGGATCGGCTGACCTCGGCTCCCATTCTCACTCTCCCCTCGGGGAGGGAGGGATTTCAGGTCTACACCGACGCATCATATCAGGGGATGGGAGCGGTGCTGATGCAGAACGGACACGTCATAGCTTATGCCTCCCGCCAGCTGAAGACCCATGAGAAGAACTACCCAGTACATGACCTTGAGATGGGGGCAGTTGTATTCGCACTGAAGATATGGCGGCACTACCTTTATGGAGTCCACTGTGATATATATTCCGATCATAAGAACCTTAAGTACGTGGACACGCAGAAGGAACTGAACATCAGGCAAAGGCGGTGGGTGGAGTTTCTATCTGACTATCAGTATGAGATGCACTATCACCCGGGGAAGGCAAACGTGGTAGCAGATGCACTGAGTCGGAGAGCCGCCACAGCAGGAGCAGAGCCTCAGTTGATGTCTATGGAGCTGCTGCAGAGACTAGAGGACATGCACATTACTCTGGTATCGTCTGATGATCCTGAGCTCTATGAGGAGTACTTGGCCGCGATAGGCGTTACCGATGACATCAGAGACCGGGTCAGAGAGGGACAGAGGCAGGATGCCAAGTTGGAACCCATCTTCCAAGCTCTGAAGGCAGGCACTGCAGGAGATTACACACTGAGGGACGATCTGGTGTGCTTCAGAGGACGGGTGTATATACCGGAGGGAGGCCAGATCCGGGAGGATATTATGATGGAGGCGCACTGCAGCCGGTATTCTGTACACCCGGGGATCACAAAGATGACGGCTGATTTGAAGAAGACGATGTACTGGCCGGGCATGAAGAAGGATGTCTCACACTTCGTGACCCATTGTGAGGCATGTCAGCTAGTGAAGGCAGAGTGCAGGAACCCCGCAGGATTATTGCAGCCACTCCCGGTGCCGGAGTGGAAGTTTGATGACATAGCCATGGACTTCATACATGGGCTTCCCCGGTCTCGGACAGGGAATGACTCGATCTGGGTAATCGTCGATCGGTTGACCAAGGTGGCTCGATTCATACCGATCAGGAAGGATGATTCAGTAGGAATACTGGTGCGGAAGTTTGTGGAGCAGTTCATTCGTTATCATGGTGTGCCCAGGACGATAGTGTCGGATCGGGATGGCAGGTTCACCTCCAGGGAGTGGAGGTCCGTGCAAGCTTACTTAGGCACGCGATTGACTTTCAGCACTGCATTCCACCCCAGACAGACGGGCAGACAGAACGCACCAACCGGACGCTGGAGGACCTTTTGAGGCTATGCATCTTAGATCGCGGGGAACCGTGGGAGAAACTCTTACCCCTTGTCGAGTTCTCCTATAACAACAGCCACCAGTCCAGCATCAGGATGGCGCCTTACGAAGCCTTGTACGGGAGGAGATGCCGGACCCCACTCTCATGGGTGCAGAACGAAGATCCGAAGGTATTGGGGTCAGAGTTTGTTGAAGACACCGAGGCACAAGTGAGGCTGATCAGAGACAGGATGCTCGAGGCGCAGAGTAGACAGGCCAAGTATTATGACGCCCGACATCGGCAGGTGGAGTTCCAGGTGGGGGACCGGGTGTTTCTGAAGATCCGGCCCATGCATGGAGTTTCACGGGTGCGTGGTCGGAGGAAGAAGCTCAGCCCTAGGTACATGGGCCCTTACAGGATCCTGGAGCGGATCGGACCCCTAGCCTACCGGCTGGAGTTACCACCAGAGCTAGAAGCGCTGCACGACATCTTCCACATTTCTTCCTTGAGGAGGGCTCTATTACGCCCGGAGCAGCAGATTCTGACTACGGAAGGGCCGGTAGCTTCAGACCGGTCGGTCCATTTGGAGCCTGTGAGGATCGACGACCGAGGAGTGCGGGTCTTGCGACGCAAGAAGGTCCCTCTAGTCAAGGTCCTGTGGAGGAACCACAGCCAGGAGGAGCATACCTGGGAGCCACAGGACCTGATGCGACAAAGATACCCCGAGTTATTCAGTCAGGTACACCTCTCAGACCCCTCAAGATGTTAATTTATTTTTCCTGCTTTAAGTATACTAAGGGCTGCTCTAGGTAGATAGGGGCTTATCTTTGTTTATTGGGGGCTTAACTTTGTTTATTGGGATTTTGGTTCGCCGTTTGGGCGAAAGGGGTCTTAGATCTAAGTTTTCCCTTAAATCAAATTTAACAAACAAGGAGTCATAATGGGATGTTACAAGACTCTTTCCTTCGGTAATAAGACCCGTAGGTCCGAACCTTGATTTCGGGGACGAAATCTTTGTTTTGTTTATTGGGATTTGTAACATCCCATTTCCAACTAGACCCCTAAGAGTGGTTTTGGCCATGACTAGGTCATGACAAAACCCTGGGAAGCCAGAAATGGGCCAAGAGATAGGAGGCCAAGGTAGGGATCACCATGGTCTGCAGATAGTAGAATTCTGAACAATAGTTTAGGATGACAATGGGGCTTCACCATGACCCCAAGACCCTACCACAACACTCCCAAACATTTTGGGAGACCCATTAGAGCCAAAAGGACCCATTAGGGCCAACCCAAGAGGCCCAGTTGACCAAGGTCAACCCTAGCCCTAAATAGGTCAACCTAGCCCACTTAGGGCCAATTGACCTACTCCTAGTCCAGAGGACCCCACCCATGCCCTCCTAACCCTAAAGTGGGATCAATGGGTCACTAAGGACACATTGGGGTCAGCCCTAGAGGCCAGGTTGACCCAAGTCAACTCAAGCTCCTAATCTGGTCAAAGTACCCTTACTAAGGGTATGTGACCTCCAAAGTGCAGGGTAACCCTACCTAGACCCTAAGGGGAGTCAATGGGTCACCAAGGATCCATTGGGGTCAACTCAAATGGTCATGTTGACCCAAGTCAACTCTAGCCCTAAAATGGTCAAAGTGACCTTACCAAGGGTCAAGTGACCTTTAAGGTGCCAAGCCAACCCTACCCAACCCTACATAGACCTTAGGGGAGGCCAATGAATCACCCAGGACCCAATGGGGTCAACCTAGATGGTCAAATTGGCCAAGTCAACCCTCATTGAGGGTCAAGTCAACTTAGCCCAAAAAGGGCTAACCCAAGCTCAAGCCACTTCTCCCTTAGGCTAGACCCATTCCCATGATCATCATAATCCAGTGGGCTGCCTTTAGCTTGTGGGGTTGACTAGTCAACCAGAGGTGACTAGGAGAGAGAAGGAGCTCCTCTCCATGATAATGGAGGAGAGAGAAATGAGGAAGGAGAAGGGGGAAGTGAGAGGCCGGCCAAGGGAGACTAACAGCCACCCATTATGGCTGCAATCAACTCCTCTAGGGAGAGGAGTTGATTCCAGCCGTTTCCAGGCCACCAAGGGGTGGGTTCAGCCCCCCTCCACACAACCCGAGCCACTCCATTAATGGAGATAATGGCCATTGAAGAACCAGCCTCTCCCCTCCCCCAATTGCCATTTAAACACCATCAGGAAGCTGAGGGGATCATTTTGGAGCACTTACCTGGAGGAGACGAGCCCTTCCACTGTGCAGTTGCAGAAGCCGAGCGCCGCCGCCGTCGCCAATGGCATCCCGCCGCTTCTCTCGCATCCAGGCCGCCAGGAAGGTCCTCCTCCTCTCCTTAACTCGCGGGTAGATCCTAGGAATCCTTAGGCTTGAGTTTCGGGCTCAATTGAGCCCGATCGAATCCGGGATTTCTCCTGGTTTCGGCAAGAAAAATTCTTGCTTAATCCGCCGGAAAATGCCTCTCCGGCGGCGGAGCCGCCGTCTGACGATAGCCACCACCTCGACGGAGGTGTTGGTGGCGGTGGCCGGCCGGGGAAGGGGCTGGATTGCCGGCGGCAGAGCTTGGAAATCGCTCCAGGCAGAACCAATCCCAGCCGTTGGCTCAGTGGGGACGATGACCAGATGCCGTCGATCTGCGCCAAGATTCGTGCGGCATCAGATCAAATACTATAGGAATTAAATAAAAATTATTTCATTTCTGTCACACTGGATGTATTTAATGTAATTAATGTTTAAAAATACTTAGGGACCCTGAATGGAAATTTGCCCAACATGAACATTGTAGCTTAGGGTGTCTAGTTTGCAGCAAAAAATGTTTGGACCCTTTTGGGACACTGGATAGACCAGGGCACCCATTTTGGTGGGACATACCCTTAGGGCTAGGCAGTCACTAAATTGAGTGCCCACTCTTCACCCCAAGCCCAAATTGGCTGAAATTTTGGCAGAGAGTCTATCCTAGACATACCTAGGGCCTGCCAAAAAATGGGAATTTTTGGGGAAAATATTTCTATAGTTTTGGTAAAAATTTAATAATCATTAGATAAATTAAATAGGTGCCCTAAACACATCCAAACCCTCCCAAATTTTGGTGAGTGGTCCCTGGGCTCCAATTAGGTCCCTGTATAAAATTTCATTTAGATTGGATGAGTTTTGAATAGGTTTTGACCCAACCCTATTTATACCCTATGAAGGGCATTTTGGTCAAAAGTTGCACTTTTGGTTTTGAGTGACCAAATCACCTCAACAGAGGCTGAAATTTTGGCCACAGATATAATTTGACTTTTTACACTCACTTATGGAGTTTGGAGTGGATTGGACTAGGGTAGCCCTAGAATGTTAGGGTAGGCCCTTTAGGGTAAATTTCTAGGGTTTGAAGAAATTGGGGTCAAAAGACCTTGGATGGACTTGAAACTTGGGAATGATGTCCATAGGGTTACTATGGTCCTGTGGTTAAAATTTTAGGGCATTTGGAAGACTTAAGACCCCTTAAATCCATAACCCTAGTTTAGGGCACTAGCTTTGAAACCATAAGATCTAATACCAAAACTATCTGAAAAGGCCTGAGTAACCCTAGGCATTTGGAAGCGTGGTGTGCCCATACAGGGGAAATCACATGTAAGTTGTCCACTTTCATTAGGCATTGAGTCGATTGTCTACTAATGTACTTCATTTTGCAGCCCCCAGCTCAGCCCACCCCACAAGGTGGAGCTCAGCAGACTCCAGACATTGCACCACCTCCCATGGTCCCCACACCTTTCCTCCAGTCAGACATGGGGCAGACCCTTACAGCTATCCTTGAGGCCTTCCGAGCTCAGCAAGCCCCAGTCCAGCAGCCAAACCCAGGGGCCAACTGGATGAGCACCTTCCGAGGACTCTCTCCCCCATCTTACTTGGGGACGGAGTCGGCAGTACGGACAGAGGAGTGGCTGGATGTGATGTACGAGATGTTGATTGGGATACGATGCCCTTGGGAGGAGAGGGTGGCCCTAGTGGTATCTTGCTTGGAGTCATATGCCAAGCGGTGGTGGAAGACGCTGTTGGACACGACCTTTGCGGATAGAGAGATTGCAGAAATCACCTGGGAAGAATTCAGGGCCACGCTGCTGGAGCACTTTGTTCCTCAGTCGGCCAGGGACGAGTTGGAGGAGCGTTTCTTGCAGCTGAGGCAGGGCACCAGGACAGTGGTGGAGTACCACCGAGAGTTCGATCATTTGGCCCGATATGCGGGCTCTTATCAGCTGGATGAAGCAGGGTACGTCAAGAGGTTTTATAAGGGCCTAAAAGAGGAGTTGAGAGAGGCTTTGCTTTTTGTCTCTGACGGGCCCATCTCCCGGATTTTAGAGATGGCGAAGAGGATTGAGGCCGACTGGCACACCACTCGGGGCCGGAAACGGCAAACGGAGGACCAGGGCCGGAGGGCCCGAAATGATCAGCGGCGAGGCATCGTACCAGATGGAAGAAGGGCAGAGGAGCAGCCTCGTCAGGAGTTAAGGCAGGAGCCGAGAGAGCAGGTGGTCTTGGCCCCTCAACCTCTCCAGGTCCAGGAGATGCAGAGACCCCGGGGTATGGCGTATCCCCCGCCGGAGTGCTTCCACTGTCACCAGGTGGGACACCTCCGGAGAGATTGCCCTATGAGGGGGGCACCACCTCCAGCACCACGGGGTGGCCCACCGGCCCAGCATTTCGGAGGCCGAGGACGCGGCCGAGGACGTGGTTACCAGGGAGGCGACCGCAGGCAGAATGGGGAGCAGATTTACGCTCTGGACTTAGCACAGCCCCGGAACCCGGACAGGGTTATTGCAGGTATGAGAGTAATCTTAATTTTTGGAATTATTCCTTGCTCGCATTAAGCGTTGATAGAACTACTACACAACCTAGGTTAGAAAACCTTACACTAGAATTTCTTTCAAACTGATTTAGGAATGGTGATGGTGTGCGGCAAGCCTGCCCACACCCTGTTCGACACGGGGGCATCGCACAACTTTGTGTCGGAGGATTTCGTCAAGGACCTGGATCAGATTCGTTGTTATACGGGACTACCCAGGAGGGTGCGCCTCCCCAATGGGATGGAGATCCAGTCCACAGAAAAGTGCCTCCTGGAGGTTACCATAGACGGGTTGACACTCGAGGCCCCGGCGACGATCCTGAGGATGCCGGACTTCGACCTCGTCTTGGGCATGACATGGCTTGTCTGGAACCATGCCCAGATTGATTGCCCGGCAGGGAGGGTCGTGCTCAGCCACGGCGATACTTATGCAACGTTCGAAGGTACTACACCGGTCTCCCGTCGCTTGCTTTCATCTATTCAGGCCATTAAGGCTCATATGCAAGGGGACGAGGTATATCAAGTATTGTTCGAGATGACTGAGGAGAAGGACCTGATTGCTAACATTCCGGTGGTTCGTGACTACGCCGACATTTTTCCGGATAAGCTGCCAGGACTACCTCCGCATAGGGAAAAGGACTTCCAGATTCAGTTGGTACCAGGGGCTAAGCCGGTATCCAAGGCCCCTTATCGGATGGCCCCGAAGGAATTGGCGGAGTTTCGGACACAGTTGCAGGAGCTGGTGGAAGCAGGATTTGTTAGGCCGAGTTCCTCATCATGGGGAGCTCCTGTCCTATTCGTGAAGAAGAAGGACGGTACTTTACGCCTGTGCATCGACTATCGAGCACTAAACAGGCTGACCGTCCGAAATACCTATCCGCTCCCC
Organism: Platanthera guangdongensis; assembly: GCA_039583875.1. Classification (NCBI taxonomy): domain Eukaryota; kingdom Viridiplantae; phylum Streptophyta; class Magnoliopsida; order Asparagales; family Orchidaceae; genus Platanthera; species Platanthera guangdongensis. The sequence continues at coordinate 126,800,819 of CM077167.1, forward strand.
AGGATAGACGAGTTGTTCGATCAGCTGGAGGGAGCCCATTATTTTTCGAAGCTGGACTTGAGGTCAGGCTATTACCAGCTGCGGATCCAGGAGGAGGATATTCCGAAGACGGCCTTTAGTAGCCGATATGGATTGTATGAGTTCATCGTGATGCCCTTCGGGCTCACGAATGCTCCGTCAGCGTTTATGAGCCTCATGAACCGGGTCTTCGAGGCTTATTTGGATGTGTTCGTCATAGTGTTCATAGACGACATCCTTATCTATTCTAAGACGGAGGAGGAGCACACACGACATCTAGCATTGACCCTGGAGAGACTGCGGGAGCATCATCTTTATGCGAAGTTCAGTAAGTGTCAGTTCTGGCTGAAGGAGGTGGCTTTCTTAGGTCACATTATCAGCGGAGCCGGGCTGGCAGTGGACCCGGCAAAGATTCGAGCTATTTCGGAGTGGCCGCAGCTGAAAACAGCCACTGACGTACGGAGTTTTCTAGGACTTGCCGGTTATTACCGGAAGTTCGTAGAGGGATTCTCTCGAATCGCCCTCCCGCTCACATCCTTGACGAAGAAGGAGGCACCGTTCGTGTGGACCCCGCAGTGCCAGACAGCTTTCCAGGAGCTGAAGGATCGGCTGACCTCGGCTCCCATTCTCACTCTCCCCTCGGGGAGGGAGGGATTTCAGGTCTACACCGACGCATCATATCAGGGGATGGGAGCGGTGCTGATGCAGAACGGACACGTCATAGCTTATGCCTCCCGCCAGCTGAAGACCCATGAGAAGAACTACCCAGTACATGACCTTGAGATGGGGGCAGTTGTATTCGCACTGAAGATATGGCGGCACTACCTTTATGGAGTCCACTGTGATATATATTCCGATCATAAGAACCTTAAGTACGTGGACACGCAGAAGGAACTGAACATCAGGCAAAGGCGGTGGGTGGAGTTTCTATCTGACTATCAGTATGAGATGCACTATCACCCGGGGAAGGCAAACGTGGTAGCAGATGCACTGAGTCGGAGAGCCGCCACAGCAGGAGCAGAGCCTCAGTTGATGTCTATGGAGCTGCTGCAGAGACTAGAGGACATGCACATTACTCTGGTATCGTCTGATGATCCTGAGCTCTATGAGGAGTACTTGGCCGCGATAGGCGTTACCGATGACATCAGAGACCGGGTCAGAGAGGGACAGAGGCAGGATGCCAAGTTGGAACCCATCTTCCAAGCTCTGAAGGCAGGCACTGCAGGAGATTACACACTGAGGGACGATCTGGTGTGCTTCAGAGGACGGGTGTATATACCGGAGGGAGGCCAGATCCGGGAGGATATTATGATGGAGGCGCACTGCAGCCGGTATTCTGTACACCCGGGGATCACAAAGATGACGGCTGATTTGAAGAAGACGATGTACTGGTCGGGCATGAAGAAGGATGTCTCACACTTCGTGACCCATTGTGAGGCATGTCAGCTAGTGAAGGCAGAGTGCAGGAACCCCGCAGGATTATTGCAGCCACTCCCGGTGCCGGAGTGGAAGTTTGATGACATAGCCATGGACTTCATACATGGGCTTCCCCGGTCTCGGACAGGGAATGACTCGATCTGGGTAATCGTCGATCGGTTGACCAAGGTGGCTCGATTCATACCGATCAGGAAGGATGATTCAGTAGGAATACTGGTGCGGAAGTTTGTGGAGCAGTTCATTCGTTATCATGGTGTGCCCAGGACGATAGTGTCGGATCGGGATGGCAGGTTCACCTCCAGGGAGTGGAGGTCCGTGCAAGCTTACTTAGGCACGCGATTGACTTTCAGCACTGCATTCCACCCCCAGACAGACGGGCAGACAGAACGCACCAACCGGACGCTGGAGGACCTTTTGAGGCTATGCATCTTAGATCGCGGGGAACCGTGGGAGAAACTCTTACCCCTTGTCGAGTTCTCCTATAACAACAGCCACCAGTCCAGCATCAGGATGGCGCCTTACGAAGCCTTGTACGGGAGGAGATGCCGGACCCCACTCTCATGGGTGCAGAACGAAGATCCGAAGGTATTGGGGTCAGAGTTTGTTGAAGACACCGAGGCACAAGTGAGGCTGATCAGAGACAGGATGCTCGAGGCGCAGAGTAGACAGGCCAAGTATTATGACGCCCGACATCGGCAGGTGGAGTTCCAGGTGGGGGACCGGGTGTTTCTGAAGATCCGGCCCATGCATGGAGTTTCACGGGTGCGTGGTCGGAGGAAGAAGCTCAGCCCTAGGTACATGGGCCCTTACAGGATCCTGGAGCGGATCGGACCCCTAGCCTACCGGCTGGAGTTACCACCAGAGCTAGAAGCGCTGCACGACGTCTTCCACATTTCTTCCTTGAGGAGGGCTCTATTACGCCCGGAGCAGCAGATTCTGACTACGGAAGGGCCGGTAGCTTCAGACCGTCGGTCCATTTGGAGCCTGTGAGGATCGACGACCGAGGAGTGCGGGTCTTGCGACGCAAGAAGGTCCCTCTAGTCAAGGTCCTGTGGAGGAACCACGGCCAGGAGGAGCATACCTGGGAGCCACAGGACCTGATGCGACAAAGATACCCCGAGTTATTCAGTCAGGTACACCTCTCAGACCCCTCAAGATGTTAATTTATTTTTCCTGCTTTAAGTATACTAAGGGCTGCTCTAGGTAGATAGGGGCTTATCTTTGTTTATTGGGGGCTTAACTTTGTTTATTGGGATTTTGGTTCGCCGTTTGGGCGAAAGGGGTCTTAGATCTAAGTTTTCCCTTAAATCAAATTTAACAAACAAGGAGTCATAATGGGATGTTACAAGACTCTTTCCTTCGGTAATAAGACCCGTAGGTCCGACCTTGATTTCGGGGACGAAATCTTTGTTTTGTTTATTGGGATTTGTAACATCCCATTTCCAACTAGACCCCTAAGAGTGGTTTTGGCCATGACTAGGTCATGACAAAACCCTGGGAAGCCAAAAATGGGCCAAGAGATAGGAGGCCAAGGTAGGGATCACCATGGTCTGCAGATAGTAGAATTCTGAACAATAGTTTAGGATGACAATGGGGCTTCACCATGACCCCAAGACCCTACCACAACACTCCCAAACATTTTGGGAGACCCATTAGAGCCAAAAGGACCCATTAGGGCCAACCCAAGAGGCCCAGTTGACCAAGGTCAACCCTAGCCCTAAATAGGTCAACCTAGCCCACTTAGGGCCAATTGACCTACTCCTAGTCCAGAGGACCCCACCCATGCCCTCCTAACCCTAAAGTGGGATCAATGGGTCACTAAGGACACATTGGGGTCAGCCCTAGAGGCCAGGTTGACCCAAGTCAACTCAAGCTCCTAATCTGGTCAAAGTACCCTTACTAAGGGTATGTGACCTCCAAAGTGCAGGGTAACCCTACCTAGACCCTAAGGGGAGTCAATGGGTCACCAAGGATCCATTGGGGTCAACTCAAATGGTCATGTTGACCCAAGTCAACTCTAGCCCTAAAATGGTCAAAGTGACCTTACCAAGGGTCAAGTGACCTTTAAGGTGCCAAGCCAACCCTACCCAACCCTACATAGACCTTAGGGGAGGCCAATGAATCACCCAGGACCCAATGGGGTCAACCTAGATGGTCAAATTGGCCAAGTCAACCCTCATTGAGGGTCAAGTCAACTTAGCCCAAAAAGGGCTAACCCAAGCTCAAGCCACTTCTCCCTTAGGCTAGACCCATTCCCATGATCATCATAATCCAGTGGGCTGCCTTTAGCTTGTGGGGTTGACTAGTCAACCAGAGGTGACTAGGAGAGAGAAGGAGCTCCTCTCCATGATAATGGAGGAGAGAGAAATGAGGAAGGAGAAGGGGGAAGTGAGAGGCCGGCCAAGGGAGACTAACAGCCACCCATTATGGCTGCAATCAACTCCTCTAGGGGAGAGGAGTTGATTCCAGCCGTTTCCCGGCCACCAAGGGGTGGGTTCAGCCCCCCTCCACACAACCCGAGCCACTCCATTAATGGAGATAATGGCCATTGAAGAACCAGCCTCTCCCCTCCCCCAATTGCCATTTAAACACCATCAGGAAGCTGAGGGGATCATTTTGGAGCACTTACCTGGAGGAGACGAGCCCTTCCACTGTGCATTTGCAGAAGCCGAGCGCCGCCGCCGTCGCCAATGGCATCCCGCCGCTCCTCTCGCATCCAGGCCGCCAGGAAGGTCCTCCTCCTCTCCTTAACTCGCGGGTAGATCCTAGGAATCCTTAGGCTTGAGTTTCGGGCTCAATTGAGCCCGATCGAATCCGGGATTTCTCCTGGTTTCGGCAAGAAAAATTCTTGCTTAATCCGCCGGAAAATGCCTCTCCGGCGGCGGAGCCGCCGTCTGACGATAGCCACCACCTCGACGGAGGTGTTGGTGGCGGTGGCCGGCCGGGGAAGGGGCTGGATTGCCGGCGGCAGAGCTTGGAAATCGCTCCAGGCAGAACCAATCCCAGCCGTTGGCTCAGTGGGGACGATGACCAGATGCCGTCGATCTGCGCCAAGATTCGTGCGGCATCAGATCAAATACTATAGGAATTAAATAAAAATTATTTCATTTCTGTCACACTGGATGTATTTAATGTAATTAATGTTTAAAAATACTTAGGGACCCTGAATGGAAATTTGCCCAACATGAACATTGTAGCTTAGGGTGTCTAGTTTGCAGCAAAAATTGTTTGGACCCTTTTGGGACACTTGGATAGACCAGGGCACCCATTTTGGTGGGACATACCCTTAGGGCTAGGCAGTCACTAAATTGAGTGCCCACTCTTCACCCCAAGCCCAAATTGGCTGAAATTTTGGCAGAGAGTCTATCCTAGACATACCTAGGGCCTGCCAAAAAATGGGAATTTTTGGGGAAAATATTTCTATAGTTTTGGTAAAAATTTAATAATCATTAGATAAATTAAATAGGTGCCCTAAACACATCCAAACCCTCCCAAATTTTGGTGAGTGGTCCCTGGGCTCCAATTAGGTCCCTGTATAAAATTTCATTTAGATTGGATGAGTTTTGAATAGGTTTTGACCCAACCCTATTTATACCCTATGAAGGGCATTTTGGTCAAAAGTTGCACTTTTGGTTTTGAGTGACCAAATCACCTCAACAGAGGCTGAAATTTTGGCCACAGATATAATTTGACTTTTTACACTCACTTATGGAGTTTGGAGTGGATTGGACTAGGGTAGCCCTAGAATGTTAGGGTAGGCCCTTTAGGGTAAATTTCTAGGGTTTGAAGAAATTGGGGTCAAAAGACCTTGGATGGACTTGAAACTTGGGAATGATGTCCATAGGGTTACTATGGTCCTGTGGTTAAAATTTTAGGGCATTTGGAAGACTTAAGACCCCTTAAATCCATAACCCTAGTTTAGGGCACTAGCTTTGAAACCATAAGATCTAATACCAAACCTATCTGAAAAGGCCTGAGATTTTGAATGGGTAGTTGCTTAGGGCATACATGTCTCTGGAAATTTTATAATAAATTTTGGATGAATATTTTTGGTACTTTATTCACAAAGTTATATTTTATAATTTCCACTTAAGAATTTTTGCAGAGAACTATACTTGTTTAAACTTGATAAAACTTAGCAAAGGGGCTTATAGTCATGATACCCATCTCTGTAAATTTTTATGAAATTTTTGAAGAAGGATATTTAGTAGTTGCTTCTTTAATTATTTAATTCCATGGAACCTTGGGAAATTTAATAATGACTTTTAGATTGTCTGAAAAATTCTAATTTCTTCATCATGATGTTTCTAGTTCCCTATGAAGCCCTAGTAATTTTTACATAATTATTGGAGACATATATGTGGCACTTCCTTCATTATATTTGATTTTAGGAATTATTTTAATAAATCCTTTAGAGGTCAAGAATTATCTGGAAAATTATGGAAATTGGCAACCAATGATATTTCTCTGTTATTTAGTGAATACAAATTTTTAGGAGGCCATTACCTGAGAAAATCTTATGGTTCATGTTCAAATTGACTATGGCCTAGTTTTGAGGAAAATTCAATAAATAGTAGATTAATTGGGAAAAATATGATTTTCTGAATTTAGTCTATATTTATCATAATAGACCTCTGATAATTATCATGAGGGTACTGGATGAGTATTTCATGTACTTCCCTTTTTACGGGTCACGTAGCTTAAGTGGTCTGCATATAGCAAAACTGCAGGATTTCATTTGGATATGAATTAGGGCACGTATGATGGGTCTTGATGGTTTGCTGTAAGGACAAGTGGAATGGGCTGCATCTTTGGGAGATGAGTGAGTAGGGTGTGGTTTTGTCTAGGGTTTAAAGGCGTTCGGGTCCGACGAAAGATCGTCCTACCCAAGGAGAGTTGGAGTCAAATCACCCTAGGATTAGCGTATCGAAACATGAGAAAATAATGGGTAAGGGGATCAACCAATAATAAAATAAGTACCTTGCGAAAGGGAACGCTGGGCGTAATCCCAACACAGTTCCTAGTGCCCCTTGAGAGCCCTTCACAGGGAATACCGGGGGCAGTCCTGGGTTAACGTAAACTGTTTAACAAGCTGAAAAGAGTAACTTAGTAATTAGGGTTGCACATTTCACAGACACTGATGGCACGGGATGTTAGCTGGGAGCTTCGGCTCGATTGTTTGTGACGGACGTGTTGGTCCGGGGAGCTTCGGCTCGGGTTTTGATCACGCTAAATTTGCATGTGCATAAAAGGAAAGTAAATTAAGGTGGTGGGTCTTCGGTATTGGAGGGTCGATGCACCGACGCCAATACGTTGACTCGGCAAGTGTGGTTAGCACTTCGCCAACAGAAGTCCGGTGCGCCAGCCGGCAAGAGTACGCAGGAGTCCGCTTCGTGCACCAAGCGTTGAGGCGTACGATAGGTCTGACCGGTAGTGCTTTACTGGTTTAGAGGTGGGCGAGGCCCAACCCACCGCTTCCGTCTGCCACTACGGAGGTATCCTGGGAGGTTACGGCTCCAGAAAGGGGGAACTAAAGGTCTGTGTGCACAGAGTCGGGTGTGTGCGTTGCACTTGCATGATCCATCATACCCACTTGCATGTCATAGCATAATCGTTACCTTAAACCTTGACACCTAAAGTATAAGTGGAATGGGACGCTTATACTTTAGGACCTGCAAAACGACCCCTTAGTCTATAAGCTTGTGTGGGCAAGTTTATAAATTAAGGTTAATTTTGATATATTTAGTTACTGCTGTTTGACCACCGACACCCCAACGTATAAATCGGTATGGGACTTTTTATACGATGGGAGCCTTGCAAGAGACCCCTTGGCTTATGTGTTTTTCCACATAAGTGAAGGTTACATTTCAGCTTACATTGTATTGTCTTTATATGCTATAGAACTTGCTAGAATAAGACCGCTGCCATCTGCTTTGATATTCTCCACCTTCAAGTCCTCCCCTTTCTTCCTCTCCGCTCGGTGCCTAGGAGCCGTGGGGGAAGGGGTGGGGGATGATAGGACTTAGTCTTTTAGACTAACGGTTTTCGAACCGCATCATTTAGGGGATCGTGGAGACCAGCATGGAGGAGCAGCCCCAGAGACCGGTGCGCTTGGAGGTGGGGCAGTCTAGCTCCGGAGTTCATACAGCCGGGACTGTGAGTCTCGACCCTGAGTAGTTTTTCAGCTTTTGCTTCCGCATGAGTGATTTTGTAGTGAGGATATGTTGTACCGGGCATAAGCCCGTATTTTGCTACTCTGATGTTATCTTCTGTGGACACTCCCTTCGTGGAGTTATATTTATATATGTCATGTGATTCTCTGTGGACAGATAGTTTTCATTATGCTACTTTTATGTGATCGAATTGGCCGACAGAATCGGCGCTTTGTGGTGATGACCCTTCAGGGCGTGAAGGAGTCACCGCAAAACGGCGGTTCTGGGCCTAAGACCCCGGTGTCAAAAAGGAAAAAAAAAAGGGGTCTTACACCATGTACCTTGGGCCGAGCTTCTTCCACCATCCACGAACTCGACAGACTCCGTGCATTGGTCGTATCTTCAAAAACACTCTGTCTCCTACCTGAAACTCCACCTGATGATGTCGTGCATCATAATATTTGGCATGTCTGCTCTGCGTCTCTAACATCCGATCTCGTATCAGTCTCACCTGGGCCTCGGCGTCCTCCACAAATTCCGAACCCAGGACCTTCGGATCCTCATCCTGTATCCATGACAGGGGAGTCATGCACCTTCGTCCATATAGGTCCTCATTTGGGGCCATACCTATACTGGCCTGATGACTGTTGTTGTATGAGAACTCTACTAGTGGCAGCATCTTCTCCCATGGCTCTCCTCGGTGTAGAATGCACAGACGTAGCAGGTCTTCCAATCTCCGATTTGTGCACTTTGTTTGCCCGTCCGTCTGAGGGTGGAAGGCTGTGCTAAACGTCAGTCGGGTCCCCAAGTATGCCTGAACTGACCGCCACTCCCTGGATGTAAACCGCCCATCACGATCTGACACTATCGTCCTGGGCACACCATGATAATGAATGAACTGCTCCACAAACTTCTGCACCAGTACTCCCACTAAATTATCCTTCCTGATCGGTATAAATCGAGACACCTTCGTCAACCTATCAACGATCACCCAGATCAAGTCATTCCCTGTCCGAGACCGGGGAATCCCATTTATGAAGTCCATGGCTACGTCATCAAACTTCCACTGCGGCACCGGGAGTGGCTGCAACAATCCTGCAGGGTTCCTGCAACAATCCTGTAGGGTTCTCTGACCTAATTTCATAATTTTCTTGACAATATTGGGGTTCTGTTCCTATTTTTGATCAGAAACCACAAATCATAATTTTATGAAGCAAGTACTTGAAACAGTCATCTAAAAATTTAAACAAAAATACAGAGGACTCTACCAAGTTTTCACAATTTTGCAATAAACAGAAACTTCACAATCAACGTAGAAATCTTTAAGGGTGCATCTAGGGTTGAAAAGGAAGTACTGATTTTATTAGCCCAAAATTCCACCAAAATTAATGTAGGAATATTTCTACCAGAGAACTACCCTGCCCAATTTTCAATTGATTTTAAAGTGATTTGATAGCCTAATACTCCAAATTAGGTTTGGTGCCCTAAACTAGGGTTAGAGTTTTGAGGGGGTTTAAGGCTTCCAAATTCCCTAAAATTTTAACTAAAGGACGATACTAACCATATGGTACTCTCCACCAATTTTCAAGTCATTCCAAGGTCATTTGACCTCATGACCTTCAAACCCTAAAAATCCCCATTAAGGGACCTACCCTAGGGTTCTAGGGATACCCTACTCTTAACCACCCCAAATTCCATTGGAGGGTGTGTCATACCATAGAGAGTCAGTTGACAAAATATCAGCCTCTGTTGAGGTGATTTTACCACTCAAAACCCAAAGGGGGTGCTTTGACCTAATTAACCCTATAAGGGTCAACCTGGGGTTGGATAAAACCTAATAGAAACATCTCCAAAGGAGATGAAATTTTTATCAGAGCCTTAAAATGCTCTATAAGACCACCCACCAAAATTTAAGGGGATTTTGAGGTGTTTATGACACCTAACTAATTTATACATGGTTTATTAAATATTTATAAAAACTATAGAAAACTGTTTTCCAAAAATTTTGATTTTTTGGATATGTTATAGATATAGTTAAGAATAGTCCATTCCCCAAATTTCAGATTATTTGGATGTCTGGTTTGGAGTGGGCATTTAATTTAAGCTCTGGATAGCCCTAGGGATAGACCTCACCAAAATGAGTGATGTGGTCTAACCAGGACTCCAAATTGAGTGAAATTAATTTTAAATTATACTATACATCAATTGATACATTTCCTATGTTGACCACCTTTTTTGTGGAGGGGTCTAAGTATTTTTAAAAATTAATTCTATTCGCTGCAATTATAATCACAAAAAAACAATAAATATAATAAAATGTTTTGCACGAATCTTGAAGCAGCATCCAAGGGTTGTTGCTCATCTTCAAGATCCAGCCAAGGGACGGGATTAGCCCGACCTGGAGCTCATTCCAGGCCATTTCCGGCCACTCCGACCACCTCCCTGGTCGGCCACCACCACCTTCATTGAGGTGGTGGCTATCGTCGGGCGGCAGCACGGCCGCCGGAGGGGCGGTTTCCAGCGAACTCACCACCTTCATTTTCCATGGAATTTCAAGGAATTTTTCTCTTCGATCCAGCTCATTTGAGCCCGACTTCTCAACCTAAACAAGTCTACATCTAGTACGCATAGAGAGGAGAAGGATTGTACCTCATTTGGGGCATTCCCTTGCTCTAATCGCCGGCCGCCATTTCCCCTCCTCCAAGCTTTGGGTGCCATCCGATTTCTTGCAAGGAGACCTCCAAACTCTCGGAAATGGGGGGGGGGGGGGGGGTTCACTGCTCTGACGCTTATGAAGGTGATGGGGGGTTAATTGGGGGTGGTAGTGGTTTTAACCCAATATGCCATTAATGGCCTCTTCACCTCCCCTCCCATGGTCCACCCTATACATCCCCCTGCCATAATTGCCCCTAGAAATTGTTGTAATCTTCTCAAATTCATCAGAGAAGATGAATGAGAGTGTAATGGAGGGATTCCAAGGGGTATGTCACCTTAATGGCCATGAATGGCCATTTTCTCTCTCCTCAAAATTGGGGAAAACCCTCATTTCTCTCTCCTAATCACCATGGCAGAATTTCCACTCCCTCCCATGTTTAATATCAGCCTACTAGGCTAGTTGACCACTCAAATTGGGTCTAGCCCAAAAGGATTGGGCTAGGTCCAAGTAATATGACCTAATTTGGCCTAGTTTCACTTTTGGTCAAACTGGGTCCTAGGGTTGACCAAACCATGAAATTTTTGTGTCATTGGATCCCCAATGAGGTTATGACCCTAGAGGTGTGATTAATCTGAAGTTGTGGTGGTCAATAGGGGTGTTTAATGGAAAATCACCATTTTGACCTAATATGGGTATTTTGGTCACTTTGCCCTGTAGTGACCCTAGGATGGGGACTTTTGGTCTACTAGGTCTCTTATGATGTTTTAGACCTAGAAGTGAAGTCAATTTCATATGGTGATGGTCAGTTAGGTCAATTGATGGGGGACTGACCATTTTGCCCTAATTAGGGTTAGGGTTGACTTTGGTCGACTTGGCCTGTTTGACTGTCCCCAATTGGTCATGAATGTCCCCCTAGGCTCCTAAATGGCCTAGGGGTGTTGTGGTGGGGTTACTGAGCCAAGTTAAAGTCCTTAAGTCAAACCCTAGGCTGACTATTTGGAAATTACTATTTGCAGACCAAGGTGCTGCAATCCCTACTTTTGGTCTGTGTCAAGGAGGTTCCTAAGCTACCAAGGCCTTGTCATGACCTAGTCATGACAAATTCACTTGGGGGTCTAGTTGTCTGGGGGATGTTACAAATCCCAACACATAATAAAAAAAATTTTGTCCCTGAAATTTAGGTTAGGCCTGCGGGGTTTCTACCAAAGTAATAAATTGTAACATCCCAAAATTTAGATTAGAGTTTACCTGAGGCGAAGAGCTTCGGGTATATTTGATGCATTAAGTCCTGTGGCTCCCGGTGTGCTCCTCCTTGCCGTGATTGCTCCACAGAACCTTGACTAGTGGGACCTTCTTGCGGCGCCAGGCCCGCATACCCATATCGTCAATCCGGACCGGCTCCATGTGCACTGACCGATTAGATACTATTGGCCCATCTGTGGTGTCTATCTGCTGCTCTGGCCGTAATAGGGCCCTCCTGATGGAGGAGACGTGGAAGACGTCGTGGAGGCCCTCTAGCTCTGGTGGCAGCTCCATCCTGTATGCCAAGAGACCGGTCCGCTCCAGGATCCTGTAGGGCCCCATGTACCTCGGGCCGAGCTTCTTCCTCCGTCCATGAACTCGAGAGACTCCGTGCATTAACCGTATCTTCAAAAACACTCTGTCTCCTACCTGAAACTCCACGTGATGATGTCATGCGTCATAATATTTGGCATGTTTGCTCTGCGCCTCTAACATCCGATCTCATATCAGTCTCACCTGGGCCTCGGCGTCCTCCATAAATTCTGAACCCAGGACCTTCGGATCCTCATCCTGTATCCATGACAGGGGAGTCCTGCACCTCCGTCCATATTGGTCCTCGTATGGGGCCATACCTATACTGGCCTGATGACTGTTGTTGTATGAGAACTCTACCAGTTGTAGCATCTTCCCCCATGGCTCTCCTCGGTCTAAAATGCACAGACGTAGCAGGTCTTCCAATATCCGATTTGTGCGCTCTGTCTGCCCGTCCATCTGAGGGTGGAATGTTGTGCTAAAAGTCAGTCGGGTGCCCAAGTATGCCTGAACTGACAGCCACTCCCTGGATGTAAACCTCCCATCACGATCTGACACTATCATCCTGGGCACGCCATGATAACGAATGAGCTGCTCCACAAACTTCTGCACCAGTACTCCCACTGAATTATCCTTCCTGATCGGTATAAATCGAGGTACCTTCATCAACCGATCAACGATCACCCAGATCAAGTCATTCCATGTCCGAGATCGGGGAAGCCCATGTATGAAGTCCATGGCTACGTCATCCCTCAGTGTGTAATCTCCTGCAGTGCCTGCCTCCAGGGCTTGGAAGATGTGCTCTAACTTGGCATCCTGCCTCTGTCCTTCTTTGACTCGATCTCTAATGTCATCGGTGACGCCCATCGCGGCCAAGTACTCCTCATAGAGCTCAGGGTCATCAGACGGCACCAGAGTACTGTGTATGTCCTCTAGTCTCTGCAGCAGCTCCATAGACATCATTTGAGGCTCTGCTCCCACTGTGGCGGCTCTCCTACTCAGTGCATCCGCTACCACATTCGCCTTCCCCGGGTGGTAGTGCATCTCGTACTGATAGTCAGATAGAAACTCTACCCACCGCCTCTGTCTGATGTTAAATTTCTTCTGTGTGTCCACGTACTTAAGGTTCTTATGATCTGATTATATATCACAGTGGACTCCGTAAAGGTAGTGTCGTCATATCTTCAGTGCGAATACAACTGCTCCCATCTCCAGGTCATGCACTGGATAGTTCTTCTCATGGGTCTTCAGCTGGCGGGAGGCATATGCTATGACGTGTCCGTTCTGCATCAGCACCGCTCCCATCCCCTGATATGATGCGTCGGTATACACCTGGAATCCTTCCTTCCCAAATGAAAGGGCCAGAATAGGGGCAGAGATGAGTCGGTCCTTCAGATCCTGGAAAGCTGCCTCACACTGTGACGTCCACACAAAGGGCACGTCCTTCTTCGTCAAAGATGTGAGTGGAAGGGCGATCCGAGAAAACCCCTCCACGAATTTCTGGTAATAACCGGCAAGCCTAAGGAAACTCCGCACATCCATGGTCGTCTTTAGCGGCGGCCAATCCCTGACTGCCTGAATTTTTGTCGGGTCCACCGCCAGCCCGGCTCCGCTGATCATGTGGCCTAAGAAAGCCACCTCCTTCAACCAGAATTGACACTTGCTGAACTTTGCATAAAGGCGATACTCTCGCAACCTCTCTGAGGTCATTGTCAGATGTTGTGTATGCTCCTCCTCCATCCTAGAATAGATAAGGATGTCGTCTATGAATACTATGACGAACACATCCAAATAAGCCTCGAAGACCCGGTTCATGAGGCTCATAAACGCCGATGGAGCATTCGTGCGCCCGATGGGCATCATGATAAACTCATACAGTCCATATCTGCTACTAAAGGCCGTCTTCGGAATATCCTCCTCCTGGATACGCAGTTGTTAGTAGCCTGACCTCAAGTCCAGCTTCGAGAAATAATGGGCTCCCTCCAGCTGATCGAACAACTTGTCTATCCTTGGGATCGGATAGGTATTTCAGACGGTCAGCCTGTTTAGTGCTCGATAGTCGATGCACAGGCGAAGAGTGCAATCCTTCTTCTTCACGAATAGGAACAGAGCTCCCCATGGCAAGGAGCTCGGCCTAACAAATCCCGCTTCCACCAGCTCCTACAACTGTGTCTGAAACTCTGCCAACTCCTTCAGGGCCATCCGATAAGGGGCCTTGGATAATAGCTTAGCCCCTGGTACCAACTGAATATGAAAGTCCTTCTCCCTATGTGTAGGGAGTCCTAGCAGCTTCTCCGAAAAAATATCGGCATAGTCATGAACCACCGGAATGCTAGCAATCAGGTCCTTCTCCTCAGTCATCTCGAACAGCACCTGATATACCTCATCTCCCTGCAGGTGGGCCTTGACGGCCTTAATAGATGAAAGGAGGCGGCGGGAAACCGGAGTAGTACCTTCGAATGTCGCATAAGTATCATCGTGTCTCAGCACGACCCTCCTCGTCGGGCAGTTAATCTGGGCATGGTTCCATAAAAGCCATGTCATGCCCAAGACAAGGTCGAAGTCCGGCATTCTCAGGATCGTCGTCGGGGCCTCGAGTGTCAACTCGTCTATGGTAACCTCTAGGAGGCACTTCTCTGTGGACTGGATCTCCATCCCATTGGAGAGATGCACCCTCCTGGAGACTCCTGTATAATATCAAATCTGGTCCAGATCCTTGACGAAATCCTACGACACAAAATTGAATGATGCCCCCATGTCGAACAGGGTATGGGCAAGCTTGTCACACACCATCACCATTCCTAAATCAGTTTAAAAAACACTTAGGTGTAAATTTTTCTAACCTAGGTTGTGTAGTAGTTCTACCAATACTTAATATAAGCAGGGAATAAATTCAAAACAAAAATTACTCTCATACTTGCAATAACCCTGTCCGGGTTCCGGGGCTGTGCTAGGTCCAAAGCGTAAATCTGCTCCCCATTTTACCTACGGTCACCGCCCTGAAATCCTCATTCGCGTCCACATCCATGACCTCCCATATGGTGAGCCGGTGGGCCACCCCATGCAGTAGGAGTGTCCCCATTTCTCGTAGGGTAATTAATCCGAATGTGCCCTGGCTGATGGTAGTGATAGCATATGTAAGACCCCCCTCCCCCTTACCAAGGAGGGCTACCGGGTCTTATGCCCAGAACCGTCATCTTACGGTGACACTAACGCACGGGTTAGTCGACACCGCAATATACTGATTCTGCCGGCTAATACGATCATAAAACCTGTAGACCAATATGAGAAAAAGAAGTATAGCAGTATATCAAATCCACTAGTCCACAAGTCACAGAGTACATATTATATATGTGAATGAAAAGTACAGAAATATAGTCCACAATGAGTACAAAAAGAAAGAGTGATAAGGGCTTATGCCCAGTACATCATATCAACTCTCTCTCTCAAATCAAAGCGGAAGCTAATCTAATACATCAAAACTCATCTCACCTGAGGATGGGCAGTAGTGGTAGAAGCCTGCGGTAGCGGTATCTGCTCCTCAAGTCCTGTCTCCTCGTCGTGCTGGTGCTCCATCTCCACGAGCTCCTAAAATAGTATGGTCACCGGCCATTAGTCAAAAAGACTAAGTCGTTTCCTCCGCACCTCGCCCCGCAGCTCCTAGGCACCGAGCAGAAGGATGAAGCGGAGGACAACAAGAGGTAGCAAAAGTGGAAGCAGATGATAAGAACTAACTAGCAGTTGTAATGGATATTATTATTCTACTCTAGCAGTTCTAAGTATATAGTACAAGTAAGTAAAGTGCAGTACTAGTAAAGGAAGTAAAGAGCAGAAAAGTAAAGTAAAGCTAAAAAGTAAAGCTATCTACCATAACAAAAGTACCTTAACTTATAAAAATGCCCATACAAGTTTATAAGTTAAGGTTTCCAGGAAATTTAACTTATCATATAAAAGAGCTCATACTAATCTATATGATAAGGATCTATGAAGTGTATGACCTAATATGAATGAATGTTATGATGCAATTTATGCACAGGCAAGTGCAACTCACATACAACGACTCTGTGATCACAGACCTTTAGTTCCCACTTTTTGATAGCTAGCATCACTCTCGGTTACCACCGTTGTGGCTACGGCAGCAGCGGAGCAGGCGTCTCCACTTCTAGACCGGTATGCACACTACCAAACCTTAGACCCCTCTCATATGCCTCTGTACACGTCCAAGGTGCACTCTAGAGTCTCTGCGTACATACTTTGCTGACAACCTGTCAGTCTTGTTGGGTCGGATGTGCGTTATCGGGGATCGTCCTCCAGACTGCAATGTAAAACAACCCACTGGCCCCTCTAACCCTCACAACCACCTGGTGCACCGTACTGCCATCAGTGTGATGAACGGCCAGTACTGCATGACCCTCCACTAAATTTATGCACATGCAAGTATTTCATCCGGAGCCTTTAGCTCGCAGGACCAACCCGTCCTGAATCCCTTAAACCCTATACGGGCGAGCATTTATCACAAGTCTCCCTCCAACCCATCACGAGTGAGAATGAACCAAAATCCCTCCAACCCATCATGGGTGAGAATAAATCACAATCCCTCCAAACCTACACGGGTGAGAATGAACCACAATCCTTAACCTATTAGACTACTCTTGTCTGCATGTTATTATACTTAGTGATATAAGGTTAATCCGAGGACTGCCCTGGGTATACCCGGTGAAGGGCTCTCAGGGACACTAGGAACTACGATGGGATTACGCCCAAAGTTCCCTTTCTCAAGGATAATTACTTTTATTGGTGTCAACCCGGGATTTTTACCCCAACTCTCGTATTACTTTAGAACGACCCTAAAGACTTAAGGTGTTATTAGGAGCGCGGCGGTCTTCCGCCGGTCCCCGTTATTATTGCTGTCACGGGACTTGCACTCTTCCACACATGGTTAAGGAATTCTCTAGGAGACCAACCAGGGTTAATTCCTCAACTAAGATCCTCACTTTACGAGTTATTCAAATTCCTCCTCTGGTGGCCCTACTAGTATGAACATCGGTGCTAGACCCTTACCCATGTCCCGATACCACCCACAAATGTGACCTTCCAATTACTTTGGCCATATGCCTCAAATTATTTATCCTAGGATGGTATGGACTTATATGATGACTAGGATGAATTTTCATAATTTCCAAATTACTTACACCATTAAGTTAATTTCTTTAAATGTAGTCCCTAGTTATTTTGCACATGAAGTATTGTCAATATTGAACCTACTGTCCTAGAGATTCTTCAAGGTATATAATATGACAATTAATGGGGCCTACCAAAATTTCATGCCTTTTCAATTCAGATTTATAATTAGTTCCTATTTAATACCATATCCACAAATTTAGCATTTTCCAAATGAAGTGCATAAAGTATTATCTCAAAAATTCTAATTAAATTACAGAGCCTTGATAATAATGAAATAATGTTATGTCCAGATTTCTATTTACATCTAGGTTGAAATGGCCTATCCATGATCAAATTGAGTTATTTACCAAAATACCATTATGGGGCCTAAGTATATTATTTGGCACTCCAAAAATTTTGAAATAATTACACAAGGTATAAAACATACAAATACAACAATATGAATTTTCTCAGATTTTTCAAAAGAATATACCCATCATTTCTACACAAATTCCATAAGGGTAAAAGGGTCATTTTGCTCCTTAAACTACCTAAACTTCATCCAACAGAGATATAAATTATTTCTAGTGTTCATTACGTCATTCCTTAGTCCTCAATAGAAATTGAACATTTTATGATAAAGGTAAACCTATTTTAAATTTATTTCCTAAAAAGATCAAATTTTCAGAGATTCAAAATAATGGGATTTTTGTTCTCAAAAATCCCACCATTGCTATGAGAGGTGTATTACACCCTCATGTGTCTCCACAATGAAAAGCATGATTTTTGAATGTTCCAAGTTGGCTGAATACACATTATTTCATTTTTGGCTAAATGCACACCAAGCCTATATCAAGTCAACACATGCAAGTGGGTTTACCCAACATGCAGTGGTCTAAATTGGCTGACATTTAAAACATATACTTATAATGTCCCTAAGGACATGCCATCAAAATTTGGGGTCATTTGGATCCAACAACTCTAAATATTTCATTTATTTCATTTTGGGTATTTTGAATAAAACTATAGAAAACGTTTTCCCACAAATTCCCAATTTTTGGCAGGGGCTAACTAAGCCCTAAGCATGCATACACCCAAAATTTTGGGCAATCTGGATGACTGTTTTGACTTGGGCATCATTTTGAAGTTCTGCCCTAAATAAGGACCAGTCTTAGGAAAATAGAACTACACCCAAATCTACTCTACCAAATTTGATGTTTAAGGTGTCATATCAAAGTTAAGACAATAGGCTACAATTTTTATTGAGGGTTCATGTTCTGGAAATGCCTCTAAGAGGCCTAAATATGTGTTGTAAAATGACTTAATAGGTGTGACAGAATTGGTATTGTTCATTAATTCAAATATATAAGTCATTTGAGATGAAATGGACGGCATCCGTTCATCCCCTACCTCAGGCCAACGACTGAGATAATCCCGACCTGAATCAAGAAGAATTCTCATTTTCGGCCACCTAGGCTGGTGCCACCGCCGGCAGTTATTTCCACCACTTTCATTGAGGTGGTGGCTGACGTTTCCTGGCGGTGAGGCTGCCAGAGGCGGCTCCTCCGGCAATCCCGAGCAAGAAGAGAATGCTCGGATTTTTGCTCTCTGCTCTCATGGCATCGAACTCAATTAAGCCTGATACCTCTCCTAAATGATCTAGGATTCTAGTACGGGTAGAGGTGAGGTGAAACAGACCTGAGTTGGTGGCTGGCGGCGAGGATGGAGGCGGGTGGCCATTCCCGACCTTACTCTGGCGACACCTTTCGGATTCATGGTTCCTGCACCGTTTCCTTCACTCCAGCTATCGGGTTCTACTCTCTCTTGCCCTCTGAAGCTAATGGAACCATTATTTCTGGCTGGGAGGGGGTGTATATGGGGAGATACAACTAATGCAGCTTGGTTTGGTGCTTTGGTTGTATCACCCATCATGCCAGGTGGGCACCATGCATTCAAATCCTCTGGCAATTCCCTGAGGAGGCCAGCCAACACCAGTTTCGGGCTGATGGAACCAAGGACAAGTGGCCTCTGCCTCTTTAATTTGTCTGCTGCATCAAGCCAAAATCTGCCCGAGAAAGTCCACTCGACGATTGTCAAATGCAGGGATCACTCGACGATCGTCGAACGCAGGTTTAAATCGTCGAACGGAGATCTAGATCGTCGAATGCAGCTTCGCACAGTGGGACACGCCCTGTGACATGCCCGTGTCACAGGTCGTGTACACCTACCCGACGATCGCCACTTGACGATCGACGATCGACACTCGACGATCGTCGAACCGAGGGGACATGCCCCCCGTCACGCCCATGTCATCTGGCGTGTTTCCCCTATATGGCGGCAGACATGCCCCAGCTAACTTCGTCGAACTGAGTTCATCGACCACAAGGAGACACGCCTTGGGACACGCCCGTGTCCCAGGCCGTGTCACCCAAAAATTTTTCTGATGTTATCAGTCGTCGAGCATCTTTCGTCGAACGCAGGATGGGACACGCTCGTGTCCCAGGCCATGTCACCCAAATTTTTCCTGTTGAAAAGTGGGATGTTACAATTCCCAATAAATAAGAAAATAATTTCATCCTCGAAATTCACATTTGGGTCTACGGGGATCCTACTAGTAAGAGTTATAAGAAATTTAAAAATAAACTAAAGTATACCTGAAGTGAATAGCTCCGGGTGTTGCTCCAACATCAGGTCCCTTGGATCCCAGGTGTGTTCCTCCTATCCATGGTTGGACCACAGCACCTTCACAAGGGGGACCTTCTTCTTCCGCAACACTCGGACATCTGTATCATCAATCCGGATCGGCTCTAGTCTGACGGATCTATCTGGCGCTATCAGACCGGCTGTAGTAGTAACATGCTGCTCCGGCTGTAGGAGAGCTCTTCGCAAGGAAGAGACATGGAAAATGTCGTGTAGGGCACCCAACTCTGGTGGCAGCTACAGTCGGTAAGCTAAGGGGCTGATCCGCTCCAGGATCAAGTATGGCCCCATGTATCGAGGACTGAGCTTCTTGTGCCTCCGCACCCGAGAGACACCATGTACCGGACGTATCTTCAAGAAAACCCTGTCTCCAACCTGGAACTCCACCTTTCGGTGCCGAGCATCATAATACTTTGTTTGTCTGCTCTGGGCCTCTAGCAGCCGATCCCTGATCAAATGTACCTGAGCCTTCGTATCCTTCACATAATCCGAACCAAGAGCCTTGGTATCCACATCCTGAACCCATGACAGCGGTGTCTGACATTTCCTCCCATAAAGTTCCTCGTAAGGAGCCATCCTGATGATAGCCTGGTGGCTGTTATTATAGGAGAACTCGATCAGTGGTAGTAGCCTCTCCCAAGGCTTCCTCGTATCTAATATGCACAGGAGAAGTAGATCCTCCATGGTCCGAATGATCCGCTCGGTCTGTCTGTCGGTCTGCGGGTGGAAGGCGGTACTAAAAGTAAGCCGAGAGCACAAGTAAGCATGCACGGCCCTCCACTCGCTCGAAGTGAACCGACCATCACGGTCCGAAATAATCGTCCTGGGAATGTCGTGGTATCTGACAAACTGCTCCACGAATAGTCTCACCAAAACTGCAACTAGAGTATCCTTCCGGACTGGAATAAGGCGCGCTACCTTGGTCAGTCTGTCTACTATGACCCATATAGAATCATGCCCAGAGTGGGAGCGAGGTAGTCCATGCACAAAATCCATAGCAATGTCCTCGAACTTCCACTCTAGGACTGGCAGTAGTTGTAGTAAACCTCCTAGGCTCTTACATTCCGCCTTCACGCGCTGACAAGTCTTGCAATGTGTCACAAAATAGGTGATCTCCCTCTTCATCACAGGCTAGTACATGGTCCTCCGTAAATCTGCCCACATCTTGGTGATGCCGGGATGCACTGAATATCTGGAGCAATGAGCCTCTCTGAGTATGTCATCCCGGATACTGCCCCCTGCTGGTATGTAAATGCGTCCACAGAATCGAAGGAGATCATCCTGCAGTGTGTAGTCCTCGACTTTGCCCCTTTCCAGGGCACTGAAAATCGGCTCTAATGCAGCATCTAGCCTCTGATGTGTTCGGATGCGCTCTCGTATATCATCACCACTGATCACTGAGCTCAAGTACTCTCGATATACCACTGGTTCGGTCTCAGATGCCATGGTAATATGCATGTCTTCCATTATTTGTATCAACTCTATAGACATCAACTGAGGCTCCGGTCCAGAAGTGTCGGCTCTCCTACTCAAGGCATCTGCTACTGTGTTTGCTTTCCCCGGATGATAGTGGATCTGATAATCATAGTCACAGAGGAATTCCAGCTATCTCCTCTATCGCAGGTTCAAGTCCTTCTGTGTATCGATATATTTAAGATTCTTGTGATCTGAATATATATCACAATGAATCCCGTATAAATAATGTCTCCACATCTTTCGGGCGAATACCACCGCCCCGAGCTCTAAGTCATGTACTGGAGAGTTATGCTCATGCTTCTTCAACTATCTTGAATCATAAGCAATAACATATCCATACTGCATCAGGACAGCACCCATCCCTTGGTAAGAGGCATCTGTGTAGATCTGAAATCCTTCACTCTCGGATGGGAGCGCAAGAATAGGGGATGAGGTGAGTCGGTCCTTCAGCTCCTGAAAAGCTGTCTCACACTACTCTGACCAAACAAAATATGCATCCTTCTTCGTCAAGGACGTGAGGGGGAGTGCTATCCTCGAGAACCTCTCCACGAACTTACGATAATAACCTGCTAGCCCCAAGAAACTGCGAATGTCGGATGCTGTCTTCGGTCGTGGTCAATCCCTCACTGTCTCTATCTTGGCTGGATCCACTGCTAATCCAGCCCCACTGATAGTGTGCCTCAGGAAAGCCACCTCCTGTAGCCAAAACTGGCACTTTAAAAACTTGCATACATCTGGAACTCCCTCAGCCTCTGCAAGACCTGTGTCAAATGCTCTGTATGCTCCTCCTGAGTTCGTGAATAGATCAAAATGTCGTCGATGAACACAATCACGAAGCAGTCCAAGAAGGGCTCGAATACACGGTTCATTAGGGTCATGAATGCGGCAGGGGCATTCGTGAGCCCAAAAGGCATCATCGTGAACTCGTATAACCCATAGCGTGAACTGAATGTTGTCTTCGGTATGTCCTCCTCCCAGATGCGGAGCTGGTAGTAACCGGATCGTAAATCTAGTTTAGAGAACCAGAAGGCTCCCTGCAGCTGATCAAATAGCTCATCTATCCGAGGCAGTGGATAGGTATTGCGGACCGTTAATCGGTTCAGCTCCCGGTAATCTATGCATAGTCGTAACGACCCGACCTTCTTCTTCACAAAGAGGACTGGCGCTCCCCACGGCGATGAACTGTGCCGCACAAATCCCGACTCAAGTAGCTCCTGAAGCTTAGTCCTGAACTCTGCCAACTCTCTAGGAGCCATCCTATAAGGTGCTCGGGACATTGGCCTCGCTCCCAGTACCAGCTAAATCCTGAAATCCAAGTCCCTGGCTGGTGGTAGCCCGGGCAGTTTCTCCGGGAACACGTCGGAGAAATCCCGAACCACCAAAATATCTGAAATAGAAGTCTCTGCTCCCACCATCTCAAAGCAAATAAGGTAAACCTCCTCTCCCTGCTCGTGGGCCTTCACAGCGTGTAGAGAAGATAGCAGTAGGTGGGAGATGGGTCTAATACCTTCGATGATGACATGGGAGTCGTCATGCCTTAGTATAATCCTCCTTGATGGGCAATCTATCTGTGCATGGTTCCGATGTAACCATATCATGCCCAAAATCAAATCGAAGTCCTGCAGCTTCAGAATAGTTGTTGGCGCCTCAAATGCCTTGCTGCCAATCTTGGCCTCCATATCGCAATGGGCGGTGGTCCGCAGTTCTGACCCATCGGGTAGACGCACCATCATCTCTAGTCCGGGAATCTTTCCACGCCTTCAAGTCCGTCTATGAAGGCCTCAGATATGAACGATGTGAAGCACCTGTGTTGAAGAGGGTATGTGCGGGCTTGCCGTTGATCATAACTATGCCTGAGGTTTGTTTAAGTTAAAATGAATTGTTATTTTATGGTTCCATGTACTATATAATTGAAAACTCAAGAAATTTAACAATAATCTTAAGTACCTGTGATCACCTCCTCGGGGTTCCTCTGCTCCGTGAGGTCCAAAGCGTATATCTGCTCCTGATTGCGTCCCCTATCATGATATCCCCGGCCTCGGCCTCGGCCCTGCTGTACTGGGGCCACTGGAGGTGGAGGAGGAGGAGGATGGAATCGATGCGGGCACTCCGACCTAATGTGCCCGGGCTGGTGGCATCTGTAACAAACTACCTGTCGGTGGTCATAGTCATCCTGTCTCCTCAGATCATGCACCTATAGAGGTATGGGAGCTAATGCTGGAGGAGGTCCCTACTCCTGCCTGTAATTGGGACGACGACGTCCCCCACCCCTCTTGTATCCAATAGTCCTGCCTCTCTAAGAGCCCCTGCTGCTTTCTCCTGATGTCGACCCATCATACGGTCTCTTCCTTCTGCCTTGCACCATTAGCTGGTCAGCCTCCAGCTTCTTCGCCATCTCGATAATCTGGGTAGCCATGCCGTGAGAAATGAACAATAAATCCTGCCTCAAATCGTCCCTGAGGCCCCGGTAGAACCTCTTGGCACACCTCCTATCATCAGTGTCCTGTATCCCTGTGAACCTGGTAAGGTGGGAGTACTCCCTCTGGTACTCAATCACTGATCTGTTCCCCTGCCGGAGGTTCAGGAACCTCTCCTCCAAAGCATCTTTGTCCGTAGTAGAGACGAAGTGATCCAAAAATATATCGCCAAACTCCTCCCAAGAAATGTCTGACATCTCCCAGTCTGCATATGTAGACTCCCGCACTGATTTCCACCATCTCTTCGCATGAGCCTCTAGTGCAGAGGTGGATAGAGGTACTGCCTCGCCGACCGGGCAGCTGATGCCTGCCAAAAATCTCAAATATGGCCTCCAGCCATTCCTCTGTCTTTACCGCATCCTCTGTCCCACGATACATCGGTGGGGACAGGCTCTTGAAGGCACTTAGCCAGCTTGACCCCGGATTTGGCTGCGGAGCCGGGACTTGTTGGGATTTGAAGGCATCCAGGATCGCCGTCAAAGTTTGCCCCATCTCCGTCTGTAGAAATGGAGTGGCAGTTGGTGGGGGAGGAGCCACATTTTGCGGCACGACGACCTGTGGAGGTTGCATAAAGGTAAGGTAAATGTCAAAATTGACCTAACTCATTGCTTAATGGACTGTTTTATATGACTTTTTACACATGGGCACACCATTGCTTCTGCTGCATAGTTTGTCCGCAAACTAATGCTCGCGCTGGGTGGTCCAGTGTTGTGGACTTCTTTCTCATATGATCGTTTGTTCAAGTGATACCAGTTTGTAAGACCCCCCCCCCCCTCCCCCTTACCAAGGAGGGCTACCGGGTCTTATGCCCATAACCGTCGTCTTATGGTGACACTAACGCACGGGTTAGTCGACACCGCAATATGCCGATTCTGTCGGCTAATACGATCATAAAACCTATAGGCCAATATGAGAAAAATAAGTATGGCAGTATATCAAATCCACTAATCTACAAGTCACAGAGTTCATATCATATATGTGAATGAAAAGTACAGAAATATAGTCCACAATGAGTACAAAAAGAAAGAGTAATAAGGGCTTATGCCCAGTACATCATATCAACTCTCTCTCTCTCAAATCAAAGCGGAAGCTAATCTAATACATCAAAACTCATCCCACCTGAGGACGCGCAGTAGTGGTAGTAGCCTGCGGTAGCGGTATCTGCTCCTCAAGTCTTGTCTCCTTGTCGTGCTAGTGCTCCATCTCCACGAGCTCCTAAAATAGTATGGTCACCGACCATTAGTCAAAAAGACTAAGTCATTTCCTCTACACCTCGCCCCACAGCTCCTTGGCACGGAGCGGAAGGACGAAGCGGAGGACAACAAGGGATAGCAAAAGTGGAAGCAGGTGACAAGAACTAACTAGCAGTTGTAATGGATGTTATTATTCTACTCTAGCAGTTCTAAGTATATAGTACAAGTAAGTAAAGTGCAGTACTAGTAAAGGAAGTAAAGAGCAGAAAGTACGAGCAAAAAAGTAAAGTAAAGCTGAAAAGTAAAGCTATCTACCATCACAAAAGTACCTTAACTTATAAAAATGCCCATACAAGTTTATAAGTTAAGGTTTTCAGGAAATTTAACTTATCATATAAAAGAGCACATACTAATTTATATGATAAGGATCTATGAAGCGTATGACCTAATATGAATGAATGTTATGATGTAATTTATGTACAGGCAAGTGCAACTCACACACAACGACTCTGTGATCACAGACATTTAGTTCCCACTTTTTGAGAGCTAGCATTACTCTCGTGTACCACCGTTGTGGCTACGGCAGCAGCGGAGCGGGCGTCTCCACTTCTAGGCCGGTATGCACACTACCAAACCTTAGACCCCTCTCATATGCCTCTGTATATGTCCAAGGTGCACTCTAGAGTCTCTGCGTACGTACTTTGCTGACAACCCGTCAGTCTTGTTGGGTCGGATGTGCGTTATCGGGGATCGTCCTCCAGACCGCAGTGTAAAACAACTCACTGGCCCCTCTAACCCTCACAACCGTCTAGTGCACTGTACTGCCATCGGTGTGACGAACGACCAGTATTGCATGCCCAGCCACTAAATTTATGCACATACAAGTATTTTGTCTCGAGCCTTCAGCTTGCAGGACCAACCCGTCCTGAATCCCTCAAACCCTACACGGGCGAGCATTTATCACAAGTCTCCCTCCAACCCATCACGGGTGAGAATGAACCAAAATCCCTCCAACCCATCACGGGTGAGAATAAATCACAATCCCTCCAACCCTACATGGGTGAGAATGAACCACAATCCTTAACCTATTAGACTACTCTTGTCTACAGGTTATTATACTTAGTGATTTAAGGTTAATCCCAGCACTGCCCAGGGTATACCCGTTGAAGGGCTCTCGGGGGGCACTAGGAACTACGATGGGATTACGCCCAAAGTTCCATTTCTCAAGGATAATTAATTTTATTGGTGTCTACCCGGGATTTTTACCCCAACTCTCGTATTATTTTAGAACGACCCTAAAGACTTAAGGTGTTATTAGGAGCGCGGCGGTCTTCTGCCGGTCCCCGTTATTGTTGCTGTCACGGGACTTGCACTCTTCCACACATGGTAAAGGAATTCTCTAGGAGACCAACCAGGGTTAATTCCTCAACTAAGATCTTCACTTTATGAGTTATTCAAATTCCTCCTCTGGTGGCCCTACTAGTATGAACATCGGTGCTAGACCCTTACCCATGTCCCGATACCACCCACAAATGTGACCTTCCAATTCCTTTGGTCATATGCCTCAAATTATTTATCCTAGGATGGTATGGACTTATATGATGACTAGGATGAATTTCCATAATTTCCAAATTACTTACACCATTAAGTTAATTTCTTTCAATGTAGTCCCTAGTCATTTTGCACAAGAAGTATTGTCAATATTGAACCTACTGTACTAGGGATTATTCCAGGTATATAATATGACAATTAATGGTGCCTACCAAAATTTCATGCTTTTTCAATTCAGATTTATAATTAATTCCTATTTAATATCATATCCACAAATTTAGCATTTTCCAAATGAAGTGCATAAAGTATTATCTCAAAAATTCTAATTAAATTACAGAGCCTTGATAATAATGAAATAATGCTATGTCCAGATTTCTATTTACATCTAGGTTGAAATGGCCTATCCATGATCAAATTGAGTTATTTACCAAAATACCATTATGGGGCCTAAGTATATTATTTGCACTCCAAAAATTTTGAAATAATTACACAAGGTATAAAACATACAAATACAGCAATATGAATTTTCTCAGATTTTTCAAAGGAATATACCCATAATTTATACACAAATTCCATAAGGGTAAAATGGTCATTTTGCTCCTTAAACTACCTAAACTTCATCCAACGGAGATATAAATTATTTCTAGTGTTCATTACGTCATTTCTTAGTCCTCAACAGAAATTAAATATTTTATGATAAGGGTAAACCTATTTTAAATTTATTTCCTAAAAAAGATCAAATTTTCAGAAATTCAAAATAATGGGATTTTTGTTCCCAAAAATCCCACCATTGCTATGAGAGGTGTATTATACCCTCGTGTGTCTCCATAATGAAAATCATGATTTTTGAATGTTCCAAGTTGGCTGAATACACATTATTTCATTTTTGGCTAAATGCACACCAAGCCTATATCAAGTCAACACATGCAAGTGGGTTTACCCAACATGCAGTGGTTCAAATTGTCTGACATTTAAAACATATACTTATAATGTCCCTAAGGACATGCCACCAAAATTTGGGGCCATTTGGAGTCCCACAACTCCAAATATTTAATTTATTTCATTTTGGGTATTTTGAATAAAACTATAGAAAACGTTTTCCCACAAATTCCCAATTTTTGGCAGGGGCTAACTAAGCCCTAAGCATGCATACACCCAAATATTTGGGCCATTTGGATGACTGGTTTGACTTGGGTATCATTTTGAAGTTCTGCCCTAGATAAGGACCAGTCTTAGGAAAACAGAACTACAGCCAAATATACTTTACCAAATTTGATGTTTAAGGTGTCATATCAAAGTTAAGACAATAGTCTACAATTTGTATTGAGGGTTCATGTTCTGGAAATGCATCTAAGAGGCCTAAATATGTGTTGTAAAATGACTGAATAGGTGTGATAGAATTGGTATTGTTCATTAATTAAAATATATAAGTCATTTGAGATGAAACGGAAGGCATCCGTTCATCCCCTACCTCAGGCCAACGGCTGAGATGATCCCAACCTGGATCAAGAAGAATTCCCATTTTCGGCCACCTAGGCCGGTGCCACCGCCGGCGGTTATTGCCACCACTTTCGTTGAGGTGGTGGCTGACGTTTCCCGGCGGTGAGGATGCCGGAGGCGGCTCCTCCAGCAATCCCGAGCAAGAAGAGAATGCTCGGATTTTTTATCTCTGCTCTCATGGCATCAGGCTCAATTGATCCTGATATCTTTCCTAAATGATATAGGATTCTAGTACGGGTATAGGTGAGGTGAAACAGACCTGAGTTGGTGGCTGGCGGCGACGATGGAGGCGGGTGGCCATTCCCGACCTTGCTCCGGTGACACCTTTCGGATTCATGGTTCCTGCACCGTTTCCTTCACTCCATCTATCGAGTTATACTCTCTCTTGCCCTCTGAAGCTAATGGAACCATTATTTATGGCTGGGAGGGGGGTATATGGGGAGATACAACCAATGCAGCTCAGTTTGGTGCTTTGGTTGTATCACCCATCATGCCAGGTGGGCACCATGCATTCAACTCCTCTGGCAATTCCCTGAGGAGGCCAGCCAGCACCAGTTTCAGGCTGATGGAACCAAGACCAAGTGGCCTCTGCCTCTTTAATTCATTTGCTGCATCAAGCCAAAATCTGCCCGAGAAAGACCACTCGACGATCGTCGAACGCAGGGATCACTCGACTATCATCGAACGCAGGTCTAAATTGTCGAACGGAGATCCAGATCGTCGAACGCAGCTTGACACAGCGGGACACGCCCTGTGACACGCCCGTGTCACAGGCCGTGTACACCTACCCGACGATCGCCACTCGACGATCGACGATCGACACTCGACGATTGTCGAACCGAGGGGACACGCCCGCCCATCACGCCCGTCTCGTCTGGCATATTTCCCCTACCCGGCAGCAGACACGCCCCAGCTAACTTCGTCGAACTGAGTTCGTCGACCACAAGGAGACACACCCGTGTTCCGGGCCGTGTCACCCAAAAATTTTTCTGATGTTATCAGTCGTCGAGCATCTTTCATCGAACACAGGATGAGACATGCCCTGGGACATGCTCGTGTCCCAGGCCGTGTCACCCAAAATTTTTCCTGCTGAAAAGTGGGATGTTACAGCACAGCTGTGGTGTAGGTGGTCCCTGCCCTATCCTTGGCACCTCCCTCATCTGTAGCGGTTGCGGAGCCAGCACTACCTGCTCCCTTGGCTCCTATCTTTCCTCCTGATGGGGTTGATCCCCATTCCTTCTCTCTCCCATGACCCGGCCTCTCTGCGGGTCCCTTCTCCCTCCTAGCACTTCATCATCCCCATGTCTCTTCCTGCCTCGGAGTGCAAGCTGGTCCGCCTCCAGCTTCTTGGCCATCTCCAAGATCCTGGCCATGGTACCATTAGACACGAATAAGATGGCCTGCCTCAGGTCATCACGGAGGCCCTTGTAGAACCTCTCGGCGTAACCCACATCATCCAGCTTGTAATAATCCGCAAACCGGGCCAAATGAGTGAACTCCCGGTGATATTCCAGAACTGTCCTATTCCCTTGCTTCAACTGCAAGAATCTAACCTTCAATTCGTCCCTTGCGGACTGCGGCACAAAGTGCTCCAGTAGTGCCGCCCTAAACTCCTCCTAAGTAATGTTCGCGATCTCCACTCCCGCATAAGTGGTGTCCATCACCGACTTCCACCACCTCTTCGCATGCGACTCCAGACAAGAAACCACCAATGATACTACCAGGTCCACCGGGCACTGTATTCCCACCAACATCTCGTACATAATGTCTAGCCACTCCTTTGTGTGCACTGTCGTCTCTGTCCCCAAGTATGATGGTGGGGCAAGGCCCCGGAATGGACTCAACCAGTTCGCTCTGGGGTTTAGGTGAGGAGTCGGATCCTGCTGTGCCCTAAAGGCCTCCAAGATGGTCGTCAAAGTTTGTCCAGCTTCGTCTGCTGCAACGGGGTCGGAGCCGGCGGGGGTGGAATCACATTCGGGGCCGGAGGTGTCCCCTGCGGTAGGGGAGGATTCATCGCACCCTACAAAAGATGGTCTTAAGTTTTGTAAATTGACCTAAAACTCTTTGTTATTGGTGAGCATTGCATGTGATTCCTCCCATGGGCACACCATTGCTTCCGCTGTTATTTTCTCCTCAAACTAATCCCCCGCGGGGTATCCCGTGTTTTGTGGACTACATTCTGTCGGATCGAGGTTTGCTTTGATACCACTTGTAAGATCCCGTTTTTTTTTTGCAACATCCACCGGGGTCTTAGGCCCAGAACCGTCGTTTTTGCGGTGACACTATCCACCGGGATGGTAGGCACCACAAAACGCCGATCCTGGCGGCCATCTCAATCACCATCGACAGAATGTATAACGAATGAAAGTGTAAGCATCCAAGTCCACAATAGTATAAAGGAGGAAATCATGCGATAAATCAAGTCAACACCAGAAGAAAGTCTAAGTACCAATGCCAGATAGTAAATACGGGCTTAAGCCCTGTACATGATAACCTCACTACAATCCACTCATAAAAGTAAAACTACTAATACTCGGCTCCACTCAGGGATCCGGATGCCTGTCCACCCGAGCTACACAGGCCCATCTCCATTTGCATCGTACCCTGCTGGTGTTGCGTCTACTGCGGCTGTTCCCAGTCTCCCATCTGGAGCACCTAAAATATGGTGGTCAAATGACCGTTAGTCAAACTAGACTCAGTCAACAATCCCCCACCCCTCTACCCGTGGCTCCTAGGCACCGGGTGGAAAGGAGTGAAAAGGAGGACCAAAAGCAGGGCGTAATCAAGTAGGTGACATCTACCATAAGGAATAAAATAATAAGGTATGGTAGGGGTATCACAATAATTAAACATGAGTAAACAAGTGTGTAACAAAAGTAAACAGTAAGGAGTAGCAAGTAAAAGCAGTAAGAAGAGTAAGTAAGAGCAACAAGAAATATAACCGTTGATTTATAGGAATTACCCCTATAGACCAAGGGGTCGTTTTGTAGGGCCTATCGTATAAAACGTCCCATATCATTTTATACGATAGGTGTCAGGGGTTAAATGCAATGATTATATTATGACGTGCAAGTATGCTATGGTATGTACATGCAAGTGCAACTCACATACACGACTCTATGCGCACAGACTTTTAGTTCCCCTTTTTGGAGTTAGCTAAACTCTCAGGATCCTCCGTCGTGGCAAAACGGAGACAGTGGGTTGGGCCTCTCCACTCCTAAACTGGTAAACACACTACTCAGTCTAGCCCCTCTCGTACGTTCCCGTACTATTCCTAGCAAACCAGCTAGTCTCCTCGAGTCAACGTACCAACGACGGTGTGTTCGATCATCCAATACCGAGGACCCACCACTGTTATGCACATGCAACCATAATAGTTTGTATCTAATTATAGTACCGAGCCTCCAGCTCTCTAGACTACCGAGCCTACTAGTTCGCCACGTTCCCGAGCCCACGGCTCCCCAGACTAAACAAGTCTCCATTTCCATGTCCCCGAGCATCCGGCTCCCTGGACTTCCAAATCAATACCGAGTCTATTTAACTCTACTAATAAGCCCTTAGGCCACGGGCCTATGCTATCCTTTCACTACCAATTTGTCTCACCACGTGTACAAGTGTAAGTGCAAGGTGGAGGTACTATTGAGGTTACTCTTGTCTATATTAACCCTAAGGTTTACGTTAGCCCATGACTACCCAAGGTATTCCCCATGAGGGGCTCTCGAAGGCACTAGGAACTACGATGGGATTACGCTCAAAGTTCCCTTTCGCAAGGCACTTAATATTATTGATTCCTACCCTTGATCAAACCTCTCTTTTATTTCAGTGTGACTACCCTTAGTGTGTTTGAGCTCTCCGAGTCAACCTATCTCTGACCTGTCCACTATATGCAAACCATGAAGCTACATGGTGCTCCCATTAGGGGGTACCCTAATTACTCTTCCTGTAGATACCTAACAATTACTGAGAGTCTATCATGACCTATTAAAACTAACTCCAGAGTTTTATAATCTTCCTAACTATGTGAGCATTTAATTTAATTAACCCTAAACTCCAAATGCCCTACTTTGAACATGAAGTGCTCTCTAAGATCAGAAACAAATCACCACAAAATTATGATAAATACTACGTGACATTTAAACAGTAAATCCATGGTTTGAGAATTTTCAGAGGTGATTAGACCTACCTTTCATAATTTAGAACTTAAGGTTAATAATAACATCTAATGATGAAAAGGCCAGCTATATTGTTCTAAAAATTATAATAAAACTTCAGTAGGACTATCATAGACTAAAAACACCCTAGAAGTAGTCTCATAATTTTTACAGTGAATAGTAGCCCCTAATTTAATTTATAACCATTAATTTCATAACCATTGGTTAATGAAGCAAGTACTGAAAAACTCATCTAATAATTATAAGAAAATTCCAGAAGTCTGATAATGATCTAAAATCAACATTAACCAAGTTTTACAATTTTTCTGCACACGAAGGGCTCTAAATCTAATTAAATGTAAACTTCCAAATTTATAGACTTGTGAAGTAAGTACTGGTTTCATCCATCTAAAAATCATGGAAAAATTACAGGACAATAATAATGGTCAGAAACACTCTCTGACCTAATTTCATAATTTTCTTGACAATATTG
This sequence comes from Platanthera guangdongensis, assembly GCA_039583875.1. NCBI lineage: Eukaryota > Viridiplantae > Streptophyta > Magnoliopsida > Asparagales > Orchidaceae > Platanthera > Platanthera guangdongensis. The sequence continues at coordinate 126,833,340 of CM077167.1, forward strand.
GGGCTCTGTTCCTATTTTTGATCAGAAACCACAAATCATAATTTTATGAAACAAGTACTTGAAACAGTCATCTAAAAATTTAAACAAAAATACAGGGGGCTCTATCATGATGTATAATATCCTATTCCAAGTTTTCACAATTTTTCAATAAACAAAAACTTCACAATCAACATAGAAATCTTTAAGGGCACATCTAGGGTTGAAAAGGATGTACTGATTTTATTAGCCCAAAAATTCTACCAAAATTAATGTAGGAATATTTCTACCAGAGAACTACCCTGCCCAAATTGCAATTGATTTTAAAGTGATTTGATACCCTAATACCCCAAAATAGTTTTGGTGCCCTAAACTAGGGTTATGGTTTTGAGGTGGTTTGAGGCTTCCAAATTCCCTAAAATATTAACCAAAGGACTATACTAACCCTATGATACTCTCCACCAATTTTCAAGTCATTCCAAGGTCATTTGACCCCATGACCTTCAAACCCTAAAAATCCCCATTAAGGGACCAACCCTAGGGTTCTAGGGATACCATACTCTTAACCACCCCAAATTCCATTGGAGAGTGTGTCATACCATAGAGAGTCAGTGGACAAAATATCAGCCTCTGTTGAGCTGATTTGACCACTCAAAACCCAAAGGGGGTGCTTTGACCTAATTAACCCTATAAGGGTCAACCTGGGGTTGGATAAAACCTAATCGAAACATCTCCAAAGGAGATGAAATTTTTATCAGAGCCGTGACATGCTCTCTAAGACCACCCACCAAAATTTGGGGGGATTTTGAGGTGTTTATGGCACCTGACTAATTTATACATGGTTTATTAAATATTTCTAAAAACTATAGAAAACTATTTTCCAAAAATTCTGATTTTTTGGATATATTCTAGATATAGTTAAGAATAGTCCATTCACCAAATTTCAGATCATTTGGATGTCTAGTTTGGAGTGGGCATTTAATTTAAGCTCTAGACAGCCCTAAGGATATACCTCACCAAAATGAGTGTTGTGGTCTAACCAGGACTCCAAATTGAGTGAAATCAATTTTAAATTATACTAGACATCAAGGGCTACATTTCCTATGTTGACACTATTTCTATAGAGGGGTCTAAGTATTTTTAAAAATTAATTATATACACTATAATTATAATCACAGAAAAAACAATAAATAGAATAAAATGTTTTGCACGAATCTTGAAGCAGCATCCAAGGGCTGCTGCTCATCTTCAAGGTCTAGCCAAGGGACGGGATTAGCCCAACCTGGAGCTCATTCCAGGCCATTTCTGGCCACTCCGACCACCTCCCTGGCCGGCCACCACCACCACCTTCATTGAGGTGGTGGCTATCGTCGGGCGGCGGCACGGCCGCCGGAGGGGCGGTTTCTGGCGAACTCACCACCTCCATTTTCCATGGAATTTCAAGGAATTTTTCTCTCCGATCCGGCTCATTTGAGCCCGACTTCTCAACCTAAACAAGTCTAGATCTAGCACGCATAGAGAGGAGAAGGATTGGACCTCATTTGGGGCATTCCCTTGCTCTAATTGCCGACCGCCATTTCGCCTCCTCCAAGCTTTGGGTGTCATCCGATTTCTTGCAAGGAGACCTCCAAACGCTCGGGAAATGGGGGGGGTTCACTGCTTCGAGGCTTGTGAAGGTGATGGGGGGGGTTAATTGGGGGTGGTAGTGGTTTTAACCCCATATGCCATTAATGGGATCTTCACCTCCCCTCCCATGGCCGACCCTATACATCCCCCCTGCCCTAATTGCCTCTAGAAACGGCTGGAATCTTCTCAAATTCATCATAGAAGATGAATAAGAGTGTAAGGGAGGGATGCCAAGGGGTGTGTCACCTTAATGGCCATGAATGGCCACTTTCTCTCTTCTCAAACATGGGGAAAACCCCCATTTCTCTCTCCTAATCACCATGGCCGAATTTCCACTCCCTCCCATGTTTCATATCATCCTACTAGGCTGGTTGACCACTCAAATTGGGCCTAGCCCAAAGGGATTGGGCTTGGTCCAAGTAATATGACCTAATTTGGCCTAGTTTCACTTTTGATCAAACTGGGCCCTAGGGTTGACCAAACCATGAAATTTTTGTGTCATTGGATCCCCTATGAGGTTATGACCCTAGGGGTGTGATTAATCTGAAGTTGTGGTGATGTAGGCTACGGTGTTTGACGCTATAACGACAAAGGGAGTAACACGTACGCCTCTCTATTTCCACTATTACGCTCACACAATAACTAAACACAGCACACCCACGAACAACGTTATCAACTATCGCCAATGTACGGTAGCCATGCCGATTAAAGATCGAACAAATGACTAGAGGCTGATGTTCTCTCAAGCTGATGTTCTCTCAAGCTAAAAGGACCAATCTTGGGTCCGACCGAGCGATGGTTATATCAAAAGAGGTCTACCCAAAATGCGAACGAAAAATGGTAGATCTCTCCCAACAAAAATTACGGGGCTCGCCAAACCCTTTTGGAAATAACGCGTTTAAGATTGATGCAAATCAAAAGGAAAATCACGAAGAATCTAACGATTCAAATTCAACGCAAAAATCTTTCCGACCACTATACTATCTAGAGGGAATCACACGTGAGTGGAGATGATCGTTACCCAAGTCGGAATAGATGATTCTGGCTACCTTTGAAGGATTGCTCTTCCACGGTTCTGCCGGAGTTGCGCCCGATGGAGAGATAGATCGTCCGCCTTGGCCGCTTCACACCGATATCCAGATTCCTCGTCGTTAGAAGGAGGCCTTTCTCGGATAAAACTCCAAGTGAAGATGGGCGGCCAGTTTTATTCAAAGGGGTGCTCGGGTGGTGGAGGTTGGTGGTCGGCCGGCTATGGATAGAGGTGGTCGGGTTGATGATGGTGGAGAGGAGTTGGAGGCTAAGGAAGAGGAAGGGGAGGTGGCAGCTTGGAAGAGGAAGATGAGGGAGAGGGGCTGGCTGAATGCTCTAGAGAGAGAGAGGAGAGTGGCGGCTAGGAGAGGAAGAGAGATAAAGAGGGAGATTAGCAAGTAAGGAAAGTTTTAGGGTTTATTTTCATTTCAACTTAACTTAAACAAAACCATACATGCATATATATAGGCTTAACACCAATTCTTGGCTATATGTAGCCCAAATAAAAATAAAACACACAATGACTACATGCAGCCCAAATAAAAAAAACACTCAATGGCTACATGCAGCCCAAAAAAAATAACATACTCCAAAGGTGTAAATAAAGCATGCTAAAAATATGAATGCTCTTATGCTAATAATAAAATAAGTTCAACTAATTATTTGTCTTGCGCCGAGTGCGGAGATTGTAGCGCCGCTCCATACGAACACCATGGCGACACGAGTCCTTTGTTGGAGACGAAGGAGGGTCTTTCGTTAGCGTGCCGTCATCAACAACTTGGGGGCAGTTGGCTCCACCAATCCTCTCCCACTTGAAATGACTCATCACCGATGAGTTGTCTTAAAGATACCGTCGGAGAACACCATCCAATAGAGCGACCTCCGCTTCCGGGAGCCAAGAGTCATCAGAGGCGGGGTGATCACGTCATTGAATCAAGTAGCGGCGCACATCGCCATCTGCAGTGGGAACACGTCATCTAGAGAATCCTGTCTGGCAAAAATGCTGTTCTGGCAAACCTGGGAAAAACATTAGGCAGCAAAGGGGGAAAATCTTTATCATCAACATTTAGCGTACCTCCATTGGAGACCGACGGAGAGAGCGATCCCTTTCCCACTCAACCCAATACCCATGAGAATCTGTAGTGGAACTAAACGGACAGGAAGATAATTCTAGTCGCGGAGAAATATATGGCGTTAAATTCGAAACATTAAAAACAGGGGAAATACCCCAATCAGTTGGTAATTCAAAAAGAAATGCATTGTCTCCTAACCTCTTTAAAATCTGAAAAGGTCCCGCTCGCTGATCCACTAACTTTTTAAGGTGCCCGTAGGCAACCGTTCAGGGATGAGATGCACCATGACTAAATCTTCCACTTTCAAGTGAGACACTCTCTTATGTGCACTGGCATTAACTTGATAAGATGCGTATTGAGTGGTAAGCGTTTCATTTATGTGCTTGTGCAGATCATGGATGTGAGAGGCAAAGTCCTGTGCAAATTGACTTGACTTAAAAGATGGCGGTAACAGAATCAAGTCAAGTGGCACGGGTGCTTTATAACCGTGCACGATCTCATTCGGGGACAAACTCATGGACCTATTTTTGGAATTATTATACGCTAACTGAGCATGAGGGAGGATAAGGTCCCATGTATCCTTGTGGTCTCCCACAAGGCATTGAAGCAAACTACCTAAACTTCTGTTTACAACTTCCATTTGTCCATCCGTCTGCGGATGGTACGCTGAAGAGAATAGAAGTTTGGTGCCCATGATCCTCCACAGGGTCTTCCAAAAATAACTAGTAAACTTCACATCCCTATCGGTAACTATAGATTTTGGACCGCCTCGATGGACAACTACCTCTTTAAAATATAATTGTGCAACGTGTGACACATCGTTGGTTTTATTGCACGCAATAAAATAGGTCATTTTGGAGAAACGATCTACAACAACTAAGATAGAGTCGTGACGTCTAAATGTGAGTTGGAGGCCGAGAATGAAGTCCATGCTAACGTCTTCCCAGGGAATAGAAGGAATCGGAAGAGTGGGTATAAAGCCCTGCATTAGTTTTGTTCTCCTTAGCCAATTGGCACGCTCGACAACTTCCCACGATTTTATTAACCATGGCCTTAAGACCGGGCCAATAGAACTTGTCTTCTACTAACGTGATCGTCTTGTTACGGCCAAAGTGTCCCCCTAACCCTCCGCTATGCAATTCCCACACTATGAAGTGTCGTAGGGAGGAACGGGGGATGCATAGCTTCGAATGGTTAAATAAATAGCCGTCACGAATGTAAAAAGAAGTAATGGTTGTAGGCAAGTCGTCTTGAGTGGTGAAATCGATATCCTTAAAATCTGGACAGTGGACGTATTCATCCTTAATCCTATCGAAGCCAATCACCTTAACTTCTAGCGTGGATAGTAATAATGAAACACGACTAAGGGCGTCGGCTATGCGGTTGAGAGTTCCCTTAAGGTGTTTGATAATGAAAGTGTACTCCTGAAGATAGGAGACCCATTTGGAATGTCTAGGACTAACCTTAGTTTGAGAGTGAATAAACCTTAGCGCTTCATGATCGGATAGGATGTCAAACTCCTTAGGAAGTAAATAATGCCGACATTGTTGGAGGCATCTAATGACCGCATAAAATTCCCGATCATAATTGGAATAATTTAATTTTGGACCTGCCAGTTTCTCACTAAAATACCCTACAGGGTGGCCTTCCTGACTCAACACTCCACCAATTCCCACTCCAGACGCATCACATGACAACTCGAAAACTTTGGTAAAATCCGGTAGTCGCAAAAGGGGGGCTTCCGACATGCGCGATTTAATTAATAGGAACGCTGTAGCGGTCGAGTTCGTCCATGTAAATTCACCTTTTTTCATGCACTCGATAATGGGGGACATAATACTACTAAAATCCTTAATAAATCGACGATAGAATGTAGCGAGCCCGTGAAAACTCCTAACATCCCGAATGTTGGCGGGCTCGGGTCAATCTCTAATGGCTTGTACCTTCTTGGGGTCTACGTGGATCCCCTTTGAACTCACAATATAACCGAGGAACTCAACCGATGACACATGGAAGGTACACTTCTTAATATTCACGAATAATTTTTTCGATCTCAGCGTGGTAAGGATGATTTTTAAATGTGACTCGTGATCGATCGTGGAGGTGCTAAAAACCAAAATGTTGTCAAAATATACCACGATGAATTTTCCCATATAGGGTTGGAAGACGTGGGTCATCATCCTCGAAAACGTGCTCGGCGAATTGGAAAGCCCAAACGGCATAACTAACCACTTGTAGAGCCCTTCCTTAGACTTAAATGCGGTTTTCCACTCGTCACCTTCCCTAATTCGGATCTGATGGTAGCCGCTCCTAAGATCCAATTTCGAGAAAATCGTGGCACCGGCTAACATGTCCAATAAATCGTCCCGGCGAGGGATGAGAAACCAGTACTTAATAGAGATTTTATTAATGGCTCTACTATCCACACACATCCTCCAAGAGTCATCTTTCTTGGGGGAAAGTAAGGCGGATACGGCACACGGGCTCATGCTGTGGCGGATAAAACCTTTTTGCAATAAATCCGAAATCTGGGTTTGTAACTCTAAGTGTGCGAATGGGTTTAGCCGATAATGTGGGAGGTTGGGCAATGAGGAGCCCGGAATGAAATCAATGGCATGCTGGATATCCAGCAATGGGGGTAACTCAGACGGTAGCTCGTCCGGGTACACGTCCACAAACTCTTCTAAGAGTTTTCTCAGCATCGGAGGCAAATTCTCAAAAGTTGCCGCATCTTCCTTAACTTGTAGACACACTAATGCATAGAGGACACCGTCTAAAAAGGTAGTACGCTTCAATTCTTTCTTCCCTATCAGACTCAACGTTTTCTTCTCAACCGGGATGACCGTATCCTTGGAGGGGGCCGAAGGATCCTTTAGCGGGGCCTGTTTAAAGAGAATGGTTCTGCCATTAAACTTAAACTCGTAAGTATTGGCCCGACCAAAGTGGGTGACGTCATGATCATACAACCAAGGGCGACCCAACAAGACGTGACAAGCATCCATAGGTATGACGTCACACCAAATCTGCTCAGAATAAGCTTTGATGGTAAGGGGTACCAAGCATCGCTTCGACACAGGGAGGGACGACTTGTTTACCCATGCCACCTTATAAGGGTGGGGGTGCGGCTCGGCAGCAAGAGACATACGTTTTACCGCGGCTTCAGAAATAACGTTCATGCAACTACCGCTATCGATGATCAACCTACACCATTTTTCACCACTCTTAAAATTCAACGTGAAAATGTTCGTCCTATTCCAATCGTCTAACGCTCGATGGGTCGCCAGAATACACCTCATAACCATCATATGGGAGTCATCCTCCATATCACTAGGCACTCCGTCCGACTCGCTCTCTTCTCCCGCCTCGTAAGTAAGGTCGTCTGACCCACCAGTGGAATCTAACAGGGCTAATGGTTTGGGTTTAGTAGGACAATCACTAGCATAGTGCCCTTGGATCCTGCAAGCATAACAGGTGACATTCGTTCTGTTGACCCTACCCACTGGGACTCTCTCACCAGAGGGGTTTCTATTATTCCTAGCTATTATGACTATGGAGGTCGAGTCGGGGGACTGATACTTTCCTTTAGCCTTATAGGTGGAGGTGGGAGGCGGTCCTAAAATGGACTTGCCCTTTTGGAACGAGCGAGACTTACCTTTAAGCACATTGTGCTTCTCAATATCTAAGGCAGCGTTGAATGTGACGTGCAAGTCGGTGTGGCCATAACGCAGAAGCTTTCCTTGGATGTCGGGGTTTAGTCCCTTACGGAACCTGGAGAGGGTGACCTCGGGCATCTCTTTCACGTCACACCTAACAATCATGTCCTTCAACAGACTCATATACTCAGACACCGACCTAGTCCCTTGCTTAAGGGTAGCTAAATCATCGAACATCTGTGTTTGATGGTACGTAGGGACGTACTGCTCTGTCAGCCTAGCCTTCATGTCATCCCAGCCTATGGGCAACACACCGTTCTCGACTCTCAAATGCCGCTCCTCATTCAGCCAAAATATTTTAGCACGCCCTAACAACTTCATCCTCGATACTCGCACCCTATCCACGTCGTTCAGAGTATACCACTCAAAATAGCATTCGATCTCCATGATCCAGTCCTGGAAGACTTGGGGATCCCCCAATCCATCGTAGGATGGTGGCTTGACTCGGACGGCCCGAGTAAGATCAAACTCGTAAGGTACTCGAGGAGCGTGCTCATTAGGAGGGTGGGGGTAAGGATTGTGATTTTCTCCCACTCGGTGAGCGGGTTAATTACGGGGTGCCCCTTGTGGTAATCCCATTCCGTGAAGTGTCTCCCTAATAGCCGTCAACTGCTCCGTGAAATCCTGACGGAGTTCCTCAGTCTCAGTGAGGGCACGACCCTCACCCCGGTCATCATCCATATTAGAAGACGATGGAGGATATTCCGTACCTAGCCTAGGGCGCATGCAAAAATGAAGACAACAGACTTAGACAGAGCACAGAAGGAATTAATCCCGCTTAATGACTATAGGAAAATAAATTTTTTTTATTTTCTTACAAGAAATAAAAAGAGGATTATTAAAAAATTTATTTTGATTTTTTTTGCTGAAAAATAAGAAATCTAAGCCGCTATTGGCAGACCAAAAATAAATTTTTTTTTTGAGATTTTTGACAACTAACGTGCAAACAGAAGTGCGGGTTAACATGCTAAATAAGAGGGGAGGGTGTCAATTAAAAAATTGACAAGAACCTCCCTCTGATACCAAATTGATGTAGGCTACGGTGTTTGACGCTATAACGACAAAGGGAGTAACACGTACGCCTCTCTATTTCCACTATTACGCTAACACAATAACTAAACGCAGCACACCCACGAACAACGTTATCAACTATCGCCAACGTACGATAGCCACGCCGATTAAAGATCGAACAAACGACTAGAGCCCGATGTTCTCTCAAGCTAAAAGGACCAATCTTGGGTCCGACCGAGCGATGGTTGTACCAAAAGAGGTCTACCCAAAATGCGATCAAAAAATAATAGATCTCTCCCAACAAAAATTACGGGGCTCGCCAAACCCTTTTGGAAATAACGCGTTTAAGATTGATGCAAATCAAAAGGAAAATCACGAAGAATCTAACGATTCAAATCCAACGCAAAAATCTTTCCGACCACTAGACTATCTAGAGGGAATCACACGTGAGTGGAGATGATCGTCACCCAAGTCGGAATAGATGATTCCGGCTACCTTTGAAGGATTGCTCTTCCACGGTTCCGCCGGAGTTGTGCCCGATGGAGAGATAGATCGTCCGCCTTGGCCGCTTCACACCGATATCCAAATTCCTCGTCGTAGAAGGAGGCCTTTCTCGGATAAAACTCCAAGTGAAGATGGGCGGCCGGTTTTCTTCAAAGGGGTCCTCGGGTGGTGGAGGTTGGTGGTTGACTAGCTATGGATAGAGGTGGTCGGGTTGATGATGGTGGAGAGGAGTTGGCAGCTAAGGAAGAGGAAGGGGAGGTGGCGGCTTGGAAGACAAAGATGAGGGAGAGGGGCTGGCCGAATGCTCTAGAGAGAGAGGGAGAGTGGCGGCTAGGAGAGGAAGAGAGAGAGAGGGAGATTAGCAAGTAAGGAAAGTTTTAGGGTTTCTTTTCATTTCAACTAAACTTAAACAAAACCATACATGCCTATATATAGGCTTAACACCAAGTCTTGACTATATATAGCCCAAATAAAAATAAAACACTCAATGGCTACATGCAGCCCAAATAAAATAACATACTCCAAATGTGTAAATAAAGCATGCTAAAAATATGAATGCTCTTAAACTAATAATAAAATAAGTTCAACTAATTATTTGTCTTGCGCCGAGGGCGGAGATTATAGCGCCGCTCCATACGAACACCATGGCGACACGAGTCCTTTGTTGGAGACGAAGGAGGGTCTTCCGTTAGCATGTCGTCATCAACAACTTGGGGGCCGTCATCTCCACCATGTGGTGGTCAATAGGGGTGTTTAATGGAAAATCACCATTTTGACCTAATAGGGGTATTTTGGTCATTTTGCCTTGTGGTGACCCTAGGATGGGGATTTTTGGTCTACTAGGTCTCTTATGATGTTTTAGACCTAGAAGTGAAGTCAATTTCATATGGTGATGGTCAGTTAGGTCAATTGATGGGGGATTGACCATTTTGCCCTAATTAGGGTTAGGGTTGGCTTTGGTTGACTTGACCTGTTTGACTGGCCCTAATGGGTCTTGAATGTCCCCTTGGGCTCCTAAATGGTCTAGAGGTGTTGTGGTGGGGTTACTGAGCCAAGTTAAAGTCCTTAAGTCAAACCCTAGGCTGAATATTTGAAAATTACTATTTGCAGACCAAGGTGCTGCAATCCCTACTTTTGGTCTGTGTCAAGGAGGTTCCTAAGCTACCAAGGCCTTGTCATGACCTAGTCATGACAAATTCACCTAGGGGTCTAGTTGTCTGGGGGATGTTACAATTCCACCCAGTAACATTTAATGTTTTTGTATAACTTTACTTAATTTCGGGACGAAATTCCTTAAGGGGGGAGATTTGTAACGCCCCGAAAATCGTTATCGAGCTGGTCGCATCCAAAAGTAATTTTGGTTCATGTATAGGGGTACACGGCCTAGGGCACGGGCGTGTCCAAGGCCGTGTCTTGCTTGATGTTTTGGCCGGCTGTATCCCGAGAAGGACACGACAAGAAACACGGCAGAATGACACGGGCGTGTGCCTACTCGTGTCAGTACCCGTGTTCCCTAGAGTCGTGACGGTTGGCGTGACGGTTATTCGTGATACGCGTCCGGTCACGGGCGTGTCGAGGACCCGACACGGGCGTGTCAGGCTGAGATACGGGCGTGTCTTGCCCGTGTGGTTTTTTCTGCGTTTGACGATCGTGCCTGGATCGAGGCACATGGCCTGGGACACGGCCGTGTGCGAGGCCGTGTTCGGCCCAGGTTTGAGGATTTCTGTACAGATCTGAGCCGTTCGTTTTCTTTAAGTAAGATCTGACAGCCCAGGCGTGTTCCTGCTCTGTTAAGGCCGGGAGTGGTGGTTTAACTCATCATTTCTCCCTTAAGCTTTCTCTTTCCAAGAAGTTAGAGCAAGGAGGAAGAAGGAGGAGGACTCCGGCCGCCGGCGGAGCATCGGAGCACCGTTTAGAGAACCGAGAGCGGATCCGTGGAGGAAATCCCGTTGTGAAGACTTTAATCCGTGTAATTTTTCCATGGCGTAAAAGCGTATAACAAGGGTAATGATTCTCTACTTGAGCATGTGAAGCTCTCTTCCTTTTTGCATAGGGAAACCCGCTGCCACGAGTGTGCGTAGAGTGTGTGGTGTTCCTTGGGGTTGACGAGAATAGTCCCCCTTGTGTTGCATATAGAGTCTGGAATTGTAGTACAGACATAGGCATTGTGTGTGAAGCCTACCCGGACATGTTGGTCTGGATCGGTGATGTTGCATTTGTTATGGTTTGCCGGAGAAGACTCCGTGCTTTGGGTTTTCGGGTTTCTACGCGGTAGATTGCAGCAGGGATCCTTGGGGATTAACTCCAAGGCGCACCCAGAAAACTGAGCGGAATCGTTGTTCTGCTAACTTAGCAGTCTGAGAACCGGCCTTGAACATAACTAGGTTATGTGATTGATTGGAAATGGCAGGATCCGAGAGAAGCTTGGCTCGTGCGTACGTCTTAAGGTGTACTACGCGTTGTGAGCAACGAGCAAGTGGAATCAGACCTGGGCTATGTGGTTCGGTGTGAGAGACCCGAAAAGGGGACTGCCGTTGGCATAGTCGGGAGCCTTAGACAGTGGTCAGAAAGGCTAAAATGCTCACGTTGTTTCCATCTCGGGGGTGGTGGTGAAGACGCTAAAGTGTCAGGATTCACCGATAATGTGCCCTAATTGCACGGGGTGTTTGGCCATGCGAGCCTACACCTGTGGCTAGCATGTTTGTACTTGTTGGGTATTGTATCCACAACGTACCTGATTTGAATAAGCCCCTGGACAAGCTAAGGTAAATAGACAGTGTTTTTGACAAAATATTTCAAGTTGTGCTTGCAGTTATTCTACGCTAAGTGCACACCAATGTCAGGGTGCAGTAGGTCAATATACACGGGTCTGCATGACGTAATCCCTCGTTGAGCAGATCAGTGTGTTGGCCTATGTGTACTCTCTCTATTGGAGTGTACTTAATTTCAAGTACAGGGTTGTGTTAAGGCTAGAGCAGACAAGGAGCAAGGATGGGTCAAGGAGCAGCTCTTGGATGGAAAGATGAAAAATCATCTAAGTAAGAATCGACGAGAATCACTAGTGATTCTCGCCGAATCGACGAGAATCACTGGCTGATTCTCGCCGGCTAAATCTGAGTGCAATCAAGTCAGATTCGACGAGAATCACAGGTGATTCTCGCCGATTTTGACTTAGGCATTTTTCTGGAACTCCCTGAACCGGATTCTGCCGCTGGCACTATTTTGAACCGGATTTCGGGTTTCTACTTGTGGGACCCACAACGGTCATATTGAAAGTGTCCACAGTATATATACAGGTATTTCTTGAACAGTAACAAGACACACAGAAAGAAGCCGAGCCGATCTTAACCTAAAATCGCGAGTTCTGCTCCGCCGCCGCCGTCGCCGCTCGCGCTAGTTGGTCGCCGCTGTTGATCGCGATTCTTCCTGATCCTCCGGCGACAGAAGCGTAGCCAAGCTTAGAGTCTCACGCGTCTATCCAGAGATCTCTTGTCTCTCGATTTGTTGATCGGGAAAAACTTCCCCGTCCGAATCGATAGAGATGACCGATACTCATGTGACCGTTGGTAGACCTAGCTAGCTTCGTTACGAAGTTTGGATCTCCAAAGTACAGCAGCCGCACATCGTCGTCGCCGCCGATCCCGTGAACCTTGTCGTCGCCCATCTTGCCACCGCCGGTTCCGGGGAGATCCTCTCCAAGAGAGATCTAGGGTTGTGGACTCTTTGTGGACTTAAAGAACACGTCGTCAACAAAGAGGGACACCTTAGTCTCCAAACGTAGTTTGTATCTCTTGTACATTCTAGTTTTACTTTTGTTGTAAAGGAACGTTTGTTCCGTGTTGTAAGGGTTGGGTGCAACCCGTGTTGTGGGAGTGTTGACTCCTACGTGTGGAAGGGTTCCTTCCGATAGTGCAAGGATTGGATTTCAATCCTGTTGGTGAAGAGACCGAGTCGTCCCTTGTTGGGAGATAGGTCGAAGGGGGAAAGTGGATGTACCCAAATCGGGGAACCACTATAAATAGCTTGTGTATTCTGTGTGCTGTGCTGTTTATTTTTATTGTGCAGGTACAATCTTAAATTCCGCAAAAACGCTGCACGTCACCTATCCCCCCCCCCCCCCCATAGGTGAAGATAGTTGACACTAGGTGGACTTTCAAGTGGTATCAGAGTCAGGTTGCTCATCAAAAAGGTTAACACCTTGAGTTGAATCCTGTCGCTAGTGTCAAGAAGAAGGCAAACATCTACTATGGACGGGCTCAAGTTTACTGACAAGATCCCAGTGTGCACCAGGCTCAACTTTCCTATCTGGAAGGAAAGGATCAGATTCTACATTGAGGCAGTTCATCCCAGACTCTTCATGATCGTGGAGGAGGGACCTTATGTCCCCACTAAGGTCTCCACCATTGATCCTACCAAGAAAGTGCCAAAGAAACTTTCTGAAATGGACAAGGACGAAATGGTGCTAGTGGGACTTGACAAAAAGGCACAGAACATTCTGGTCAGCGTAGTTGATGACTCAATGATGCAGAACTTCTGTAACTACAGGACAGCACAGGAGATCTGGCATTGCCTGATCATCCTAATGTAGGGGACTGATGAAGTGAGGGATGATCGGAGATCCCTCCTGAACCAAAAATATGAGGCCTTCAGACAAGGGCCTAAGGAAGAGATCGGAGTCACCTACGAGAACTTCCTCAAGATTGTCAACGTCCTCAAAGGATACGGAAGAGTGTTCACTAATGGTGAACTCAATGATAAATTCCTTAGGTCCCTTACTAAGGAATGGGACACAAAGATCTGCGCCATCCGAGAGTTTGGCAGACTAGCTGAAACAGACCCGCAAATTCTGTTTGGAAAGCTAATGTCCTATGAGCTTCAACTGAACACCAGGAAAGCAGAAGAAGAAGCAGAGAAGGCTGCAGCCAAAGAAAAGACTGTGGCTCTAAAAGCCAGTTACTCCAGAAAAGGCAAGGGTGCGGTTTCATACCGTGCTAGGAATAAGGATGAGGAGGAGGACTCCGAGCCATGCTCCTCCAGCTCAGAGCTGTCGGAGGAGGATTTCTCCCTCATCACCCGAGAGTTCAAGAAGTTGCTCAAGATGAGGAATCCAAGAAAGAAAGACGGCTCCTCCTCCAGGCATCAGAAGAAAAATTATTCTTTTGACAGGTATGCTTCTAAACCGAACAAACATCGCTCTTCTGACATTATTTGCTTTGGATGCAATAAGCCAGGACACGTCGTGGCCGACTGCTATCAAGGCAAGAGAGAAAAAGGGAAAGGAGAGGAGCACAAATCCTCTAGAGATAATAAGAAAGAGCGGAGCTACATCGCCAAAAGGCCAAAGACGCTGAGTGAGTCTGATTCTTCAGACTCCAGTGATGATGAGGAAGCCTACTTCGGGCTGGTGGGTCGCTCCGACTCAGAAGGAGAATGTCCCCCATTTACTGGGAAGGTAAAAGCTCACACCCCTCTCTCCGACTCTGACTCTGATCCTGAGTCTCAGGATGATGAACCTGAGGATAGCCTTTCGGCCCGTGAAGCTGAGCTCCTCGAGAAGTATGAGCTTCTGCTCAACACTTTCGAGGAGTGCCGTAAGAGATTGAAGGCTGAGAAAAAGGAAGTAAAATTCCTTAAGGGTGAGTGTGTTTCCCTAAGGGAAGAGGTCACCAGTTTGATTTCTCTCCGACAGGAGCACCTTGACCTGACTTCAAAGCACTCAGAGTCTCTTAAGCTCCTTGATCTTAAGCAGGAGGAAGTCGACAAGTTGGAAGAACAACTTGCGGCAGAAAGGAAGATCGTCAAGAGCTTCTCCATGCCAAAAACTATTCTTCCAGTTGTTGATACCTTCTCTGCTCAGGCCAAAGGAGCTGTCTTGGGGCATGTAGGGGTATCTGGTTCCTCATCCAGGAGAAACAGGAACCAGAGGAAGAATAAGGCCGCCAAGAAGGCCTCTGCTGATGAAAAGGGAAAGGCTCCGCTTAGTCCTGTTGCGTTCAGAAAGCTTGTCTTTCCTTGCAACCAACATGACTTTGAATCAACATTTGGCCATCATTTCCGGCCCTCGGTTGCAAAGCCAAAGAGCCGATATGACGGTTGGACCTTTCCCCGGAACTTCGGTGAGAGTGCCTTCAAGGCACCTTATGAGGAAATCAACATGGGAAATTATGGTCAGTTCTCTAACGGTCATAATGGAAAGCAGGCACCAAAAGCCAAGCCTGTTATACAGAAGGTGAAGAAGTCTTGTGACTACAATCACTGTGAGGCCCCCACCTCCAGATCCAAAGCCCCGGTTGTACCCATCGTTCCCAGGATAAGGCAGGAGCCTAGGAAGAGGTACCACAGATTTGACTGTTGGTGATGTGGCAAAGTCGGTCACTTTGCCGTGGATTGTTGGTTTAATCCAAGGTATCACGAGACTCCCTATGTTAGCAATGCGAGGCCGACCACTCGTAGGGTTAACCAACTGAGGGGGAGTATGCTAACCAGGAATCTAGGACCCAAGTTCGATTGAGTTCCTAAGGGAAATTAATTTTGTTTTGCAGGAATGTCCAAAGTCCACCAAAACGCCAATCTGGTATTTGGACAGTGGATGTTCCCGACATATGACTGGGACAAGAAGCCTGCTGCGTGATTACACTCCAGTCGAGAATGGACCCAAAGTCATCTTTGGAGGGTCAGATCGAGGAGTCACCAGAGGTTACGGTATTATTTCCAACGGCATAATCTATATCACCGACGTGGCTTATGTTGAATGGTTAAACCATAACCTGATCAGTGTAAGTCAGTTATGTGACAAAGGTTATGACGTTAAGTTCTGCAAGGATAAATGTCTGATAATTTCACGTATCTCTTCTGAGACGGTATTACCAGGCATTAGGAGCAGAAATATCTTCTGCTTAGATTTTCTCAGTTTAGATTCATCTACCCCTGTATGCCTTGTGGCAACAGGCAGTGCATCTCTTTGTGAACAATGGCACAAGAGATTGACACATATTAATTTCAAAACAATTAGTATGCTGTTTTCTAAAAACTTAGTAAGGGATGCTCCCGTTATCAAGTGCATCAAAGATAGCCCCTGTCCTGCATGCCAGATGGGCAAACAGACTCGGGCTACCTTTAAGAGCATTGCAGACAAAGACTCTTCCCGATGTCTTTACCTTCTACATATGGACTTGTTTGGTCCAATGCAAGTTCATAGCTTGGGAGACAAGTCCTATACGCTAGTGATAGTTGATGATCATTCTCGGTTTACATGGGTGTTCTTCTTAAAACGAAAGTCGGATACGTTTGACATCTTCACTAGTTTTGTCAAGCAGGTTCAGAACGAATTTAATTGCCCAGTGGTCAAAATCAGAAGTGACCATGGAACAGAATTCGAATCTGGTGCTATGACAGAGTTCTGTGAAGAACAAGGTATCTTTCATGAGTTTTTCTCCCCGCGCACTCCTCAGCAAAATGGAGTTGCGGAGAGGAGAAATAGAACTCTCATTGAGGCCTGCACGACAATGTTGAAAGACGCTTCTCTCCCAGAATACTTCTGGGCAGAGGCTGTCAACACAGCTTGTCATGTACAAAACCGAGCATTGATCAACAAGCATCATCGTAAGACGCTTTACGAGCTACTGAAAGGCAGGAAACCAACCATGTCCTACTTGAGGATCTTTGGTTGCAGATGCTATGTACTGAATAATGGGAAGTACCCACGTACTAAATTTGGTGAAAAATGCTTTGAAGGCATATTCATGGGCTATAGTTCCCACAGTCGGGCATATAAGGTCTTCAAAAAGAAAACCCTAGTGGTAGAAGAATCAATTAATGTTGTATTTGATGAAGGAAGTTTGCTTAACAGCAATTCTTCCAGTGGAATTCTTGAAGATGCAGGTGCACGACTTGAACAGCTGGATCTCAATGAGACCGCTAAAGATGAAACTCCTAAGTACGTCAAAGTTTCCACCTCCACGTCATCTGGGAATATTGAAGATCAAAATGGAACAAATCTCTTAGAAGAAGGAGAAGCACAAGAAGTAGTTGAAGCTCCAGACGCCAGACTTCTAGAGCTCCGGCACGTGAGGGATCATCCTAGAGATCAGATCATCGGAGATCCTCGTGTCGGTGTCAGAACTCGAAGAGGTACTATTAACGAAGTTTTGCATCTTAGCTTCCTGTCACAGGTTGAGCCAAAGAAGTTCGACGAGGCGAACAAAGACACGGCATGGATTTTGGCCATGCAAGATGAACTACATCAATTCGAATGATGCAACGTTTGGACGCTGGTTCCCAGACCACACAAGCAGAATGTGATTGGCACCAAGTGGATCTTCAAAAATAAACTGGATGAACATGGTGTCATCATAAAGAACAAGGCCAGACTGGTGGCTCAAGGTTACAGACAGGAGGAGGGGATTGACATCGACCAGACCTTTGCACCGGTAGCAAGGCTCGAGGCAATCAGATTGTTCCTGGCATATGCTTCGCACAAAGGATTCACAGTCTATCAAATGGATGTGAAATCAGCATTCTTGAACGGAGACCTGAAAGAGGAAGTATACGTCGCTCAACCCCCAGGTTTTGTCAATCCTACTTATCCCAATCATGTTTATTTTCTTAATAAAGCTTTATATGGTTTAAAACAAGCTCCACGAGCTTGGTATGAGACGTTATCTAGTTTTCTTCTTGAGAACAAGTTCTCTAGAGGTAAAATAGATAAGACATTGTTTCTCAGGGAAGTCAAAGGCAAGATTTTGCTGGTGCAAATGTATGTCGATGACATTATATTCGGCTCAACGGACAACAATCTTTGCAAAAAGTTTTCTAAACTTATGCAAGGAAATTTGAAATGAGCAGTATGGGAGAGCTCAAGTATTTCTTGGGACTTCAAGTGAAACAGTCTGAGGATGGAATCTTCATCTCTCAGACGAAGTTCACAAATGAACTCCTTAAGAAATTCGACATGGAGAATGCAACCTCTATGAGGACTCCAATGGGATCCACTATGTCTCTGGATAAGGATGAGAAAGGTAAACCTTTCGATGAAACCAAATACAGAAGCATCATTGGATCCCTGCTCTACCTTACTGCCAGTAGACCGGATATTATGTTCTCCACATGTGTATGTGCCCGGTATCAGGTGAACACTAAGGAATCTCACTATGTCGCTGCAAAGCGAATTCTAAGATACCTTAAAGGTACTCCCAATCTTGGCTTGTGGTACCCGAGAAACAATGATGTCGAGCTAATAGGCTTTTCAGATGCTGATTTTGCAGGAAGTAGGGATGACAGGAAAAGCACTTCCGGGACGTGTCAATTCCTCGGAAGAAGGCTTATCTCTTGGAACAACAAGAAGCAGAATTGTGTAGCTACCTCCACAGCAGAGTCCGAGTACATCTCGGCTGGAAGTTGTTGCGCACAACTCCTATGGATCAGAAACCAGTTAGCCGACTACGACCTTCAGTTCAAGGAAGTGCCGATGTACTGTGAATCCTCCAGTGCTATTGCGATTGCCAACAATCCGGTATCGCACAGCAGAACGAAGCATATTGAGGTGCGCTAACACTTCATTCGGGAGCACGTGGAGAACAAGGACATCTCTCTCTGTTATGTCCCCACGGACAAGCAGATTGTAGATATATTCACAAAGCCCTTAGACGAAGCCAAGTTCAGTCTTTTCAAAACTGAATTGGGAATGCTAAACTATGAGGAATGAAGGCTACAGAAGCTCCAGGCTCGTGCAAGAACTGAGGGGGAGCAAGGGACTCAAGTGTGAGCACAAATGCAAGAACTGAGGGGGAGCAAGGGGTCAAACACTACAGACCCAGATTTGTAAAAGCCGAAAAGGGGGAGATTACCCTCTCGGCTAAGGCTAAGGTGGCTCCAAAGTTTGCTCGCACGAAATTGGTATCAGTAATGAATACCTCACTCAACTCTCTTTCAAATTTATGATTTTCATTCCCATATGCACTATTCACCTTAGCTTGTAGGGTTTAGGCTTCTTCAAATAGGGGGAGATTGTTGGGTATTGTATCCACAACGTACCTGATTTGAAGAAGCCCCTGGACAAGCTAAGGTAAATAGACAATGTTTTTGACAAAATATTTCAAGTTGTGCTTGCAGTTATTCCACGCTAAGTGCACACCAATGTCAGGGTGCAGTAGGTCAATATACACGGGTCTGCACGACGTAATCCCTCGTTGAGCAGATCAGTGTGTTGGCCTACGTGTACTCTCTCTATTGGAGTGTACTTAATTTCAAGTACAGGGCTGTGTTAAGGCTAGAGCAGACAAGGAGCAAGGATGGGTCAAGGAGCAGCTCTTGGATGGAAAGATGAAAAATCATCTAAATAAGATTCGGCGAGAATCACAAAGTGATTCTCGCCGAATCGACGAGAATCACTGGCTGATTCTCGCCGGCTAAATCTGAGTGCAATCAAGTCAGATTCGACGAGAATCACAGGTGATTCTCGCCGATTTTGACTTAGGCATTTTTCTGGAACTCCCTGAACCGGATTCTGCCGCTGGCACTATTTTGAACCGGATTTCGGGTTTCTACTTGTGGGACCCACAACGGTCATATTGAAAGTGTCCATAGTATATATACGGGTATTTCTTGAATAGTAACAAGACACACAGAAAGAAGCCGAGCCGATCTTAACCTAAAATCGCGAGTTCTGCTCCGCCGCCGCCGTCGCCGCTCGCGCTAGTTGGTCTCCGCTGTTGATCGCGATTCTTCCTGATCCTCCGGCGACAGAAGCGTAGCCAAGCTTAGAGTCTCACGCGTCTATCCAGAGATCCCTTGTCTCTCTATTTGTTGATCGGGAAAAACTTCCCCGTCCGAATCGATCGAGACGACCGATCCTCGTGTGACCGTTGGTAGACCTAGCTAGCTTCGTTACGAAGTTTGGATCTCCAAAGTACAGCAGCCGCACATCGTCGTCGCCGCCGATCCCGTGAACCTTGCCGCCGCCCATCTTGCCGCCGCCGGTTCCGGGGAGATCCTCTCCAAGAGAGATCTAGGGTTGTGGACTCTTTGTGGACTTAAAGAATACGTCGTCAACAAAGAGGGACACCTTAGTCTCCAAACGTAGTTTGTATCTCTTGTACATTCTAGTTTTACTTTTGTTGTAAATGAACGTTTGTTCCGTGTTGTAAGGGTTGGGTGCAACCCGTGTTGTGGGAGTGTTGACTCCTACGTGTGGAAGGGTTCCTTCCGATAGTGCAAGGATTGAATTTCAATCCTGTTGGTGAAGAGACCGAGTCGTCCCTTGTTGGGAGATAGGTCGAAGGGGGAAAGTGGATGTACCCAAATCGGGGAACCACTATAAATAGCTTGTGTATTCTGTGTGCTGTGCTGTTTATTTTTATTGTGCAGGTACAATCTTAAATTCCGCAAAAACGCTGCACGTCACCTATCCCCCCCATAGGTGAAGATAGTTGACACTAGGTGGACTTTCAGTACTATATTATTTAGCTGGGCTAATTAATTGCAGGGAAGGAGCACCGCCGTCCCGAGTTAGGGGCGGGGTCGTTATAATTTGGCCGGCTTTTGGCTGACCGTTGCTTTGTTTGCCACAGTGCGGTGGAATGGTGCTTGCAGGTGCTGCGAAGTCGGGTACCAAATAGCAGGCGGGAGCCCATGTTGCTGTGTTGGCCCTAGAAGGCCAAAGCGAATAGTTGTACTTTATTTTGTCTTGTGTGGCCGGCCTGCGAGCCGATGTATGAAAAATATTATTTAATTAAGTGAACCTCTGTAAGGTCATAAGGCCGTGTACCCTTTTAGTGTATTTGTTTTCATTCCAGTTATAGTGGTGTTGGACATTCATGATTATTGGATATAATTATGAGTTCTTTCAACTGTTTAAAAGCTTCCGTTAGAATGCTCTGTGTTAGGACGAGTAGTCTTAATTGGATAGTTTGGTTATTCATACGTAACCCTTCCGACTGTCCGTGGTATATGGTGTCGGGTTCCAGCTGGACCTTCTACTATATGTCATATGACGGATGAGGGTGTTACACTTGATGCATCGGTGGAGGAAGAGAAATGTTGCGGGATCGAGATCCGGCGGTGGGGAAGAATCCAGATCCGGCAGTGGAGGAATGAAAATGCGCAGGAATTGACTCGGGTCGCCTAGATGCGGACTCGGGTTGCCTGGATGCGGCCGTCAAATGCGCAGGAATCAACTCTCCTCTCCGGCGACGGGAAAGACGACGGAGCTCCTGATGCACTACCGTCACCCACTTTTCCTCTCCAAAAAATGCGAGAAAACGGAGGTCGCCTAGCCGGTTCCGGCCCGCGGCTAGAGGCACGATTGCATTTAGGTGAAACACACTGGAGCTAAACGCTCCAAATGATGCTTTAATTTGTGGATAAATATATGTGACATAGGAATAACAATGGGAATTGATATTCGCAAACCTCAAATCGTTATCCACAAACATTTGATATTCGCAAACTACTATTTTTCAAATTAGCTATCCGCAAACATAATTGTTATCCGCAAACCACTGTTTTATAACTTACCTATCCGCAAACATAATTGTTATCCACAAACCACTAGTTTATAAATTAGCTATCCGCAAACATAATTGTTAGCCGCAATAATGACACCACAAATACATAGATATTAATAAACTCCCCAAAACATCATCATAATGTAATTAATTTCAGTTTTTCTAAAGTCCATACGAACATAGTTAACATTCAAAATATGTCATGATTGTAGCCTAATATGACATTGCTTCACACCGACGTTTTAACCTGTAAAAATGAAGAAGATAATAATATTAATATGTTGAACTAAAATCTATAGAATATGATTTAATATTAATATTAGTAGTCCAAAATTTTGGCAAAACTAGAAAGTTTCCTTGAAAATATTTAGCATCGTTTTTTGCCCCGTCTGGACTTTAGAAAATTGGCCCGGTCTTCGTCTCCTGGCCCCGTCTTCTAACACTCTTCTAACACTTTAGACAAACATAACTGAACAAGAAGTACAAAAAACAAGTAAAAAACAAGGAATAAGAACTGAAGATAGAGAATGAAGGAGGAGGAGAAGAAGAAGAGCGAACCTTTGCCGTCGAGCCTGGGGTGCGGCGGAGAAGGAGCGATCGCGAGGCAGCGGAAGCAGGAGCGATCGCGGGGCGCCGGAGAAGGACCGATCGTGGGGCGGCGGAAGCAGGAGCGCCGAGTGTACAACCTTGGGCTCGCGAGAGGTGGTCCAACGAATGAGAAGGGGAGGCTGGCGAGATGATAGGAGGCCCACCTGCAGGAGGCGGGATGGAGGATTCTCTGCATTGGCGAGACTTCCTAAGGGGCGGGATCATTCAAGGAGGCGAGAGAGCCAACAGGCAGGGAGGCCGGCGAGACAGACAGGGCAGTCGTCTCGCCCGTCAGTACCTTCCCCACTCGCCGCATGAGAGAACATATGTCTTTACCCCTTTTTACCCCCAAGGGAGATTTTACCTTTTTGCCCCAGGTAATTTTACACTTCTACCCCCGTGGGTCTGCGTATAACCCTTCACAACAGCGGAGTTTGGTTGTTGACAGACCCAACACATGGTATTTTGGTCTTTTCAGATTGATTCAGAGGTGATATTTGCAGATCAGATTCAGAGACCTATAAATAGACCGGTAAGGTACCTGAGAGGGTTGCTGAACCTTTTCACTGTCTTCCTCACAGACACCTAGCTCAGCATTGGCTAGGGAGGGGAAGATTTTCAGTTCTTCCGAGAAAAAGTTGAGACCTCCGAGCTGAGACCTCTCGGTCTGTTTTCAGGTCTCCGACTCACGTCAGGAGGGTAGTTCAAGAGGAGTACGTGTGAGCTGCATCCTCAGTTTGGAACTTTAGGAGTGACTAGAAAGCTGGTTTCAACACCGAGCGTGGGGTGCGGCGGAAGCAGGAGCGCCGAGCGTGGGGTGCGGCGGAAGCAAGAGCACCGAGAGTGGGGTGCGGCGGAGGATTTGATGAGGGTTACTTTGCAAGAACTCCTGTTTGCGAATAAAAAAACCAAAAATCTTAAAAAAAAAAGTTAACCTGATTTACGGAAAGTAATTTCAGCTTTGGGAATATCAATTCCCATTCCTAAAATAAACACGGAGGGTCGCAAAAGACAGTGCGGTAAGCTGTCATTCCCCCCTGCCCATTGTTCTTCGACTCCGCCTGGCGTGCTTTTCCTGGAGGACCAGATTTTCCCACTTCACCTCTCTCCTCTACTGCCAACGCCGCGAGTTCGAGGTAATCCCTGGAACCGCTTCTATTTTTAGATCGAGCACTCCACTAGTCTCTCGGGCGAAAAATGGTAGAAATCTGGAGAACAGCTTTAGGAGCTTCTCTCTTCCGTCTGCTGTGTCCAAAAAGTTCGCAGAGATTTCGTTTGGGGGGGGGGGGGGGGGGGGGGGGCTTGGAGCTCCAGTGCGAGAGCAGACGCCTCCTCAAAGCGGAAAAACAAAGGCAAGCCGCTAGCTGGCTTCAGCGTTTGCTCCCACATCCCTTTGCAAAAAAATTGGAGAGGCTCCCTCCCCAACCCTGCTTCCACACCTGCAGTTCCAAATCCCGCTTCGTTTGCTGGCCCACCAGAGCTCTGACGTCGGCCCCTCGTACACCACCCCCTCGGACACCACCCCCTCGGACACCGCCCCGTCGAAGCTCACAGACACCACCGCAAGACAGAAAAACAAACGCACGCGGCACATGGGAGGCTGCGTTTTGATAAGATCCAAATGTAATAAGCGCATAAATAGAACATTACTCAGGCTGTGTTTGGGGGGACTTATTTTCACCGGTCAAGCGGTTACGACCGCATGAACCAGACTTTAATTAAGGTCCGGTTCATGCGGTCGTAACCGCTTGAACGGTGAAAATAAGTCCCCCTAAACACAGCCTTAGTTACTTACTCCAATGATCACTCAGCTGGGATAAAAAAACAAACTCTAAATAGAAAGATCAAAATCAGAACCATCAGCCCATACAATCAACCCTAAGGGTGCACCCTAAACATGTTGAACACTTCAAGGAGGAGATCACCCTCTTTTGCCGTCAGACACAAGTACATAACATACAACAACACTCAAGCATTTATCCCACAATAGTGGGGTCGGCTATATGAATCATTTGTCGCCATTGTGTCCTATCTTTTGCCATAATCTCACTAATGTCGAAGTACATCACGTCTTTCCTTATAGTTTCATTCCAAGTCTTTATTGGTCTATCCCTCTCTCATTTAACATGCCAAGTGACTAGACTCTCAAAATGCCTGACAAGTGCCTCTATTGGTCTCCTTTGTACGTGTCCAAATCATCTTAGTCAAGTTTCTCGCATCTTCTCTGCAATTGGCGCGACTCCATTTAGCATAAAAAAATCCAAAACCCTACCTCTGTCTTATATATCCTGGCAGTACATTACTAAAATACCCTCCCTTTATCAAAATATTACCTAGGAAGGCCAAAACGATCATAAGATTTCCCGCCAAACCATTTAACATGCATCAACAACCTCACCCCCCAACATCATCCTTGTCCTCAAGGATAGAAATGTTGGAAGTGTTTTCGGATCGTCCAAAGATCCTTCCACGCCGGCTCCTCCTCTATGCCTTGTGACCATTGAATCAACACTAGCGTAACCACCTTACCGTCGCGGGGGACAATGTGGCGGTTCAACACAACCATTGGCTCAATCATGACATTGCCTTCCTGGTTCATTGCTGATGGTAATGGGATAGTTTGTTTTGGTAGGTTTACATGATGCTCTCACAATTGTGATATGTGGAAAGTGTGGTGGATCTTTCCCTCAGGAAGTTCTAGACGGTATGCTACTGCTCCCACTATCTGCACCACTTGGAACTAGCCAAAGAATTTGGGCGCTAACTTGTGGAAGCCTCGAGAACAGATGCTCGTTTGTTTATAGGGATGTAGGCTAACATAGACTCACGATCTCACGTCTAACAAACGCTCCCTCCTTTTATCTGCCATGACCCACATACGATTTTGGGCTTCCGCTAGATTGGTCTTCAAGATTGTTATGACTCATTCCCTTGCTGCTAATGACCGATCCACGCCCTCCACTTCCGCTTGAACGGGGCTGTAGGTAGAATGCAGTGGTGGAGCCTGCTCGTAAGCGACTTCGTATAGTCATTTTAATTGCACTGTGGTACGTGGTATTGTACCACCATTCTGCCAAGGGTAGTCAATGAGTCCAATTTTTTGTCTCTCAAAGCACATGCACCGTAAGTAATTCTCTAGACATCGGTTACCAGCTCTGTTTGACCATCAGACTGGGGGTGATAAGCAGTGAAAAGGTTCAACTTCACTTGTAGTATCCAAAATAGCTCTTGCCAAAATTGGCTCACAAAGATGGCGTCTTAGTCTCTAATAATCGATTATGGCATTCTATGCATGCGAAAAATGAAATCCAGGAAAACTTGAGCCGCGCTCTTGGCGGTCTAGGGGTAAGATAGGGCTATGAAATGGGTCTGTTTGCTAAGTCGATCAACAACCACCAAGATAGTTGATTTACCATTACTCTTGGGGAGTCCATCCACAAAATCAAGGGATATATCTTGCCAAATCCAGGATGGAATTCAGAGCGGTTGTAACAAACCCATCACCTTCCTATTGTACGACTTGCATCATTGACACACTACACACCGCTGAATGTAGTCATAGACGTCCATCTTCATTTTTTTTTCAGAAAAACATCTTCTATAGGCGATGATAGGTTGATGTAATTCCTGAATGCCCACCCCACACACTGCCATGATACATTTGCTGTAGTTTATACTTAATGACAACACTATTTTCTACCACTAACCGACCTTTCGGCTTCAACAACCCCCTCTTCCAATGATGTTTTGGTTGGCTGTTGCTGTCCGCAATTTTCTGCGTGATTATTTGTTGTATTTTGGTATCCCGCAGCCACGATTCCTTGAGTTGTCATATGAAATCAAAAGTTATAGTAACTAAGGCACACAATTCATCCTTCTCCTGTCCATACTTCATGGATAGAGCATTGACGCAAGCGTTCTCTTTCCCCTTCTTGTATTGGATGGTGTAGTCATAACCTAATATCTTTGAAAAGTACTTTTGTTGGGCCGAACTAGCCAATCTCTGGTCCAATAGAAATTTGAGGCTTTGTTGATACGTGCGGATGATGAACAACCCAGTAATCAGATAATGTCGCCATTGTTGGATGGCGAGCACGACGATGAGCACTCCTCATAAATTGAAAGCATCGAATTTTTCTTACCCAATGCTTTGCTAAAGTAGGCTACTGGGCGACCGTCTTGCAGTTGGACTTTCTTCAGTATTTTCCATCATGTGGCTCCGCTCAATAAGTACACTATTAGTCCTATATTCCAATTTTCCTATAATTTTGAGAAGATCTAGAATATACTTTTGTTGAGAGACAATGATTCCTCCTTTAGAGTAGAGAACTTTAATTCCTAGGAAGTGATTCTGTCTTCCTAGGTCCCTTATCTCAACTAAGCTTATAAATTTTCCTTTAGCAATTTGCTCTCAACTACATCATTCGCTGAAATGATAATATCATCTACATCCTTAAGTAACATTGAGAGTTTACCTTCTTGTGAGTGTTTGAAGAACATGTAATCTGATTGACTCTATTTGTATCATAATGTCAGCATAGCTTTGGAGAATCTCCCAATCCAGGTTTGAGGAGATTGCTTTAGCCATACAGAGTCATCTTTAGCCCGCACACTTGATTCTCATTTTTGCTAGAGCAAAATCTCGGTGGGATATCCATATGTATCTCTTCCTTAAGATTTCCCTAAAGAAAAACATTTTGACATCAAATTGATGGAGTTCCCAGTTGAACTCAGCAGACATGTATATGTGAACTATCACGATATTCATCTATGATACTAGAGCAAAAGTTTCCTAGTCATCTATCTCATATATTTGAATGTAGTCTTTTGCAATTAATCTTGCCTTATACCGATCGAAAGTGTCATTATGGAGTGGATCCCGCACCCTTCAAATCTTTTGTTCTTTGGCCTTGAGATTATATCCCAAGTTTCATTCTTCTTTAGAGTTCTCATCTCCTCATTCATGCCTTGAGCCTAGTTCGTATCCTTTAATGCTTCATATACTGAAGTTGGGATTGATATGTAATCAAGAGATAGAAATAAAATAATTGTGCTACATAGAAAAGTACTTTGCAAAGATGAATGACGAGATATGATAATTAGTGGCGGTGCATTTTTTTCTCAAGATAATGTGAATATCATTATGATTAGGATCAGATATATGATCAAAATCAAGTAAAGTAGTATTAGATGAGTTACTTGTCTGCTTAGTATCTGCTAGAGGTTGAGACAGATGGAGTTCTGGGAGGTATGTTTGAGATGTTTCCTTCTCGTGTAAACAATGACAGAACGATCATTTATCAAAACCTTATCTCCATCATTGTGTATGAGAGAAGACATATAAGATAAATGAGTGGAGGATTGAGTAAGAAGAGAAGTTTTCACATTCATTATTGTTCTCCTAAAGTGAAGATTGATTAAAAATGAAACGCGTTCATGGAAGTTGACATCTATGGAGGTTAGCATACAATGATTCAAGGGATGATAACATATGTAACCCTTATTGTCAGAATCATAACATAAAACTATAAAAGTACACCTAGTAACCCGATGGTCAAGTTTGGTACGATGATGCTGGTTGAATTGAACATAAACAACACACCCAAACACATGTGCTTATAGACTTTGCATGATAGTGACATAAAGAAATGAAGGATCAGATGTTAGGAGTTTGACAAAACTAACCTCGCCAAGAGTTCATGAGGGAAGGCGATTGATTAGGTAGTGGTCAGTAAGAGAAGTTTCACCCTAATATAGCTTAAGAACTGACAAATGAAAGAGTAAAGTGCGAGTAACTTCAAGGAGATGACAATTATTATTTGTATGAATTATGAAAACACAATTTTGTTAGGAGGGGGGGGGGGGTATCAACATAAGAAAATTCATGAATGTTGATTAAGTTCTCTAGTAAACTTTAAGAAATGTTGATTAACATATTCTTTAACATTGTTGATGCAAACATGTTTTATTAATCTGTTGAATTGAGTTTGAACTATACTATGAAATTAGGTAAGCAATTATATGACTTTAGTTGTTTCTCATCAAGAAAACCCACGATACTTTAGTACAATCATCATTAAACTGCACAACCATTCGACATAAGAAATATTAGTATTAAAAAGCACATAATCCCAAATATCAGATTGGATAGGGTCAAAAGGGTCACTACTAGCAATGATAATATGATGAGAAGTACAATAATGTTTAGCAAATTTGCAAGTTTCACAAGTCAACAATTTGACAAAAAATTTAAGAACATAGTGGGAAACATATTTTTGAGAAGTATAAAAGGAGGATGCCCTAGTCGTCTATTGTGGAGCATGGTCTAAGTGGTATCCTGATTCTGACAACATGAATGAGAAGATTTCTAGTCAGCCCCACTAGATTTCTGAAACAAGTGATACAATCCTCCCTTTTCCTCAACTACTCTGATTGTTCTCCCGATGACTAGATCATGAAAAACATAGTGAGACAGAAAGAATATTATAACACAATTTAAATCAATAGTTAATTCATGGACAAAAAATAGGTGTTCATCTAGTTTGGAAACATGAAGAACGTTATTTAGGCAAAGACACGGGGACAATTCAATAATTTTATTACTAGTTACTAATATTTGTAATCCATCAACAACAATAATGGTGTTTTGGTGGGAAGTTGCTAAAAAGGCTGAAAAAGGAGTTTTAAAGAAAATCATGTGGTCTATAGAGCCTGAGTTGACGGTCCAGGAGTAATCAATAACAGTATTTGAAACATTAAGAGATTTTGAATTTAAGTTCTTTCCAATCATGACAAGAGTGCAAGTACCAACGAGCTTACTGAGAGAACTAATGAGGGTTTGGAGACACTCTAAGTCATTTTTACTAATGGATACAACGTCATTAATAACATTCTTCTTGACTTCACGATGCATCTTATCTATAGTCCCGAATGCAACATGGTTGATTTGATAATGTTGGAAGCCTTCAAAATCTCTGATATGACTCAGAACTCGTTCCTTCCCTTGAAACTTGAAGCAAGTTTCCTTTATATGGCCATATTTTTTGTAGTAGGTGTACCAACGGTTATGATGATTATGCGTGAGAGAAATGTGGGTGACAGTGTTTCTATATTTGAAAGACATGTCACGCGGGCAGATGCGTCGGTAGGTTTGTCATTCATCATTACAGATCTACTATTATCTTCACCCACTAACAATATAGAAAACTTTAGAGAGGGAGGTAAGTCGTTCCGTACCAAGAATTTATACACTAATGAGATCATATTCAGAGTTTTAGCTAGGTTGTTAGGGTGGAGACATCTTTATTACATTCGATGTTCAGATTTTGATATTGAGCCAATTGAAGATCCCATAATATTTGGTGACAAACATATTCTTTTTTTGTGGAATTTTTTTTTCATCTTTAATTTATAACATGTGATAATATCTTGTTTCATAGAGTATGTCTGACAGAAATTATCCCAAATCTCCTGGGCAGTGTGCAAGAACATGCAATTCTTGCTTACCTTTGGGGTCATCAAAATCCATAGCCATGTCATGATAAAGGAGTCTTCATTATCCCATTCTTTAAGTTTGGCCATGTCATGATAAAGGAGTAGGGGTGCGAGCGGTTCGGTTTGGGGCGGTTTGGACCCAAACCGAAACCGAACCAACATGCCTCGGTTTTTGGTTTGTCCAAACCGACCCGAACCGAACCCATTCGGTTCGGTTCAAAGTCGGTTCGGTTTTTAGTCGGTTTTTTGCGGCTCGGTGTCGGTTTTCTGCGAACAAACATAATCAAGTACTATTTTTTTGGATTGGTTATCTTTCCTTTAATAATTTCATAATCTTTATCAACTAAAGGTTTATATTAAATAAATAACATACAATTTTTTTGAGTATAAGTACCATGTTCAATGTGAGACACGAACGATAATTGTATCTAGGATGAGGGTAACCTACACAATGTAAGGCAACTCCTAAATTACTTAGGAGGAGAATGACATCACATTTTTCTCTCGATGAGATGCAAGATGACTAACTGAAAACTTGCTACTACACCGAAGAACATTTGTCAAATCATGTGCCAAATCATGCGCCAAATCATGTGTTAAATGATATAAAATTTCTTGTGCAATGATACCTGGACTGCAAACTGACACATTCTCAGACACTTATAGGTTAAGAAAAAACAAAATAACAAATGGCAAATGCCAGCAAAATGAGCTAGGACAACTTCATAATGACATTAAGTATGCAACTCAGGGTTGTGACTCCCCATCATTTCATGGTTGTGGTTACCGGATCTATCAGTATCATGTTCATACTTTATTTTCCCATATCACTAATCATGACCGACACACCAAGTGCTGCACTTACTGTCTGGCATAAACCACATCTTAGATATGTTTGAATCATATTTATCATCCTTCTTTTTTGCACATGGATTCTATTGCGATTTATTCTGCACTTCTACATTTGCTTGATAAACTAGTTCTGCATCATCTTGTATCCTTACTGTTGCTAAGTAAACTACTTTTCATAATTTGCTTTCTGACTTTTGGTAATATTGTCCAAATACCTATGACATTGGTCTCATCTCACCAATGGATCATTGATTTAGGGCTTCAGAACACAACATCTTTAACAGTACTCCTTGGACATAGACTGATCTTACAGATTTGATCTCACATTCACAATACATCTTAAACATATCTTCAAATTCCTATCTTCCATCATGTTTAATATCTATTATGAAGATAATCCAAATTGATGTATTTCCTCATATTACTTGTTTAGGATTTGAAAATTGGGAGAGTGATTGAAGCTGGTTGTAAGCAAAGATAATCTGAAAGTTGCTCGATCAAATACACCCCAAAACAATGTGAAGTGCTCGGTTCGGTTCGGTTTAGTCGGTTTTCACAACTTGAAAACCGACCCGAACCGATAAGCATTTTTTCAAAAGCTCCAAACCGAACCGACACACCGGGCGACTCGGTTTCAAAGTCGGTGCGGTTCGGTCGGTTCGGTCGGTTTAGTCGGTTTTCGGTTTTCGTTCCTCACCCCTATAAAGGAGTCTTCATTATCCCATTCTTTAAGTTTGGCATCTGTCTTGGCAAGTGTAGTTCTTTTAATGCGATTCTATTTTCGTCGGCCTTTCAGAGTAGTACGTAGTACGGATGAATTGAGCCCATTAAAGATAATTCTTTTCATTGAGACAATAAGTGACATCCTTTCCTAGTTTCCTTTATATGATATTCTTCTTACAGGAGATTGAAGATGAGATTACTTGGGAGTTTGCATAAACTGGCTCACCCTTCCTACTGCATAATAGATATTTGGCCTTGTGACTGTTAGATAAATAAGTTTTCCCACAAGCCATCTGTACCTGGTGACATCTTCAAGGGGAGGAGAGTCCTTACTCCAACATTTGTCATCACCAATAGTCATTGGACGCCGAGTAGGTTTAGCCCCAAGAAGACCCGTTTCTCTTAAAAGATTTAAGACATACTTTCGCTGCGAGAGCATAACAGAACCAGGCTTCAGGTAGATCTCAATTCCCACGAAGTACTTGAGAGACCCCATATCTTTTGTGACAAAATGTTGAAAAAGATGTTTTTTTGTTAGGACAATCCCATTCTTATCATCCCCTGTAAGAAGAATATCATCCACATAAACAACAAGAACATCCAGCCCTGTAGAAATCTTGCGTATGAACAAAGAGTGATCTACAACACTTCAAGCAAATCCAATAACAGAGATAACTTCGCTGAACATTTCAAAACAGGTCCGTGGGCTCTGCTTAAGTCCATAGATTGTCTTCCTCAATCTACACACCTGAGACTCCCCTTGAGCAACATACCCAGGAGGTTGCTCCATATAAATCAGCTCTTGTAGATCTCCATAAAGGAAGATATTTTTGACATCCAATTGAGACATCTCCTAGTCTCGATTAACAGCCACAAAAAAGAAAACACAGATCATCGTAATCCGAACAACTGGAGAGAAGGTGTCAAATAAGTCCACACTAGGTCTTTGTAAAGTCTTTGGTAACAAGTCAAGCCTTATAGCGATCGATGGTACCATCTGGAAGAAATTTTATCACAAAGACCCAACGACAGTCGACGACATTAGCTCCTGGAGGGGTAGGGATAATAATCCAAGTACCTGTTCAGTCAGAGTTTTTATTTCTTCATCCATGGCGGTTTTTCAATGAGGAATATCAAAAGGTTCTTGATAGGTAGCCAAGATAACACTGGCCGAAAGACCGAGAGCAAAGCTCTTGCAGGAAGGAGACAGTCAGGGCATAAAAAACAACACCTTGAATGGGATGTTGAGTGAATATGCGAACTCCCTTTCGAAGGGCAATCAAAAGATCAAGGTTTGACCTGCCTATAATATCAGATCTATCCGTCAGAGAGATTATTGGCCCAGTAACTAGCAGTAGCGGCTCGGGGAGAGAATCAGAATCAGGAGAAAGAGAAGTAGAATCTGAGACTGGTGTAGAAGGAAGAGACACAGGTTCAGGTAGAGGTACATAAATACTAGGCAGAGAAGATGAGTCATCAGAAGAAGGGAGAGTAGAGGTGCGAGAAAAGGAAAGAGCATCCTCAAAGAAAGTAACATCCGCCGAAACATACTATTTCCGGAGAAGAGGATCATATCACTGATATCTTTTTTGTGTCGGACAGTAGCCTAGAATAATGCAATTGACTGAGTGAGGAGAGAGTTTGTCATGTCTAGAAGAAGGTAAGTGAACAAACGTTCTACACCCAAAGACACGTGGAGGTAAAGGAAACAGAGTCGCATCAGGATACAAAATGAAGAAAAGAGTTTTGCCGTTGATAATCAAAGAAGGAACTCAGTTAATAAGGTTACAGAAAAGAAGAATGACATGCCCCCAGTAGGATCGAGGAACACACATTTGAGTGAGAAGAGTGCGCACCGCATCAAGGAGATGTCGCTTCTTGCGTTCAGCAAACCCATTCTGTTGAGAGGTATAAGGATAACTAATTTGATGTATAATATCATGATGCATACAAAAGATTGAAAAGTGATCTCTAAGATACTCCTTAGCATTATCAGTGTGAAACACTTTAATGGAAACTTCAAACTGTGTACACATTTCATTATAGAACGCAGTGAAAGTCGAAAAAATTTCAGAACGTTCTTTGAGTAAGTACAACCAAATACATCTTGAAAAATTATCAATAAACGTAACAAAATACAGACTACCCATACAAATAGTTTTAGGAGCATACCCTCAAATATCAGAATGAACAAGTTCAAAAGGACGAGAAGAATTACGTCCTATTTTTGCTAGAAAAGTTGAACAGTGGTTTTTGCCAAGTTGACAAGCTTCACAGTTGAGAGAAGAATTTCCTTGAGGTAGATCAGGTAGAAGTTGGTTAAGAATGCGAGGAGGAGGATGCCCAAGACAAAGATGCCACTGAAAAAGAGAAGAAATAGAATAAACAGACACATTGTCAAGGTAGAACAAGCCGCTGCTTTCAGTTCCAATAATAATCGTCTCCTTGGAGTGAGGATCCTGAAAAGAACAAGTAGACGAGGTAAAAGTAGCAATGTAATGTAATTGCTTATAGAGATAAGGAACAAAAAGTAAGTTGCACGAAAAGGTTGAGACATAGAGAGTTTCCTCAAGGTAGAGAGGCGGAGTAATATGCACTGTTCCAGATCTACATACAAGGGATGGAGAACCATCCGTAATAAAAACTTGAGGTAATCGATTATGTTTATCCAGACTTTAAAAAGACGAGGATTGCTTGTCATATTACTAGTAACACTAAAATAAATGACCCACCTGCCCGTAGTGGTCATATTAACAGCACCCAAAGAGGTAGCAAGATAAATTGACTTCTTTGAGATAGTATCGACAGTAGCAGGTCAAAGATGAGGATGCTTAACCCAGCAGTGATCAACAAGACGACTGCTCTTTCCACAGTGAGAGCAAAGAAATCTAGAGGAAGCACGTCCACCCGAGCGACCTCCACGACCACTAGGAATGTCATTTCGAGCTGGATGAACAATAGTGTCAGGAGGAGGTGGAGAAGCAAGCAGGGGTCACTGAAGAAGAGACACATTGTCAAGGTAGAACAAGCCGCCGCTTTCAGTTCCAGTAGCAATCGTCTCCTTGGAGTGAGGATTCTGAAAAAAACAAGTAGATGAGATAAAAGTAGCAGTGTAATGTAATTGCTTATACAGAGAAGGAACAGAAAGTAAGTTGCACGAAAAGGTTGAGACATAGAGTGTCCACAAGGTAAAGAGGCAGAGTAATATGCACTGTTCCAGATCGACATACAGGGGATGGAGAACCATCCGTAGTAAAAACTGGAGGTAATCGATTATGTTTATCCAGATTTGAAAAAGACGAGGATTGCCTGTCATATGACTAGTAGTACTGGAATCAATGACCCACCTACCCGTAGTGGCCATATTAGCAGCACCCGAAGTGGTAGCAAGAGAAGTGGACTTCTTTGAGATAATATTGATAGTAACGGGTCAAAGATGAGGATGCTTAACCCAACAGTGATGAACAAGACGACCGGTCTTGCCACAGTGAGAGCAAAGAAATCTAGAGGAAGCACGTCCACCCGAGCGACCTCCATGACCATTAGGAATGTCATTACGAGCTCGATGAGCAATAGTGTCGGGAGGAGTCGGAGAAGCAAGCAGGGGTCACTGAAGAAGGGTTGTAACAGCTAAAATGCACACAACAGTAGCATCCAGAGTGAGAATATCAACCTCTCCAAGAATCTATTGGCGAATAATATCAAAAGATTCTGGCAAATGAAGAAGATAACACACGACCAAAAGTTCCTGGAAGTATTTGTGTTGTTCATCAAGATCAACAAAGAAAGGACGTTGCTGAAGATGTTCAACACCGAGAGCTTGGATTTCCTGGTAAGCAGCAGCAGGAGTCTTGGTGGGTCGAGCAAAAAGATCAGCATATAACGTGTATATGCGTGAAGTCTGAGCGCCCATGGAGTACAAAACAGCCATATGCGTTCCAACGGCCTTGACTGTTTCATCATGTCGTATGACAGGAAGACACTCATCAGAAAGGCTATTTGCAAGCCATGTACGAACTAGAGCATCATTTGCATCCCAGTCATCAAACGCAGCAGGGCCGCGAGTAGGAGGGTCGTCAGTAAGATGGTGACGTTTGCCTTGTGACCGTAACAGAAAGTGAAGGAAACACTCAAGTCAGGATAATTAGGACCAGTCAGCTTGGACGTTGCTCCAAGATTATCAGAAGTAGAGATAGAGGCAATGGTACGAACGGTTTGCACGGATAGAATGGAGGAAGAAGAAGCCGGAGTCTCCATCATCTAACCACGCGAATAGAGAGAAACCACAAACAGAGAGAGCTATTCGCAGGAAGTGCGAACAACAAAAGGGGGGCAGGAAGGCGACAAGAAGAGAGCTATTCGCAGGAAGTGCGAATAACAAAGGGTGGGTGACAAGAAACAGCGGAAAGAAGAAGCCGCTGAAGAAGAGAGCTTGTCGCAGGAAGTGCGAATAGCAGAGGGCTGAAAGAAGAAACCGCCGCTGAAGAAGAGAAGACCGCGGAACAGAAGAAACAACAAAAATGCGCGGTTAAAAAAAGAACCGCGACATGACAAGAGAAGAGAAGAGCAGGTGGTTAAAATATTAGAAACCGCTTGCACCGTGTCACGACTGAGAAAGCAGAAAATGGAGCAAAGACCGATTTGCCCTGATACCATGAGCGAAAAGAGCTAAATAACAGAACTTTATTGTTCCAAAAAATTTCATAATACATGGGTATGCTCCCTATTTATAAAAAAATGGGTAGAGTGAGAAAAAAATAAGAGAGAGAATATACAACGCCTGTCACATGCGACTAGGCGGATAGATAAAAACTAGCCGCACGGACTATGCGGTTAAACGAACTTAACCGTATGACTACACATACGGTAAAGACACTATGGAAGCTCTGGTCTCTATCCGTCAAATTCCAGCAAACAACACTTGGGGAAACAACTGAGTCTAACCACCTGACCGCATCAGTGTTCATGTTTGAGAGTAGTCGACCTCCACCTGGCGGTTAAGACTGACGATTACCAAACAACACAATTGCAGTAAGAGCATAGAAGTATCTGGAGCGGTCTGATTGATCCTTACCGTCTGATCGTCAATTGTTAACTGACCTCAGTAGATCGCACTGCAATAACACCAGATCACAAGACTGCACTGTGGTTAACCAATTCAGTATTCAAAGGACAACTGCTTAGGTCGCCAAATCAATTCGCCTGACCGCCGGGACAGACCACACCATAGTAACACTGCGAGGACTACCAGATAGGCAATCCATCAAACCTGTCCGTCAATGCTAGTTGCCAGGCCACTTGACCTATCCACCAGTGCTAGCCGCCAGATCGCTAGTCCTGTCCGCTAGTCCTGTTCGCCAGTCCTGTTCGCCAGTCCTGTTCGCCAGTCCTGTTCGCCTAACCGCCAGGACTCAGGTTCTGACACTTTGAAAGAGT
Source organism: Platanthera guangdongensis (assembly GCA_039583875.1). Classification (NCBI taxonomy): domain Eukaryota; kingdom Viridiplantae; phylum Streptophyta; class Magnoliopsida; order Asparagales; family Orchidaceae; genus Platanthera; species Platanthera guangdongensis. Next base: position 126,869,868 of record CM077167.1, read on the forward strand.
TCATGACCCTTATATATGACTATTAAAAATATTTAGGTCGTTCGGTCTTTACGGGAAAGGGAAGGGAAGTAGAGAAAGAGACTAGGAGATGAAAAGTTTTTCCTAGACCTCATAGACCCGCGCAAATGGCTAGGAGAGTGATTGAAGGAGAGATGATCTGAGAATAAAATTTAAAGGTTTATACTATTTTTTTCTTTTTAGGTTTTTTAAAATTTTTCATTTTTATCTCAAATAATGTTGCGAAATATTCTTTGCTTCATTTTCAAATTAGTCTCATGGTCGGATCCCTATAGAGCACATGCACTCCTCCCATGCTTGCTCAAGGCATTCATAGCGGGTGAAGCCTGCTCACAACTAATAACAACCGTATACGAATGTACTCCCATTCGTGCTCCGGTACTTTAAGTTCGCACGAGAGGAAACTGTTCGCAACCAAGAGCAGTGGTGCACGAGCCTAACCCTGCACACCACTGCTAGTATATAGACAACACAACTAAGAGTATGAAAGACTGAAGTACCCTCACAATTAAATGTAATCCGTACAAAAATAGCATTTACAACAACCATCTGTGTTTGAATCGACCAACTACCATGCAAAATATTAGTTCCAAAGATACATATATGATGCTAAACCTAAGAAGATGAATAAAGACATCTATTGGCCTTCACGAGTCTATTATTTAGCCGCGTTTTTCTACCATCATTAATCACATTGTAATTTGATTCATGTCTAGTAGATTTAATTAAACTGAGAGTCTGAGAGAATAACACTCTATTTGGTTCGGCGTTTCGCTGCTCCGTTTGGGGCAAACGCCGCCGGAAGGCGGGTAAACAAATGAACCCCCGGCGGCGTTTGCTCCGTTTCCACCCGCCCGCCTTGAGAAACGCCCCAAAAAGCTTCGTTTGGAGCAGCCACCTCCCCCCTCCATTTCGAACACTACGTTTCCACCCGCCGGATCGACCCGCCACCGCCGAACCAAATGAAGCCTAACGGTGCTTCAGATTGAGATTTACATAATGCAGTTCCAGTGCAGTAGTGATGTAGGAGCATTGTGAATTAGATATCCAATGAGATTTCTGAGATGCTATGGTCACTTATGCTAGTTTTTATGTCAAAATAATAGGCTGACTAGTCTGCATGGGATCGATCACTGATAATGAGAACTTTCTGGCTGCTAAAACTGAAACCTCTTCACTTGAAGGAGATAATATTTGTGGAAATCCTCCCTCCATTGTGATTTTTCCAAATGCTGCACGAAAGAGAATCGACTCTCCACTAAAGTTAGAGGTGGAAGATTCAGCCGAAGATATGAGCCCTCATAACATGTGGCAGGTGATCAGATTCTTGCTTCTTTTTATTTCTTAGATTTTGTCATGTTTTCTCTGGTCACATTAAAGGGGTGCTTGATTTGTTTGTGTGGATTTGCTACCTGAAAACTTTGTTTTCTTAGATCGCACTCCATTTTCATATAAATTTAAACTCTTTCATTTTCGTGATAGGGTGTTGGTCCTCTCATTGACTAACAACACTGAAAAAACATATGTTGGTATTTGCTGTATTATTTATTGTTATTTCCTTGTGTATTTGACCCCTCCAATATACGTAGGAGTGATTTCTAGTGGTTAATTAAAAAAATCATTCAACATGGTATCAGAGTTGTTACCCACTCCAACATGCGTTCACCTCTTCTTCTGCTTTCGCCCGCATCAGGAACCATTCCGCTCGTCCGTATCGGTCGATCTGACAGACGACCGGCCCGATCCCTTCGTGGATCTCTTCCTACGCCTCACTCTAGCCGTTTGTGTAACTCCTCTTCCTTTTGATCCCTTTTTCGTGATCCAAGCCACGGCTCCTTGCCAATTTGTCCGTTTGGGCGCCAGGTATCTCGAGATGGGTGTTTGGCCACCACTTTGGCACCCGTTCTCCTCCGTATTCGAGGAGATGATTTCCTCCTCTCCTCTAACAAATGTTTTGGTATCTTTTATATCTGTTGGTTGGATCATGAGATTTGTTAGAGCTAGAGTTTCTCTCCCTATGTCCAAACCCTAGTTTCCGATTCTTTGTCTATCTATCTAATTTTTTTTTTCAATCATCATGTCCGGGAGTGTTAACTCTCATTTTATATCATCTAGATTATGTTTCTTTCCCTCTCCCTTTTATGGAATCTATCCGGGCTAGTCATAATCATAACACCTCACATATTACTATACACATAGATGATTCTAACTATATATCATGGTCTCGCTCTAATACGCTTGCTTTGAAAAATAGGCGAATATTTGGGTACGTTTGTGGTGCCACCTTGGAACCAGCATCCGCTTCACCAGATTGGATGCAATGGGAGTCTGAGAACTCGTTGGTCTTGTCTGAGAACTCCAACTTTCTTCCATGGGCTCACGAACTCTATGTCGGAATCCATTGCCAACTATCTGTTCTTGGATGACTGTTGATATTTGTAAGAGCTGAGACTACCTACTCTTGTCGTGGAAATGCCGCTCAAATATTGCAGCTATGATGGACGATCTTCCTCCTGCAACTGTGTTATCACCCTCCATCTATTTTCTACTTAGAGTTGACTCAACTACAACAGAACTATGATCACTTTGATTCGCTTACTCTTGTGTCCCTGAGGATGAAGTTTTGGTTAAATCTTGTAAAGAACGAATCCAGATATTTGAATTCCTCCATGAACTGTATCGTGATTTTGATCAAATCAATGTTCAAATACTTGAGCACTCACCTACACCTCTTCTGGAAGTTTACAACATTGCAATACAAGAGTTTGATCAGCGACAAAGTTTTCTTCCTTATTCTATTTCAGAAGGATTCACTCTTGTCGCTTAGTACAGTTCTGGAAGTCGTCCTGACCATGACTCAAATCTTAATCTACTGACATGGATCACTTGTTTTGTGATTATTGAGGAAAGACTCACTATACCCATGACACGTGCTTCAAGCTTCATGTCTTTCTGCCCTGAGAGGGGGGTTTGTCCCATGATGTGACCCTGACTCTCATCGCTCTTTGGGTCTCCGAGTTGGTCTGCTCATCTATTAGATGCCTCAGAGGATACTCCATCTAACTTTGTTCTTACTGGTTTTCTGGTTATTCTTGCTGCTTAAGAGATACATGCTTTCCTATGCTTGATGCATGGCTATCCTACTGAGTCGACCGCCACATTGTCGTCTTTCTATGCTCACACAGGAATACCAAGTGCTTATTCTACGTTCATCAACTCTTCTACTCACTGAATCATTGACTCTGGAGTCGCTGACAACACAAATGGCTCTATCTTAGACATTGCTGTAGTTGTCGGTCGAGATGTCGTCCAACATAATGGTTTTGGGGAGAAAATTCCACAACATCAACATTCGAAGAAAAAATGTCATTTTTGAAAATATCGCTCGATATATCAGTATTATGTTAACCCCGAAATCGTCGATTCTTCCCAAGACAGCCAACTCGCTAGTCGCGGCCTGCTCCAGGTTCCTCCTGGAGGTCGCGACGTCTTAGGTTGGGCGGACAGGCTTTTCTGTCCGCCCAGGCCGCGCCTTGTTCCTTTGGTCGGCAGGTGTCGCAGACTACTTTTGCAGTCCGCCCCTGCAGGCCGCGCCCCTTGTCAGCTAAACCGCAGGTTTCTCAACAGGTGCCCCCTTTGCTGGACTCGGATGTCTATGCGCCCAGACCGCCACAACGTCAAGCGACCTGCCTCTAGGCCGCACACCTTCACCAGCGTCGACAACCCTCCAGCTCGCCCCATAGCCAGATTGGCGACCTGACTCCAGGCCGCCAGTCAGCTACCCCAGTTTCCACCTCGCCAACACGCGCGACCTGCCTCGTCAGTCCGGAAGGTCGCCCATTCCTTGTCACCCAGCAGGTGCGGCAAGTTACATTCAATAGTGGCGAACTCCAGTAGCACGGGCAGCCAGCTTCTTCAGTCCGCCTAAGGAGCGCAGACGCTCCGGCTACCCGCAAAGATCAGCGCGCGTCCTGTTCATCACGAGCTGGGCGTACTCGAAGTGCAGTCAAGCCTTCCAGTCCGCCTACATTAATGAAACCCAGCAGTTTCAGCAGCCAGCCGTCTCGTTCAACAGCATAGGCGGACTCAGCTTGTCAGCAGACGCAGACTCCGCAGACTCAGCGGATTCGCTATGCAGCCCGCCATTCCTCAGCCTCCAGCACCCGCTTCTCTCCAGCAGCAGGGTCAACCTCCCTCAACCCGCACAGTCTTGGCACGGGCTCGATCAGTAGTGGCAGACTCCTCCTAGCCCGCCAGGCAGCAGAACCTCCTCAAGGCAGTCCCAGACCGCGCAGCCTCGTGCGGACTCGACGGACTCGGTGGATATCCCTCAGCTCGCACCCTTAGCGCGTGCTCGCTTAATTCAGCAGCGGCGGACTCCGCGGATTCTCCTCGCAGTCTGCCACTCAGCTTCCAGCTCCCGCTTCTCAGCAGCGGGCGGATACTTCCTCAGCCCATACAGTCTTGGCGCGGGCTCGATCAGCTCAGTAGGGGCGTACTCCTCCAAGTTCGCCGTCAGCTGGACCAGTTCCAGAAGCAAGCCCCAGTCCGCGCGGCCTGTTGCGGACTCGGCGGACTCCATCCTCTTCTCGCTCAAGTTACCGTCTCACCGGGGGTAACGTCACCGAAAGCCATTACCTCCTCGGGCCTATAAATAGACCCCCATACCTCTCATTGAGGTCAGGTTGAGACCCCCCAAGGTTCCGAGCTTCACTCAACGCCCACGCTCGAAGACAACCCACAACAAGCTCAAGTGGTCAACCCCTGCGGACTTCTTTTCTCAGTCCTCCGTCCCTCTTCTTCTAACCGCGCGCGGCCTGCCGGCTTCAGTTGCTAGACAACGCGGCCTCCTGTCCTCCCTTAGTCGCGCGGCCTGCCGACCTGGCTCTTCAGTCCGCGCGACCTCTTCTGGCACTCTTTCCTTAGCCGCCAGCTTCCCTTTTGTACCCCTTTATTTGCTTTCTTGTAAAGTGTAATAGCAAGCTGCAATAACTCAATATTAATCAAAGGAAAGCCCATCGCAAGAGTGACATTTAAGTCGCGGCGGGCGAAGTCTGCTGTTGCCGCTACTAGCGGCCCCCTTTCTTCTTCTCAACTCAGCTTAACTCCCTCGGCGTCAACCTGCAAGCACAACCGTCAAAGTAACCGTTTTCTCGACAGCTCCTGATCAACCTCCTCCGCTGATCATCAGCCTTCACGGCTGCTCTCAACAAACCTCTCCTCTATCCCCGCAACCCTCAGACAAGCACTTGCTCCACTCTCGAGCACTCAGAAGCTTGCTCGCTTTCTCTCCATCCCCGCAACCTTCATCATATTCTTCACCTTGCCCGTGCGCTCGAACATTCCTCCGTGTTAACTAGGCGGTGCCGTTTTCGCGCATCAACAACAGCTTGTGCGGTCTGGCGGCTAGGCGACCTCGCGGTTAGGCGGCTTGCAGATCGGCGGCTAGAGCTTAGCATTGGAATAACGGGCAGTCCGCGTGGCTTGGGTTGCGGGCTGGCGACCTGGCAGATTGTGCGGACTCAACAGCAGTAGACTGGCGGCTTGGTGTTTGAGTCCGCGCGGCTTGTGTTTGACTTGTCTTGTATTTGTAGTCTCTGCTTTCCCTGTGGTGGTTTTGGTGAATCATGTCTTGCCATGTATGTCTCGCGTTGTAAAGAAGATTGCTGTTAATCAATAAAGACTCTTGTTGCTATATGTGTTTCTGGTTGTGACTGAATTAAGTTGAGATAACTCCTGGTCACTCCAAGGCCCGAGAAATTTCAACATGGTATCAGAGCTGGTTTGGAGTGGATAAACAGTGTTCGACTGAAGTGGTTGTTGCTCTTGTGAAGAGGGAACCAGTGGTAGAACCATGACAGTGGAAGATACAAGTGGTCTTGGAATTGATCTCTTTACAGAGATGAACTTTGATAGGTGGAAGTCTTGTATGGAGAGCTTTCTTCTTGACGAGGACCTTTGGGAGGTAGTATACGGAGCAGAAAGATAAGAAGCTACTGCTGGCAATGCTGAAGAGATCAGAGCTTGAAAGGAGACAAATGCGAAAGCGAAGTCTATTCTCAAGCAGGTGATCTCATCGGAGCTCTTGGACCACATCAGTGGATGTCGGTCAGCTGCGGAGGTTTGGACTTCCCTTGATGGGTTGTTCAGGAAGGAGGTGAAGGTTGCTGCGGAGGATGATCCTTCTACTTCATATTAGCAATAGAGGAGTGTTTATCCTAGACGTGATGGGAAGAGGAAGGAAGGACCAAGGTGCTATAAATGCAAGCAGCATGGTCACCTCAGAAAGGAGTGCAAGGTTGTTTTGCTCTCGGCGAACGTTGCTCATGTTGCGAGTAAGGAGAAGAACTTAGTTGGGTCATCAACAAGTTCAGGTGCAGATCGGATGAAGGCCAGTGATAGTGCAACTATCTGACATGAAAGACTGAGGAATGTAGGGATGGACAAGCTGAAAGCAATGACGGAAAGAAGACTCGTGAGAGGCTTGCCTAGATTGTCATCCTATGGCGATGGTCAAGGATGTGCGGGATGTCAGTATGGTGAAGCTTATCGCTTTACAGTTGATAAAACACAGTCTGGATGTAAAACACCTTTGGAGGTTGTCCATTGTGATCTGGTTGGACCGACCGTCACCCCCAGTCTTGGAGGCAGCAGGTACATGTTGATATTGATTGATGAGTATTTGAGGTATACATGGGTATACTTCATAAAAGAGAAGTCGAACATGTTCCGCTTGTTTGTGGAGTTCAAGAAACTTGTGGAAGGCCAGCTAGGCCTGCAGATCAAGAAGTTGAGGACAAGCATCAGTGGTGAGTTTGACTCAACCGAGTTCTCGAACTTTTGCAGAAAGCATGAGTTCCGAAGGGAGTTTTCTTGTGGACATATTTCACAACAAGGTAGTGTTGCAGTTCGGATGATCCGTCCGTTGACGGAGACCTGCAAGTGTTGACTTCAGTGCAAATGCATTACTAAGGCCTTTTGGGCGGAAGGGATGGCCTGTGCGGCACATGTCATCAATCGGATGCCTCTTAGTCCGATCAATGTGAAGACTCCATATGAGCTGATGTTTGAGGTGAAGCCCAGTGTAAAACACCTACGGTGTTTGGATCTACCTGCTACGTACACGCTCCGGATGCTCTCAAGACGATGCTAGTCTTTATTGGGTATGATGAGCAGAGGAGAAGATGGAGGTGTATGTATCCTGCGACGAAGAGGCTCATCGTGTCGAGAGACGTTGTCTTCGATGAGCTGACGTCGTATTGGGATAGCTCATATGTGGAGCTAGAGATGAGCAGGTCAGATGGTGGGTTGAAGGAGGCTGCTGCTAAGGATCAGTTGGAGCTGCCTGAGTCACCAGGAGCTCCAGGTTGTTCTAGCTTCGGGGCAAATGGCGTCAGGGTAAGGAAGCAGGGGGAGCGATGCTCCAGGTGCTTCTGGCTCAAAGACGGAGGCTTCTAGGTTCGAGAAGCAAGGGAAGCGATGTTCCAGGTAGTTCTTGTTTGAGAGCGGAGGCTTCTAGTTCAGGTAATAAGGGGAGCGTTGCTCCAGGTGCTTCTGGTTCCAGTACGGTGGCGTCTTGTTCAGTAAGCAAGGGGAGCATTGTTCCGTGTTTGCCCGAGAACGAAGCTGGTTCAGGAGGAGCATCGGAGGTGGTTAGCCATGATCAGATTCTTCGGAGATCGAAGAGGATCAGTAACCCACCGACTCGATATAGCGAAGGGAACACGACGAGCTTGGTCCTATGTTTCCTTGCAAGCCCTCAGGTCGAGCGAGTACCTTCTAGCTGTGATGACCCCACTAGAATCAGGGAGGTGGATGACACCAAAACTGAGGAGGTGACTACTCTAAAAGGTAACGAGGCTTGGGCCCTTGTGACCAAGGTTGTTGGTGATACTCCTGTGATGCATGAGTGGAGGTTGAAGCTGAAGAAGAAGGCAGAGGGGAGCATGACTCCTTTTGGGAGATGCTGGAGGGATCCCTCATGGTACAGGATATGCGGGGAGAGGACTATGTTTTGGACATCTCCTCGAAGGCGCTATCGGAGGGACCAGGTGCAAGGTTACGGGAGCTGCTGGAGTTGTTCACCACTTCTCACTTCAAGGGGGAGTGTTGAAAATTGTGAAGTGAAAGTGGGTGAATGGAGGACTTAGGCAACCTATCCGCGCGGACTACGCGGACAGGGTTGGCAGACAGCTAGTTCGGCGGGGCTGGTGCAGACAGCTTGTTCTGTGGCGGCCTGGGCGGTCTGTTCGCGCGGACTACGCGGACAGCAGCTGCGGTTAGCCAGGCCGGCTTATGCTCTGCAAGCAGTTGGATCCCAGAAGGTAACCGGGCGGATAACGACTCTATCCGTGGAGTCCGGCAAGAAACGGACTGGAGAACTGGAGCTCGACAGACCGACTTGGCAGAAGCCTTGGTCTTGCTCTGGTGAAGCGGCAAGTGAAAGCCGCGGAGATCGCCAGTCAGTGCGGACAGGTGCTGGAGGTCGCCGGGTTTGGCGGACTGTTTCCAGTGTCCGCCAGTAAGTGCGGACTGGCCCTTGTGGCCAGTGGTGTAGACTTGGTTGGTTCTGAACCAGGTCCAGGCTTGGCTCAGTCCGGGGAGATCGCGCAGTGGATTGCGGACTGCGACTCAGTCCGCCAAGCTCGGCAGAAGTGCTGTGTGCCTTGGTTGCGAGTTTGGGAAATGCGGATTGGAGTTGCGTCCGCAACTGTGTGCGGATTGGAGCTAGGTCCGCTGAGTCCGACAGCTGCCTTGCTGGCATGGTCGTGGACTCAGGTTAAGCGGACTGGAGCAGTCTGCGGGATATGCAGACTGGAGCAGTCTGCGGGATATGCGGACTGGAGCAGTCTGCGGGATATGCGGACTGGAGGTGTCCGCAGTATAAGCGGACTGGAGCTGTCCGCAGTATAAGCGGACTGGAATTGTGTCCGCTGAGTCCGGCAGTTGCCTTGGTGGAGATGCTGTGAGCTCGAGATAAGCAGACTGGAGCTGTGTCCGCGGATAGGCGGACAGTTGTTGCAGAGTTTGGCTGTGGCGGTCTTGGCTTGGCCTTTGGCGACAAGGCAGACTGATGTTGCTTTCCGGCCATGGTGAAGCCTTGGCGTTGGCTTGTCCTTTGGCGACAAGGCGGACTAGTGTTGCTGTCCGGCCTTGGTGAAGCTTTGGCGTTGGCTTGGCTTTTGGCAACAAGGCGGACTGGCGATGTGTCCGGCCTTGGTGAATCCTTGGCGTTGGCTTGGCCTTTTGGCGACAAGGCGGACTGGCGATGTGTCCGGCCTTGGTGATGCATTGGCGGACTGGCTATCCTGCACAGGTAGCAGCAGACTGGAGTGTATCCGCGGGTTTTGCGGACACGTGTTTTTGCTGCGGGATGTGGCGGTAATCCTTTCGGCTATGGCGGTGACCATACTCCTCACCGTGCCTATAAATAGGACTCATGTCACATCAGTAATAAAGAACCTACGAGAGCGAATGAACAGTAAGTGAGCTCGCGATAAGTTGCTGCGGACTGACTTTTGGTGCCCGCGCGATTTGATAGAGTTGACCGGTTTGTGCTGTGCAGGTTGTGCGGATAGCGCTGGAAAGTCAGGACTTGACTTTGCTTACGGTCAGGGACAGTGCGGACTCTGCGGTTAAGCAACATGCGGTAAACAGCAGGTCGCGGACAACGACCAGACGGTTTTCTCTTTGGCAACTTGGTTCGGGGTTCGATAAGTCGCCTGCTTCAAGCGGACTGTTCTATTCGACATCGCAGCTTGTGCGGTCTGGCGGCTAGGCGACCCCGCGGTTAGGAGGCTTGCAGATCGGTGGCTAGAGCTTAGCATTGGAACAACGGACAGTCCGCACGACTTGGGTTGCGGGCTGACGACCTGGCAGATTGTGCAGACTCAACAACAGTAGACCGGCGGCTTGGTGGTTGAGTCCGTGCGGCTTGTGTTTGACTTGTCTTGTATTTGTAGTCTCTGCTTTCCCTGTGGTGGTTTTGGTGAATCATGTCTTGCCATGTATGTCTCGCGTTCTAAAAAAGATTGTTGTTAATCAATAAAGACTTTGTTGCTGCATGTGTTTCTGATTGTGACTGACTTAAGTTGAGATAACCCCTGCTCACTCCAAGGTCCTGGAAATTTCAACATCATCATGCAGGCCGACAACACATGAGAGTAGAAAAGAAGCTTCGCTTGGCCTTCGAGGGCCGGCTTAACACAAAGGGCTTCAGCCGGCTACTTTCCGCTTGACTCCCCAGCACCTGCATAATGACAATCCACAACGATATGAAAAACAAGATAACGGTCAACATTAGCTGACTAAATTATAACGATCCCGTCCCACATTCGGGGGGGGGGGGGAGGGGGGTTCTCCTTCCCTGCAGGTAAAGAACATGTACATATAATGACAATAGAACATGCAATTTAAGCAGCATTCATCACAGACGTTAGAACGGACGGCCACACGCCCCGTGCATTCTGGGCACATTATCGGTGTACCAGAATTTCCCAGGGTCCCACCACCGAACTCATTGATGGTTCAACATTCTTTTGAGCATTACTCGTCTTTCCGACCCGAGGCCTAAGACTCCTCCTTATGGCTACGACAAAGTCAAAGGCGATCACCATGATCCAACTCAATGACTCACTCCAAGTCGAACGGTATAGGGTTGAGTACAGTTCTGCTCTTTCCCGTTGCTCAAATCGTCGGGCGCAACGGGCCATGATGTGGGTCAGTCTCCCCTTTCCCATTCACAACAATACATAACCATATTATGTTCCAAGGCTGACTCTCACAGCCACTATAACGGAACACTCTAAGCTCTTATCTAAACATACAGGCCCCCTGGTCTCCACGAGATAGGCCTCCCAAATCTCACTGGGAGTTACCGCCGACGGTAGCGCTACTGCCGCGCGATAGGGGACAGAACACGCATTCTTCCCCAGAACTGGGTATTTTCCTGGAGGCCATCTCCAGTACTCTCTTTGCAGCGACCTGCATACCCCGCGACTCTGAAACTACTCGTTTAACCACGGAGTCTTCTTCGACATGCAAATCAACAAGATAACCATCACCAATCCAGACCAACCCGTTCGGATGGACTTCACAAAGCATGCTTATTCCATACTTGGATTCCAGATTCTAAATTCAAAGGTAATGGGGATACAACCGATCAACCCGTCGGGAGAATCGCTTCCACGTGCTCATGGAGTGTCTACCCTCACATGCCAAAACAAAAGACTTCACATGTGCAAGGAGGAGGATCGTTACTCTTGACGTTTGTTTCGGCGCCATGGAAGAAAAACTAGCCGGATGAAAGCGACCACAACGGACTCGCCTCCGCAGATCTGAACTCGGCTCGTGCCTCGTAGCTCCGACGCTCTAACAATGGCAGAATCTCCTTCTCCTTCCTCTTCCTTGTTCTCCCCTCTCTCTACCTCTTAGAAAGAGAATGGCTTAGGTTAGAATGCGAAATAACTCCCCATCCACGTACTTTAACCATCAGAAAACACAGCCCACCGTCGTATTGCGACGAACGGCCTTGATTCAAAACCTTTCTCTGTAAAGAGCGCTACCGTTGTGCGGTAAGAAGGTACCGCCACGCAGTAGCCCCAATCGGTGGCTTCTCCGGCAAGCCCCTGTTCAAATTCTCCAATCACACGCCGACACGTAGCCACGCCGTAACTGTCGCGCTATCGCAGCGCGGTACCACACTACCGCCGAGCGGTATGTGAAGCGTCATGTCATTAAAACTCTTACGACGAACAGTCACTACCGCCGCGCGGTATCGCTACCGCCGCACGGTATCGCTACAGCCGCGCGGTATCGCTACCGCCGCGCCGTAGCTCGCAGATAGCTACGACGATTAAATCGGCCACGCTACCGCCGACGCTAGTACTACCGCCTGGCGGCTACCGCCAGAGAGCTATACCTGGTGAAAACTAGGGCGTTACAAATGCACTGAGATGGTGTGGTCACTCAGAGAAGGCCTATGGGTCTCGGGAGAGGAAAAATTTCAATTAGAAAGGAATGTTGTGGGTTGACATTGTTAGAAAGGCATTTTTGTGTAAACCAGGATCTCCTGATAAAATCTCTATGAATATTTTTGAAGTAATGTCCTGGGTGATTTTGAGCAAGAAGACAGATTCGGCACATGTGCTGTTTATGAAGATTCTTGGAAGGATACTATCCTGTATGGTCGTTATATCAAGATGACATGGAGTTTGTATCGTCGTAAATCAAAACGACATACTTTCGATAAACAGTCAATCAAGTATATTGGATCTTGTAATCATAACCATTGAATCTTGATTCAATTTCTTAAATTTACTTAACCAGGTACGTGCCTCTTGATATTTCAAAATAGAATATATAAATAGGTTAATTGTTTAAACCTAGAGTACAAACTACATTTACCCTAAGACGTCACGATGAGATCGTCTTTCTCAAGTGCTTGCGACGATGAAGTTCAGAAATTTCTTTGCTCTGTGAAGATGGACCCCAAGAAAGGTGAAGATTCCTTCAATGTTGGTTGGGAACTTGTCAGAGGAGGATTCAACAGTGCCGATGAGGAAATCGAGACAGTAATTGCCTTGCTGACAACTTCAGGCTTAGAGTATGTTCTTTCTGAAGCCACAGTAAATATGCACAGAGAGGTACTGGAATTTATTCCAAAGCATGGTTAAGTTTATCAAGAAACACCATCAAAGCCAAAAAAAATGTTGAGACAAAGGTAAAGGTCAGTGCCAAAAGCTTGGCAAAGGTATTGCACATGCCTAGGTTTAGCATGGATGTGGGAGAAGATGAAGCCTCTGATTGGGACTTTAGTGATGCACTGAGATGGTATGGTCACTCAGAGAAGATCAATGGGTTTCTGGAGAGAAAAAAATTCAATTAGAAAGGGAAGATATTGGCTGGCATTGTTTGAAAGGCATTCCTATGTAAACCAGGATCTCTTGACAGAATCTCTAGGAATATGTTTGAAGTAATGTCCAGGGTGATTCTGAGCAAGAAGACAGATTAGGCACATGTTCTGTTTATGAAGATTCTTGGAAGGATACTGGCCTTGTATCTGTTGAATACCATTCCTGATCAGCTAGATGAAAAGTTGGGAGCCCCAATTCAGTACATGAAGAAAATTGACATCAAGGTAATGGGAAGTTGAGAAAAAGTTCTCTCAAGGTTTCCAAAGAGTCAGAAGGCTAAGAGTTCAGGAAAAGGGAAGAAAGTTACTGAGTCAGAATCTGGTTCAGAAGAAAGCTCATCTGAGACCATTGAGCCAAATGTTGACCCAAACCCTGCAAACACTGAGGGGGAGGAAATTCAAAGAATTATTTCTGAACCCACATCAGAACAATTGGCAGTGCCTGTGGTCGCGGATGTGCCCCAGCCTAAAGAACATATTACTATAAAAGTGACAGTTGTTGAAGCAATCATCAATGAATTTATTGCAGACATAAACACTGCTACATAAAGAAGTGTTCCAGTTGAGGTGGGAGTCTCTAAGGGAGCTCTATGCCCAAGATACTAAGTTTTTAAGTCAAGAAGCTGCTGACATTTTGGGGGGAGTCTCACATTGAGCTCCCGGTTCTAGATGTGGAAAAAATAACTACTACTTTAGGGGTTGAGGAAGTCTCTCTCTTGGTTGACTGCCCAAAAGGACTAAGAGGACCTTTTCACCAAGAAAAGATGATCCCAGTCTTGAGGGACGGGACCACCAAGGCCATCAAGAATCAGTGGCAATGGTTGATGAACAAGTGTTGGAATGTCTATGCCGAGACATTGTATTTTACAAAGGCCCAGTGGTTCATACAGAAAATTTCAGTTCAACTAATGAGCTTGCCTCAGATTCCCCTGATTCTATGTAGGATGATGATAACATGATTGAAAATCTGAAGAAAAAAGCAGTGAAAGAACCAAAAGCTCCTACCACCTCCAGGGAAAATGTCACTGAAGAATCTTCAAGTTCCGTTATAAGTTTGATTTGGGTTCTGCTGGGTGAGCAGAGAAGATACTTTGGAAACCATGTGTCAAAAGCTATTAAGTGAAGGATGATCTAATGGCAGAAATAAACATCATTAAATAAAACATGAATGATGTCAGTAGTCAAATAATAAGCTGATTTACAAGAGCAGCTCAAGCTGTAGATTGAAATCAAAGAGCTCTTTATGCTCTTGATAACAACATCATTGAGATCTATCAGGCAAGCAGGCAAAATCTGTGAAGTGCTATAGCACATGTGGATAACAGCATTACCTTCAGCACAAATGCAATCCTCAAAAATTAAGTAGACATTAATCAAAATCGTACCTGTAGAATTGAGGATAGCAAGGCTGAACTTCATCATACTGTATTTGAAGAAGTCAAAAAAGGAGAAAGTGTGGGTGCTGACCAGGCAATATTGGTTCTCCAGGGAATTCGCCATGCCCTCAATCTTCCTCTTATTTACTACTCAGAAGAATCAACTGTAGAAGATCAAGCTCACAGAAGGAAGAGATCAGATTACAAATCAGATTACTCTGAGGATGATGTGCAACATATTGCAGAGTTAAGAAGCCACAGGGAAAGGCAAAGGGAATTACTGACACCTGAGAAGTTTATGGCCAAGAGGAAGAGAGAGGAAGAGAGATTCACTTATCCAAATTTTGAGGTTTTGAGCCCTAAATCAAAAAATATTATCATAAATATATGGATAAATTATGGGAACAGTGGAAAGGATATAGACAAGATCTATCCTTCAGCAGAATGATACAAGTATCGGCAACTTGATACAAAGAGAATGAAATATTTTAGGGACAACAGAAATTATCCTAATCCTCCTAAACCTCCCTCCAAATACTTTCCCATGCCATTCAGTTATTTTGCAAGACAGAGGCAAAAGGAGAAAGATGCTCGAAAGAAAAAAGCTCCTTGAAGAAAGATGAAATCCTGATGGGCTAAATGCAAATATAGTTCAATTACCTGTTAAAAACAATTAACTGCAATTTTTATATAAAATTTTGTAGGTTACTCTAATCTCTGTGAATGCTATTGTGATTCAGTTTTTTTTGTTGATCATGCTTATTATTTTTTTGTATTTTATCATTGATTAAGGTTATGACTTCTTTAAATAGAAGGTGATTGTTGGGAACCTTGCACACAGTGTTTCTGATTTATAGAAGTCATGAAGTCAATGATAAATTCACATTGTATTTGATGATCATCTTGTTTGACATGTGTAAGATTGTTATAACATCATATAATTCATTCTCACTAAGTCAAAAGATCAGTAAATATTAAAGGGATAATTAATTCACAGAATTAATCTAAGTATTATATTTTTGTGACAAGCTAAGAATATTGTCGGGATCATCCCAACATCGTTGTGAAGACACACTATCTTAGTTAAACCATCTTAACAAGGAAGAGAAGAAATATAGTTGTGATAATAGTCAATATAAGACGATATCGTTGTGACAAGGATAAGTTATATACTTGTATTGTTGTGCCCTTCATTGAAGAAAAAATCACACTAAGCCAATTGTCGCCAAGATCAAGTGAATTATCGTCGAGAAGCCCCCACGACAAATCAAAAGTATGTTGAGTTGAGAATGACCAAGTCCATATTGTCATGATATTGCTGCCCTGTTGCCCAAGCAAACAAAGAATCTAAAGACTTAGTATTAGCGTCATGACAAATTGAAATGTTGTCGTGAAAAGATAACAGATCGTCATGAAGACCACACACATCATTGAGAAGAAGATTTATCGTCATGATAGTCAACACTTTGACAGAAGTGGTCACAAAGTTTTTGAATGACTTGTATCGTCATGAAGAAATGAATTACCGTCGAGACAGAATAAAATATCATCGAGACAATATGAATATCATCATGACAGTTCAAAGTCGCTGAAATTCAAAGTTTGTCGCCACTGTTTGTTCCAATCAAATCAAAGCTTTAAGGAAAAGTTGATCTTACATAAAGTATACTTAGTTTAGACCGTTAAGGGTTGACTCTCTTATAAATACAAATGAGATATGAGATATAGAATAGTAATTTTCTTCAAGAGCAGCTCCAACAACCAACTTTGAGAAAAGAACTACTTTCAGAAGGAGCTAATCACAACAATAAAATCATTCAGTGCTCCTGGCCTTGCTCATGATCATTCTGGTTCAAATCTTTCAAGAGCAAAGAAGTTCTCTAGTTACAAGGTTCTGTACAGTTCCTATTCTCCAAAGAAGTTCCAGTAAAGAACTGTTGTTGATTCAATAGAGGTTTTTTCTCATCAAATCCTAAGAAGACTCAACTCTCTCAAGACATATTTTTATTGAGCCTATACTTGTTGTTACAAACCATTAAACCATCTTCTGCTGTAAGATCTACCTGAGATCTAAGGTAAGGTTCAAGGGTGAACCTGAGGTAGGGT
Organism: Platanthera guangdongensis; assembly: GCA_039583875.1. Lineage (NCBI taxonomy): Eukaryota > Viridiplantae > Streptophyta > Magnoliopsida > Asparagales > Orchidaceae > Platanthera > Platanthera guangdongensis. The sequence goes on from CM077167.1 coordinate 126,886,281, forward strand.
TTTGTTATAAAGTTGAGGTAGGATTTTGGGACAAAATCTGAGTTGTAGGATCCTGTGGTTGGATCTGAAGCAGGGAACTTGCTTTTGTTTCTGAGGTAGGAGTTTTGGACTCTGAGCGTTAAGATCTGAAGGATCTGAGTTTTTGGTGAAGTTTGCCTAGGCTAGCACACTGCTAGATAGTTGGAAGGGGAAGTAGATGAACCTATCTTGGGGAACCACTATAAATTTTTGTGTACTCTGTGTGGTGTGTTTTTTTTCCTGTGCTAGATCTCTAGATAAATTACTAAATCCATAAAAAGGCACAAACACCTATTCAACCCTCCCCCTCTAGGTGATTAAACTATCCTTAACTTACAAATACAATATAATTCAACTCTCCCCCTCTAGATGAGAGTATATGTCGATTATTCCCATGTTGGATATGCTATCAGTAAAGATGTCACAACTCAAATCATTGGTGAAGCTGTCTACCAGCTGATATTGAGATTGAATGAAAGGAGTGCAGATGTTGTCTTTTTCCAGGTGGTCTTTGATAAAGTGTTTATCGATCTCAACATGCTTTGTTCGATCATACTGAAAAAGATTACGAGCAATGCTAGTAGCAGTTTTATTGTCACAGTATAGTTGTATGGGCTTCCTATCTTGTAGCACTAAATGATGCATTAGAGATTTTAGACAGAGACCTTCGCATACCCCATGTGACATTACTATGTATTCTGCTTTCTCTAACAAAGGAGCAATATCCGGTGGTTGACTTTCTGTTGTATTGGTTTCTAGTCCAATCAACATCTTTATAGACTTCAACATTCAAATGTCCGTTCCAAGATAATAGGAGTCCTTGACCAGGAGATTTCTTTAGGTACCGTAACACTCTTATAGCGGCTTCCTGATGTCTTACTCTGGGAGAATGCATATATCTGCTAAGGATCCCAAAATGTGAAATATCAGTACAAATGTGTGGGGTAGATTAACCTTCCCACCATTCTTTGATAACTGGAGGAGTTCACCTTCTCACCATCCTCGTCTTCATCAATTTTACAGTGTGCTTCAATGGAGTATCTGCCGGAGCACAACCAAGCATCATTGTTTTCTTTAGTAGATCCAAGATGTTTTTTTGAGAAATGAAGATTCCACTGGCAAACCGTGCAACTTCAATTCGTAAGACATATTTTAACTTTTCTAGGTCCTTGACTTCGAACTCCTGGCATAGACGTGTTTCAACTTTGTGATTTTTTCCAAATCATTTCTCGTGTTGATATCATCGACATAGACTATGAGAACCACCACCTTCTCTGCATTTCTCTTAACAAAGAGGGTATGATTGGAGTGACCCTATTTGTATCGCAATAAGGTTATGGCCATTTGGAATTTTCCAAACGAAGTCCTGGGAGATTGCTTCAACCAGTAGAGAAATTTCTAGATTTGACAGACTTTCCTTTCTGCCCCTTGCTTCAAGAAATTTGGCAAAAACTTCATTTTTACCTCTTCTTCAAGATCTCCATGCAAGAAGTCATTTTAACATCCATTTGCCGGAGATCCCAACCATGGAATGTAGTGTATGATAAAATAATACGATTAAAGTTCGTTTTGGCAACTGACACAAATGTCTCATGATAATCCACACAAGGGGTTTGAGTATATCTCAGAGCAACATGACGTCCCTTGTATATCTCTACTACATCTGTTTGATTCTACTTGACAAAAAATACCCACATGGAGACAACAAGATTCTTTACAGATGAGAGATATGATAGAGTCTAGGTCTGGTTCTTCTCCAATGTAGACATCTTCTCTTCCATTGCCTTTCTCCATTTTGGTATATTTATTGCTTCCCGCCAAGTGTTAGGAATACAAGCAGAAGCCAGAGAGGAGATGAAGGCTCTCTGTGTCTATGTCAGATTGTAATATGACATATAATTTGCAATTGAGTAAGTATGAATGGTGGACTTACATTTCCAATGAATGAGAGGTTAACAGAGGTCTTCATCATAGTATGGTTCAGAAGAGTGTATCTACTATGGTGGAATGACAGGGGTTTTTATCACCTTAAATCAACATTACATCTCTAATAGACCGGAGGAAGAGGAGAAATAAGATTTGGAACAAAACCTGGACTATAGGATGCACATGAGTGGATACGGTAGTTGGATCCTCAGTAGGAGTAGTTAGCTCCTCAGCAGTTGTAATTGGATCCACAGTATGAGTAGTTGAATCCGCAATAGGAGTTGAAATATTTTGAAGGATTGGAAAGGAAAAAGTTGGAATGACGTCGACATCGGTGTCCTGCTCCTGACGTGAGCCAAAGAAAATTTCCCCTTCACGGAACGTCACGCCCATGGTACAAAAGAAATGGAGAGAGGCAAGATGTTAACATAGGTAGCCCTTCATAGTGGAGGAGCCAATAAAACACATTTAAGTGAACGAGCATCTAATTTATCACAAGTGTATTGATGAATGAGCATACACATCCGAACACACACGAAGGTAAATGAGAAGTGTTGATAACACATTTGGTGGATAATCAGGATAAAGGGGAGGTATATTATAATGTACTGGAGGGAAGACGATTAATGAGGTATGTAGTCATGCCACTAATAGAGAGTAAATTGTGTGGAAATATAGGAATATGCTATGACGATAGAAGAGAAAGAGACATTAGCTATGATGACTTTATCACCTCCCAAAACAGGGGTTTATGAGGTAAAACTTGATGACGCCCCCGTCATATGATCGATAGCACCAGGGTCGATGTTCCACTCGGTCGGGACAACATAATCAAATTGTGCACTGGGTGCCCTAGAAGTGGCAAATACAACGATAGAAGAGGTGCTAGGAGATCGAAGGAGGCGAGATAGCAACACGATCTTTAGTTGAAAAACATCGTGACAAAGCTTCTCAAGACGGAGTCTGCCGGTTCATATTCTGAAAACCTTATATCTAGGTTTTCTTCGAGCTCCATCCCGCACTTTCAGTCGAATGGAGTCTGCCGGTTCATATTCTGAAAACCTTATATCTAGGTTTTCTTCGAGCTCTGTCCCACACTTTCAGTTCCCTTGCACTTGATCTTTGTTTTTCTCTTGCAGGTGCACTCATGGCGATTCTGACGAGCGCTCTCTCCACAATGAAATTTGATATGAGTTTTGATATTGATTTCGACTCATTTCAGCATACTGACCCAATCTATGTGGAAATTCTGAAGTTATTTGAAGATCAAAATCTGAAGCAGTTTATGACCCGCCGCATCAAGATTGCAATGACTGAAATAATGGAATGGGTCTTTACATCCTCAACATCTGAAGACAATATGACGGGAATAATTTCTGGTAACAACATTTCCCTTTCCCCTACTGTACTAAACGAAGTTTTCGTTTTACTGAATGGTGAAGAAGAGATAGAAATAGACACTGAGGACTATAACAATACGCTGATCAAAATGGGTCATTCTGGAGATAACCCATACAAGCTGCTGAAGAAGAACTTGTCTGCTGAGTACAATTTATTAGCAGATGTAGTCAGGAAGGTGCTGCTGGGCAAACATACAGCACACGACTACATCACCAGACACCAGTTCTTGGTGATTGGTGTCTTGGTTGAAAAGAAAAGTGTAAACTGGGGAAAGTTATTGTTTGACATGATTAAAAAGAAGAATAATAAGAAAGAGGTATGTTTTGGACGAGTTTTGGGGATATTTCTGCAAGACAAGACATCTGAACATCTGGTTTCCACAACAGTGTTCATCAATGCCTCCAAAAGGCTAACCTCTGCCCTGTTTGGCAGATGGGAGAGGAGAATCACAAAGCCATCCCAGGCTTCCTCCTCCTACCAGGCCTTCTGAGGGCACTAGGGCTGTAACAACCACTCCCCACCCTAGTGTTGAAGAAGTTTCTCCTCCACCACCTCCTTCAAGAACATCTCTTCCAACAATAACTCCTCCATCTCCCCAGCCATCTTCACCTCCTCCTCTGCAACCACCAGCTATATCAATTCCTTCATCAACACATCTGCCAACACCCATTCAATCTCCACAATATATCACACCTCCTCAGTCTCCACTACCATCCCACCTACAGGACATAAACACTGAAACATTCTTATCATCCCTCACCTTTAATCTGCTCACCTTCTTACCATCTACACCCACCTCACCTATCCATGACATTCCCAGTCCATCACCATCCCCTCCTGCATCATCTCCACAGGATGACATCATACCAAATGTCACTCCTTCTGCTCCTCCATTTGTATCTACTCAAACTCCACCTGAGTTTATGGATACAGCTTCTCCCTCTCCGTCCACCATCCTGGAGCACATCACTCCAGTGATTAGGACACTTATAGCAGAGACTATTACACCTCTTGCAAATTCCATTTCTTCTCTTGCTTCCATCATTGCTGCTTCATCTGTCCCTACTTCTTCTCCTAGGGGCCTGATTCCAGCTACCACTGAAATCAGGCAGGGGGAGATGCTCAGTGAAGAAGCAACTCCAGTTTCAGCAGCAGCAGCAGAAACAATACAAATATCTATATGCTTACAGATACAACAGTTAAAGATATTGATATGCTCCGCACAGATACAACTATAGAGACTACAAAAATAATAACTGTTGGTGATTGCATTGTCAATTCCACAGTTGATCTCTTCAGCTTGTTAAATTATTTTGATAAAATCTATTTAAATTCTCTTCCAGTTGTCTGTCTAAAGCCCTCCTTGGCTATTGTACCATATACAACACCAATAAGTCCCACAGTTGCCAAGCAACTTAAGGACAGTTTTGCAGTTACTGAGAGTCAAACAATATCAGCTCCCAATGATATTTCTTCTCTAGAGGCTGTCTCAGCTCCCACTTATAAGATGGATGACGGTCCTCTTCCTGATTTGGATGAGATAATCATGGCAGATATAGAAGCAAAAAATGTATCAGTTGCTGAACCTATTCCTGAAACAGTTGCTCCAGCTCCAGAACCTCAAACACAGGCTCAGGCTGAAAAGTGAATTGACAAAGATCTTCTGAAAGCTCTGGATGACTTATATGATAATACTCAGAGATCCTCTTCTGATAAAGATGATGATGATAATGATGATTCTGATGATAGTCCCTCTGTCAAGAAGAAAGTTTCAAAGAAAAGAAAGACTCCTCCAGTTGCTGCTCCCAAGCCAAATCCCACACATGACACACCTTATTATATTCTACAGAAAATCACTCCATACCCTGGGATGCCAGCTTGGATGTGGCTTTCTAAAAATGAGCAGAAAGCAAAGAAGAAAAGTAGGAGATATTCTCCTCCTCTTCAGAGGCACAAGAAAGGTCCTCCTCCTCCACCTACTGCTGGTGCTTCAGGCAACACTTCTCAGAGGCCTACCTCATATGCTCAAACCTACCACAGACATCAAGGTAGATCCTCATCATATCAAGGAAGCAGCCAACAGAGGTACTCTTCTAGCAAACAACAACATCAACAACCTCAACAACAGCAGCAACAACAACAACCTCAACAACAACAACAACAACAACATTCTACACAACAGCAACAACAAGCTCCTGAACCACAAAAAGCTGACAGTCCTAAAAGGCCAGAGTCTCCACCTATACCATTTGTGGATCCAGAGACAGAAACAACTTCTAGAATGGTCAGGTTCCAGGAACTTGTTGGACTTTCATTGATAAACAAAGCTAAAGCTGAAGGAAAAGATCCATCACAATATTCCACTATGCCTAAATACATAAAGGAAGAGCTAAACAGCTATGAAAAAGCTAATAAATTCTTTAATGTAGATGCTTACATGAATTTACATCTAGAGGCTGTTGTTCCTAGAGCTACATCTCTGAATATTATTGGAGCTGCTGATATGACAATGTCCAAGAAGCAAGCAGCTAATTCCAATAGATAAATCAAGTTTACACAGCCTGCTGAGCAGGAGAAAGATGACAAACTAAAGGAGAAGCTGAAGAAAAAGAAATGATATATATTTTGTTTAGTTTCTGTTGGTCTAAAACTCTTTACTTATTTTCTGTCACAAAGCTACTTTGTAAATATCTGCTGCATGTTTTAATTTTTCTGCCAGATATATTTCTTCCTGCTTTGTGAATGTTTTCATTTCATTTGTATTAGTGACCTCACCCAAATAGGGGGAGATTTTTGGATCCCTAGTTTGATTTGGGGTAGGTTCACTAACTAGGATATTTGACCCACCATGTATAGCCAGGGTCATGTCATTGTGTCCTAGAGTTTAGGCTAAGTCCCCAGAATCAACCACACATGGATCAGCCAACAGAAGAGATCAGAAGACTCAAAGACTTAGAAGAAAATCAAGTTCAGAAAGTGAGTTCGATGTTCGTCGAACTCAGCTCGACGTTCGTCGTGCTCTGCTCGACGAACTCAGAGTAAATTCTCTGAGTTGAGCTCGACGATATTCGAGCTCAGGTCGACGAATTTTGGAAGTTCAACTTCAACACATTAAGTCCAGAATACTTTCTCTGAACTCAGGTCGACGAAGTTATATTATCAGCTCGACGAACTTGGAGCACAGAATTGGGAAGCTTTTCACAGAAAGCAGTTAGCTAATCTCAGGTCGACGAACATGATTTCTCAGCTCGACGAACTTGGATCTCAGGTCGACGAAATCGTTCTCTGGTCGACTATTCCTGTGCAGTTCCAGACTTGGAAATTTCCCTCATTTTGTCCTTATTTTATAGCAGTAATTCCTGAGTAATTAATGCTTATATTATCTGAATTTAACTGTTAGTGGTATTCATCAGGAATAACACTTGCTGTTTTTAATGGGACAGTTGGGGAAATTCATTAATACAAATATTCTCTCCAGCCGCATTTCATTCTCCAGACAGTCAACATTTAATACAAAGGAATTCAAAATTCAAACAAAATTCGACTGAACATATAAATGAGATTTTCTCTTTCAGTCGACAGTAGAGACAAGAGAACACACAGAGAACAAGACAGAACTGATAATACTCAGAACACAAGAAATCATTCAAGAAAAAGAATTTTGCTATGTCTTCATCAAGTGTTCTTCTTCCAACAAGCTTCCAAGAGACAATCAACTTCAATCTGTCTACAGCTTCCTGGAGAACTTTTTCAAGAAGACCTACTCACCCTGCAAAGCTCTCAATTTTCCTGAACAGAACTTCATCTCAGGGGGAGCTTTGACACCATCAAGGATTCACAAGTCTTCTCTGTTGTTTTGAGAAAAGAGAAGACAACATATAACTTTTATTTGTTTCACCCCACTGTACACAGGGTTCTAGCTCCCTTCAAAAGTTAAACACTTGGTTGCAAGTCTCCTGATCAAAAGACTTATTTTGGTTTTTAGACACCGGATCAAAAGACTGAAGGGTTTTCTAATCTACCTGAAACAGATCTTGTGGTGACAGACACCTGAGCAAAAACCTGATTGGTGACATGACACCTGATCAAAAACCTAAGTGGATTTCTACCAGAGCGGTAAAATAGTGATGTACCCAAGTTTTAGGGGAACCACTATAAAACTCTTGTGTCGTCTGTGATGCTACCTTATTTTTACTGTGTGCTGTTTGCTGAATAGTTTAGCTTTATTTCTGCACTATCTGATTACGCATATAAGTATTAATATTTTAATTCCGCAATAAAAATCTAATAAGATTTTAAAATACTATATTCACCCCCCTCTATAGTTAAACAGTCTAACCCCTCAGGTAGTATTTTTCATACCATCCTTCAGACTTGGATATTCCGAGCCTAGACTTGACCCTTACAAGGAGATAATTGGAATGCCCACACACAGACCCTCGAGCTGCAGCGAGGAGGTTCCGCTATACACCTGGAAATTCTCTGCTCAACTTTCTCTCCCAAAGAGGAAATTGAGCTCGACACCTCAGATGACACAGAGAAAAAACTCAAAATGTGCGAGTCTATGAGGTTGGGTCTGCCTTCTCCGAGATGTTATGGGGTCTTATTTATAAGCATACGTCTCGAGGGTAAAAGAGTCTTTCATGTCCTACGATAACTGCCTCTGCCTTTACAAAATTGCTATTCCTAGACCCATATGGTCTGCGGAAAGCGGTCTCCGTCTTTCCGAGAATACTATTCCCAGACCCTGACGGTCTGCTGATAGTCCAAATACCAAAAACATGTTTTCTACTGACCTGAGCAAGTAGGAGGGTTAAACTGGCCTGTACTCACCTCAGCCTCCTGGCTACGAGAGTGTCTCACTGCCCGGTGGCCGGTTGGATGGGGCTTGCCTCGTCTATTCATTGACAAGTAGTACTCTTGACTGCCCCGTGTCTCCCTGTAGATCGCAGGTTGAGCCCGCTTCTGGCCAGTCACGAGCCGAGTTCAACTTCCGGACTCGCCCACCGCCTAACTGGGTTAGACCCGCTCATTTGGGTCTACTAGGGTATACTTTCCCACTGCTCACTAAATACGCGTTGCACACAATCTTTGTTCTTTGAGAGCTTGCGAGAGGTTGGAAAGAAACGTTCAAGAATTTTTTAGCGAGCACCGGCTGCGGAGCGGATAGGTTGGCGAGTTCGCACACTCCCCCTTTCTATAAATACAGGTGCGATGCTACCCCCATTGATGAAAGAAATGGCTTCAGGGGCACAGGCTGATTGCGCGACTCCCTGGGCGTAAGATGAGAAACTCGTAATGTCCTCAATTTTTGTGTTGGCTTGCGGGCGCTCGGCGAAGCGGCATCGAAAGTGCGGCAAGAAAGGATCCAATAAGAGGAGGAAGACCGTCAATCCTTTTGTCGAGCAGAGACCTTCCCCACTTCCCGTGACGACCGCGAGACGCGAGCTCTCCTAAGAAGAGCCTGAGAGCTCTCTATGTGCTAGACATCCCACCTTTAATCTTCTTAGCCCAGCTGGACTGGTAAAATCAACTCGCCTTCACTTCCTCTGGAGTCTTTGTTGCAAGCACATTGTTTTATGATTTTGCGAATTCAAGAAGTTTGGCGTTAGTTCTGCCGTGATATTGTCCTCACCGAGTCCACCAACAGGAGGTGACCGCAAGAAGGGCGAAGGATTGGTCTCAACTGCGCTCATGCCATCACGCCCCACCATTCTAGGTTAGAAACTTCATTTTTGCAGCGAAACGGGTGCTTACATTTTTTTTCTTATGAACAGTTCATACCTTTACTGATCTCCACACCGATACACAACTGGGCGAAGTGGATACCAAAAGCACGCCCCTTGCCACATCAAAAGTCCAGAGCCCAGCTTCGCCATTTGTCGCTTCTAAACTTCCACCCTCTTCTTAACAGACTGACTCTAGCGAGCTGGCTAGACGAACATCCAGTCGGAAGTCACTGTTGACAATCCTGCCCGGCGAAATCACGTGCCTTGTAAGTGGCCTCAGTCTGTTGAAATCCTTCGTCAAAACCCGCCTTGTCAGTGAGATGAAGATCTAGTGCTTTCGACTGGTATCTACTCGCTTGGCCACACCCTCCAACCTATATTTTTTGCTGACTTCTTTTCCCTTCGCTTTTCAGGGCGTCAACTATCCGCTTCTCCTGGTCAACCTGTATCAATCGGCTCGTTGCCGAGGTCACCTTCTCTCCCGATGACTACTCCTTTGCGGGAACTTCTGGCAAATCCGCAGGCCGGGGATGCTGAGTTTAGGACCCGCCTACTTGCTGTCCTCACGGCCTATGATGCCTTCTTCATGGCCATGCTGCCTGCTGTGGTAAGGCAGTGACTCATCGAAGTGCGGAATCGCGTCGACTAGGCAGAGCAGTTTCGAGATCAGGTCAAGTGTGAAAATGGTTGTATGCGCGCGTTCACAACACGAAAGAGAGGTTGTATGACTTGGAGGTTCGCCAACACTTTACCGAGGAGGAATTTCATAGGCTCGCCCAGGAAGCAGGGACAGTGGGCGAGACGTCTATGCTTGAGGAGCACATTAGGCAAGGAGAGAAACACATTCACAAGCCCAAGAAAATTTTCTTGTTGTCAGGGACATTACTCGGAGGGCTCGTCATCCTCCTTGCCCACGTCGGCGAGGACTCAGACCAATAAGGAATCCTTGATGTACTAGTATTGGTATTTTCAACTACTTTTCTTTCGTTGTACTCACACAATATTATGTTTTGTTTGTGACCAATGAAAATTTGTTTAATTGTGTGTATTTGCCTCATGTTTTTCTGAAACTTTATTTTGTCATCGATGCGCAGCGTTGCAGGCTTGCGCGCGAGTACGCTACTTGCCGTGTGAGTTTCCCTTGGGACCTTAGGCTGTAAATAGATGGTTACGATGGGTGAGGAGAACACTTTCTGCACTCAAATCTTCCCTCGCTTTTTCTTCTCCTCGACTTGTGTACTCGTCCGCCTCTCTTACTATGGGTCGCAAGATCAAAGGCGAGGAGGGGCGGACAAATTGTGTCGCCAACTTCAGGGAACATAACTTCCCCAGCTTACAGAACTCTGTGGTTGAGTTCACCTTATTCGAAGCCCGCCTTCTTCCTGAGGGTTTTACGGCGAGGCGCCCCGCTTTTAGCTAGCAAATCAATTCTTTCTTTCAAGATGAACTTGCACCTCCCCTACTGGATGGAGGATGAGGGGCCAAACAATGACTCCTTCAACGTCCTCTACGGTCTCTATGGATGAGATTATGCGAAAGCGCAAGCCAATACTCCGATCCGCGGGTTGGCTAATCGCGGTAGCCGGTCTATCCTCCGCTCCACAGAGCTATTCCATCAGACCGCAAGGCATGGTCTCACCTTGAATCGGAAACTCCGTGTGTCTAACGAAGCTCTCCAGGTGGCCGAGGCCGAGCTGGCGGAGGCCAGAATGGACCTCGCCTCCAAGAATGTTGTCCCGCTTCCTCCAAATGGGGTATACTTTCATTTCGCCTTCTAATCATGTACTTGCGTCAAATTTCTTTCTGACCGTGTTTTCTTGCTGGATGCCGAGCTCTCCTGGTCGAGTGCTTCTCGCTATGGAGGGTGAGCTGAAGATGTTGCGAGGGGACAACGACTATCTCGCCAACCGGCTTGCCGAGGTGGAATCCCGTCTGATGGATGCCAACTGCAAGGGTTAGTAGGTGGGGTGAGTTTCAATCGCACCTCGTTCAGAGCGCCTAGTTCCTCCTTGGGTTATGAGGACTTGCAGTCTTTAGATGGCAAGTAGAACTAAGGGCTCAAATCAAGTCTCTGTCACAACCGCTAGAATTCTACTTTTCCTTTTCTGCTTTTAACTGTAACTGTCGTAATCGTCTTATTTGTATCTCTTTTTCTATGTTAATTGAACCAATGTACTCGCATTTAGAAGTTTTTTGTGGATTGTACCTTCTATTTTTGTTCTCGCTTTTTTAATGTATTCACCTCTAACAGCTCGTGATACACGTCTCTATTTTTTCGCTTCGACGTATTCGCTCATGTTATGCCTTGCACGATGACAACGTTACATTAGGCTTTATACTCGCGCCCTGCACGCTCGCTTTGAGAATATTAAATTCTTAGTGCACGAGTGAGTGGATGATCTCTATACTTTGAACTTATCTTTTTCAAATTAGAGAGGTGGGGTGTACTCACCTATTCCATGCGTCGCGATTATTTGTTTGCCGGAAAGTATTTGGCGTATTTTCCCTTCACATTTAGTGTTACAGTTAGATCTTGACATTGCCTCGTACTCTCCTATAGGGAGCTTGCCAATATAACATTTTTGGCTCCTGAGGCTCGAGCGAGTTGATCGTTTTCTCATCCTTCCTCTTATTGAAAGGGGACGATTGTGCGCGTATTGGGTGTGTGACAGTTCTAGTACTCACCTCTCCCTTACCTCAGGTTGTCAAGCAAGTTCAAGACTGTTCTTGCGATACATTTTGTAGGTTTGACCACTCGGTGGTGTCTTTAGGCTATCATTTAAATGGATGACGTACTCGAGGAGGCGAGTAATCCGTATGCAGGAGGGAAGCTCGTCATGTACTCAGACTACGACAACAACACAACTCGAGGACTCAAACTTCACTCGAGGGGGACACATAGCTGGTTTGTAGGAGAGGAGCTTGTGCAGGGACTCGAACAACAACACAACAACTCGAGGACTTGAACCTCACTCGAGAGGGTAAGTAGCTGGTATGCAGGAGAAGAGCTCGCGCTGTGACCCAGACTACGACAACAACACAACTCGATGTCTTGAAATTCACTCAAGGGGGCAAGTAGCCATTATGCAGGAGAGAAGCTCGTGCAAAGACCCAGACTACGGTAACAACACAGCTGAGGACTTCGTCTCACCCTTTTAGGGTATTTCGCTTCACGCGCCAAGTTTTAAATACGTAGTACTTAGAAATTACAAAACATCATAGAAAATACTTCGGTAGGACTTACAAGAACATCATGAGACAAAAGTATGCTAGGGGTAGAAATGTTTCTGGTTGCCCCCACTCCTAGTTTGGATGAAGCATTCCTACGGCTTCAAATCTTCTTGTGATGTTCACTTTTTTAGGACCCAATCCCCCCTTTCGAATTGTTTGATCCGGATGTGTTTGTCATAATACTTGGCCATCCCGCTCTTGACCTCTTCTTGGCGTCTACGAAGTCAACAAGAGTTATTGTGCCTCCTTATTATTGTCATAATACTGCCCCTGATGAAGGATTTGGGTGAGCTCCACCACTTCCTTGGACTCGAGGTGGAGAGGGTAAAGAACGACATACTCGTTTCCCAAAGAGACTATGTAGAATGGATCGTTCAGCGATTCGGCATGCGGGAGGGGAAGAGCTGTTCTACTCAACTGGATGTTGGCCTTAAGCTTCAACGTGATGAGGGGAGGGTTCTTTCAGATCCCTGGGTGTTTCGAGCTCTTGGTTGGAAGCCTTATTTACTTGACGATTACGAGCCCAGACATTGCCTATGCTGTAGGCCGAGTAAGTTATATGGCGGAGCCTCGGAAGCCTCATCTGTTACCGGTGAAAACTATTCTGAAGTACGTGAAGTCTACTTTTGGTATGGGACTCCTTTATGGGAGTGACACGAGCTTCAAGCTGCACGGTTACACATATGCTGATTATAGGGGGAGACTCAGACGATCGGAAGTCGGCGTCTGACTATGTTTTCACTTGTGGATCAACATGCATATCGTGGTGCAACAAAAAGCAAGACTCGATGTCCGTCTCTACTACGGAATCGGAGTACAAGGCTTCAGCCTTGACAACCCGGGAAACCATCTGGCTTAGGAGGCTAGTAGTGGACATCCATGAAGAATTGTGGGGTCCCACTCTACTACGCAGTGACAACGAAAGTGCCTTTAAACTGGTTAACAATCCAGTTTGTCACGTGATGACCAAACATATTGAGATCGAGCATCATTTCCTTCGGGAGAAGGTGTTGGAGGGATCTCTTTTGGTCGAGCATGTGCGGAGCGAGGATAACATCGCGAACATCTTCACAAAGTTGCTGTCGAAGGGGACTTTCAGACAGTTACCGGGACTGCTAGGGCTGGTTTCCACTTCTCACTTCAAGGACTGTTGAATTTTTTGAAGTGAAAGTGGCGGTCTGGGTGGACTGTCTGGACAGAAGTGACGGTCTAGGTGGTCTGTTCAGTTTGGCAGCAGCTATTCGCGGCTAATCTTGCGGCTAGGCGACCTCGCAGTTAGGCAGCTTGCATATTGCGAGCAGAGTTTCTTCAGCATTGAAATAACGGGGTGTCCGCGCGATTAGGTTACGGTCTGGCGACCTGACGGATTCAGCGGACTCCATAGTGTAGCTCGGCGTGTCGGCGATTACTCCTTCAATCCGCGCGATTAGTTTTTGCCTTATTGTTTTTGCTTGCATCGGGTACATTGACGAATCATGTCTCGTCATGTATGCCTCACTTTGTAAAGATTTTTGATAGTGCAAGATTTACTTGCTCTCCTTGTTTGCATTTGGTTTACTTGGCTTGGTTTAGTTGAGGGTTCCTGCGACCTAGTTTCCCGTTTTCTGCATCTCACAAATTTTTACAATTTGGGCCAGTCAACTTGGAAGCAGTTCCAAGATTGTCCAGACTGAGTTAGAAACAGTTGGTGCTTGTTTGAGAAGAAGATGCAGATAAATTGGAACAAGAGTACTCAGTATCCACCATGAAGAAGGTAGCTAGAAAAAGAACCCACACGTTTAATAGGAAAGCCCAACGGGTGGTTAGAAAAACCGGAGTTCGAAGAAACTGCAAAAACCGCGAAAGAGCAAGGATCACAGAAGAGCAATACGGGCGGTTAGAAAACCGGAAACCGCAACGATCGAGTGAGCTCTGATAGTATGTGAGAAAATCTAAATAATAAGATTTGCATTCTACAAAAAGTTAAGTTATATGAGTATGACCCACTATTTATAGGGAGAAGAGAAAGAAGGAATATACAACATGCGATATGAGACTAAAATAGAACATGCCGATAGGCGGTTAAAAAAATTCAGACTGCTATAACTGAGCATTCAGATACACTGTTCGCTCCACACAAGTATCCGCTGGTCTTTACTCAGTTTGCTGTCGCCGACCTCTATCAGCAGTCCGCTCCACACAAGCGGATAAATGCATAAATCCGCCGAACTTCTGGTCCTCAGCTTCCTTGATCATCAAACCGCAACGATAGCCTCTACCCACAGCTTCAGCTCTGCCTCTATCCACAGCTTCAGATGCTACTCAGACCGCGACATTTATCCACAACAACTTCAACCTCCTGTCCGCCAAACCCTCAACAGCGGGTTGAACAAGCCTCCTTGTACTATTAAGTAGGTGGCCTCAATGATCCCAAGCTGGCTAGATCTCTAACCAGACCGCTAGAGGCAGTCCGCAACACAGCTGGAACCAGACCGCCAAGGCTAACCCGTCAGTCCGCTAAACTCCAGACCGACTGGACCAAGCTGCCAGACCGCTAATCCTCTAGACCGCCTGGACCATGCCGCCAGACCGCCAAACTGCCAGGCCGCCTGACCAAATCGCCAGACCGCCAACTCCACAAAGTCTAACAGTCCCTATACCCCCGCCCGAGGGTCGTACTTGGCTAATCGGTCCGATTGTGAATTTTCCTCCCTCAGCACATGCTGAATCGAAAACGATCGTAAAGTGCCGACTAACCCCTTTCACTTTTACTAGATAGCGTTGCAATATCGGCTCTCGTACCTCGAACTCTCCTCAGATCTGCGAGGCGATCACCATGGAATCCGTATGAGCCTTGGTTATCCTGGATTCCCAACTCACGAGCAAGGCGAAGACCGGCGATCACAACCTCATACTCTGTCTTATTATTGGTGACCAGAAAGTGGAAGTCGATGGCTTGCTCGATTTTTGTACCCTGGGGCTTATTAGGATGACACCTGCTCCCTCCGAGTATCTCCTCAATCCTCCATCCACAAACATCACCTAATCTATCCACTTCCACGCTTCTGACTCGCTTGCCTCCACCGTATAGTCGGCCAAAAAGTTTGGCCACCGCCTGAGCCTTCATTGTTAGTCGAGGGATAAACGATATGTCGATTTCACTAAGCTCCACTGACCACGTGGCTAGCTTCCCCGAATTCTCAACTCCCTCCATGGCGTTGCGAAGTAGATGATCAGTCACCACTTTATATGTCTGAGCATGGAAGTAAGGTCGGAGCATTCTCGATGAGACAATGCGAGCGAACAACAACTTCTCCAAAATGGGGTAACGGAGCTCCGCTTTCCGCACAACTCTATTCTCAAAGTAGATGAGTTGCTTTTTTCCCTCTTTGCGAACAAGAACCGTGCTCACCGCTTCAGATCCCATTTTGATGTAATGAAAGAAGCCCTCAACCTCTCGAGGTCTTTAAAATAGGGGTGCTCACGTCAGCTGAAACTTCAATCTTTGAAAGGCCTCCTCGTATTCCATTGTCCACTCAAACTTCTTTTTGTCGCGCAGCGTTCTGAAGAATGGCGAGCATTTGTCTTCCGCTCTTGAGAGAAACCTACTCAACCCTGCCAGTCTACCCGTCAAACATTAAATCTCCTTCACGCTTCTGGGGCATCCATCTCCATGATTGCCTTGACATTGATTGGGTTCAGCTCCACTCCTGTCGGAGGGTGGCAAAATTCTCCGCAAAGTTCCGTAGGTGCTCCTCTACACTCTTGTTGTTCACCATGTGGTCGTCGACATATACCTCATGGTTTTGCCCTTTTTGCTCTCTGAATACTTGGTTTATCTTCCTAGGGTACGTCATTCCCACATTTTTAAGCCTGAAGGGCATCATTTTATAACAATAGCACCCATCGTTGGTGATGAAAGAGAACGTTTTTCACGTTCGTTGGGTGCATGCATTTTTGATAATAACCGTAAAAAATATCTGAAATGTCATAACAGAGAATCTGACGACCAAGTCTACTAGCACGTCGATTCGAGGCAAGCAGTAATAATCCTTGGGGCTAGCTTTATTAAGAAGTGAACAATTGATACACATGTGCCACTTTCCATCATCTTTCTTCACCATTACAACATTGGAGATCCATTTTGGATACTGGATCTCTGACATAAAACCCACCTCCAACAACTCCTTTACCTCTTCTCGGATGGGCTTAGCCAAAGTAGTGGTTATCGCACTCTTCTTCCATAGAATGGGGCAGGCTCCCTGGTCGAGGTTGAGATCGTGGCACGCCACATCGGCGTTGATGCCTAGCTTGTCCGCGAGTAGTTGTCTGCATTCTCTTGGATGCATGACAGTCTTTTCCCTGTCCTCCTTTAGCTCCCCTCTGATCATCACTTTTTCGGGCCTCCCTCCCTCAGCCTGAATCTCCTTCTCCACCTCTTCAGCGACCTCTAGCCTCGCCATCACCTCCATCACCCTGTCCACCATCTATGCCTCCTTCCAACTGATAGTGTCGACGACGCTGAGATAACAATGTCTGGCCACTTTGGGATCACTTCTGATCCGGATCTGCATGCCTCCTATGTTATTCTTCAAGAACTGGTAGTAGGGAAAGGGCACGCATTGGAAGGAGTTGATGAGGGGCTCCCAAAGATGACATTGCAACTGTTTGGTGCATTGACGATGACAAAACGACAATTGTTTGATGTCCCCTCCCCGCCCCCCCACCCCAACCTCGAGCATCACGAGTAGCTCCACTCCCCCTTCGACCTCTTTCCTTTCCCCGGAGAAACCGAAGAGAGGCCTCGATGGTGGTGGTGACCCTATTCGCCTCCACTGCCATGACCTCAAAATCCTTCTTAAAGACGACGTTGACAGAGCCCCCGTTATCCGCAAGGATTCAAAATTCTGCAAAGTTCTGTACCGCCGCTTAGATCAGCACTATGTCATGGAAGGAATTGTTGTTCTCCAGCATGTCCTTTACCGAGAAGACGATCTATCCGATCGGGGATACAGTTTAAGAGGTGTACACCACGGTTCCGCGATACACCGCGTAGAGACTCCCCTTCTTGGTGGCCTCCAAACTCACTCCTCCGTGGATCACCTCGATTCCTCCACGAGCTCCTTGGTCGGCTCGGTCCTCGCACCTTCTCGGGGATCGACTCCCTACTTCTTCATTCCTCCCTTCCTCTCCTACTTTTTGCTCCTGCATCCCTCCCTAAGCTCTTTTTTTGTTTTTCCCCTTTTCAGGAATTTTGTACAAGTTGATGTCGCGTGACCTTCCACCTGTTGGAAGTCAAAATAAGGTATCACCCTCCTATCCTCCACTCTCCTTGGCTGTCGGGCTCTTAATCCCTGACCTCAGCCCCAAACTGATCATGTTCGCCTCCCTCGGAGGGAATTGATTCTGCCTCTATGGCCCCGACCTCCTCTCAGACGAGTCAAAACGAGATCGATGCTCGGGAGAAAATCTCCTTCCCGGACCCACTTGGTGTGGTCCTCCTGCAGGCCTCCACACATGCCTGTTGGTTGGGCCCTGCAATCTCCTTGGCTCCTCCTTAAACTTCGCCCTTCTGGTGTCGAGCACCGTCTTCTCCTCTCCGTCTGCCAGCTTTGCGAACTTAGCCATGAAACCGTGGCTCGTGGCCACACTCTCGATGTACCTCCCCACATGGTCTATCAAATCTTCAAACGACATCGGGGGGGGGGGGCACAAGCTATCACGATCTTTAAGTGTCCCTCCTGTAACCCAATTGTGAGGGCAAGCTGCAAACTGTGGCACGACACCTCTTGGACGGTGAGGACTTCTTCTTGGAAACGATCGATGTACGCCCCGAGTGACTCCTGGGGCCCTGGTTGACGAGGTACAAAGTTTCCAGGCCTCTTTTCTTCTTCTTCGAAGTGGCAAAACGCTGCAAGAAACCTCTTTGGAGGTTTTCAAAGCTATAAATCAAGCTCGACGTCAATTGGTGGAACCAGTCTTTTGCTTTTCCTCTGAAGGGAATGACAATCAACCTGCACTTGAATGCGTCAATCATCTGTCAGATCGAAACAACATTCTCGAATTACTGCAGGTGCTGAATGAGATCATCCTTCCTAGAGTAGTAACTAATCGCCGGCTCTTTGAACCCATCCGACACTAGGGCTGACAGGATCAACTCATAGAAAGGGCTCGTCGGGTTGACCTGCGAGTAGGCCGAGCTCGCTCAAACTCACTTTCTGAATAACGAGTTGTTTGCGGGCTCGCGAAGAGGACTCGTGCATGTAGAGTATGATCCTCTTCCTCTTAGACGACCTCCTTGCCTGGTCGCCTGCTTTAACCCATTTTGCCAGTCCAGATCACAATCAGCGGCGCTTGCTCTACCACCTCGCCGCGACATGCTAGCAGAGCTCGCATCGTTTCCTCCATAGATTTTCTAAATTCAGGGATATCGCTTCGCATGCTGAACTCGCTTGACAAGTGCGAGTTGTCTTGGTCTTCTCTAAGCTCTTCATGTCCAGTCATGACATCGTTAGGTAAGGTTTTCCTCACAAGCTACCAGTTCACGTTTACCGCACCGAAAATGTTGGAAACAGAAAAATCCTGGTTCACTAGAGGTTCAGACCGAGAGGGACCTAAGGCTACTTGCTTAGCGGTTGGGACGGGCTAGTCTAAACTAGGGAGAGACGAGATGTGCAAGAGTTTTTTGGATTGCCTGTAAACAGAAGCTCGCGAGCAGCAGCGAGGAGGTCCCGCCACGTTCCTGAAAGTATATAGGAACTTCCCCTCCAAAACCAGAGCTGAGCTCGGCACCGTTGAGGCACGTAAAGGTTTTTGGGAACCTTGGAGGGGGGGGGGGGGTGCAACGTGCATGAAAATATTTTGTGGGGTCCTATTTATAGGCAATCCAAGGGGTGGTTTGCGAGTCGACAAACTCTCCTGAGGTACTGGAAATTTGGTGAGTACTTGAGCAATTGCAGGACCTCGACTATAGTTCTTGCAATGTCTGCACAGATTTCCTTTCCGTGGTGTTCATAAACTAGATGCCTTCATGGCCTACTTGCAAGGTATCCACGCCTAGAGAGGACAACTCACCAGTTTGATGGACGTTACCATCTGTGCATTTTAGCTGCGCAATCGTTTACGCTGATAGTATTGGAAGAAGGCACATCAATATAAGGTACCTCCTCCCCTCCAACTACACTTTCTTCGAGGGAGACCTTCAGGGAGTGACCCATCATCGTGGCCCTCTCCGAAGTTTCCTTCAAGCTCTTCTAACGCTTCACTAGCTCATTAAAGACGATGCTGAGAATGCCCTCCTGTTGAATGTTCTTTGCATTTTCCTTCGTCGTGCCCGCCATTTCTGCGTGATATTTCTTATCCTCCTATAGCAACTGCCCAGTCTCCTTAATCTTCTTGGTCTCCCCGAACAATACTTACCCGTGAGCACAAGGTGCATAATGGCCTCCAACACGCCTATCTCTCCATCTTATTCTTTGTGGGTGTCAGAACCTGTGCAGTTAGGCGGCCTGGCGGCTAGCACTGGCGGACAGGATAGGCGGCCCGATGGCTAGAACCGGCGGATGGGATAGGCGGCCTGACAGCTAACAATGGCGGATAGGCTTGGCGGTCTGACGGCTTAGCTCTCGCGGTGTACCTCTGTTAGAAAATGGCAATCTCGCTATTTTGTGGTTTAGTCTTGGCGGTCTGACGACTTAGCCCTCACGGTCTACCTCTATTAGAAAATGGCGATTTGGCTATTTGGTGGTTTAGTTCTGGCGCTCTGGCGGTCTGGCGACTTGGATTAGCGGTCTGTTGATATTCTAAAGATTACCGTTGGAATTGATCTGTACCAAGTTGTGTCGACTACCGAAGACTTGACAGTTGCAGATTGGTATTGTTGTTTGTAACCGCAGTCTGGCGGTTAAGTTATGACTAACCTCCATTATAGCCCAGAAGCGGACTACTACAGTGGAAGCAAACAGAGGCCAAAGCTAGTTTGAAGTTGTTGTTCTGCGGATATATATGTATAACCGCACAGTCTGCGTGATTAATATTTATGTAACCGTCTAGTCGCTTGTGACAGACGTTTTTTTTTTCTCTTGTTTTTCTCTCTCTTCCCTCTTTCTATAAATAGGGGGCATGCCCTTGTATTATGTAAATTTTTGGAGCAATAAAGTTCTGTTATTTAGCTCTTTTCTCACATGATATCAGAGCTCATCGGTCCTTTGCTCCATTTTCTGCTTTCTCGATCGTGGCACGGTGCAAGCCGTTTCTCATTTTTTAACTGTCTACTCTTCTCTTCTCTTCTCTTGTCGCGGTTCTCCTTAACCGCGCATTTCCAATGTTTCTTCAGCGGTGTTTTCCCCTTTCCGTTGCCTCTTGTCGCCCTCTCTCTGCTATTCGCCTTTTCTGCGAATAACTCTCTTCTACATCGATGGTTTATCCTTTTCGCTGCTTCTTACCGCCTCCCGCCCTCCTTTTGCTTTTTGCACTTCCTATAAATAGCCTTCTTGCTGTCTCTTACTCTGTCCACGCGGCCTCTTGATCTGTTCACGTTGCCTCTTCTTTGTTTGCTTTCGGTGACAAGTTCTTTTCTTGTCTCTCCTTCTAACCGTTCTGTTAGATTCTCTGTGTCGGTATTTTATTTCTCTGCGCGGTCTCTCTCCCTGCGGATAGACCTCTTTACCCGCTGCGGATAGACCTCTTCGTACGGATAGACCTCTCTACCTGTTTTCTCTTCTTTCTATGGAGATGTCTGATTTCTCTTCTGCCACTCTATCTGCCTCCCATGTTCTGCACGCTCCTGTCTCTGCTTCTGGCAATTTGGGTACTTCTTCCAAGCTCAATGATCCAAATTATCCCGATTGGAGTGTTTCCTTTATCTTTTTGCCACGCTTTCAGCGTAAGCGTCATCATCTCACTGATGACCCTCTTGCATATGGGACTGCAGCTTTTGATGACTAGGATGTCAGTGATGCTTTAATAAGAACATGACATGCTAATAGTCTATCTGATGAGTGTTTTCTTGTCATTAGATAAGATGTGGCGGTTAAGGCTGCTTGGAATCACCTTGCTGCTATATATTCCAAGGGAAATGAAACTTCTCGCATATATACGTTGTATGCAAATCTTTTTGCCCGACCTATCATGACTACTTTTGGTGCTTATCAGGAGGTGCAGGCTCCTGGTGCTGAACTTTTTCAGTATCGACCCTTTTTTGTTGATCTCGTCGAGCAACATGAATACTTTCAGGAGCTTCTAGTTTTGTGCTATTTGCTTCGTTTGCCCGAATCTTATGATATGATTCAGCAAAAAATTCTTAGAGAAGCTGATACTCCCACTCTGGATGCCACTGTTGCGCGCATTTCGGCCGTTTCTACTCTTCTTCAGCGTCCTTTGTTTGCTTCTGCGCCTCCTGACGCTGTTGCTCATCAGGCTCGTCGTGATACTCCCCATGGTCGTGGAGGCCGCTCCGGTGGTTGTGGCCCCTCTAGATATCTCTTCTCTCATTGTTGCAAGACCAGTCACCTTGTTGACCGCTGTTGGATCAAACATCCTCATCTTCGCCTTGCTGTGAGTGATACTGTAACGCCCCGAAAATCGTTGTCGAGCTGGTCGCGCCCAAAAGTAATTTTGGTGCCTGTATAGGGGTACACGACCTAGGACACGGGCGTGTCCAAGGCCGTGTCTGGCGTGGTGTTTTGGCCGATTGTATCCCGAGAAGGACACGGCAAGAAACACGGCAGAATGACACGGGCGTGTCATTTGACACGGGCGTGTGCCTACCCGTGTCAGTACCCGTGATCCCTATAGTCGTGACGGTTGGCGTGACGGTTATTTGTGACACGCCTCCGATCACGGGTGTGTCCAGGGCCTGACACGGGCGTGTCAGGTTGAGACACGAGCGTGTCTTGCCCGTGTGGTTTTTCTGCGTTCGACGATCGTGCCAGGATCGAGGCACACGGCCTGGGACACGGCCGTGTGCGAGGCCGTGTTCGGCCCAGGTTTGAGGATTTCTGTGCAGATCTGAGCCGTTCGTTTTCTTTAATTAAGATCTGACGGCCCAGACGTGTTTCTGCTTTGTTAAGGCCGGGAATGGTGGTTTAACTCCTCATTTCTCCCTTAAGCTTTCTCTTTCCAAGGAGTTAGAGAAAGGAGGAAGGAGGAGGATTCCGGCCGCCGGCGGAGTATCGGAGCACCGTTAGAGAACCGAGAGCGGATCCGTGGAGGAAATCCCGTTGCAAAGACTTCTATCCATGTAATTTTTCCATGACGCAAAGGCGTACTACAAGGTAACGATTCTCTACTTGAGCATGTGAAGCTCTCTTCCTTTTGCATAGGGAAACCCGCTCCCGCGAGTGTGCGGTGTTCCTTGGAGTTGACGGGAATAGTCCCCCTTGTGTTGCATATAGAGTACGGAATCGAAGTACGGACATAGGCACTGTGTGTGAAGCCTACCCGGACATGTTGGTCTGGATCGGTGATGTTGCATTTGTTATGGTTTGCCGGAGAAGACTCCGTGCTTTGGGTTTTCGGGTTTCTACGCGGTAGATTGCAGCAGGGATCCTTGAGGATTAACTCCAAGGCGCACCCGGAAATTGAGCGGAATCGTTGTTCTGCTAACTTGGCTATCTGGGAACCTGCCTTGAACATAACTGGGTTATGTAATTGTTTGGAAATGGCAGGATCCGAGAGAAGCTTGGCTCGTGCGTATGTCTTAAGATGTACTACGCGTTGTGAGCAACGAGTAAGTGGAATCGGACCTGGGCTATGTGGTTCGGTGTGAGAGACACGAAAAGGGGACTGGCCGTTGGCATAGTCGGGAGCCTTAGACAGTGGTCAAAAGGCTGTAATGCTCACGTTGTTGTCATCCCGGGGGTGGTGGTGAAGACGCTGAAGTGTTAGGATTCACCGATAATGTGCCCTGAGTGCACGGGGTGTTCGGCCGTGCGAGCCTACACTTGTGGCTAGCATGTTTGTACTATATTATTTTTGCTGGGCTAATGAATTGTAGGGAAGGAGCACCGCCATCCCGAGTTAGGGGCGGGGTCGTTATAATTTGGTCGCTTTTGGCTGACCGTTGCTTTGTTTGCCACCGTGCGGTGGAATGTTGTTTGCAGGTGATGGGGAGACGAGTACCAAATAGCGGGCTGGAGCCCATGTTGCTGTGCTGGCCCTAGAAGGCCAAAGCGAATAGTTGTACTTTCTTTTGTCATGTGTGGCCGGCCTGCGAGCCGATGTATGAAAAACATTATTTAATTAAGTAAACCTCTGTATGGCCATAAGGCCGTGTACCTTTCTGTGTATTTGTTTTCATTCCAGTTGTAGTGGTGTTGGACATTCATGTTATTTGGATATAATTATGGGTTCTTTCAACTGTTTAAAAGCTTCCGCTAGAATGCCCTGTGTTAGGACGAGTAGTCTTAATTGGATAGTTTGGTTATTCATACGTAACCCTTCTGACTGTCCGTGGTATATGATGTCGGGTTACAGCTGGACCTTCTACTATATGTCATACGACGGATGAGGGTGTTACAATTTGGTATCAGACTTCTGGTTACGGTCAGGCTTAAATGAATTCGTGAGCGAATTCTTTTAAGGGGTGGTGAGCACATGTGTGCGTCATCATTATAACATCAAAAAGAACCATGAATGTCCACTTAGGAATGAAAAATACACTTGTTTTGTGGAACCTGAGTGTTCTAATGATTGCTTTTAGTAGTTTGGGTGTCCTCTAATCTAGGTTCTTTGCTATTATAGGCAGCTAGGAGCGGTGCTGGTCAATCGGAGCGTCCGCAATCGGCGGAAAGTAGTGCACCGAAGGATGTGCCTACAACACCTCCTTCAGCGGAAACTATCAGGTTGGTGGCTGAAGCAGTTTTTGCCATGATAAATGCCCAACCTGTAGGGCAAATGCATCACATACCTCCTTGTGAATGAGCAAAAACCGGTTAGGGCGGCAGAGCCGAGAGTGGTGGAGCGCTTGGTGGTGGATCAGGTAGAGCCAAGGAGGGCTACGGAGAGACAGCTCAAGCATGTAATGAGATTTAATCCTCCGAGGTTCGATGGGGTTGGAACGCCAGCTCAAGCTGAGGATTGACTCTCTACGATAAAGAGGGTCTTGACGGCCACATTAACGGAAGAGTGACAGAAGACCACCATAGCGACCTTCCTTTTGGATGGTGAGGTAAGACTGTGGTGGGATGAGTTGGAGTTTCATCTCTTAGTGGGAAGACAGCTTGCTGATGTGCCTATGGAGGAATTCTCAAGATTGTTTTTGGCCAGATATATAACCTCTGATCAGAAGCTTGAGATGAGAATCAGTATCTTGGGTTGACTCAGAGAGCCAAAAGCGTGGACGAGTATCTCCACGAGTTTACACGGTTGGGTCGGTATACTGGTGCTATGTTTACGAAAGAAGAGAGGAAGACCAACCGATTTTATGAGGGTCTACGCGGTGACCTACAGTTACTCCTTGCTGGGCCTAAGGCACAGGGCTTCCTAGCCTTGGTCAATTCGGCCCGGTCATTGGAAAAGGTTGTGAAGAAAGTCCAAAAGAAGAAAGACCTAGGGGAAAAGAAGGCAGAGTTCAAAGTGCCAAATGCAAAGTCAGGATTCCGCAAATGGAGCAAGAAGCAGAAGACTTCGAACTCAACCCCTTCGTCTGGTGCGTCGGGGGCAACCACAAGTCGAGTTCCAGGAGCTTGCTACAACTGTGGGAAGACGAGGCACTTTGCTCGTGAGTATTGGAGCGGACGTGCAAAGTCCGAGAGGAAGCCTGGAGCGACCTATGGAGAGAAAGGGAAGGCGGTGGAATCAACCGCGTCCCATCATGCTCCAGCCCAACCTACAGTTTATAATCTTGGTCTGCAAGAGGCCATGAAACAAGCTGACGTGGTGATAGGTATGAGTTAAATTATAGCAGTTTAACTTTATGTAGTTGTTACCTTTTTATACGTTAGCTTATGTTTGTTGGTGCTAGGCTTCGTGTTGATTTTCGATTGTCCGACAAGAGCCCTGTTTGATACGGGAGCATCACATTCCTTCTTGTCCGAAAGATTCATATCGCACGTCGGGGCCCCTTCTTCGATGACAAAAGACAGGTTGGATGTGTTGTTGCCCAATGGGTGCTCAATGCGAGTGGACAAGTTCTGTGTGGTAAAGATTCGGATTGGGGAACAGGAGTTTGATTTGCGAGCGTTGGTTCTACCGTTAATGGAGTTCGACGTAATCTTTGGTATGAACTGGCTCTCGGAGCAGCGAGCTTACATCGATTGCAATCGAAAGGAGGTTAAGTTGGGACTGCATACTGAACGGGAGACTATGTTTGCAGGCATGAAGGGGTCGGGTAAAGTTTTGATGTCGGCCCTTCAAGTGATTAAGACGGTTCGGTCTGGTGCAGAGCTGCTTGTCACCTTGGTGCAGGCTTCAACGCCTAGGCCAAGTCTGGACAGTATCCCAGTTGTGTCCGAGTATCCTGATGTGTTCCCAAATGATCTCCCAGGAGCCCCTCCTCAGCGGGAGATTGATTTTACCATTGAGCTGGTACCGGGTGCCAAACCGGTGTCACACTCTCCGTATCGGATAGCTCCGCGAGAGATGGCGGAATTGAAGGTGCAACTGCAGGAGTTGTTGGAGCAAGGGTATGTGCGTCCAAGTTCGTCGCCTTGGAGCGCACCGGTTCTTTTCGTTAAGAAGAAGGATGTGAGCTTGCGACTCTGTATTGACTATCAGGAGTTGAACAAGCTTACGGAGAAGAACAAATATCCGATCCTCAGGATTGACGATCTATTTGATCAATTGGTTGGGTCAACAGTATATTCAAAGTTAGATCTGAAGTCCGGTTACTACCAATTGAGGATAAGGGAAAGCGACATCCCTAAGACAGCGTTCAACACACGGTTTGGGCATTACGAGTTCACGGTCATGCCGTTTGGGCTGACCAATGCGCCACCCGTGTTTATGAATTTGATGAACATGACGTTCAGAGAATACCTGGATCATTTCGTGATAGTATTTAACGATGATATCTTGGTATACTCGCAGTGTGAGGAGATCATTACAAGCATCTACACATGGTGTTGGAGACCTTGAGGATGAATCAGTTGTATGCAAAGTTCTCCAAGTGTGAGTTCTGGCTATTCTCAGTAGCGTTCCTTGGTCATGTTGTTAGTGGAGAAGGGATAGCGGTGGATCCGGCGAAGATAACAGCGATACGGGAGTGGCCTGTATTGTTTTCAGTGGCGGAAGTTCGGAGCTTTCTGGGGTTTGCCGGCTACTACAGGTGCTTCGTAGAGAACTTCTCGCGGATAGCGTTACCACTCACGACGTTGACAAAGAAAGATCAAAAGTTTGTGTGGTCGCTGGGGTGTGAGCAGGATTTTGAAGAATTGAAGAGGCGGTTGACCACGACGCCTATTTTGCGTTTGCCGAGTGGAACCGAAGGGTTTGAGATTTATAGTGATGCTTCGGGCAGTGTTTTGGGCTGTGTTTTACTACAGCATGGGAGCGTGATAGCCTATGGTTCACGACAGTTGAAGGTTCACGAGAGGAATTATCCGGTCCATGACTTAGAGTTTGCGGCCGTGATATTTGCTCTAAAGCTGTGGAGACACTATCTGTACGGGGTAAAGGTCGATATATACACCGACCATAGGAGCCTGAAGTACCTGCTAGATCAGAAGGATCTGAACATGAGACAGCGGAGGTGGATGAAGTTCTTGGGGGACTATACCTTCAAGATACATTATGTACCTGGGAAAGGAAACACGGTGGCGGATGCGTTGAGCCGCAGGGCTCCTGCGCGGGGCAGTTGGTTATCGGTACATGATGAGAGATTGGTCCGTGATTTGGAGGCATTAGAGATTTCCTGCGTCGATAAGCAGTCTAGTGCCGGGGCGATATTGTGTTGGACAGAGGTGCAGTATGACCTGACTGATAGAGTCCGACGGGCTTTGATTCAGGATAGCAGTATGAAGCAGATCTTGGATGAATCTTTGGATGAGTCAAATTCCCAATTTGCGGTTGAGGATGGACTGCTAAGGAAGGACGGTCGTCTATGCGTCCCTAGTGCGGATAATCTTCGGGAGGAGTTGATGTACGAGGCTCATCATAACAAGTACTCAATCCACCCGGGTAGCACGAAGATGTATAGAGACATGAAGAAGTTATTCTGGTGGGCAGGATTAAAGAAGGATGTAGCACTTTTTGTGGCCAAGTGCCAAACTTGTGCCTTGGTGAAAGCGGAGTGCCAGAAGCCCGGAGGCTTCCTAAAGTCCTTGCCTATCCCGGAATGGAAATTCGACGATATTTCTATGGATTTTGTGCATGATTTGCCAAAGTCGCAGAGGGGAAACGACGCCATCTGGGTGGTCGTAGATAGGCTGACGAAAGTGTCGCATTTCATCCCGAATAGGAAGGAAGATCCAGTGGAAAAGTTAGTCAAACTTTATGTGGATAATATCGTACGGTTGCATGGTGTGCCGCGCAGTATTGTTAGTGACCGAGATGGACGCTTCACGTCGAAGGACTGGAGGCTAGTGCATAATTTGTTGGGAACTAAGCTGAGTTTCAGCACAGCTTTCCACCCACAGACGGATGGTCAGACCGAGAGGGTCAACAAGACGATGGAGGACATGCTTCGCATGTGCGTCCTAGATTTCAAAAAGCATTGGGAAGATCACCTGTACATGGTGGAGTTTGCGTATAACAACAGCTTTCAAGCGAGTATTGGAATGACACCTTTCGAGGCCTTGTATGGGAGGAAGTGTCGTACGCCGTTGTCTTGGTTGGAGACAGGCGAGTCGAAGTTGTATAAACGTCAAGCGGTGGAAGACGCCACTTCAATGGTACGTACAATTCAGGAAAGGTTGAAGATCGCTCAGGACAGACAAGCAAAGTACTATAACGCCAAATATAGGAACGTGAAGTTCGGTGTTGGCGACTGAGTGTATTTAAAAATCAAGCCGTTCAAGGGTGTTTCGCGGGTTCGACGATTGAAGAAGCTGAGTCTGAGATACCTTAGACCATTTGAAATCGTGGAGCGTGTTGGCGAGGCAGCGTATAGGTTGAAGCTGTCGGTGGAGTTGAGTGGGCTACACGATGTGTTCCACGTATCGGTGTTGCGGAAGGCGGTGCAAGATCCTTCGCAGATAGTTGCGGTTGATCAAGTGCCAGTGGATTACGAGTTGACGACAAAGGTCAAGCCTATACGTATAGAAGACGTTGAGGTCAAACGACTCCGCAACAAGGAAATCCGAATGGTTAAGGTTCGTTGGATAACTGCGGACGTGAGGAGCTTTCTTGGGAGTGAGAGCAAACTATGTTGGAGGAATACTCCGAGTTATTCCACTCAGGTAACATTTAATTTTTGTATACCTTCACTTAATTTCGGGACGAAATTCCTTAGGGGGGGGGGGAGATTTGTAACGCCTCGAAAATCGTTGTCGAGTTGGTCGCGTCCAAAAGTAATTTTGGTGCCTGTATAGGGGTACACGGTCTAGGACACGGGCTTGTCCAAGGCCGTGTCTGGCGTGGTGTTTTGACCGATTGTATCCCGAGGACACGACAAGAAATACGGCAGAATGACAAGGGCGTGTGCCTACCCGTGTCAGTACCCGTGTTCCCTAGAGTCGTGACAGTTGGCGTGACGGTTATTCGTGACACGCCTCCGGTCACGGGCGTGTCCAGGACACGACACGGGCGTGTCAGGTTGAGACACGGGCGTGTCAGGTTGAGACACGGGCGTGTCTTGCCCGTGTGGTTTTTCTGCGTTCGACGATCGTGCTAGGATCGAGGCACACGGCCTGGGACACGACCTTGTGCGAGGCCGTGTTCGGCCCAGGTTTGAGGATTTCTGTGCAGATCTGAGCCGTTCGTTTTCTTTAATTAAGATCTGACGGCCCAGGCGTGTTTCTGCTCTGTTAAGGCCGGGAATGGTGGTTTAACTCCTCATTTCTCCCTTAAGATTTCTCTTTCCAAGGAGTTAGAGCAAGGAGGAAGAATGAGGAGGATTCCGGCCGCCGGCTGGAGCATCGAAGCACCGTTTAGAGAACCGAGAGTGGATCCGTGGAGGAAATCCCGTTGCGAAGACTTCTATCCGTGTAATATTTCCATGGCGCAAAGGTGTACTACAAGGGTAACGATTCTCTACTTGAGCATGTGAAGCTCTCTTCCTTTTGCATAGGGAAACCCGCTCCCGCGAGTGTGCGGCGAGTGCGCGGTGTTCCTTGGGGTTGACAGGAATAGTCCCCCTTGTGTTGCATATAGAGTCCGGAATCGAAGTACGGACACATGCATTGTGTGTGAAGCCTACCCAGACATGGTCTGGATCGGTGATGTTGCCTTTGTTATGGTTTGCCGGAGAAGACTCCGTGCTTTGGGTTTTCGGGTTTCTACGCGGTAGATTGCAGCAGGGATCCTTGGGGATTAACTCCAAGGTGCACCCGGAAAACTGAGCGGAATCGTTGTTCTGCTAACTTGGCGGTCTGGGAACTGGCCTTGAACATAACTGGGTTATGTGATTGTTTGAAAATGGCAGGATACGAGGGAAGCTTGGCTCGTGCGTACGTCTTAAGGTGTACTACGCATTGTGAGCAACGTGCAAGTGGAATCGGACCTGGGCTATGTAGTTCGGTCTGAGAGACCCGAGTAGGGGACTGGCCGTTGGCATAGTCGGGAGCCTTAGACAGTGGTCAGAAAGGCTATAATGCTCACGTTGTTGCCATCCCGGGGGTGGTGGTGAAGACGCTGAAGTGTCAGGATTCACCGATAATGTGCCCTGAGTGCACGGGGTGTTCGACCGTGCGAGCCTACACCTGTGACTAGCATGTTTGTACTATATTATTTTAGCTGGGCTAATGAATTGCAGGGAAGGAGCACCGCCGTCCCGAGTTAGGGGCGGGGTCGTTATAATTTGGTCGGCTTTTGGCTGACCGTTACTTTGTTTGCCACCGTGCGGTGGAATGTTGCTTGCAGGTGCTGCGGAGCCGAGTACCAAACATCGGGCTGGAGCTCATGTTGCTGTGCTGGCCCTAGAAGGCCAAAGAAAATAGTTGTACTTTCTTTTGTCATGTGTGGCCGGTCTGCGAGCCGATATATGAAAAACATTATTTAATTAAGTAAACCTCTGTAAGGCCATCAGGCCGTATACCTTTCTGTGTATTTGTTTTCATTCCAGTTGTAGTGGTGTTGGACATTCATGTTATTTGGATACAATTATGGGTTCTTTCAACTGTTTAAAAGCTTCCGCTAGAATGCCCTGTGTTAGGACGAGTAGTCTTAATTGGATAGTTTGGTTATTCATCCGTAACCCTTCAGTCTGTCCGTGGTATATGGTGTCAGGTTCCAGCTGTACCTTCTACTATATGCCATACGACGGATGATGGTGTTACATATACCAACTCGAAGAAGTCTACTTCTCTTACTACTTATTCAGGTAGTGCAAATATGTACACTACAGGTAGGTGACTCATTGATTCTTGTGCTACTAATCATATGACAGTCAATCCTCGTCTTTTCTCTCGTCTGGACAAACAAAACCGGTCACCTACGGTTTTTATTGTGGATGGTTCTCCATCCACTATGTTTGGATCAGGAACAGTGTATGTCACTCCCTCTCTGTGGACAATCTCTATGACCCCACTTTTCCGTGCAACCTACTTTCTGTTACTTCTCTGTGTAAACAACTAAATTGCACTGCTATTTTTTACGACGATAATTTGTTCTTTTCAGGATCCTCTGTCTAAGGAGATGATTGCTACTGTGACTGAAAGTAGCGGCTTGTTCTATCTTGACAATATTTCTGTTTTTTCTGCTTCTACTTCTCTTTTATAGTGACATCTTCGCGTTAGACATCCTCCTTCTCGTCTTCATCACCAACTCTTCCCTGACCTACCTCGAGAAGACTCTTCTCTCAATTGTGAAGCCTGTCAACTCGGCAAGCACCACAGTTCGTCTTTCCCAGCAAAGCAAGGATGTAGCTCTTCTCATGCTTTTGAGCTTGTTCATTCTAAAGTATGAGGTCCTGCTCCCACCAAGTCTCTTAATAAGGGCAGTCTGTATTTTTTATGTTTATTGATGATTTTCAAGATGTACTTTGTTTTAATAAGGGCAGTCTCTTAATATGTTCATTCTAAAGTATGAGGTCCTGCTCCCACCAAGGTCTTGCTAAGAGAACGTTCTGAATTTTTTTTTCTTTTTTCACTGCGTTCTATAATGAGGTGTGTACCAAGTTTTATGTTTCTATTAAAGTATTTCGCACTGATAATGCAAAAGAATACCTTAATCATCAAGTTTCTGTCTTTTGTATGGATAATGATATTATACATCAAATTAGTTGTCTTACATCTCTCAATAAAATGTGATTGCTGAACGTAAGAACCGACATCTTCTTGATGTGGCTCACACTTTTCTCACTCAAATGTGTGTTCCTCAGTCCTATTGGGATCATGTCGTTCTTCTTTCTTGTTATCTTATCAACCGAGTTCCTTCTTTGGTTCTCAATGACAATACTCCTTTCTCCGTTTTGTATCTTGATACCATACCGTTCCCTGTAATTCCACGTGTCTTTGGATACATAATGTTTGTTCACTCTCATTATCCTGGTCGTGACAAACTCTCTCCTCGCTCAATTAAATGTATTTTTCTGGGCTACTGTACAACGCTAAAAGAATATTGGTGTTATGATCATATTCTCCGGAAGCAATATGTTTCAGCAAATATTACTTTCTTTGAGGATGCTCTTTACTTTTTCAGCACCTCTGCTCTTCCATCTTCTGATGAATCATTTTCTCTCCCTATTATCTCTGCACATCTGCCTGACCCTGTGTCTCTTTTGTCTACACCAATCTCTTATTCTACTTCATTTTCTCTTGATTCTGCTTCTCTCTGAGCCGCTGCTTCCAGCTCCCGGGACAGCAGTCTCTCCGACAGATGGATCTGATACTACAGACAAGTCAGATCTTGATCTTCTGATTGCTCTTTGAAAGGAAGTTCAGACATGCACTTAACATCCTATACGTGATGTTGTTTCTTATGCTCGGCTGTCTCCTTCTTGCAAGAGTTATGCTCTCGCTCTCTTAGCTAATAGCATCTCAGATACATATCAAGACGCTCTTGCTATTTCTCATTGGAAAGCCGCCAGGAATGAAAAGAAAAAAACTCTGACCGAGCAGTGTACTTGGACTCTTGTCCCTACCCCTCTAGGAGCTGATGTGGTTGGTTGTCGTTGGGTCTATGTGATCAAGTTTCTTTCTGATGGAACCATCAATCGCTATAAGACCCGGCTTGTTGCCAAAGGATTTACCCAGACCTATGGTGTGGATTTCTTTGACACCTCTCTAGTGGCTCGGATTACAACAATCTGTGTTCTCTTTTTTGTGACAGATAACAGAGACTGAGAAGTGTCTTAGTTGAATGTCAAGATTGTCTTCCTTTATGAAGATGTACATGAGACGGTCTATATGGAGCAATCTCCTGGGTATGTTGCTCAGCGGGAGTCTCAGGTATGTAGACTTGGGAATGCAATTTATGGACTTACGCAAAGCCCGCGGGCCTGGTTTGAGAAGTTCAGTGATGTTATCTCTATTATTGGGTTTGCTCGAAGTGTTACAGATCACTCTCTATTCATACGCAAAACTTATACAGAGCTAGTTGTTCTTGCTGTTTATGTGGATGACATTATTCTTACAGGAGATGATAAGAATTGAATTGACCTAACAAAGAAACATTTTCAGTATTTTGTTACAAAAGATATGGGGTCTCCCAAGTATTTCATGGGGATTGTGATCTCCTGGAAGCCCAATTTTATAGTTCTCTCACAACGGAAGTATGCATTGGATCTTTTAAAAGAGACAGGTCTTATTGGGGCTAAATCTACTCGGTGTCCAATAACTGTGGTGATGAAAAGTGCTAGAATGAGGATTCACCTTTCCTTGCAGATGTCACTAGGTACAGACGACTTGTGAGAAAAATCATTTTCCTAACAGTCACAAAACTGTATATCTGTTATATTGTAGGAAGGGTGAGCCAGTTTATGCAAACTCCCAATGAGTGTTATCTACAATCAGCTCTAAAAATCTTGGAATATGTGAAAGTGGTCTCTGGGAAAGGGAATTCTGTTTCAAAAGAATGACCATTTGAGAATTGAGGCCTATTCTGATGTTAACTATGCAGATGACAAGAAAGATAAAAAATCTCATCTGATTTATGTACCTTTGTAGGAGGAAATCTGGTCAGCTGGAAGAGCAAGAAACATGTTGTAGTTTCTAGGTCAAGTTTTGAAACCGAATATAAAAGCATGTCTTTGACTACCTGTGAACTGAAGTGGTTGCAGACGCTAATGCTTGATTTTGGAGAAATTTATGATCATCCTTGTTAACCCAGAAATCGGCGATCCTTCTCAATGTAGCCAGCTCGCTAGTCGCGGCCTGCTCTAGGTTCTCCCTGAAGTTCGCGACAAGTCCAAGTGTAGGCGGACAGATTTCTCTGTCCGCCCAGGTCGCATAGCTACCGCGTGCTCTGCGGTACGGCAGGCTGTTCCCATACCTTACCCTCGCAGGCCGCGCGGTTAGGCCTGCTAACCGCGCAACATTCTTTCTTGCAGGAGGCAAAGCAGCAGGGGGTGATCTGATCGATCTATTCCTTCAGTCCGCCAGGTCGCCCAGCCGGCGTCAACCCTAAGGACCAACTCAACCGTCGCGGGCTCGGCGGATTCACTCTCCGGCTCGCCATCAGGGATTCCTCCCCTACAGTGGGCGGCCTGCTCCTCAGGCCGCCGCCACCAAGTGGGTGGCCTACTCCTCAGGCCGCCACCACCCAAGCGGGCGGCCTGCTGCTCAGGTCGCCACCAACCAAGCGGGCGGCCTGCTCCTCAGGCCGCCACCACCCAAGCGGGCGGCCTGCTCCTCAGTCCGCCACCACCCAAGCGGGCGGCCTGCTCCTCAGGCCACCACCACCCAAGCGGGCGGCCGGCTCCTCAGGCCGCCACCACTCAAGCGGGCGGCCTGCTCCTCAGGCCGCCACCATCAAGCGGGCGGCCTGCTCCTCATGCCGCCACCATCAAGCAGGCGGCCTGCTCCTCAGGCCGCCACCATCAAGAAGGCGGCCTGCTCCTCAGGCCGCCACCATCAAGTGGGCGGCCTGCTCGTCAGGCCGCCACCACCAAGAGGGCGGCCTGCTCCTAAGGCCGCCAACCCAGGGGCGGCCTGCTCCTCAGGCTGCCCTCAGCTGCTTGCCTCAGCCACCCAGGGGCGGCCTGCTCCCCAGGCCGCCACACCAGGGGCGGCCTGAGGCCTGCTCGCCGAGTCTGCCCAAGCCTTCATGATGACGTCACTGTGCCCTGCTTCTAGAAGATCTTCCCCGGGCCTATAAATTGCCCCTGATCCCTCTCATTTAGGTGGAGAACGACGTGCGGGAGGAAAACTGTCGCTGCCAGCAAGACCTGCGGACACAGTTTTCCAGTCCTCCACAGTTGATCATCAAGGCCTGCAGACTCAGTTTTCCAGTCCTTCCTAGCTTGCCATCAAGCAGTGCGGCCTCATAGCAACCTCTTTTCCTTAACCTCTAACAACTTCTTCCTTATCCACCAGCTTCCCCCTTTGTACGCTTTATTGCTTTCTCATGTAAAGGTGCATTAGCAAGCTGTAATCTTGTTTCTTGATTAAAGGAAAAGCCCTTCGCAAGAGTGTCATTTAAGCCGCGGCGGGCGAAGTCTGCTGTTGTCGCTGCTAGCGGCCCCCTTTCTTCTTCTCAGCTCAACTCCCTCGACATCAACCTGCAAGCACAACCGTCAAAGTAACCGTCTGCTCGACAGCTCCTGATCAACCTTCTTCGCTGATCATCAACCTTCTCTGCTGATCATCAAGGTTCTCCGCTGATCATCAAGCTTCTCCGCTGATCATCAAGCTTCTCCGCTGATCATCAGCCTTCTCCGCTGATCATCAGCCTTCTCCGCTGATCATCAGCCTTCCCAGCTGCTCTCAGCAAACCTCTCCTCTATCCCCGAAACCCTTGAACAAGCGCTTGCTCCACTTTCGAGCACTCAGAAACTTCCTCCTCTCCGCTATCCCCGCAACCCTCTTCTTCACCTAGCTTGTGAGATCGAACAACCCGTTAACTAGGCGGTGCCGTTTTCGCGCATCAACAGTTAACACGCGACCTTCAGATCCGAACAGACGGTGAAAATCAACGGTTATTCATGTCAGACCGCCAACCCTCTCAAAACATTCCTCCTACCAGCGAAGTCGCTCTCTGGGAAGCCGTCTTGCTGACACGTCGGGAAACTTTCCTGCAAATCGTAGCGATCAATGACACTCTAGCTGCTATAATTCAGTGACTAGACTCGCAACCTGCAGCAGCGCCAGTTTCTACAATCAATCCAGCAGTGGAGAATTCACATTCGAATACGCCAACTTTTCTGCCAGTTGATCCTTATGCTTATCTAGCAAGTTATCCATCTAGGCCGGGCGCAGTCACTTTGCAGTTTCCAGTTACCAAGCAAAGGGAAAGTGTCTGCAAACTCAATCCTCAAACCACCGCTTGCTCTTCCAATAACTCAAAGAAACTGCCTGAATTTTCCACTAAGAGGAAGAGAATCCCAGAAGCTTTGCCCCTTATCAGGCAACCTCCAAAGTCTACTCCAAAGCATTTTCAACCTCAGGCCATTAAGAGCAAAACAAGTAATGTGGGATCTTCTCAGCTTGTTGATCGAAAGGTCAAGGACTCTAACCAGTACTGCAAATATCATAAAGAAAAGGGTCATGCAACAAAGGATTGCAGATCTTTTCAGCAACTAGTAGAGGAAATGATGAAACATGATAAATTTCAACATTTGCTACAGAATGATCATCCCGACCCGTCCGCTTCAAAAAGAAAAGAAGAAATGAGCAGTACTTTCAGCTCAAAAGAGCGAAACTAACCATCGACATGAACCTTGATCTTGGCATCAAATACGTCAACGATGATTGTGCAGACACCCTCAGGGACTTATCCTAAACAGTATGAGGACATTGCTGCTCCTCAAAGCTGCTCGCCACCATTAACGGTTACTCTTACTTTACATGTTTCAAACACTTTCTTTACAAAGCATTTCTAAGTGTTCATGCATTTCAATAAAGTTTACATCATGGATCCCGTACTGACACAGTTCCCTTTTTGTAATGCTTCTTCCTATATTTTCTCTTTTCCAAAGAGATCGTTGAACCACTGAGATATCGTCGAGTTTTGTTGTTCCCTCCGTAGATTGTTCTCCGGCGTAAGGCCGCGATGACCATATACTGTGGGGAGTGTTCACTTATGTGTAGCGGGTGCTGTTCAATCTACGATGGTGGACTTCAGACATCGGATCCTAGCCAGCATCTGACACAAAGTGTGCGTCAGGAAGGCCCATGTGTTAGCTCTGCTGCGCTTCGTTAAGGATACATCGCAGTTACGATGATCTTTGCTGGACAAGTAATGACGATCAAGCGTAGCCTTATCTCTTCGATCATCTCATGACTGTGATGACAGAACACTCTATGGTACTCTCAATCCGTGCTTTCGCGGACCCACAACTCCGCTGATCTTTGTCACAGGCGAGCAATGTTATAGACCACTTGGCGCACCTGGCTTGACCGTTCAGCGATGTTGTAACCCGAAGCATGAGAGCAGTGCATCTAACGACCCTTCTCGGGATTTCCCGTACTTTTCTCTTTTGTTGCCTTTCTATAGGATGCGCACCTAGTCTGCTCTAAGTAGGACTATACTCGTGATGACCTTTCTCAGGCAAGCGATGCATAAGGCCCACAGCTGATCTCCTGTGCCAGCATCCAGTCTTTTTTTGTCATCTTCGAGTATAGATACTTTTTTTTATCAACTGTCTATTTCACAGGTTAACAGGTTAAATCCGACCTATCAAAAGGATTTACAACAATCATTTTCGCTTACTCTCATCATTATCCATTACTTGCTTAAGCTTTATTAGATAATGATCTGCAAAGTTCTTTGTCACTCTTATCAAATGTTAATGACATCAAACATTGATCAAAGAATCTAACTCTCCTTGATCATCAAGCCTTGCTATTGGAATCTTGTTAAGATTGACAGAATTCGTCAAGTTTCTTCTCTGCTAATCTGATCATATCCATCCTATCATATCAAAAGTCAACATTCGACTTATTGATCTGGACTTCATGTTAAAGATATCATCTCTAATATAGCAAGAAGATCACTACTCTGGTTTGATCTTCATTCAATTATCATCAGAGCTCGTCAGACATTTCCTCTGCTATATGATCATATCGACCTTATCTCATCAACAATTAGCATTCACAAGTTCCGCTCAGGTACTTGCAGCTTAACTCATTATATTATGTCTGCTGTTCACTCTTCTCTTTGCAGTGATTAGCAGACACCTGTAAGTCTTATCCAGGTACTTGCAGCTTAGTCTTTTCATCATATCTGCTGCTCACTCTTCTCTTTGTAGTGATTAGCAGGCACTTGCAAGTCTTATCCAGGTACTTGCAGCTTAGTCTTTTCATTATTTCTGCTTCACTCTTCTTTTTGCAGTGATTAACAGACACCTGCAAGTTTCCTCACATGTACTTGCAACCTTCTTTCATATATCATATCTGCTTCTAATTCTCCTCTTGCAGAGATCAGCAGATGCTTGCAAGTTTTTTCACAGGTACTTGCAACTTATTTTCATATATCACATCTGCTTCTAACTCTTTTCTTGCAGAGATCAGCAGATGCTTGCAAGTTTCCTCACAGGTACTTACAACCTTCTTTCATATATCATGTCTGCTTCTAACTCTTTTCTTGTAGAGATCACCAGATGCTTGCAAGTTTCCTCACAGATACTTGCAGCTTTCTTTCATATATCATGTCTGCTTTTAACTCTCCTCTTGCAGAGATCACCAGATGCTTGCAAGTTTCTTCACAGGTACTTGCAACTTATTTTCATATACCACATCTGATTCTAACTCTCCTCTTGCAGAGATCAACAGATGCATGCAAGTTTCTTCACAGGTACTTGCAACCTTCTTTCATATACCACATCTGCTTCTAACTCTTTTCTTGCAGAGATCAGCAGATGCTTGCAAGTTTCCTTCCAGGTACTTGCAACCTACTTTCATATGTCATATCTGCTTGTAACACCTTCTTTGCAGAAATTAGCAGATTCCTGCAAGTTCTGTTCAGATACTTGCAACTTACTTTACTTTCATATCTGTCTATAACCTCTCTTTTGCAGAAATCAGCAAACGCTTGCAAGTCCCCTTCAGATACTTGCAACATATTTTTTCCTTCATGCATACTGCTTATTTTTCTTTTTGCGGAGAATAACATGTGCTTGTAAGCCTCCATCAGGTACTTGCAAGTTATTGTTCTTCTATGCTTTCCTCTCATCTTAGTTTTGCAGAACTCAGTGGAAGACACATCTTCTTCATTCTGCGAAGGCAAACTCAGGTACACAAGATGTACCCTCCATATATGCCTTCACTAAACTTTTCCTTTGCAGGAAAAAGACAGGCATTAGCAAAATTTTAAGAGAGACATCAGGTTCTATCTCTCCTTTCCCCTCCTTTCTCTTTTGGGTGGATCGCGATTTTCGTGGGTCTCAAACTTTTTTGAAGTTCCCTTCTGAACTTAAAAAAGTGCGCGGATTATGTTAACCCAGAAATCG
The DNA here is from genome assembly GCA_039583875.1 of Platanthera guangdongensis. Lineage (NCBI taxonomy): Eukaryota > Viridiplantae > Streptophyta > Magnoliopsida > Asparagales > Orchidaceae > Platanthera > Platanthera guangdongensis. The sequence goes on from CM077167.1 coordinate 126,925,209, forward strand.
ACGATCCTTCCCAAGGTAGCCAGCTCTCTAGTCGCGGCCTGCTCCAGGTTCTTGCTGGAGTTCGCGACAAGTTCAAGTGTAGGCAGACAAATTTCTCTGTCCGCCTAGGTCGCATAGCTACCGCGTGCCCTGCGGGACGGCATGCTGTTCCCATAGATCACCCTCGCAGGCCGCGTAGTTAGGCCTGCTAAACGCACAACATTCTTTCTTGCAGGAGGCAAAGCAACAGGGGGTGATCTGCGCGATCTATTCCTTCAGTCCGCCAGGTCGCCCAGCCGGCTTGAACCCTACGGACCAACTCAACCGTCGCGGGCTCGGCGGATTCACTCTCCGGCTCGCCATCAGGGATTCCTCCCCTACAGTGGGCGGCCTGCTCCTCAGGCCGCCACCACCAAGTGGGCGGCCTGCTCCTCAGGCCGCCACCACCAAGTGGGCGGCCTGCTCCTCAGGCCGCCACCACCCAAGCGGGCGGCCTGCTCCTCAGGCCGCCACCACCCAAGCGGGCGGCCTGCTCCTCAGGCCGCCACCACTCAAGCGGGCGGCCTGCTCCTCAGGCCGCCACCATCAAGTGGGCGGCCTGCTCCTCAGGCCGCCACCATCAAGCAGGAGGCCTGCTCCTCAGGCCGCCACCATCAAGCAGGCGGCCTGCTCCTCAGGCCGCCACCATCAAGCGGGCGGCCTGCTCCTCAGGCCGCCACCATCAAGCGGGCGGCCTGCTCCTCAGGCCGCCACCATCAAGCGGGCGGCCTGCTCCTCAGGCCGCCACCATCAAGCGGGCGGCCTGCTCCTCAGGCCGCCACCACCAAAAGGGCGGCCTGCTCCTCAGGCCGCCAACCCAGGGGCGGTCTGCTCCTCAGGCCGCCATCAGCTGCTTGCCTCAGCCACCCAGGGGCGGCCTGCTCCCCAGGCCGCCACACCAGGGGCGGCCTGCTCCTCAGGCCGCCCTCCTCTGCTCGCCGAGTCCGCCCAAGCCTCCATGATGACGTCACTGTGCCCCGCTTCTAGAAGATCTTTCCCGGGCCTATAAATAGCCCCTGATACCTCTCATTTAGGGGGAGAACGACGCGCGGGAGGAAAACTGCCGCTGCCAGCAAGACCTGCGGTCTCAGTTTTGTAGTCCTCCACAGTTGATCATCAAGGTCTGCGGACTCAGTTTTCCAGTCCTCCCCAGCTTGCCATCAAGCAGTGCGGCTTGCTAGCAGCCTCTTTTCCTTAACCTCTAACAACTTCTTCCTTAGCCGCCAGCTTTCCCCTTTGTACCCTTTATTGCTTTCTTATGTAAAGGTGCATTAGCATGCTGTAATCTTGTTTCTTGATTAAAGGAAAAGCCCGTCGCAAGAGTGACATTTAAGCCGCGGCGGGCGAAGTCTGTTGTTGCCGCTGCTAGCGGCCCCCTCTCTTTTTCTCAGCTCAACTCCCTCGACATCAACCTACAAGCACAACCGTCAAAGTAACCGTCTGCTCGACAGCTCCTGATCAACCTTCTCCGCTGATCATCAACCTTCTCCGCTGATCATCAAGCTTCTCCGCTGATCATCAAGCTTTTCCGCTGATCATCAAGCTTCTCCGCTGATCATCAAGCTTCTCCGCTGATCATCAAGCTTTTCCGCTTATCATCAAGCTTCTCCGCTGATCATCAACCTTCTCTGCTGATCATCAGCCTTCTCCGCTGATCATCAGCCTTCCCGGCTGCTTTCAACAAACCTCTCCTCTATCCCCACAACCCTTGAACAGGCGCTTGCTCCACTTTCGAGCACTCAGAAGCTTCCTCCTCTCCGCTATCCCCGCAACCCTCTTCTTCACCTAGCTTGTGAGATCGAACAACCCGTTAACTAGGCGGTGCCGTTTTCGCGCATCAACAATCCTTGCCAATATTCTGTGACAATAAGACTGTCATATATATTTCAAATAATCCAGTATTTCATGAAAGGACAAAACATCTTGAAGTAGACTGTCATTTTATCAGAGAAGAGGTGTTGAAGAATCAAATCTACACTCCGTTTGTCACCTCAGACATAGAGCTTTCTGATATCTTTACCAAAACAGTGTATTCCTTTTCAGATGTCTGTAACAAGCTGGGCATTGTTGACATATATGCTCCATCTTGAGGGGCAGTGTCAGAACCTGTGCAGTTAGGTGGCCTGGTGGCTAGTACTGGCGGACATGAAAGGCATCCTGACGGTTAGAACTGGCGGGCGGGATAGGTGGCCTGGTAGCTAACAATGGCAGAGAAGCTTGGCGGTCTGACGGCTTAACCCTCACGGTTTACCTCTGTTAGAAGATGACGATCTGGCTGTTTTGTGGTTTTGTACTGGCGGTCTGGCGACTTGGACTAGCGGTCTGGTGATATTCTAAGGGTAACTGCTGGAAGTGATCTGTACCAAGTTTTGTCGACAACCAAAGACTTGATAGTTGTGGATTGGTATTGTTGTTTGTAATCGCAGTCCGGAGGTTAAGTTATGACTAACCTCCACTATAGCCCTGGAGAGGACTACTACAGTGGAAGCGAACAGAGGCCAAAGCTAGTATTGAAGTTGTAGTCGTGCGGTTAGATATGTCTAACCGCACAGTCCGCGCGAATAAATTTTATGTAACCGCTTGGTTGCTTGTGATAGACGTTTATTCTCTCTTGTTTTTCTCTCTTTTCCCTTTTTTTTTCTATAAATAAGTGGCGCATACCCTTGTATTATTTAAATTGTTGAAGCAATAAAATTTTGTTATTTAACTCTTTCCTCACAGTGGGCAATATGCATCCCCCGGGAAACAAGCAAGGTGGGAGAAACTGTGGAAACAAATGCGATTATACCCTATTTGACACAAGATATTAATCACTTATTTAAACTGCAAATCTGACTTTATACTGCGTCCATCGATGAGAGCCCAAGTAGTTCCCGCTTCCCTTGAGGAGGCCGCACTGTACTTAACAAGCAAGGTGCGATGACTGTCCTAATGGACACCGCCATTGACGAAGATGATGCTTCCATCGTTGAAGAGGCCGCACTTGCTGATGTCGCCGCTATTGTCAAAGAGGCTGTTGGTGTTGTTCCTTCCCTCTGAGCCTTCACAAGGGTTTTTGTTACTCCGTGGGCGGGGTGCTTGGGTTCTTGGGGTTTCTCTGTGAAGAACGTGCATAGCCATTGACCCAGACTGACGTTGGGGCCAAAAATACCACCGGTTCAACATCACCACGACAACATGAAATCATTATGCATTTATCGATATTATTTTCACCTTATGTATGTTGTGCGGAATTTTGATATTTTTTAAGAAATTGCTTTCTATTTTTTGTGGATTTCTTGCAACAGCTTATCGTCATTATTCTTGAAGCAGAATTGTTTAATCTTGTTAATCAAATAAGATCAAGAATCTCTCTTGAAGAAATAATTATCAATATCCATATTTTCAGGTATACACGCTAGGAGGATTCATGGTTGGTAGTTGGATTTGGGCAAAATTCACGGAGAGGAGAGGAAGATCTTAAGGATAAGTGTTGCTTGGTTACAGAAATGTCTCTCAATTAATGGGGAATATGTAATAGTTGAGTGTTTCCATAATACTAGCACGTAAAAGATTATTTGGATTATAGGATTCTTCTTTCTAGTTCCAACATTCTTCAACACATCCTTTCATTTCTTTGCATCCTGTTTTCCACTATTCTGAATGCAGTAGATAATGTGTTATAATCCTAATGTGTAGTATATTGTTTTCATCAAATGGATCTTGGTTTTGGCTAGAATTCTTCAAAAGGCCCTCATTTGCTCAAATTGAATTCGTGACCTCTCAAAAATTAATTTTGTTCTGATTAGGGATGTGCAAAGGCGAAGAAAAGTGATATTGGCCCAAAATAGTCCTCATTATCTGTTAATTGTATATATGTATTTTTAATTTGTCATGTTAGTGTCATCATTATTAGTGTCGTCATTATTAGTGTCGTTATTTAGGGTTATTTTGATGTTTAATATCTTTTATTTTATGAGGTATATTTGCTAATTGTCGAAGTCTTGTAATCTTTATTTAAGGGATTCCCAACAGCGGCCCATGAATCATTAGGAATGGAGTTAATCAAGTTTTATTTTTCTCTAAGTTCTTTTTTCCCTCTCCTATTCCCGGGTCCCCTTGAATATCCGCGTCCACCCCCACCAACAATGTTATGGGCTAGGCCCATAACATCTTGCGATCAGAGTGTTTGGATGACAGAAGAAACAACTCTGCGCATCCACTGGAGAACCATGTCTCCGTTCATTTTCCATTTGAAACCGGCTGCATCACTTGGCTGGATCGAGGGATGCTCCACTGTGCTCGCCCCGCGGTCACCCTTTTGATCCATCATTGCCATCCCCAATTTTCATTTGTTTGACATTTGGTGAAAAGCGCTGTTTTGACCTGTAGTCTCTACCTCGAAGGCCCAGCGCCCGGTCTCAACCTTGAAGGCTGGAAAAAAAGATGGAGAGAGAAAAAGGAGGGGATTTGCTGCTGCTACATAAATGAAAAGATTGTGGGCTTTCATGGGAATAAGAGGGGCCGGAGGTATTTAATTAAAGAGAGTATATATGAACAGGTGTGAAGCACATGTTTATTTTAATAGGAATAAGAGGAGTGTGGCCATGCCAATGAAGAGCATCAAGTGGATTGGGCCATATGCGTGAGTGGGCAGCAAGGGTGGCAGAATTGTTGATTTTAAATGGGAGTGGTTGCATGCAAGGTGGCCGTGACGGCGACTGCGGCGAGGAGGCGACTTGGACTTGTGCGGCATAATCTCGCGGAGTTGACCAAGATGACGGGCATCACGCATAACGTTACTTATGTTCAAAAAGCCCGATCGGGCCGGGCATTTTCCCGACCGGGCTCGGCCCGGGCTCAATTTGAGCCGGGCCGTGCTCGGGCTCCCTCTCAAAGGAGTGGCTCGATTAGGCCCTTCCGGGCCCGGGCCGGCCTAAAGTCAAAATTGGCGGGATTGAATCCCGCCTATGATTCGCGGGATTAATCCTGTCTAATCAGACGGGATTAATCCCGCCTTTGATTAGGCGGGATAAAATCCCGCCTGGCGTTCTGGTTTAGCCCTGTGATGGGCTCAGGCTAGCCCAGTGCCCGGGCTTTGCTCGGACCGGGCCGGGCCGGGCATCAGGTCGGGCAACCAGCAAAACTGAGGGCCCGTTAAAGGCCCCAAGCCCGACCTTGGCTCAGGCCGGGATTTTGCCGGGCCGGGGCCGGGCGGTGTTTCTGGGTCCGATCATTTTGCCCACCTCTACATGACGTGGAATATGTAGTTGACCAATGCGACATCTTCGATAAATATTTCATTTCCAAACGCTAGGAGCACGATCACAGCAATAAAACTACAAAAATAAATATAATTAAAATTAATAAATCAAAATGTAAAACAAACTATTTATAAATAAAAATAAATGATATATTACTATTTTATATTAAATATTAAATTGAATTATATAATAAAAATACGAATAAATTATACTTTTCAATTATGAACCTCACTGAGCCACTTAGCATCTGTTCAATACTCTAGATGTTCTTAGTGATGTCATCGTCATATAATATCACTCTTTTATGACTCACTGCAAGTGTTGGCCACCGTTTTGGTGGCCTGATTCCACTATAGCCTCGGCTGATCCCATCACAGTCGTGCTCGATGCCACCTGCTCTCGTAGCAACTGTACCTCTCTTCGCAGTTCTTGTCGCTACACCGCGTCTAGTGTTTTCGCCGCGCAGTTCATAAAACCGGCATCGTCGCCTTCCAAACCAACATTGGTGTGGCCACAATTTGTGTCTCCACTGTCCATCCTCGTGGTATCCACCCTGCAACCTCCACTACGACCATCTATTTTGTTGGCTCCCACCACTAGCCTCGCTACTTCTACGCTCAACGGTGGTGCCGCCCCAAATGGTGTCGCTGACATTGGCTCCAACAGTTTTCATTCTGTAGATTTCGCACCAGTCACCAGTTCGGGCAGTCTCTCTCGTTCCATTCCTTCTGACGACCGCCGCCACGTCGCCGCCACCGCTTCTCATTGCCACAACTAACATTCAGCCCAGTACTCCATCTCCCTCGACTGTCTGCATCTCTCCCCGGAACACTCACCCCAATTATGCTTATTCCGATTGACCGTCTTCCTTTTGCAAGCACCTGCCGCCATGCCAGATCCTTGCAATTCATTGTCACACCTGTGCGCATGATGATGACCCACCATTTGATGCAGCCGCCACCATATAAGGCGATATCAAGAGTTGATCTGGCGTTAAATGAAGGTGCCAGATGATCAAAGCATCCGAGCCTCGTTTGAGCTCGAGGACATGCTCGATTTGAAGTACAGGTGAGATGATATGAGCTCACAATAGTCCTCGTTATCAGTTAATTATATATATATATATATATATATATATATATATATATATATATATATATATATATATATAGGGAAATTATGATGTTTCGTGTTTTTTTATTTCATGTGAGGTATTTTGGTAAAATTTTGAAGTCTTGTAATCTTTATTTAAGGGATCACCAGATCCCATGAAATTAACCAAGTTCTATTCCTCTCTTGAGTTCTTTTCTCCTTCCCTCATTTCTAAGGTAAGGATTGAGCAAGGCTCCCTATTGTGAGTTGTGTGCCCAATGATGATGTTATGAGATCCTGTCCTACTTATCTAATTAATTATGATTATCACTAGATGTTATCATTATGTATGAGACTTCAACCACTGGGTCTAGTAATAGATATTATTATGATTTGTCTTTTATTATGTTGTAAGCCTATATAAAAGCACTGCGTGCGTTGTATGAATTAATGAAAGCGTTCTAATTTCCTATTTTAATGTGAGATCTTAGTGACTCTCTGCTCTAACTAGCAACTCTGCTTAGGCAGTGGCGGTTAGGGCTCCGTTATATCATCCACCACCATCAGCACCTCCTACGACCTCTAATCTGGCCACCGCTCTAAGTAGGCCTATTATAACTTGGTACTAGAGCTTCTCGGTCCTCTTTTCTCCGACGCACGCCAACACTTCCCCATGTTCTGTCACTGTCTCCAGCAAGCCCTCCCCCACTGCAAGAATCGTCATCCAAACAGGCAACAACATCACACACTGTTGTTGCTGCTTCGTTCGCCCCGACGGGTCTTTCTCGCTTCTTCATCGACACCCAACAAGACACTACCACAACATCTTTGCATTTCCCAGCACCCTTCGTGTTTGCTCCACCAGCTCACCTCGGATCGAATCCTTCAGCACCATCTGTGTATCCCCTTGACGTCAGAAACTGCAGCCCCTGTTTCCTTCCCGTTGATCAGTTGGTGATGTGAACTGACGTTAAGAGCTTACATCAAAGAGGTAAAGTGTTCGAGACACGGGCTTAACAACTTGTCGTGTCTAGAACACGTGTGATTATGGATTGTGGTGTGTGGCCCGCAACCCTGCAATGTGGCTTGACGGGGTTCAAAATCTGAATGAGCGGCCCATGACATAAAAGTGCACTTTTATGTTAGGGCCGCTCATTCGGTCCGGAACTTTAGCCTTTCACCCCAGTCGAGCCACATAACAGGGCCGTGGCCCGCACACCCCAGCCCATCACCACACGTCTTCTCGGCGCGGCAGGTTGTTGAGGTTAGTCTTGAACCCTTTACCTCCTCGATGTAAGCTCTTAATGCCAGCTCACAACACCGACTGAGCTTTTAAGAACGAGTGATTGTCCTTCTCCGAGCCTTACTTCCCAACAACGGATAGCTAATGCCTTCCACTTATTGTGCAAGATCTATGGTCGGTCCGTGACTCCTGGATGCCGAAGGAGTCCTTGAGGCGTTCTCGCAGTTCCTACGGGGTGGAGACTGTACAACCCTGTGTCCGGCGAGCGGGTCCCACCAGGGAGGTTGAACAGGCCTGCCCCCGCGACTCGCACCCAAGCGGCAGGACGGGCTGAACGACTAAAGGGCTGGCCCGCTCCTGCCCATCTCAGGCGAGCGAGCTGGCGACCCGCAGCAAGCGAGCCGGACCCGCGATTGGCGACCCGCAGCGAGCGAGCCGGACCCGAGCTGGCGACCCGCAGCAAGCGAGCCGGACCCGCGATTGGCGACCCGCCGCAAGCGAGCCGGACCCCGAGCGCGACCTGACCGCCGATCCGCCCAGCAAAAGGCAGGCGGCTCGCCCATATCGGCTCGCACTCGCCCAGTGAGGGTAGGCGAGCCCCAGAGCCGGGTCGCGCCCGCCTCCTGCGGGAGAACTGAAGGCGAGCTGACCGCCCGGGGGTGCGAATAGCTACTCAGAACAGCGGAGCCTCGCTGTTGGCAGACCAGGTTGGACTGCGCATAGCTGTTCAGAACAGCGGAGTCTGGCTGTTGGCAGACCCATCCAGGGGCCTTTTGGTACTTCCAGGTCAGTCCTTTTGGTTATTGGCAGTTCAGATTCTGAAAATCTATAAATAAGACACAAGGGGTACCTCAGAGGACACGCTTTCAGTGCCTCCTTGCTCTCATTTTCAAGTGTTCTCTGAGAGTATCTTAGCTCGGCTCTTGGCTAAGGAGGGGAAGCGCTCAGAGATCTTCCGGGTTTGTGGTGGGACCTCCCTGCCGAGCCCTTGGGTCTGTCCTTTCTTGTCTCTCTCGTTGTTTTTCTTGCAGGTGCGAAGTAGGCGCGAGACCACCCCTTCCCCAAGGGTCGAACTCCACAAGAGGCCGGTTTCCGGTTTCAACATTTTGGTGCGGTGAGCGTGGACAGTGGTCAGTGCAGAAAAGCTTCGGCGAGCTCAATGACGGGAGGTCAAGGATCTGACAGGCAGAACTCGCCGCCCCCCGGCTCTCGCAACAGTGGGGATGTTTGAAGACTTCAGGAACGAGGTGCTGGACCTCGTCAAGATCGCACTCGGCGTGCGGGCCGAGTGTTTGACCCCGGCAGCCCGGATCGCGGCCGCCCCCTCTTTAGGCGAAGACGCTCCTGGCAGGCGAGCCGGGAAGGAAGTGGCTGAGGAAGGTCGGGGGAGCGAGCTCTCGGGGCGCGAGCTCTTCCCCGGCTCGGCAGGCCGAGGCCGATTCGGCGAGCTGGGTCCGCGTGACTCGCCGGCCCGCCAGGTGGGGGGAGGCAGCCCCTTCAGCGAGCTGGTCTCCTCAGCTCCAGTACCAGACGGGTTCAGAGAGCCCGAGATGACCTACTACACCGGAAAGGGAGACCCGGTTCAGCACGTCCAGTGGTTCGAGGACGTGGTCTCCATCCGTCAGATGTCGGACGGATTCAAGTGCCGTCTCTTTGCCATCACCCTCCGGGATAAGGCGAGGGAGTGGTTCCACCAGCTGCCGGCCAGTTCCATCTATTGCTTCGAGGACCTACGCCGAGGGTTCATGTTGAGGTTTACTACCTCAAAGAAGAGGAAGAAGGAGTCTGAGTCCCTGTTCCACATAAAGCAGGGGGTGAACGAGACGTTGGGGAGCTACGTCGATCGGTTCCAGGAGGAGGTTACCCAAGTCCAGGAGATGCCGGGCCACAGTCTGATGATGACCTTCACACTAGGCCTGCAGCAGGGTTTCTTCCGCATGGAGCTGAAGAGGATTCCCCCCCTCTCCTACGAGGAGCTGATGGAGAGGGCGGCGAGAGAGGTCGACGGGGAGGCGTCGAACCCAGAATTTGCGAGGAAGTTGGCCAGGTGGGCGACTGAGGAGGAGAAGGAGTCGAAGGGAGGAAGAAGACAGGAAGAGAGGAGGGAGGAGCCCAGGCAGAGGGAGCAGAGGGAGCAGAGGCAGCTCCAAGGACAGCAGCCCGGATGGGGGCGTCAAGAGCCCGACCGTAGGCTGGGCTGGAGACCAGAGTGGCAGGGGCAGGGGCCATAGAGGGGATACTACGGGAGAGGTCACTATCAGGGGAGGCAGGACCAGTTCCACCCCCCAGGCTGGAGGCAGGGTCAGAGGCCGCGGCTCCCCGATCAGGAGGAGGCCATGGCCATAGCTCTGGGAGCAAGGAGAGGGGTCATGAGGAGGAGGAGAAGGGAGTTCAGGGTGGAACTGCCCTACTGCGACTTCCATCAGGAAGAGGGGAACGCAACGGCCACGTGCCCAGAGTTCTTGGAGATGAGAGAGAACAGGGGGCGGCGGCAGCAGCAGGAGGAGGTGCGGCAGGAAGTGAGGATCGAGGAGGTTCTGCCTCAGACGGAGGAGGATCGCTGTGAAGACCGGGTGGATGTGGGGACCCGAGGAATGATCGGAGTGATCCACGGGGGAGTGGGGGTCGAGGCTTCCCGCAAGGCAAGTCTCCACACCATGTATCGGCGGAGCGTCGCCTCTACGTCCCAAACCCCGCCGCCAGAGGAGAGGATCACTTTCTCCAGAAGCGACATGCCGGACCACGAGGATCCGTTCTGTGATGCGCTGGTCATCAAGGCCGCCATCGAGAACTTCACTGTCTCTCGAATCCTAGTGGACAATGGGAGTTCCGTGAACGTCGTCTTCAAGAAGGCGTTCGACGCGATGCAGGTAGAAGCTAAGAGGGTGCTGGCCTCGGACGGGCCCTTGTTCGGGTTCTCGGGAGAGAGGAAGGAGGTAGAAGGAGGAGTCGGCCTCCACGTAACCCTGGGGGGGCAGTCCCGAAACTGCAAGTTTGTCATTGTGGACGCCCCCAGCAGCTACAGCGCAATCTTCGGGAGGCCCCTGATCAGCGCCTTCCGCTGCGTCCCCTCATCTTTCCATCAGTGCTTGAAGTTCAACGCTGAGGGGGCGCAGGTCAGGGTTAGGGGAGACCCTAAGGTGGCACGGGAATGCTACGTCACCGCGGTAAACACCATCTCTTGGCAGGAAGGGGCCGAGGAGATGGGGCGGAGGATGGAGGAGAACGAACAGGAAGCCGGAGAGGTGGAGCCGGAGGTGAAGGGCTGCGCAGAGAAGGCGGAAGGAGGGGGTTTGGAGGAAGTGGTCGAAGTAAGGGCCGTGGCAGAGGAGATGGAGGTAGAGGTCCCCGCTCAGGAGGAAGGGGATGCCGAGGGTGGGGAGAGCAGTCCAGGCTGGAGGCCGCAGAGGAGGTGGTGGAGCTGGAGGTGCTCACCCGCGGAGGCAGGGTGGAGAAGATCCGCGTCAGCGGGGGGCTGACCCCGGAGGACCAGGGCAGGATGCTGGAGTGCATCCAGAAGAACGTGGACGTCTTCGCCTGGAGCGCCGCGGAGATGCCGGGGGTTGACGCGGATGTGGCTTTCCACCGCCTCAACCTGGACCCGGGAACACGCCCCGTCCAGCAGAAGAAGAGATCCACGGCGGACAGGCTAGCGGAACCCATCAGGGAGGAGGTGGCAAAACTTCTCAAAGCGGGCTTCGTGTCCGAAATTCAATACCCCGGCTGGGTCTCGAACGTTGTGATGGTCAAAAAGGGAGACGGCCGCTGGCGCTTGTGTATCGATTTTTCCCTTCTTAATAAAGCTTGTCCTAAGGATTGTTACCCCTTGCCTCGGATCGACGCGCTGGTTGACTCAGCCGTCGGTTTTTCTGTAATGAGTTTTTTAGATGCATTTTCAGGTTACCATCAGATCAGGATGCACCCCCCGGACATAAAGGATGTCTCATTCATCACAGGGGACGGCTGCTATTGCTACAAGATGATGCCGTTCGGGTTGAAGAACGCCGGTGCCACCTATCAAAAAATGATGGACAGGGTCTTCAAGGAGCAAAGGGGGAGAAACTTGGAGGTCTACGTGGACGACCTCATGATCAAGAGCCGAGACGTGGACTCCCACCTCCGGGACCTGGAGGAGACGTTCGTCACCCTGCGCCGATACAAGATGCGGCTGAACCCCCTTAAGTGTGTTTTCGGGGCTAGCCGGGGGAAGTTCTTGGGGCATCTCCTCACCCCCGCGGGGGTCGAGCCGAATCCCGACAAGGTCAAGGCTATCTTGGAGCTGGGGTCCCCGCGGAATGCAAAGGAGGTCCAACGGTTGACAGGGAAGCTAGCAGGACTGAGCCGCTTCCTCTCTCGGGCAGGGGAGAAGTGCTCCCCCTTCTTCAAAACGCTGAGGGGGGGCCAGAGGTTCGAATGGACTAAGGAATGCGAGGAGGCGTTCCAGGCCCTCAAGGCGCAGCTAACACAGGCCCCGCTGCTCCAAGGGCCGAAGGAGGGTGAAGACTTGTTCTTATATCTCGGGGTCGGGGCAGAGGCCTTGAGCTCCGTCTTGGTGCGAGAAGAGGGGAAGAGGCAGCTCCCTGTTTATTATGTCAGCCGGGTCCTGAGGAAGGCCGAGCTCCGATACCCAATCTTGGAGAAGCTCGCGTTCGCACTGATTATCTCGGCTCGGAGGCTACGACCATACTTCCAGGCACACTCAATCCGAGTGGTGACCGACCACCCCCTCCGCAACATCTTCGAGGGGGTGGAGCACTCGGGCCGGCTGGCCAAGTGGTCGGTGGAGCTAAGCGAGTTCGATGTTTCCTTCGTGCCACGGCTCTCGATCAAAGCTCAGGCGATGGCCGACTTCCTGGCCGACTACGTGGTAGAAGTAACAGAGGAGGAGCTCACTTGCCCGGCTCCTTGGAAGGTGAGGGTGGATGGAGCCTCAGGAAGGCATTCACTCGGGATAGGAGTGGTCCTGGAGAGCCCCCAAGGGACTCAGATTGAGCAGACGGTGGTGGTACATTTCCCCATTACCAACAACCAGGCCGAGTACGAAGCAGTGATAACGGGACTACGCCTGACCAGAGAGTTGGGGGTGCTGGATGTGGAAGTTCTGACCGACTCCATGGTGGTGGCTTCCCAGATCAACGGGGAGTTCGAAGCAAGGGAGCCCGCTTTGAAGTTATACTTGGCCAAAGTGAGGGGGGTCATAGGGACCTTCCAGACCTTCTCCATCCGACACGTGCCAAGGGGGGAGAATGAACAGGCCGACCAACTGGCGAAGCATGGCCCCCGGATGGGGGGCACCATCACCGACCTGTTCCGCCCCTCCATCGAAGAGGGGGAGCTCATGGAGATCGATCAGCAGCCCTCGTGGATGGACCCAGTAACAGTTTTCCTCTCCACGGGAGAATATCCGGAGGGAGTAGACAAGAAGAAGCTGAGGCATAAGTCTGCCTACTACCTCCTCAAAGACGGGCAACTATACAGAAAGACCCTTTCCGGGATGCTGGCTCGCTGCGTGTCCGAGGGCGAGGCGCAGAGGATCTTGGAAGAAGTCCACTCCGGGGAGTGCGGGAGTCATTCCGGGAGTCGGACCTTGGAGGGGAGGATAGTCCGGCAGGGGTATTTCTGGCCCACCCTGGGCCGGGACGCCGCGGAGTTCGCAAGAAGATGTCATAAGTGCCAGCTATTTGCCCCCCTCCAGCTACAGCCGGCCCAGCAACTCAAGAGCATCACGGCCCCCTGGCCCTTTGCAATCTGGGGAATGGATTTGGTTGGGCCGTTCCCCCAGGCTAGCGGCCAGAGAAGGTTCCTCCTGGTGATGATCGACTACTTCTCAAAGTGGATGGAGGTGAAGGCGTTGGCAAAGGTGACCTCCCAGGTAATCAGGAACTTCGTTTGGGGGGAGATCATCTGTCGCCATGGGCTGCCCCAGGCCATCATCACAGACAACGGGCCTCAGTTCGCCAGCGCCGAGTTCACCAGTTTTTGCGAGCAGCTTGGGATCGACCTCAGATTCGCCTCGGTCCACCACCCCAGGAGCAACGGGCAGGTGGAGGCGGCAAACAAAGTCATCGTCAATCTCCTCAAAAAGAGGGTGGAAAACCTGAGGGGGAGCTGGGTGGAGCAGCTCCCCGCCGTCCTTTGGGCCCTTAGAACCACCCCTAACACGGCCACGGGGGAGACCCCCTTCAAGCTCTCCCATGGGTGCGAGGCGGTGCTCCCCATAGAATTCGAAGTCCAAACGCCGCGAGTCGGGACGGCCAGAGAAGGCCGAGAGGAATGGCAAGCCGAGAATGGAGAGGAACTGAGGCTCTCCCTCGACATGGTGGAAGAGTTGAGGGACCTTTCGGCCATCCGGCAGGAGGAGGTCAAAAGGAGGATGGCAAAATACTTCGACAAGCATGTCAGGGTCAAGCAGTTCGCTGAAGGGGACCTGGTACTGAAGAAGGTGGACGCGGCGGGGCGGTCAGCGTCCGTAGGGAAACTCAACCCCAGCTGGGAGGGGCCATTCATTGTGAAGGAAGCTTTGAAGTCGGGGGCTACCGGCTCCAAAATGTAGAAGGCGAGGCCCTGAGTCTCACCTGGAGTGGAGACGACTTGAAGAGATTTTTTCCCTAATTTCCTGTAAGCAACACGATTTATTATAATGAAGCTTTTCTTTTCCCTCCCCCAGGATTGTCATACCTAGGCTCGCTCAGAAAGTGGGAACGAATTTGGACCCCGAGAAGATCCCGCTGCCAGGCTCTCACCTAGCTGGCAGGGCCGGAAGTCACTCGGTGTCATCCCTAGCCTCGAGAAGATCCCGCTGCCAGGCTCCCACCTAACTGGCAGGGCCGGAAGTCACTCGATGAAGAATGAATTCGGACCCCGAGAAGATCCCGCTGCCAGGCTCCCACCTAGCTGGCAGGGCCGGAAGTCACTCGGTGTCATCCCTAGCCTCGAGAAGATCCCGCTGCCAGGCTCCCACCTAGCTGGCAGGGCCGGAAGTCACTCGATGGAGAATGAATTCGGACCCCGAGAAGATCCCGCTGCCAGGCTCTCACCTAGCTGGCAGGGCCGGAAGTCACTCGGTGTCATCCCTAGCCTCGAGAAGATCCCGCTGCCAGGCTCCCACCTAGCTGGCAGGGCCGGAAGTCACTCGATGGAGAATGAATTTGGACCCCGAGAAGATCCCGCTGCCAGGCTCTCACCTAGCTGGCAGGGCCGGAAGTCACTCGGTGTCATCCCTAGCCTCGAGGAGATCCCGCTGCCAGGCTCCCACCTAGCTGGCAGGGCCGGAAGTCACTCGATGGAATGACTCAGAAAGCAATGGCCTGCGACCTAGAGCAAATCGCGTTGTCAGACTCCCACCTAGCCGGCAAGGCCGGGAACTACCCGAAAAGCGTGCGCAGCAGGAAGGAATCGCAAGAGTTAGCCAGAAAAGAAGGAAAGGGTCTAGCATAGCCCCACCCTCAAGCCCCGGAAAAGGTGGTCGAGTAAATGCAAAGGCCCGGGCGAGAGTCCCCAGAAAATTAAGCGTGCGGCCGAGGAGCGAGCCGGCTCGCCTCGCTCGGCGGACGAGCCAGCTCACCTCGCTCGGCGGACGAGCCAGCTCACCACGCTCGGCGGACGAGCCAGCTCACCTCGCGCGGCGAGCGGGCAGCGGCCTCGTCAGAACCGGACCGCAGGGGGGGGTCGCGCCGTCCGGCAATGACGTCGTTGGGAAAAAACAAGGCGGGCGAGAAATATAAGAGGAACAATAGCTGAAAGGAACAATAGATAGGAATATAAAGTATAAGCGCAACTCGCGCATACATCTCAGACCAGATTGTTATACATCATGTTCATCTACAAAGTACATTACAAAAAGGGGGGGGGGGGGGGAAACGCGAGATCTAGAGACCCTAAAGCGGCTGGAAGCTTCTGTCGCCGGGCTCCGGCACGGGGAGGAACAGCGCCGGCACCACGTCTTTTGCCGAGAGTCCCGCTGCCTCGCTCGTAAGCAGATCCGCGCGCCTCAGCGTCTGCATCGTGTATCTCGCTGCGCTGGCCGCGTTCTTCTGCATTAGCACCTCCAGGTCGTAGTCGGAGAGGTGCTCGCGCGGGCAGACCCTGCTGTCTGGAGGAGGGACAGCGGCGGCGGCCTCCAGCTCGCGTACTCGCGCCTCCAGTGCCGCCTTTTCCTGGCCAAGGGTGGCGATCTCGGCACCCATCCGGCTCGCCGTCGCCGCGTCCTGGGGAAAAATGAACAGGAATAACCGTGAGCCGTGTTAACGAAAAGGAGGAAGTACGGTTCAGGCTGAGCACGTACCACCCCGCCCAGATACCGCGCGAGGGTCTCCTCGGCCGCGTCGGCTCGCCTCCTGTGAGTGTCCGCGTCCGCCTGGGCGAGCTTCCGGGCCTCTTCCTTCTCATCCGCCATCTTCTGGATAGACGCGACGTTCCGCTCCACCTGGGTGCAGCGCCTCCCCACCATGTGAGCCAGCTCCAGACCGCGCAGCTGGGCCCGCGAGCTCTCATGAATCAGCACTCGCGTCGCCTCCTTGTCATAAATGGCGGCGTCTTCACGCGAGTACAGACCAAAGGAGAGGCTGTACGCCTCCCCGCCGATGGTATCCTGCTCCATCCAGCTCGGCAGCAGGGTCGAGATCGTTGCGCGATTCGACTCCTTGTCCCACGACAGGAGCGGGACGCCGAGCTCGTCCAAGTACTTCTCGCCGTAACCGAAGTTCCGATGCCCTCTCGGCACCGGCCCCGCAGCGGCTTCAGACTCGCCCGGCGGCGCGGAGGTGCCCGCCGCCCCGACCGGGGAGTCGCTGGTCGAAGCAACCAGCGGGGGCGAGGGGGCCTCAGTCGGCAAAACCGCGAGGGCCTTGCCTTTTCTTTGGCTCGCGGAGGGTTGCTGATCCGCGGTCTTCGCCGACTTCGGCGGAGGCGCTGACTGTCCGCCGCCCGGTCGCTTCTTGGCCGGGATCGATGAGATGTCGCGCTGGGCGGCATCCGCGGCCTGGGCGCGGGCGAGAACCCCGGGGGGAATCCGAGCGCTCTCATAAGGGGGGTGAAGAGGAATGTCGCGTTCACCTGCGAAGGAGGGAAGGTGAGATGAAAGAAGAGCGGGAAAGTAAGGACTAATGGAGACGAGTGGCAAACCTCCCCCCGGCGGGACAGCCGCGAGATCGTCAAGGTGGCGGCGCAGGAACGCTACTTCAAAGTTCTTCCCGACGAAAAACGCGAACAGGTCGGCTTCATGGCCGCCTAGGCTGGGTGGCCGGTAGCTCGCCTCGCTGAGCTGCACCGGCGAGAAGGGCACGTTGCCGAGGTCCCCTTTGACGAACAGGAACTTCTTCAGCCAATTGTGGCTCTTGTTAACTGTCTCCCGCACCTTGAGGTGGGCGCTGGAGAAGTAGGCCGTCCCGTCTCGGTTCGCCCTGAAGGAGAACAGCTTCCGGAATACGGCGAGGCTGAACTCCACCCGCTCCTCTCGCAGGAAGCAGGCGAACCCCATCATGACGGCGATGGAGTTCGGGGTCATCTGGCCCAGGACGACCCCGAAGTATTTTAGCACCTGGCGCACCTCGGGCCATAGGGGGAGTCGCAGGCCTACCTCGAAGTGAGCGAGAGGGATGGCGAGCTCATCCCTAAACAGGTCGTTGATCTTCTCCCCCTCTTCGGGTCGCCTCGCAGAGAACCCGGCTGGGATGTGGTCGCCTAAAGCTTCCAAGTACTCGCGCTCTGTGATGACGGCGCGAGGGAAATCATGCTCGGAGAAGGTCCAAGCGCATTTGCTTCGGCCGTCCGCGTCGCCGCCGCCTCCGCCCATCCCCGTCGATTCGCCGCCGAACGCGAGAGAAGAAGCCGGGAGGCGAGCTAGAATCGCACTTCGCGAGAAAAGGGGAAGCGAGAAGACGTTTTGGAATCGGTGGAGAAATAAGGGCCGGCAAGGCCTATTTATAGGAAAAGGGAAGGGGCGGGAAACTTCCCGCCAAAAGATGGGGTGCGGATAGCAAAAATTAATCTGACGGTTCGACTTCCCGCGCGCGACCGCGCCTCAAAGGTCGATCCGGCACGGTCCTCGCCCGGCTGCAACCGCGGGAGACCGGCGCGGGCGAACCAACCCCAACCCGCACCCGCACGCCGTGCCGCGCGAGACGGGAGATTCCCGTCTAGCGAGCTCCCCGGCTCGCCCCCGCCCCGATCAGCGCGAAAGGGAGAATGGACCCTCCCCTTTAACCCGCACACAGAAATCAAAAGAAAAGCAGCGCGATAATTTCAATACATCTCAGTAATAAAATAGTTAGGCCCCTAGGCGGGCTAAAAGAGTCGCGAGCAATTATAAGTACAAGATAACTGCGAAATAACAGTAACCCCGCGGTATCCCGCGAGCGAGGGGCAAACAGCTGGGTCAGTACTCGACCCACTTCCACCTGTGCCGCCTCTTCGTTCCCGCTCGCGGCGGTACGCGAGGATCGTGGTAGTCGCGAACCGCCACCAGTTCCCGCTGAGCCATGCTGACCTGCTCTGTGGCGCTCCTAAGATGTCCCTCGGCCCGCGTTATGTGCACGCCCGGCGAGGTGACGTCGTCGTCTTCCGCTTCACGCCGAGGGCCCTCCAGGACAGCGAGCCGGGCCTCAGTCTCGGCCTTATCTTCGTCAACCCTCCTCATGATCTCCTTCAACATCAGTGTGTGTTTCTGGAACAGCCGTGTCACCTGCCCCTTCATCGCGACCGCGTCGGTCGGGTCGCCCAGGTAGTCAGAAACGCTGTCCACATCAGGCGGAGGCGAGTACCCTTCGCTCATCTCGGTCTCGGGAGAAGCCCTGTGGAAGCCTGCAAGCGAGGCGAGTCAGAAGGAGCGAGCAAGAGACGAAGCCCAACAATAAAAACCAGCTCACCAGGGGTGGGCACATCGCCCGCACCGACAGATGGGCGAGAAGAGCCCGGCCGACCCTGAAAGTTCCCTCCCTCGAGGGTCTCAAGAGATTTCCCCAGCCCATGGGAGACCGCCGGACGGGGAGTTTCCGGAGGTGGGCGATCCGGACCTGGGGAACTCGCGATCTTCTCAGGCGATGGAGGCGGGGGACGATCCTCTCCCCGGTTCTCCACCTCCTCACAGGGAATTACCTGCAAAACAGGGAGTCAGACGAATAGCGATAATCAGCGGAAGGCCACGCACCCCGGGGACGACCTCAGCACCCGCCGCCGAGCTGGAGGCCGGGCAGTCGCCCGCCAGAGAACGCTTAACGATCTTTCCCTTCGCCGGCCTGAAGAGGGGGCCGGAGGATCCGCGAACTAGCCATGGGGCGGCCTCGAGGGCCTCCTCCTGAGTCTGCAGGACCGCTGCCGCCAGGCGAGCTCGCACTTCTTCGCTAACCGGCATCGAGGAACAAAAGTCTGCTCAGAGAAAATAAAGGGATTTGGGGAGCCTCCTACAGGGGTCAGCGGTATGTATTTATAGCAGAACAGTGGGCCCCCACCAGAAGATTCCCTGCCAGCTCAGCACAGGGGCTCGCCGAACACGCGGGTTGGATGGTTCTTTCCGAGCTTGGTTCAAGCTCAGAAAGAGCGGGGATTGTGTACAACCCTGTGTCCGGCGAGCGGGTCCCACCAGGGAGGTTGAACAGGCCTGCCCCCGCGACTCGCACCCAAGCGGCAGGACGGGCTGAACGACTAAAGGGCTGGCCCGCTCCTGCCCATCTCAGGCGAGCGAGCTGGCGACCCGCAGCAAGCGAGCCGGACCCGCGATTGGCGACCCGCAGCGAGCGAGCCGGACCCGAGCTGGCGACCCGCAGCAAGCGAGCCGGACCCGCGATTGGCGACCCGCCGCAAGCGAGCCGGACCCCGAGCGCGACCTGACCGCCGATCCGCCCAGCAAAAGGCAGGCGGCTCGCCCATATCGGCTCGCACTCGCCCAGTGAGGGTAGGCGAGCCCCAGAGCCGGGTCGCGCCCGCCTCCTGCGGGAGAACTGAAGGCGAGCTGACCGCCCGGGGGTGCGAATAGCTACTCAGAACAGCGGAGCCTCGCTGTTGGCAGACCAGGTTGGACTGCGCATAGCTGTTCAGAACAGCGGAGTCTGGCTGTTGGCAGACCCATCCAGGGGCCTTTTGGTACTTCCAGGTCAGTCCTTTTGGTTATTGGCAGTTCAGATTCTGAAAATCTATAAATAAGACCCAAGGGGTACCTCAGAGGACACGCTTTCAGTGCCTCCTTGCTCTCATTTTCAAGTGTTCTCTGAGAGTATCTTAGCTCGGCTCTTGGCTAAGGAGGGGAAGCGCTCAGAGATCTTCCGGGTTTGTGGTGGGACCTCCCTGCCGAGCCCTTGGGTCTGTCCTTTCTTGTCTCTCTCGTTGTTTTTCTTGCAGGTGCGAAGTAGGCGCGAGACCACCCCTTCCCCAAGGGTCGAACTCCACAAGAGGCCGGTTTCCGGTTTCAACAGAGACGATGGGGTCGGTTCATTGATTTTCCTTCCTTTTGTCATATTTAGCTCAAAGGGTTGAAGGGAGATAGAAGATTATCCCCCATTGTCTCACTGGCCTACCTTGACCCATGTTTGGGATCATATCTAGTATTTAGAGTTTGCCTCGATTTGATGCCGCTCTCGCGGCCCGCGCCGAAATAGTGCTTTACCCCTAGATGTCCAATCAACTGCTACGCATCAACATATTTCGTGGAGAACCAGCTAGCTCTGGGTTCGAGTGGCATTTCATCACTAACCTCAACTCATCAATTGATTCTTCAACATCAGTCGGTACAGACCTCCACTTAGTTTCACCCAAGCTTTATCTTGGTCATGGATAGATCACCCAGGTTCAGCTCTGATGTAATCTCAGATATAGGGATTAGAAACAATTGCTTTGAGCAAATATTATTTTGATATAAATTAATTTTTATGGCTGAGATTTCGAGAAAACACGAGGGCCGAGCGACCAAAATCTGAATTTTCACGTGCGAGATTTCAACGATGTCGCTCTAAGCTTTGAAAAGTTCGTTAATTTCATTCGAATGAAACTCCTACACGCTTTAGGGTTCCAAATCTTCTGCGAGATCTGTACAACCACAAGCCGAATTGCAAATAATAATTTATGAAATAAGCGATATTTGTAGCAGAAGAATGCAACGATAAGCCCAAATTATTTTAAGTAAAGCATAAATTTATAATAAATGCAAGGGAGCAGTGAATATACCCAAGTGAATGGTAGAGGAACTGAGATCCCTCCGAATCTGTCACACACAGGCTGAAGTATGCTGGGAAACTAACGTGGCCGTCGAATTCAGCCACCGGAGGAAAAGCTTGCAGTCAATGGTGCTGGTCGGAACCGAGACGCCGAAAAAAGCTTGCTGAGGTCGACGACGCCCGGCGTATCTTCTGCCGACAGCGGCAGACTGATGCAGGGTGGACTTCGCGGGTCGGTGAAGACGATAGCGGCACGGGACGAGCCGGTAGGTGGCTTCGAGGTTTCGCATGGAGCTGTCAGGGAAATCGTCTTAGGGCGCAGAACGGCGTCGAATTGGCGAAGCGAGCGGGCGAAATAGGAAGGCGGCCTGTCCAGAGATGGTAGAGAACAAATTAATTTTCGTTCTCTGTCTTTTTTTCCCGGTGTCTGGCTTGGTTTGGGATGAACTCCTTTTGTAGAAGGGGCAAAACATAATCTTTTTATTTTAAGAAAAAGATCCGACTCATTTATTTTGTAGAGCGAGATCTCAACATATATTTCTTGACTCTAATTTGAATTTTGAATTTATGTTTACTTAAATGACTTGGGCTTGCCGTTATCGTCCTACTTCTAATAATACCAGACCATTTTATTCAGGGTCTCGATGTCCGGTCAAACCACGGAGCCAACGAACGAGCATTTGAGAGATAAATGAGTACACGAAATAAAATGCGCAAAAAAAAAACTAAAATTTAGAAAATACTTTGATGCACTAGGGTGTTTTGCGGGATGCAACAAGGTCCATAAGCAGTGACAATCACCCTATGAAGACTCGTTTTCACTACGACTACGGTGGAGTCCCTTAACCAAGCCACTGCCTATGAGTCGTAGGCTCATTCTTCAACACGCACACAGTCAGATATCACATTCTCCTCTTATTGATTGGGAGCTCAAGGTTTCATGCTCTATTTCACTCAACAACCTGTCGCACCGAGAACAAGTGCGGTGATGGGCTGGGGGGTTTACAGGCCACAACCCTGTTATGTGGCTCGACCGAGGTGATAGGCTCAAGGCCCGGCCCGAATGAGCGGCCCATAACACTCACTTTCTTTCTCTCTCGTATTTTCTACGGGTTGAGCTCGACTCCCCTTGTATGTCCATCTCTACTGCCACCTCCGATAATGTTATGGGTTAGACCCATAAAAAAGCTAATTGTTGGATTTTCTCAAAGTGGTCAGCAAGATAGCCCAAAGCCAAATTAATATTCTCGGCACTACCCAGTTCACACTTTGATCAAGCGGAAATCTCAAGTAGCAACACTTAACACAACATGCACATGGAAGAACAAGCAGATTTTATTCATTAACTTCTTTACAAGGCGAGGTATACGTGGCGAGACATGATTTCACCAGTACATAAGCTACAAAACAGAAAGTCCAAAACAAGTCGATCGAATAGAACTGCAGACCGCCGAGATCGCCGAGTCCTCCTAGTCGCTGAAACCACCCGAACTCTAGCTGCTACACGCCGAATAGAACAAGGAGTCCGCCTGAGACCACGAGGCCGCGCGGACACTCCGTTATTTGCGTACTGCTGATGAACTGATGAACATACCGCCTACCCGCCTGATACCGGCGGACAGGTTATTGGAACTTGGCAAAGCTGAAGTAGAGAACTGACAAGCTGCAGAGCGACCTACTGAGACCGCACACTTCCAAGTACTTGACCGAAGTCAAAGCCAAACTCCTAACTCCTTGAAGCTAGCCGCGCGACCTGCACACAACAAACAATTAACTCTGATTCAATCCGCGCGGACAGAAAAACTGAGACCGCAGCACTTTGACCAAGCCCCCACTTACTGTTCACTCAGTTACTGTAGACGTGCCATGATGGTCTATTTATAGGCGAGGTGAGGAGTGTGGTCACCACCCTAGTGCATAGAATCACCACCCCAGCCTGCGCGCTAGCAAAACCTCCATCTGCTGAGTCCGCAAAGACTTAGCCGGATTCCAAGGAAAAAACTGCCAGGAGCAATAGAGATGCCCCTTTAGGCGAACCCTCATCAGTCCGCCCAAGCTATGCGGACAATGCACCAGCCCGCAGAGCCCGCAAACACCGTAGGACGGCAACAACCCCCCTTCAGCTACAGTCCGCACATGCAGGAGGCAGTCCGCACATCATCAGTGCAACGCCTCCATCCGCCACAAGCCCACGACCAAAGGCAGTCCGCCCGATCAACAACGGACTTGGCAAATACAACAGACACACTAGACTTGTCACAAAATATAACCAATTCTAGTAAACACCAAGGGGCCTAGTGCGAGCTCGGCGGACAAAGCCCAGTCCGCCAATCATCCAAGCAACACAGACCGCCAACACCTGGCCAGAGTAAGGCATTCCGCAAGCTACTCGCACGTCTGCCCAACGCAACGACCATATGCCGAACTCCAAACACCAGTCCGCCACATCAACAACACTGTTGTACTACCAGAGCTCGGCAAGGCCACAACCAAACTCTAAGGCCAGTCCGGAATAGCGGACACCGCAGACACGCCAGTTCGCGAGCCTCCCGCGGACAGGACCCAAACTGCCGGTTAACACAAGCTTGCAACAAGGCCACTGTACACAGATCACAACCTACAGCCTGCAAAGCTCTGTCCGCTCAGGCCGCTCCTTAATTAGCGAAGCCAAGACATCCAACACCCTGTCTGCAGACAGCAGTCCGCCCAGGCCGCGGACTTAGTCCGCACAGGCCGCTCACCAGGCTGCACAAGCCGCTCCTCTAGAACAGCCAAGCCCAAGCAGGCCTTTCCACTAAGCCGCAAACAGCAGCCTGCCCAGTCTGCCCAGTCCGCGCAGTCCGCGGACTCTGTCTGCTCAGGCCACCCGGCCTGCCCATCAACCACTTCCACTTCACAAATTTCAACACTCCCCCTTGAAGTGAGAATTGGTGACCAAGCCCAGCAAGCCGCGCAACCGGTCAAAAGGCCCCTTCGACAGTGGCTTCGTGAAGATGTCAACAAGATTATCTTCACTCCGAACATGCCCGAACAGAAGAGATCCCTCCAACACCTTCTCCCTTATGAAGTGGTGATCGATCTCAATGTGCTTGGTCCTAGCGTGACACACTGGATTGTTCACCAGCTTGAGAACACTCTTATTGTCACCCCGGAGTAAAGTTGGCCCTTGCACTTCTTCATGAACATCCTCTATAAGCCTCCTCAACCAGATGGCTTCCCGAGCAGCCAAGGCCGAAGCCTTATACTCTGCCTCCGTTGTTGAGATAGACACCGAGTCCTGCTTCTTGCTACACCACGATATGCTAGCTGATCCGCAAGTGAACACATAACCTGAAGTGGACCTTCGATCATCCGAATCACCGCCATAGTCAGCATCCGTGTACCCAAGCAAGGCAAAATTCGAGTCCCTTCTATAGAGAAGACCCATGTCAGGAGTTGTCTTGAACTACTTTAGAATGTTCTTTGCCGCCACTAGATGAGACTTCCTTGGTTCAGCCATAAACTGACTTACTCGGCCAACAACGTAAGCAATGTCTGGCCTTATAATCGTCAGGTAGATCAAGCTCCGAACAAGAGCTCTGAACACCAAGAGATCAAGAAGAATCCTTCCCTCATCTCTTCGAAGCTTCAGCCCATGTTCTAGTGGAGTAGAGCAACTCTTTCCTTCGCCCATGCTGAACCGCTTCACAATGCGATCTGCATATCCTTTTTGGCAAATGAGTATACCGCTCTTCTTCCTCTCCACTTCAAGACCGAGAAAGTGATGAAGCTCTCCCAAGTCCTTCATATCGAAGCGTATAGCAAGCTCAGCCCTGAGCCTTGCTACTTCCTCCTCCGAATTTCCTGTGATGATCATATCATCCACATACAGCAGGACCAAGACTTGAAGCTCCCCCTTCTTCTTGATGAACAAGTTAGAATCTGAGTTTGAAGCAAGGTAACCGCAGAATTGGAGATATTCTGCAATCTTCCCATACCAAGCTCTAGGATCTTGCTTCAACCCATAAAGAGCTTTCCTGAGTTTGCAGACATAGTCCGGATGATCTTCAGAAATAAAACAAAGTGGCTGATCCATGAAGATTTCCTTGTCAATCTCTCCATAAAGAAAAACATTCTTCACATCAAGCTGCCACATTCTCCATCCCTTGCTAGCAGCCAAGGCGATCACCACTCTAACTGAAGTCATCTTTGCAACCGGACTAAACGTCTCCTCATAGTCTTCTCCATACTGCTGTGAGATTCCTCGAGCAACCAGGCGAGCTTTGAACCTATCAATGCTCACATCAGCCTTCTTCTTCAACTTATACATCCACTTGCAAGTCACCGGAGTAATGCCATCAACCTTGGGCACAAGATCCCAGGTTTCATTCTTCTTGAGAGCAGCAATCTCTTCCTTCATGACATCTTCCCACTCCTTGACTCCTGTGGCCTCATTGAAGTTTGCAGGCTCTCGCTCATCCAGAGGACCTACAAAGAAGCAAGAGACAAAACTCACTGCGTTCCCATCACAGTACCGAGCAGGTGGCCTAATAGTTCTCTTTGACCTTCGCAAGGCCTGCTCCTTGCTTACTACCTCCGTTGCTTCTTCAGGCTCAACTCCTACTTGGGGCAAGCCTTGAGCAGTGCTCCCCCTGCTTCTTGAGCTAGAAGGCTCAGCCTCAGAGTTTGAAGCAACAGGAGCTGCTGATGAAATAACAAGCTCCTCTTCGAGAACTTTAGCAGCCACCCTTTGTTCTTCATCAACCTTGCTTTCTGGTAGATCAACCGACCCACCTCCATACGATGTCAGTTCATCAAAGACAACATCCCTAGACACAACGAACTTCTTCGTCGCAGGATCCATGCATTTTCATCCCTTCTTCCACTCATCGTAGCCAACAAAGATAAGCTTCCTTACCTTTGCATCCAACTTAGTCTGTGAAGCATCCGGGACATGCACATAGCAATTGATTCGAACACCTGAAGGTGTCCCACACTAGGCTTCTCCTTCAACAATACTTCAAAAGGAGTCTTCATGTTGATAGGGATGAGCGGCATCCGGTTGATGACATAAGAAGCACAAGACATCCCCTACGCCCAAAAGGACCTTGGAATGTCTTTCGCATGAAGCCAGCATTTGCAAGTCTCCGTCAGATGACAGATCTTCCGCTTCGCTACTCCATTTTGTTGTGGAGTGTGACCACAAGTGAGCTCTCGTTGGATCCCGTGCTTCCTGCAAAAGTTAGAAAATTCGGAGGAGATAAACTCACAACCGTTGTCTGTTTTAAGCTTCTTGATCCGCAAGCCAAGCCGGCCTTCCACCAACTCCTTGAACTCCACAAACAAACAGAAGGCTTCTGACTTATCCTTCAAGAAATAAACCCAAGTATATCTTGAGTAGTCATCAATCAGGACAAGCATGTATCTGCTTCCACCAAGGCTGGCAGTGACAGTTGGTCCCATCAAGTCGCCACGAATGCACTCCAATCGTTGCTTGCTCCTTGTTTGTGATTTATCAAACGGAAGGCGATGTGCCTTACCGTATTGAAGTCCTGCGCAAACAAGCCCGTCACCAAAGGAGGACAACTTAGGCAAACCTCTCACCAAACTTATACTAGCCATAGCCTTCAGCTTGTCCATTCCTACATGCCCCAGCCTCTCATGCTAGATAGCAGCGCTATCGTTGGCTCTCATTCGATCAACATAAGAGTTAGTTGCAAGAACAAACAAGTTCTTAACTCTCCTTCCTATATGAGCAACATCAGCCTTAACCGCTGATACGTTGCGAAGGAACTTCACGTCTGTTGGCCCAAACAGAACGTGATAGCCAACATCTACCACATTGGTCACAGATAAGAGGTTATTCTTCATGCCCGGTACGTGATGCACACTCCTTAATGTGTGTGGCCCCTGATCACTACCCAAAGACACAACCCCCTCTTTCTCTACTGCATAAACAGTATTATCAGCATTTATGATAGCTTCGTTACCTGAGTATGCTTACAAGGAAGAGAACTTCGACTTGTCTTCGGCGAGGTGATGACCACACCTGGAGTCCATGATCCATTCGCCGTTGAAGTCCTCAGCAGACAAGGTGTGGACATAAGTGCCCGTCATGAAAGCTCCTCCCCATTCTGCT
The DNA here is from genome assembly GCA_039583875.1 of Platanthera guangdongensis. Lineage (NCBI taxonomy): Eukaryota > Viridiplantae > Streptophyta > Magnoliopsida > Asparagales > Orchidaceae > Platanthera > Platanthera guangdongensis. The sequence continues at coordinate 126,952,068 of CM077167.1, forward strand.
TCCTCACTCTTAGAGCAAGCTTCCTCCTTGCCTGCAACATGCCCAGGATGCAGTTTGACCTTGCAGTCCCGCTTGAAGTGCCCTCACTGATGACACCTGTAGCACTTCAAGTTCTTCTTCCAGTCCTTCTTTGGAGCAGCGCTCCTCTCCTGCTGATAAGAAGTTGAAGGCTCTTTCTCACCACTGACTTGCTTCTTCTTCCCTTCCCACCTCTTCTTCTTGCCCATGAAGAGTGCTTCACTGCTCTCCTCAGAGACAGTGACTCTAGCGATCTGCCTTGCCAGACTTTCCTGCGAAGCAAGTAGATTTTCAAGCTCCAGCAAAGATGGCTGAGTGGCCCAGCCTTGAACTGATGTAACAAAAGCAACATATTCCTTCCGCAAGCCACGGATTATGTGCCTCTTCAATTTAGCCTCAGAAATAGGCTCATCAGGATCAAGAGCTCACAGCTCAGCAGACAAGCTCTTCATCTTCAGAAAGAATTTTGAGATGGTCAGGTCTCCTTGAGTTGCCCTTGCCAACTCATTTTCCAAGAACTGGAGCCTCGCCACGTTCTTCCTATTGAACAACTCATTAATAGTTGTCCAAATATCAGCAGCTGATTCACATCCAATGATGTGATCAAATAACTCTGGTGACACAGCTCTCTTGAGAACAAACTCCGCCTTAGCATTGGTTTTTCTCCAGAGCCTCACGTGCTCAGCAGTTCCGAAAGCAGCAGTCACTTCCTGTCTGTCGTCACCACCGACGACCTCCCATAGCTCCTCACCAAGAAGGTAACTTTTCATGCATGACATCCACTTTTTGTAGTTAGTCATGGTCAAGAGTTCAATGCTAAGAGCCCTTGCATAACTTTCTTCCATTGCAACAAACGATTGGTTAGCCTTCAGAAGCACAGAGCACCAACACAGGTTGATCACCACTCAAGCACAGAGCAACAACACTGGTTGAATACCGCTCAAGCAACTGAACCTGGCTCTAATGCCATGTTGAATTTTCTCAAAGTGGTCAGCAAGATAGCCCAAAGCCAAATTAATATTCTCGGCACTACCCAGTTCACACTTTGATCAAGCGAAAATCTCAAGGAGCAACACTTAACACAACATGCACATGGAAGAACAAGCAGATCTTATTCATTAACTTCTTTACAAGGCGAGGTATACGTGGCGAGACATGATTTCGCCAGTACATAAGCTAGAAAACAGAAAGTCCAAAACAAGCCGAGCGAATAGAACTGCAGACCGCCGAGACCGCCGAGTCCGCCTAGTCGCTGAAACCGCCCGAACGCTAGCTGCTAAACTCCGAATAGAACACGGAGTCCGCTTGAGACCGCGAGGCCGCACGGACACTCCGTTATTCGCGTACTGCTGATGAACTGATGAACAGACCGCCTACCTGCCTGAGACCGGCAGACATGTTATTGGAACTTGGCAAAGCTGAAGCAGAGAACTGACAAGCCGCAGAGCGACCTGCTGAGACCGCAGAGACCGCACACTTCCAAGTACTTGACCGAAGTCAAAGCCAAACTCTTGGCTCCTTGAAGATAGCCGCGCGACCTGCATATAAAAAATAACTAACTCTGATTCAATCCGCGCAGACAGAAAAACTGAGACCGCAGCACTTTGACCGATCCCCCACTTACTGTTCACTCAGTTACTGTAGACGTGCCAGAGGGTGTCTATTTATAGGCGAGGTGAGGAGTGTGGTCAACACCCTAGTGCATAAAATCACCACCCCAGCCCGCGCTAGCAAAACCTCCGTCCGCTGAGTCCGCAAAGACTTAGCCAGTTTCCAAGGAACAAACCGCCAGGAGCAATAGCGATGCCCCTTTAGGCGAACCCTCATCAGTCCTCCCAAGCTATGCGGACAAGGCACCAGCCCGTAGAGCCCGCAAACACCGTAGAACAACAACAACCCCCTTCAGCGACAGTCCGCACATGCAGGAGGCAGTCCACACATCATCAGTGCAACGCCTCCATCCGCCACAAGCCCACGACCAAAGGAAGTCCGCCCGGACAACAGCGGACTTGGCGAATACAGCGGGCACACTGGACTTGTCACAGAATGTGACCAAGTCTAGTAAAAACCAAGGGGCCTAGCGCGAGCTCGACGGACAAAGCCCAGTACGCCAATCATCCAAGCAACACAGACCGCCAACACCTCGCTAGAGTAATGCAAGCTACTCGAACGTCTGCCCAACGCAACAGCCATCTGCCGGACTCCAAATACCAGTCCGCCACAGCAACAACACTGCTGTACTACCAGAGCTCGGCAAGGCCACAACCAAACTCTAAGGCCAGTCCGCAACAGCGGACACCACGGACACACCAGTCTGCGAGCCTCCCACGGATAGTACCCATACCGCCGGTTAACACAAGCTTGCAACACGACCACTGTACACAGAGCACAGCCTATAGCCCGCAAACCTCTATCCGCTCAGGCCGCTCCTTAATTAGCCAAGCCAAGACAGCCAACACACTGTCCGCAGACAGCAGTCCGCCCAGGCCGCGGACATAGTCCGCACAGGCCGCTCACCAGGCTGCACAAGCCGCTCCTCAAGAATAGCCATGCCCAAGCAGGCCTTTCCACCAGGCCGCAAACAGCAGCCCGCCCAGTCCGCCCAGTCCACGGACTCTGTCCGCTCAGGCCGCCCGACCTGCCCATCAACCACTTCCACTTCACAAATTTCAACACTAATTCCTTTTTTTTATCCACTCCTACTATAATCTGACTTATTCCTATTCAGGCTATGATTACTATCCTTTTAGCATTGGATAGCCAACCGGTAGTCCGGATGCAAGACTTTGTTGGATCGATGGACTTCCTTAGATATGGGCGGAGGGGGATAAGGAATATAAACAATTAGGATCCGTTTTTTTGCAAGGAATTGAACTCATGAAATTGGAATTGAAGCTCTAATTTCAATTCTGACGTTGTAATTTGAATTTTAATAAATTTTGTGAAATTCATTTTAAACTAAAGACAAAATTTTACAATCTACATAAGAATTGGATAATTCCGGAGGGGACACATTTTTAAGCTAAGCGCGCGATTTTCGCCTGGGAGCGCGTGTTTTTCGCTGAGGCGCAAATTTTTCGTCAGAGCGGTGTATTTCCCCTTGGCGCGCATTTTTTCACCTGTACGTGATTTTTTCGCCCGGACACGATTTTTATCGTCCGAGCGCGACTTTTCACCGGGCGCGATTTTTTGGACCTAGAGCGATTTTTTTCACATTAGCGTGATTTTTCGCTCGGACGCGATTTTTTTGCCCAGACACGATTTTTTCGCCCAAGCAAGATTTTTTCGCCCGACCGCGCATGTTTCACCGGGGCGCGAATTTTTTGCCAAGACACGCATTTTTCGTCGGGGTGACGTATTTCGCCTTGGCGCGCGTTTTTTTTTCGCCTGGGCGTGACGTTTTGCTAGGGAGCGAATATTTCACCCGACCGCGCTATTTTCGCTAGGGCTCGATTTTTTTGCCCGGGCTCTATTTTTTTCGCCAGGCCGCGAATTTTTTGACCGGCCGTAACTTTTTCGCTTGGCCGCGCTTTTTTCGCTTCGACACGATTTTTTCGTACGAGCGCAAATTTTTCGCCCTGCCATGAATTTTTCACCCGGACGAAATTTTTTCGCCCAGGCGCGATTTTTTCGCCCGGTCGCAATTTTTCGTCCGGGTGCAATTTTTCCCGAAGCACAATTTGTTTCGCCTGGGCGCGATTTTTTTCGCTCGAGCGCAAATCTTTCCCCCTGCCGCGATTTTTTTCACCCCGTCGCGATTTTTTTGCTCTGCTATGACTTTTTCTCCAGAGCACAAATTTTTCATCCGGGAGCGATTTTTTCACCGGCCCTTGATATTTTTCGCCCAACCGCGTTTTTTTCGTGCGGGCACAATTTTTCCGCCCGGGCGCGATTTTTCGCACTGGCAGGGTTTTTTTTCCAGCACGAGATTTTTTCCTGCTGGTGCTATTTTTTCCCTCGGCTGAAAAAATCATGCACGAGCAACAAAAACGAGCCCGTGCAACAAAATCGCGGCCGGGCGAAAAAGGCAATCGAGGGAATAAAATCAGGGCCACGTGAAAAAATCGCGCCCGTCAGAAAAAATCTCGGTCAGGCGAAACAAATCTCGCTCAGGCGAAAAAAATCGCATCCGGGCAAAAACTCGTGCGCAGACGAAAAAACTTGCCCCCCGTTTAAAAAAATCGCTCTTGAGCGAAAAAGTCGCCGGTCATAACCCACATTTGTTTTTATTTGTTTTTTCATAATAATTTTCAATTCTTATATTGAATTTTATTTAACAAACAAAAAAAGAATTGATCAATTACACAATATTCAACAATATTTTTTGGTAGTCGAACGTTGAAATTGGAATTAGTCACCAATATTTAATTCCTCAATATTCACCAATATTCAATTGCAATATCGAATTCTAATTCTGTGCAAACGACCAGACCCTTATACATTTTTTTCTTTAAATCAAATATGGGATAATATTAGAGATTAAGCACAACAAAAATATAAATTTAAATCATTTCAGTTAACTCTTGATTCATATAAGTTTTTCTTTTACAAATGATTTAAAAACATTTCATATTGGACAAAACTATGCACAAGTAAAAGAAAATATTCAATAGATTAATCAAGAGGAATGATTATAATGGATAAGATCTCATAACGCTAAGTTCATGGCGATAATTCTTATTCTTTTGGTTTCTATACTGACTGACACCTCGAACCGATTGGCCCTAGCCATTCCACTCACAAATTGGCCTCACTCCTATCCCTAGTTAAACATCTCTCGGATTAGCTACAAGTCTCCCTCCCTGGAGACTTCTCTAGATCTAACCCAAAACTTAGTCATTTAGGCTTTGTTTGGTTCGGAGGGAGTAACTGTGGCGGGAGGATACAACCCCTCCGATCGAAAAGCTGGGAGGAAGTTGCCGTTCGAAAAGCTCCATTTTCCTCCGTTTCCTTAGGCAATGCGGGCTCAAACACGGGAAACGTCGCTGGAGGGCGTTTGTTTACCCGCCGTCCGGCGGTGTTTGCCCCAAACGGCCGGCGAAACGCCCATCCAAAGAAGCCTTAGTTGCCACACTCGAGGTGAATTTCTTCCCTAGAGCTATCTCTGATCTAGTTTCCATATACCGATACAAAGATAATCACTAACACTTAAAGGAAAATGAAAATACAAGAGTTGATACAAGATATGAATGTAGTAAAGCTCCTTAAATAAGATTCTGAAGGAAGATGATGATGGGCCGCTTGAAATTGTCGTCGTAGAACATTAACCAACCTCTTGAATAGTAGTTTTAATCCTTAATCTTCATTTGGATCATTTAGCATTGAAGGTTGGGAGTGGTGGAGTCTCTTTAGACCAAGTTTACAGATGTCCAATATAACACACCAAGAATTGGAAAACAGAGCTCACAGGTAGATATCGCCCGACGATAGTGACTATCGCCGGCGATAGTGCCATGTGGCAGTTATACAAGTATTGGATGGCCGGAAAGCGGCCGAAGTGCGGAGTTGATGGGGTAAAAGCGGCTACCGACGATATTGTCAGGCGATAGCTGATATCGCTCGGCGATAACGATAAGCTTGACTTGTCAGCTGAAACCATGGCCTGTCTTTTCTATTGAAGAAAGGATCCTGTGGCTGGGATTATTTCCCGAAGCTACTTAATCAGAGAAGAGTGAAGAAAAGAGTCATTTCTCTTCTTTCACTATCTCTCCTCCCTTTTCATCATCTCCTTAGAAGAAAGGAGGGAAGTGTTTGGGCTGAAGCTTTGGAAGCTTGGTGAAGGAGATTCCGCGATCAGGTTTAGGAGCTAAAGCAAGATCCGTGAAGAGAAAAGCGAGACCATCTTTTCCATCCGGATAGAAGTCTTAATCTTTGCTCCAAAACGATCTACAAGGGTAACGATCTTCGTTCTTGGACAAGACAAGTGCTAAATTTGCATGTGCATGGAATCTCCCACCAAAGTGTGGAGAGTGAAGAGAATTTTGATGGGTTGATACGTGATATCTCCGGGTAGTCTTGCATATAGAATCTTAAATTGTAGTACGGAATAGACATGCTGTGAGAAGCCCATCCAGACAGGTTGGTCTGGATTGGTGATGTTTTGTTTTGCGTGTAAGAGAAGACTCCGAGTATAAACGTGTAATTTACGAAGTCTGAGGGGTTGTGCCTGTAAACTAATGTAGCAGGAAGTACTGGAGATGCGCTCCATAAAATTACCCAGAGAATACCACAATTTTGATAGTTATTGGGTATCGCCAAGCGACGGTGGAAATCGCTGGTGATAGCTCTTAGTGAGCTATGTGTTGTGAAAGTCCAGTTTATGGAACTACAGGATGTTGCGGGTTTTTCTGGAAAGATGTTCCAGTTGTGGCTGAGTCTGGAGACAGAAAGAGAAGTTTTGTTGTTAACGCCAGCTAATGGTGGATATCGCTGGTGATAGCTCCCATATAGCATTGTGATTACGAAGCCTATCTCGCGGAGAACGTGTGGCTAGTATGAGAGCTGTGAGCATCGATGAATAGCTACGATGTCCTTGAGAGCTATTCTTTACAGAAAAGGGGAAGCCGACCCGCGTTAGAGTCATTAATTGGCGCGACAATTTAAGCAACGAGAAAATGCTGAACTATACCCGCTCTATGTGGTTCGGTTAAATAAACCTAAAGTACGTGGTAATTACCGTTGGCATAGAGGGAGAGTTGTGTCTATATGGTTTATATGCCAGGATAATAATGCTCAATGTTGACCGTCAAGTCTCGGACTTTTTGACGGTGGTGGGACCGTGGAACTCCGGTACACCGATAATGCGAAGATGCTCGTAATTATTATAAGTTAAATTTAGCATTTTAAAATTTCATAATAAAATATAATAATAGTTATTATTTATAATAATAATAATAATTATTTTTTTTATATTTGATTTTAATTAATATTTAATAATATTAATATTTGGATTCATTATAATATATAATAATAGTTGTTTTTATAATAATAATAATAATAATGATATTTATATTTTATATATGATTTAAATTTATAATTAATAATAATAATATTTGGATTAATAATACTATATAATAATAGTAATAATAATACTATAATTATAATAAATAATATATATAATTTTGATTAATAGAACTGTTCCATCAAAAATTGAAAACTACTGCTCCGCCCTCCTTCGCTGGAGCTAGGTGATGGCCCGCGAACAGACTCTTTTTAGGTGGTTTGTTCGATGAGTCGAACGCCGCGAGATTGCTAAAAAGCGAGCTTTTAACGAAGGGAGGCAAGTGCACCTATCATATGTAGTACTCGATATTCGGGGGAATACCGAGGTCATATTAATCTCAGGGTCGGGTTGATTATCCCCACTGCTCCAAAAACACTATTATTTTACCGAAATATTAAGTTGTTGGTTTTTACTAAAAAAGGAAGAAAATAGATTAAGATTAAAGTAGATGAAGAGATGACACTCGGTATCGAATTACGTTAGGAGTAAAATAGTTTTGAATAAAAAGAGATCTTAGGTTTCGATTTAATTAAAGCGGAAACTTGGTCGTGGAGGTTCCAAAAGTATTAGCTCACCTATCTCTAGAAATATCGTTCACCTGGACATTAAGACTATTCGATCGGGCTCTCGTCCGACGAAGGATTCCTCTTAATGCTCGCAATACGCTAAGAACCCGACTATTGGGTGGGGAACCCAATCCGGTAGAGTTAGTGCGCCTCATCTCTCGAGGGTTAGTGCGGAACTCTCTTTACCCAGGGGTGATCAGTCCATACGCACGACCTCTCGACTAGCTAGCGTATGGATAACAGAAATAGAGCCCACACATCGATATGTGGTTCTACGCGTCGTTAACCCGGGGTAAACCTTAAGTTTTTAATTAAATAGAAAAATAAGACATTTAGTTATTTAAAACATTTTATATCCCAATGCTCTTCGATACCGAGGGCTAAAAGCAATTAGCCACTCATCGGAATGGGGATGGCTTATGAGTTTGGTTAGACGAGCGTTCTAAAATATTCGCTGAACGGTTACAAAGAAAATAAGAAGAAAAGTAAGATAACCTAATATTAGATATAGAAAAGTTACTACAAATAAATACACCCGCACTCATCCAAACTCATAATAAAGAGAAAGAAGTAAAACTAAGTTACAAGTAAAAGAAAATTGCATAATTGAAATTGCAAGTCCCACTCAAACGAGTGGGCGGGAAATAAAAGCTGAAAATTACAAGTCCTACTCAAACGGGTAGGACTGAATTGAAAGCGAGTCCTACTCAAACGAGTAGGAGAAAATAAATACAACACATGCACTCGACATGAAATAAACACACCCACTCACTCTAATGAAAATGAAAACACACACACACACACTGCAAAAAGTAAATACTCACACACACAAATCCTACTCAAATGTGTAGGTGAAAAATTAAGACCGGCCATTTAACTCTTAACGAGTAGGCAAAAATAAATACCTGCCATTTAACTCTTAACAAGTAGGCGGAAATAAATACAACACACACACTCGCTCTACAGAAAGTAAATACTCACACACTCTTCATAAATGAAAAACACACACACACATGCATAAATGAAATCAAATAAATCCTACTCAAATGAGTAGGTGAAAAAAATAAAACCTGCCATTTAACTCCTAGCGAGTAGGCGGAAAATAAAGACCTGCCATTTAACTCTTAACGAGTAGGCGGTAATAAATGCAACACACGCACACACTCGACATAATTAAACACACACACACACTATACTGAATTGAAAGAAAGTGATAAAAATTATCTCATACACGCACGCACTCAGGCAAAAAAATAGGAAAAACAAAATTATTGAAAAATTAAAACAACTGCAGTTCTACCGCTAGAATGCGGTAGAAATTCATAAAAAGACAAAATAAAAATTGTTTGAGCAAAGAGTTTTCAAATTAAAGCAAGAAAAGCAAGTGCTTGAAAAATTAAAACGTTTGCATTTTTACCGTCAGATTTTGATAGAAATGCATAAAAAGTGGAAATAAAAATTGTTTGAGCAAAAATCTTTTTAAGTAATTGCTAAAATCAAAGTTATTGAAAAATTAAAATAATGCATTATACATTCTTATAGCTAGGGGGTGATGTTGGTTTACTGGAAATAATGTCATTTACAAATTATGATCTCAAAAAGATTTTTGAATTAATTCTAGATTCATGAAATTGGCTGGGGGGGGGGGTGATGTTGGTTTATGAAGAGGGTTTGGATTTTGAGATGAGGTAATTTTTTCTCGAACCTCCACTTTTTTTGGATTATTAGGAAAATGAAATCTTATTTTCCTAATATCATGTTTTCTTTTTCAACTTCATAATAAAATTAACCCAATGTATATGTGTAGGAGTAATGAATTTTATACTCTTACTCCATAACATATAATCTTTTTAAATTATTGGATGCCTATGTTTATGGAACGAAATCTTATTCCTATTGACATAGAATCTTTTAAGGATAAAAATTTTATCATGCCAAGTAAGTCATGATAAATAAGGGGAGAAAAGAAAACTAGATTTTTAATTAAAAGTTTTTTGAGAGCAACCTTAATAAATTGTACGTTCCAATTTTTCAGAAAGCTAAAAGTAAACATAATTGAATTTTATAATCGTTACGTTCTAACATAATACACGTGCTCCTATCAATGAGAAATTAGAAGTAGTGCCTATAATAAGTTCGCTATTTTTAACAATGCATAATGATTTCTTTAAAACTTAATCCCGGATATTTATATTTTTCAATCAATAATTAACAAATGAATATCAAACAAAGAATTAATAAAATTCACATATAAATAAACTCAAAATAAAATTTTTGGATAGCAAGAAAATTAAGAATGATATATTTATTTTATTTGTTTCAAAATATTTTTTTTGAATTTTTATAGTTTTTATCATCATTTTTGTGTTTTTAATTTATTATCTTTTTTTGAATTTTTGTTTTTAAATTTGTCATTATATACGTACTATTTACAAAATAAGGAACTATTTACAAAGTAAGATATGATATAAGCAAAGAAGAGGAAGAAAGGGAGAATGGAAAGAGAGATAAGATATGTATTTACAAAATTATTGTAAAAAGATATTTACAAAAGAAAACTAAATATTTTTTGGATTTTTTGTTTTATAAGTTTTTTTTTGGAATTTGTGTTTTATAATGTTTTTTGAATTTTTGTGTTGTTTTTTTGTTTAAAAAAAGAAAGGAAACTAAAAAAATAATTATGTTGGATTTTTCATTTTAAATTTTTTTTGTTTTGTTTTGTTGTTACATATATATTTTTTTATTTTTGATTTTTGAAATGCAGAAAGTAGAAGTGCGAAAAATAAAGTACAAAAATACCCCCATACGTAAGTACAACATTGTCCCCAATGTTGTAACGTAAGTAGGTGGGGAGAAACTTCCCTGAAAGGAGGTGGGGAAGGCGCAGTTTAGGAACCCTGCGGATCAGTCCGTTTTGGATCGATCATCTCCTTTCCACTACGGAGGGTTATATCGTTGATATTCTCTCGCGGATTGGGCTCTGTGTTTCTCAGCAGTGCCCCGAGCATGCGCTCGGACATCATTCGCGCTAGCTGTCCAACCTGGAGTTCTAAGTTTTTTAGCGATCCGGTGATGTTTTGGATATTTGACTCGTTGGAAGCTATATATTTAGAAAATTCTCCTCCATCGGGGAGGGTTTTGGAAGAGGGGGAGGCAGAAGAAATCCGGGCGCATAAGAATTGGGCGGGCACTGCGCATTATTCGCATTGCTCCATGAGAAGTTGGGGTGGTTCCTCTAACCCGGATTATAGTTATTGTTATAAGGGTTGTTGATGGGATTGAAGGAAGGTGCCCCAACATTTCCCACGAATTCTACGAATTCATTGACTACGCCGGCATTAGGGGAAAGCGCCCAAAGCGCAGTGGTGGAGGCAGTAGACATCTCCGCCACCTGCTTCGTCAGCCTTTCAACTTGAAGGGCTAAGTGAGCAGTGGAATCCACTTCGAAGAGGCCGACCGCCTGCTTGGGACGTCCCCGTAGGACGTTCCATTGGTAGGCATTCATAGCCATCTCTTCAATAAGAGCTTGGGCAACCTCTGGGGTCTTATAATTCAAGGTACCCCCGACAGTCGTGTCAATCATTTGATGCGTCTGATAGTTAAGCCCATTGTAGAAGATTTGGACCTGCAACCACGCAGACAGCGTGTAGTGCGGACACTTGCAGAGGAATTCTTTAAAGCGCTCCCAAGTCTCAAATAGAGACTTGGAATCGTTCTGCACGAACGAAGAAATTTCCGCCCGCAACTTTGCAGTTTTGGCGGGCGTAAAATACTTCGTTAAGAACCATTCCGCAAGCTCGGCCCAGGTGGTGATACATCTTCATGGGAGGGAATTCAATAACGCCTTAGCTTTGGATCTTAAGGAGAATGGAAAAAGGCGCAAACGAATGACATCATCAGTGACGCCATTGATCTTAAAGGTATCACATATTTCTGAAAAACTACACAAATGAACGTTTGGGTCCTCATCTGGCAGTCCATCGAACTGCACAACATTTTGGATCATTTGGATAACGCTCGATTTGATCTAAAAATTATTGTTCGCCACCGTCGGGTGAACCATACTGGACCCAGTATCGTTCAAATTCGGTCGGGCGTAATATGACATTGTACGCTCGACAGCCGCGTTCGGATTTGTGTCGGCCATAACAACAGCAGAGGTTTCTCCGACGAATTCTTCAGGATCCAAAGAGGGATTTCGACGTTGACAGCGAATACGCGCAAGCGTGCGTTCGATCTCAGGATCGAAATCCAAATTTTCGGACTCCGAAGGTTGTCCATGGGTCATACACCCTAAAATATGAAATAGAAAATTAACCTCTTTTTTTATTTTGAAGAAAAGTTTTTAAGTTTTTTTTTAGTTTTCTAGAAATAAAGGTAGAAGTAATAGACTTCAGATTCGAAATAACAACTCAAAGATTCCCCGACAACGGCGCCAAAAACTTGATGACCCGCGAACAGACTCTTTTTAGGTTGTTGGTTCGATGAGTCGAACGCTGCGGGCTTGCTAAAAAATGAGCTTTTAACGAAAGGAGGAAAGTGCACCTATCACATGTAGTACTCGATATTCAGGGGAATACCGAGGTCGTGTTATTCTCGGGGTTGGGTTGATTATCCCTATTGCTCCGAAAGCACTATTATTTTACAGAAGTATTAAGTTGTTGGTTTTTACTAAAAAAGGAAGATATTAGATTAAGATTAAAGTCGATGAAGAGATAACACTCGGTATCAAATTACGTTAAGAGTAAAATAGTTTTGAATAAAAAGAGATCTTAGGTTTCAATTTAATTAAAGCGGAAACTTGGCCGTGGAGGTTCCAAAAGTATTAGCTCACCTATCTCTAGGAATATCGCTTACCTGGACATTGAGACTATTCGACCGGGTTCTCATCCGACGAAGGATTCCTCTTAATGCCCGCAGTACGCTAAGAACCCCGCTATTGGGTGGGGAACCCAATCCGGTAGAGTTAGCGTGCCTCCTCTCTTGAGGGTTAGTGCAAAACTCTCTTTACCCAGGGGTGATCAGTCTATACGCACGGCCTCTCGGCTAGCTATCGTATGGATAACGAAAATATATCCCACACATCGATATGTGGTTCTACGCATCGTTAACCCGGGGTAAACCTTAAGTTTTTAATTAAATAGAGAAATAAGACTTTTAGTTATTTAAAACATTTTATATCCCAATGCTCTTCGATACCACGGGCTAAAAGCAATTAGCCACTCATCGGAATGAGGATGGCTTATGAGTTTGGTTAGGCGAGCGTTCTAAACTATTCGCTGAAGGGTTACAAAGAAAATAAGAAGAAAAGTAAGATAATCTAATATTAGATATAGAAAAATTACTACAAATAAGCACACCCGCACTCATCCAAACTCATAATAAAGAGAAAGAAATAAAACTAAGTTACAAGTAAAAGAAAATTACATAATTGAAATTGCAAGTCCTACTCAAACGAGTGGGCGAGAAATAAAAGCTGAAAATTACAAGTCCTACTCAAACGGGTAGGACTGAATTGAAAGAGAGTCCTACTCAAACGAGTAGGAGAAAATAAATGCAACACACGCACTCGACATGAAATAAACATACCCACTCACTCTAATGAAAATGAAACGCACACACACTACAAAAAGTAAATACTCACACACACAAATCCTACTCAAATGAGTAGGTGAAAAATTAAGACTTGCCATTTAACTCTAAACGAGTAGGCGAAAATAAATACCTGCAATTTAACTCTTAACGAGTAGGCGAAAATAAATACCTGCCATTTAACTCTTAATGAGTAGGCGAAAATAAATACAACACACGCACTCGCTCTACAAAAAGTAAATACTAACACACTCTTCATAAATGAAAAACACACAAACACACGCATAAATGAAATCAAACAAATCCTACTCAAATGAGTAGGTCAAAAAAATTAAAACCTGCCATTTAACTCCTAGCGAGTAGGCAGAAAATAAAGACATGTCATTTAACTCTTAACGAGTAGGCGGTAATATTTTCAACACACACACACGCACTCGACATAAGTAAACACACACACACACAATATTGAATTGAAAGAAAGCGATAAAAATTATCTAATACACGCACGCACTCAAGCGAAAAATAGGAAAAATAAAGTTATTGAAAAATTAAAACAACTGCAGTTCTATCACTAGACTGCGGTAGAAATGCATAAAAAGAAAAAATAAAAATTATTTGAGCAAAGAGTTTTCAAATTAAAGCAAGAAAAGCAAGTGCTTGAAAAATTAAAACGTTTGCATTTTTACCGTTAGATTTTGATAGAAATGCATAAAAAGTGGAAATAAAAAATGTTTGAGCAAAAATCGTTTTAAGTAATTGCTAAAATCAAAGTTGTTGAAAAATTAAAATAACGCATTATATATTCTTATAGCTTTGTAAAACAGTTTAAAAAGTGGAAGAAAGCTAAAAATAAGCAACAGTTTTATAATCAAAACAAAGAAAAATCTAAGTTAAGAGAAATGAAAACCACCTTTTATATCGTTTTACAAGTTCATAAGAACTAATTTGGAAGCATAAAAATCCAAAGTCTAACCAATTCTAAAGAGTATGATAAGGAAAACGGCTATAATAATGGCTAGAAATTTTGAGAAAAATGAAAGTAAATCAAAAAGTTTTTCGATTTAAAACATAAATTTCACAATTTTAACTCATACACGCACACACGCAATATGAAAATGAAAACAAAACTACATAAGATTAATGAAAAGGAGGCCTCCAAAGACATTTCAGAGCATGTAAGGATGAAATACTAACGATTTTATTACAAAAGAAGTTGATTACAAGAGCTTAAACAAACAAACTTAAAAAGGAGGGGGGGGGGGGGGGGGGGTTGGTTCCTTACATAGAACTAAAACAGCAACCAGCATCAGCCCTTAACAATAAAATGGTTCAAAAAATTAGAACCCTGAACTCATACAGCAACTGGCCTTTTATAGGCAAAATTTTCCAAGTACACGCCCTATAACACAGGCGTGTCTGGGGGCGTGTCACTACTATTCAAATGGCGGCCAGTGATTCGACTGGAGATTTGACTTTGTGGCTGAAAACGCGACAGTTATGCCCCCGGTCACGGGCATGACATTGGGCATGGTGGGGAGGTTGAACTGGGCGCTGTTTGCGTCGAAAGTTGCCGACGGCTGTTTGTTGGGCCAGGTGGGAGAGTCACGCCCGTGTGGCATAGTGAAACGGGCGTGTCGGATCGGTCGACGATTGTCGAGCGCGTTTTCGTTGAGCTGGATTGACAAGGGCTCAGGACACGGGGCGTGTCATTGGACACGGGCGTGTGGCCGAGCATGTCACATGATTTTCTTCAAATTTGCTAATTTCACGGGAAACTGGTGTGTCACGCCCTGGACACGGGCGTGACCAGTAAGTACACGGGCGTGTACTTACTGTTTTTGGCTGTATTTTGGATTTTTTCTGAAAAATAAAATAAAATAAGTTAGCCAAATATTTACAATAAAAGAAGCATTTTATTTAAGAAATTTAACCTAAAATAACAAAAGAAAATGAACACTACTTAAATAATGTACATAAAATAAGTATATTTACAACTTATCACTAGGCTCTGCCATCTCCTCGCCATAGCAAATCGTGGAGGCTATCGTCGGGGATCAAAAAGAGGAGGCGGCGGCGCCGGCTGTAGATCCGGTCCACACAAGATTTTCCCACAGCCCCATTTCAACCTAAGCAAACTTGAAAATCCACAAATCTCAAACACGGAAATAAAATAAGAACACAAGAGATCAAGGAGAAATTTACTTGCCTAGATCTCAACACTAGGTCATCACCAAGGAAGGCACACTTGCAGCCATTTCCAAAGCTCTAAATCTTGAAAAATCTGAAGCCCTGGATCGATGTGAGGAGGAAGAATTTTTTCCTAAATTTCTGCTACTTCTCTAACCGAGAGAGAGAAGACACATCGCCATTACATACATTAAAAAACTAAAAAAAGAACTTAACCACTAAAATATTCTCATAGCCTATTACCAGGCCAAAATAAAAAAAAACACTAGGAGCACACAAAAAATCTAACTAGATAACTCAGAACTTAAAAGATAAAGTAACCTAGGAGCTAACTTGGCTGCTAACAATACTCCCCCTCAAGTTAAGCTCCTCCTTCTTCAGCATCCTCAGCTTATCACACATCCTCTTAAACAGGTTCACCTTCAGGGGCTTTGTAAAAATGTCCGCTAGCTAGTCATTGGTCCTCACGTGCTCCAAGTAAATTTCATTATCTTCTACCTTCTCTTTGATGAAGTGGAATCTGGTTTCAATGTGCTTGGTCCTCTCGTGATGCACAGGATTCTTTCCCAGTTCAACTGCAGATCGATTGTCCACAAATATGGTAGTAGCTTCATCATCATCCAATCTCAAAGAGTTCATCAACCTCTTCAGCCATACTCCATGCTACACACATGCACTTGCAGCAACATACTCCGCCTCGTAGGAGCTAAGAGTCACTATCTTCTGCTTCTTACTAAACCATGTAATGGGTGTTTCTCCCAAGTAGAAGAGAAACCCTGTAGTGCTCTTCCTCTCATTAATATCATTGCTCCAATCACTGTCACTGTAACCTATCACCCTGGGGTCTTCACTGCACTTGTGAAAGATTCCAAAACTCAAAGTACCTCTGATATATCTCAATATCCTCCTAGCCACTGCCAAGTGAGTCTCCACCGGATTTTCCATGAATCTGTTCACAATACCCAGTGCATATAAGATATCAGGTCTGGTACATGTCAAGTACCTCAAACTCCCCACTAGGCTCTTGAAATATGCAGGGTCAACAGCTTCTCCCTCGTCGTGCCTAGACAGGAGTGTGCTTGGATCCATTGGTGTCCCCACTGTGTTATACCCCATCATACCAAACTTCTTCAAAATCTCTCTAGCATATGACTCCTGAGAAATGAAGATGCCCTCATCACACTGCACTGCTTGAATACCCAGAAAGGAGCTAATCCCACCACAATCTGTCATTTCAAACTCCCACTTCATCATCTCCTTGAAGCTGCTCATGACATAGTCACTGCTCCGCAAGATGATCAAATCATCCACATACGGACATAGGTAAAGTGTCCCCTTCTCACTTTCCTTTATATAGACTACATGTTCATAAGGGCACTTCACATACCCTTGCTCATGTAGGAATGTATCAATCCTTTTGTTCCACGCCCTTGGCCCCAGTTCAAGACCATATAGTGCCTTCCTCAATCTCATCACTTGCTTCTTCCCCTTTGCTTTTGGATAGCCAGGAGGCTGCTCAATGTACACTTCCTCTTCCAAATCTCCATTCAAGAAAGCAGACTTGACATCCATCTAATGAAGACGCCACTTCCTCTGTGCCGCAATGTCAATAAATATACGAATAGTCTCCATCCGACAACCGGTGAGAAGACCTCATTGTAGTATATTCCTTCCTTCTGCTTGTACCCCTTAACCACAAGTCTAGCCTTGTACTTCAGCACCTCTCCAGCTCCATCTTTCTTCACCTTGAAGACCCACTTAACACCTATGGGATTCTTTTCTTTGGGCAGTTCAGCTAACGCCCAACTGCTGTCCTTCTTGATAGACTGCATCACCTCAGCCATGGCTTTCTTCCAACCAATAGTCTTCACTGCTTCCTCATAGGTCAAATGCTCTGTATCAGCAAGTAAACAAAACAAGCTGAACTTGTCACTGGTAGGGGCTACCTCATAATTCTATCCAAGTGACCTCATCTTCTGCCTCCCAGGATCCCCTTCCTCCTCAGTAAAATGTGGACCAGTACCACTAACACTAGCTTTTATCTCCACCACTAGTGGGGCCTCAACTTCCTCTTCAAACTTCTTCTTGCCTTTTGACCACTCCCATTCGGCTAACTCATCAACCTTCACATTTCTTCTCACCATAATTTTCTCCTCCACATGGTCATACATCTTGTATCCCTTGCTCCTCTGATCATAGTCAACAAGGATCAACTTCTCTGCCTTTTCTTCAAGCTTGCACAGATTTGCCCCAGTCTTTAGAGCTTAAGCAATGCTCCCCCAGATCTTCAAGTGACCACATTTGGCTGGAAACTACTCCATGCTTCCTGGGCGTTCCCCTCACTAAGGACTTTGTAGAGCACTTGTTTGACACATAGCAAGCTGTCTCCAATGCATCTCCCCAAAAAACTTTATGCATATGCTTGCCTCTGAGTATGCACCTACACATATCTATCAGTGTGTGGTTCTTCCTCTCAGCCACTCCATTCTGCTGCGGAGTGTAGGGTGAAGCAAGCTTCCTCCTGATGCCTATATAGTCATAGAACTGAACAAACTCCTGGCTCAGGTACTCATGTCCCCTGTCTGTCCTCATACTCTAAATCCTCATGCCTATCCCCATCTCAACTATCCTTTTGAAACATTTGAAAGACTCAAACGCTTCACACTTTTGCTTGATGGGATACACCCAACACTTTCTGTTGAAATCATAAATGAAGGTTATGAAATATTTGTTGCCGCCTGCAAAAATAGGTGTGATCGGCCCACATATGCCTGAATGAACTGCAAAATCCTCTTTGCTCTCCACTGACTCTCCTTTGGTAACAGAAGTTTGGCCAATTTGCCCACCCTAGCTTCCCTTGTCATCTTTTTCAAACTATCAAAACCAAGATGTTCATACCTCATATGCTAGAGCCATGCCTCATCCTTCAATGTGGCTTTTAAACATGAAATCCTCTCCATGTCAAGGTTCAACATGAACATCCCGTTCTTCTTCATCTCTACCCTTGCCACCTCAATCCTGTTAGATCTAATGAGTGTCATCACTCTCCCCCTCATGGTTATCTCATAACCTCTCTCCATGAGTTGCCCCATACTAAGGAGGTTTGAAGTGATCCCTAGTACAAAGTAGACATTCTCTATCATGTCCACGCCACTATGCTTTCCATTGATAGGAATTATTCTCATTCATTTCACCTTGATGATAGAAGCATTCCCAAGAGTTACCTCAGTGTTCACATCCTCATCAAGCTCAATAAATAAATCCTTTCTCCCAGTCATGTGGTTGGAAGCCCCGCTATCCAAGTACCACAAGTTCCTTCTGCTCTCATCATCTGTGACCCCAACATCAGCACCCATCATGCAATTTGACTCAACATGCTCAACCATAGCCATGTTGCCCTCATCACCATTTGTGTGGCTTCTGTGTCAACTGGGGTGGTGCAGGTCTACAAGTAAACTTCTCTGAGTTGTTCCAGCACTGTGTAGAAATATGCCCAAACTTGTGACATGTATAATACTGGACTTGGTTTCCATTCCCAGAACCTCTTCCATTTCGACCACTCCCGTTCCTTCCATGACCTCGGACTTACCACTGTCCTCCACCTTGATTAGCGGGTTGTTCTACATGAAGTGTTGGTGCTCTTCCTCCACTATCACCTCTTCCTCCTCTACTCCTACCTCTGAATGTGCCTCTCCCTCTAGGTATGTAGTGAGCCTTAGCAAGTGTGCTCTTGGTGCAGTTCAACACCTCAGTAGCAGTAATATCTCCTGCACTGGTCTCCTTTCATCTATTCATGACCTGATCACGAACCTGTAATGAACTCCTAAGCTCTTCCACTAAAAGCTTGTACAAATCCTTGGACTCCTCAACAACAACAACAACATGGTCAAATCTCTGTGGTAATGAACTCCAGACTTTCTGCACTGTCCTGATCTTAGCTAACTCCTTACCATTTAGCTTCATCATGTTGCTCACCTTCAAAACTCTATGGAAATACTCCTCAATGGACTCTTGGTCCTTCATGTTATGTGACTCAAACTCGCCTCGCAACACCTGCAACTTCATCTATTTAACGCTACCTCCTCCTTGTTACGAATTCTGAAGTATCTCCCATAAAGAATGGCTGTTGGTTGCTCAAAAAACCTTCTCCACATCTCCATCCTCCGAAGTCTTTAATATGATCGATGTTGCGGTGTCGTCTTTTGTAGGACTTGCCTCATATGCCGTCTTCTTGGCATTCGCCCACTGTGCTCTTCCTTCTTCTGACACCACCTCAGGTGGATGTTGAACAATATCCCACACTCCATGCATCCTGAGTGTATTCTCGACTTCCCATCTCCATCTCGCAAATTATTTTCTCTTCAGTTTGATAGTTAGCGGTGCAACTCCAAGTACCCTATCCGTGACTGAGGTTTATGAAAACTACAAGTTGATTCACAAACCACCGAAGATCTTAACAGAGGATTTCACAAACAAACAAGGTTGAAACGATCCCGCTCTGATACCACTTTTGTAGATCTGGTCCACACTAGATTTTCCCACGGATCCGTTTCAACCCAAGCAAACTTGAAAATCTAAAAATCTCAAACACACAAAAAAAAACAAGAACACAAAAGATCAAGGAGAAATAAACTTGCCTAGATCTCAACACTAGGTCAGCACCAAGGAAGGTGCACTTGCAGCCATTTCCAAAGCTCGAAATCTTGAAAAATCTGAAGCCCTGGATTGATGTGAGGAGGAAGAAATTTTTCCTAAATTTCTGCTACTTCTCTAACCGAGAGAGAGAAGACACACCACCATTACATACATTAAAATACTAAAAAAAGATCCTAACCACTAAAATATTCGCATAGCCTGTTACCAGGACAAAATAAAAAACTCTAGGAACGCACAAAAAATCTAACTAGATAACTCAGAACTTAAAATATAAAGTAACCTAGGAGCTAAATTTGTTGCTAACAAAGGCTTGGTGTAGTTGGGCGCACGGTGGCACTGCCGGCTGCTCCCCTCCGTGGCACCATCGCCATGCTCCAAGGCTACCTCGGCGAAAGAAATTTGCTATTCGTGCTGACCGCCATCGCATTCGCCTGCCTCGGCTCCCCATGTTGTCTTCTCCGTGGGTGGGCACCTCCCCTGCTTCCCCTGGTCATCTCCGACTGTATCTCCTTCTTCAACTCCTTCAGATTCGACCTCCCCCTCTTCCTCTATGGAGAGTCCCTCGGCGGCACCATCTCAGTGCACATCACAGCCGAGCAGAAATTGAAGTGCAGAGGCGTCGTGCTCAACGGGCCGATGTGCTAGCTGTCGAGCCGAATAAGGCCACCCTGGCCGCTGGAGATTCTGCTTCTAGCGATGGCAGTGGTGGACTCGTGTTGGAGGGTTTTGGTGATAGGGAACCCGATCGAGGCAGGAGCTTTCCGGACTACCTTCGGCCAGGCCTCCGAGCCGGCGGCGGTGGCCTCCACTATAAGCTGGCCGGCAGATGGTCCATAACAAATACCGGGGGCAACCGATCATGTGTTTCTAGAAGAGAAAAACACTGAGGATTGCCTGTCATATGATTGGTAGCACCAGAGTCTATCAACCATCTACTGTGAGTAACAACGTGGGCACTACCGGAAGATGTGACCACCAAGGCGGACTTCGTGGAGGCGGTGGAGGCCCTAGAAGAGAGACTGCACGCTCAAATAGGAGACTACGCGAGAACAGCAGGAAGCGGAGAGAAAGAAGGTCTTGGAGACACGGGCAGAAACACCAAGTTGGGCGACCAGCAAGCATGATGTGTGACTGGGAAGGCCGCAGCCAAGAAGAAGAGCAAAGCAAAGGCAAAGAAGTAGCAGTCTAGAGAGAAGGCCGCACGAACATGAGAGAGAGAAGACCACGATAACTAGGAGGAGTTCGCGAGAAAGGCAAACAAGTCATGCGAATAGAGCAGAGAGCGCATGAGCAGAAACTGGCCGCGCCAATAAAAGGATATTATATGGAGAGAAGAGGGAGAGCAACCACAAAAACAGGTCATGAAGAAAAAGAAGAGATAGGCCGCGCAAAGTAGAACATGTCGCGGCGACTTAGGAATAGGTCGCAGTGACTTAGGAACAGGTTGCGGAGACTGGAGAGCAGGAGCAGCTAGAAAAGGAAGCCGCTCAAAAAAGAATAGGTCGCGGCACCTTAGGAACAGGTCACGGTGACTAGAGAGCGAGAGCGGGTATAAAGGAGGGGGAGAGAGGACACCAACACAAGGGAAGAAGAAATCGCGCAAACAGGGCCCGACAAGAGAAGAAACAGATCGCGAGAATGGGTCGCGAATAGAGGAACAAGCTGCGTAGACATGTCACGCGGACAGAGAGGTCTCAAAAAATTCAGGAGGAAAAGATCGAGTGCTCTGATACCATGTGCGAACAGAAAATAAGAGACCGAAAAATTGGAGTAACAACATTTTTATTATCCAAAAGTTATCTATTATAAATGTATATGCTCCCTTTTATAGAATGAAGGAGATGAAAGAGATTACAATAAAGCTATGTGAGACTAAATAATTACAGGTGTAAGCGGTTTAACATAAAAATAAGTCGAACAGGCCGCGCAGTTAGATGAATAGGCTAACCGTCCGACCACCACAAGAAAGAGAGAACAAGCTGCCATAGGAGACCGCCAGACCGCCCGGTCTCTAAGCCGCCTGGGACAAACCGTCAGACCGCCCAGATAACCACAACAACAGTCCAGCCACCAAACCACAGGAGAGAAACCGACAGACCGCTCGGTCTCCAAACTGCCAGAATAAGACCGCCAGACCGCCCGGTCTCCATACAGCAACAGGTTCTAATCTGTGTAAAACTTTTACAATTTATTCCTCTCTTTTTGGTACTTCAATTGTTTGTATGATTACAACTACAGAACCCAAAACAGTCTAAATCACAGTTCTATTTACAGTTGTAACTAGTTATCATTTTTTATGGATTTTCTCTTCTATCTTGCATATTAAAATGAAGTTACATTTCTATATTTTAAGTAGATGTAATTCCAATTATAATTGAAAGTTTATTATTTCATTTTACAATATGCTTCTTAGTTACATATTTTTGTAATACAACTTTCCTATAAGTGACATTCAAGGAAGAGAACATTCATAAACAAGTAATATTATCTACACATTCTTTGGCGTGTTTTTTTGTATTTATATATGCATAATCAAAACCTCTTTTGTAGTGCCTGAGAATAATTACTTACACTCCAGATGTGCTATATCAACTTTCAAGTTGAATGCCCGTCCTTTGTTAGACGCTTTAGAAGAGGGAACTTTAAAGATTTTGAGGGAAGCCGGTGTGCTGCAGTTATTTGAGATGCCTAGCCTTCCGCAAAATATTCCATTACTTTATGTTCTTATACGAATCTTTAATAGACATAAACAAACTTTTTTACTAGGTAATAAATACTATAAATTGACTGTTAATGATGTTTCTTTGATCTTGGGTCTTCGAAATCGGGGAGAGGCCTTTACGTTCGTTAGACTGCCGTGTATAAATATATCCTACAAAGATTTGACTGAGGATCTTAATAGTCTCGCTTTGGAAGATTGGTCTCCCACTTTGGACAGTAGGAGATTGGGTAGCTTAATCCTCTATTTAGTCAACGTATTCTTCTTCCCGTTGAAAGAGATGAAGATCCCAGCCTCTCTGTACAAAATTAGAGGTTTCTCGAACTTTCTGAAGTACAACTGTCCAAAGGCAATTCACCATTTTTTGCTATCACAGGTTGATGCACTAAGTCAAGCTAGTGTAGTTAAGAAAGTTGGTGTTAATTTGGGATACTTGGAGGGTTGTGCAACCATACTGTTGGTAAGTAAGATAATTTTTAGTACATTCTTTTTATATTAAAAATATTCTAATTACAATATTTTTGGCTCTAGGTATGACTTTATGAATACACATATGTGCAGGTGATTATTGATGAACTTGCTAGGCCGAGAATTTGTCATTGGTCATCTATGAAGAGTTATCATGCCTAGTTATGCTTTGATCTATTAACGAAACTACGAACGAGTAAAAAGGTTGGTAATACCTAAATGGTTGCAATTGCAGTTGCAATTGTTCTTTTCGTTGAAAATTTAAAACCAGTTACAGTCATAAATCTAAAATGCATTTACAGTCCTAATTGTAGTAGGCATTTGCACTCGTAATTCTATTATGTATTTACAGTCGTAATTGTAGTAGACATTTGCAGTCGTAATTGTATTATGCATTTGCAGTTGTAATTCTAGTAGGCCTTTGCTGTCGTAATTATAATAGACATTTATAGTCATAATTGCAGTATGCATTTAGAGTCATAATTCTAGTGGACATTTGCAGACGTAACTGTAGTATGCTTTTGTAGTGGTAATTCTATTATGCATTTATAGTCATAATTCTAGTATGAATTTGCAGTCGTAATTGGAGTAGACATTTACAGTCGTAATTCTAAATTGCATTTCAATTGTATTTTGATGTAGTACATTTTTTTTTGGTTTGAACTGTAAATAAAACCAAACTTCTTGGACATTTTGAAGAGTGAGGAAAGGTTACTGGCTGAAGAGGAGGAAGAGGATGATTCAGACTTTGAACATGTTAAAAAGAACAAGAATGTTATTACAAAAAAACATATCTCACGAGAAGGTGCATGTGGAATTAAAAAACTGAGTTAGATAATTATATGTTGACCGCTGAAAAACTTTGAGAGAATTCTAAAAATGAGAAGAACCCGTTGAAGAAAAGAGTTAAAGAAATTGCGAAGATGAAAGTAAAGAAGAAAGCAAGAATGAAATCAGAGAAATTTTTATTTGATAATGACGTGCGAGGATTGGACGCCCGTCTCAAGAATTTTATTAAAATAGAAGTGTGGTTGGAGGTGCGCTCAATTATAGACTGTTGTGAGTCATGGTTTGCCAAATTAGAAGCCAAATTATGTGGTGAACCACAACCACTGCATGTTATACCTCCCCAGACCTCTCCACTATATTCTACAAAGCCCCAGACCTCTACACTGCATGCGTAGCCCGTATCGCCAGATGAACCATTTATGCCGATTGTAAAAGTTAAATTGGAGCTCAATACAGAAGACATTAAAATTAGGAGTCTGGTTAAAAATATAAAGAATAGACAAAACAGAAATTTGTTTTACCAAATACCGCTTCGAAAGAAAAATCTAAGCTCAAGGAGAAGGTAAAGAAAGATAATAATTACCTCGACAGACCGTACATATCAGCTTTTGAGTGCAAGGTTATAGAGGATATGATTTAAAAATTCCCAGAAAGGTATTGTCACTCGTCTATGTGTCATGTATGTAATATTATTATAGCCAATTACATATTAGTAATATGTAAGTGATATATTTGCTATTTGCAGCTACGACACCGTTTTCAACAATGGAACCATTTTGATGACTCGAGGTGGTATGTATGAACTTCTTCATGGTCGATGGCTGCACAACACGCACCTAAATGAGTATCCTATTGCACTTAGAGCTAAGAAGACACTTTTGAAGTCGAATATAAGAAATTTCCTTTATGTTTCATCTGACTATGCTGTAAGTACACCAAAAAATGCATATACTTATATTTTACGTTGATATCATGTTAACTAACATTTCTCCACAGTACTACCGCAGAAATAATGCTAGCAATACTAGATGCCTAATAAACCATTTAATAAAAGTCAGTGCTAAAAATAGTGATTTAATTATGATATCATGCCACCTAACCCATCATTGGGCATTATTGGAGTGCCAATTGAAGCAACATAGATGAGAGTTTTATGACTCAATGAAAAGAAAACGTCATAGTAAGGGACTTGAATCATTGGTCAGCTTTTTAAAGAAACAATTAATTAACGTTTAGATTTAAACCACCTTTTAATTTTCCGAGTTCTCTTACAGGCTAAAATACTACATGAAGAAGCAACACGAGCACTTCTAGTCGGAATCGAGAATTGACCTATTGTGGAAGTTCCAGGATTGCCACAACAGTGAAATGGAGACGATTATGGAGTTTTCGTTTTAAAGTACATGGAGGCGGTTCTATCAACTGATGAGATATCCTGAATAGAATGCAGCTCCTGGTCTGCTCAAACAGCCAAATTCCACACAGAAATTGCGGCTGATTTATTTACAACCTTTGCGGAGATATGTTCACATTGAAACTTATGTTAGATGCTAGTTGTTTTAAAGACTTTGAATTTTTTGTGGTACTTTAATTTGTTGTTGATGTATAATATCTTTGTTAACATATGACTTGTCGTATGCTAATTATATTTGTAATTTATATTTCTAAAAAATAATTGTTTTTTTCTTGCCAAAAAATTAGCAACTTGAGAAAATTTTTTTTTTCAGTTCAAATGTGTATTTGTTCCATAGTTTCAAATCATAGTGCTAGAAAACATCACATTTTGAAAGTGCACTTTACATGCTGCATTGTGCTTATACAAATTTATAGTTAAAAAATCTTGTGCTTTTACAGTTGCAAAAAAACAACCACGTACTTGAGTAATCTTTCTTTTCAGTGGGAAAATGATAAGATAGGGCTAATTGCAGTTCTAAAAAAGAGTCAAATTACAGTTCAAAATCAAAAAAATGCAGCCACAAAGCATTTAGTACAACTTCCAGTTGTAAAGGTCAATTAAATTACAGTTCCAAATCAAATTTCAAAATTGTTGTCGTGGAATTGCCTAAATAACTACAATCCCCCATATAGTATGACAGCTGATTGGGCTTCGGCCTTCATCAGCAATGCTATAAGAAGAATTGACTCAAACCACTTTTCCCTACAAGTTAATAAAAGGAAAATATTAAGAAAACATTTCCTAATAAATGACATAAACATATAAATGAAAAAAAAATTAAACATTAGTTATTAATTGAACATATTACTAATTTTTTGTCTCACGTTCCCAGTGGTCCTTCATACGAGAGCTACTTGCACCTCTTCACCTCTTCATAGGCGGATTCATTATAGTTGGCGGATTATTAGGATCTTCCGCTTCCATAAATCATTTCTTTTCCATGTCATCTTTGTCCAACATCCATCTATAGAATTTATCAACTCGTACATAACATTCATTACAGAGATTTGACTGAGGATCTTAATAGTCTCGCTTTGGAAGATTGGTCTCCCACTTTGGAGAGTAGGAGATTGGATATCTTAATCCTCTATTTAGTCAACGTATTCTTCTTCCCGTTGAAAGGGATGAAGATCCCAGCCTCTCTATACAAAATTAGAGGTTTCTCGAACTTTCAGAAGTACAACTGGCCAAAGGCAATTCACCATTTTTTGCTATCACAGGTTGATGCACTAAGTCAAGCTAGTGTAGTTAAGAAAGTTGGTGTTAATTTGGGATACTTGGAGGGTTGTGCAACCATACTGTTGGTAAGTAAGATACTTTTCAGTACATTCTTTTTATATTAAACATTTTCTAATTACAGTATTTTGGCTCTAGGTATGGCTTTATGAATACACAGATGTGCAGGTGATTGTTGATGAACTTGCTAGGCCGAGAATTTGTCATTGGTCATCTAAGAAGAGTTATCATGCCTAGTTATGCTTTGATCTATTAACGAAACTACGAACGAGTTATAAGGTTGGTAATACCTAAATGGGTGCAATTGCAGTTGCAATTGTTCTTTTCATTGAAAATTTTAAACCAGTTACAGTCATAAATCTAAAATGCATTTACAGTCCTAATTATAGTAGGCATTTGCACTCATAATTCTATTATGTATTTACAGTCATAATTATAGTAGGAATTTGCAGTCGTAATTGTATTATGCATTTGCAGTTGTAATTCTAGTAGGCCTTTGCTGTCGTAATTATAATAGACATTTACAATCATAATTGCAATATGCATTTAGAGTCGTAATTCTGGTGGACATTTACAGACGTAACTGCAGTACGCTTTTGTAGTGGTAATTCTATTATGCATTTATAGTCATAATTCTAGTATAAATTTGTAGTCGTAATTGTAGTAGGCATTTACAGTCGTAATTCTACACCGCATTTTCAATTGTATTTTGATGTAATACATTTTTTGGTTTGAACTGTAGATAAAACCAAACTTCTTGGACATTTTGAAGAGTGAGGAAAGGTTACTTACTGAAGAGGAGGAAGAGGATGATTCAGACTTCGAACATGTTAAAAAGAACAAGAATGTTATTACAAAAAATATATCTGACGAGAAGGTGCATGTGGAATTAAAAACTGAGTTAGATAATTATATGTTGACTGCTGAAGAACTTCGAGAGAATTCTAAAAATGAGAAGAACCTGTTGAAGAAAAGAGTTAAAGAAATTGCAAAGATGAGAGTAAAGAAGAAAGCAAGAATGAAATCAGAGAAATTTTTATTTGACAATGACGTGCGAGGATTGGAGGCCCATCTCAAGAATTTTATTCAAGCAGAAGTGAGGTTGGAGGTGCGCTCAATTATAGACTGTTGTGAGTCATGGTTTGCCAAATTAGAAGCCAAATTATGTGGTGAACCACAACCACTGCATGCTACACCTCCCCAGGCCTCTCCACTGCATTCTATAAAGCCCCAGACCTCTGCACTGCATGCGTAGCCCGTATCGCCAGATGAACCATTTATGCCGATTGTAAAAGTTTAATTGGAGGTCAATACAGAAGACATTGAAATTAGGAGTCTGGTTAAAAATATAAAGAATAGACAGAACAAAAATTTGTTTTACCAAATACCGCTTCGAAAGAAAAATCTAAGCTCAAGGCAAAGGTAAATGAAGATAACAATTATCTCGACAGACTGTATATATCAGCTTTTGAGTGCAAGGTTATAAAGGATATGATTTAAAAATTCCCAGAAAGGTATTGTCACTCGTCTATGTATCATGTATGTAATATTGTTATAGTCAATTACATATTAGTAATATGTAAGTGATATGTTTGCTATTTGCAGCTACGACACCATTTTCAACAATGGAACCATTTTGACGACTCGAGGTTGTATGGATGAACTCCTTCATGGTCGATGGCTGCAAACACGGACCTAAATGCGCATGCTATTGCACTTAGAGCTAAGAAGACACTTTTGAAGTCGAATATAAGAAATTTCTTTTACGTTTCATCTGACTATGCTGTAAGTACACCAAAAAATGCATATACTTATATTTTACGTTGATATCATGTTAACTAACATTTCTCCACAGTACTATCGCAGAAACAATGCTAGCAATACTAGATGCCTAATAAACCATTTAACAAAAGTCAGTGTGAAAAATAGTGATTTAATTATGATGTCATGCCACCTAACCAATCATTGGGCATTATTGGAGTGTCAATTGAAGCAACATAGATGAGAGTTTTATGACTCAATGAAAAGAAAACATCATAGTAAGGGACTTGAATCATTGGTCAGCTTTTTAAAGAAACAATTAATTAACATTCAGATTTAAACCAACTTTTAATTTTCCAAGTTCTCTTACAGGTTAAAATACTACATGAAGAAGCAACACGAGCACTTCCAGTCGGAATCGAGAATTGGCCTATTATGGAACTTCCAGGATTGCCACAATAATGAAATGGAGACGTGGAGTTTTCATTTTAAAGTACATGGAGGTGGTTCTATCAACTGATGAGATATCCTGGATAGAATGCATCTCTTGGTCTGCTAAAACAGCAAAATTCCACGCAGAAATTGGGCTGATTTATTTACAACCTTTGCGGAGATATGTTCACATTGAAACTTTTGTTAGATGCTAGTTCCTTTAAAGTCTTTGAAATTTTTATGGTACTTTAATTTGTTGTTGATGTATAATATCTTTGGTAACATATGACATGTCGTATGCTAATTATATTTGTAATTTACATTTCAAAAAAACTATTGTTTTTTTCTTGCCAAAAAAATTAGCAACTTGAGAATTTTTTTTTCAGTTCAAATGTGTATTTGTTCCATACTTTCAAATTATAGTGCTAGAAAACATCACATTTTGAAAGTGCACTTTACATACTGCATTGTGCTTATACTAATTTACAGTTAAAAAATCTTGTGCTTTTATAGTTGCAAAAAAACAACCACATACTTGAGTAATCTTTCTTTTCAGTGGGAAAACGATAAGACAGAGCTAATTGTAGTTCTAAAACAGAGTTAAATTACAGTTCAAAATCAAAAAAATACAGCCACAAGCATTTAGTAGACCTTCCAGTTGTAAAGGTCAATTAAATTACAGTTCCAAATCAAATTTCAAAATTGTTGTCATGGAATTGCCTAAATAACTACAATCCCTCATATAGTATGACAGCTGATTGGGCTCCGACCTTCATCAGCAATTCTATAAGAAGAATTGACTCAAACCACTTTTCCCTACAAGTTAATAAAAGGAAAATATTAAGAAAACATTTCCTAATAAATGACATAAACATATAGATGAAAAAAAATAAACATTAGTTATTAATTGAACATATTACTATTTTTTGTCTCACGTTCCCAGTGGTCCTTCATACGAGAGCTACTTGCACCTTTTTGCCTCTTCATAGGTGGATTTATTATAGTTGGCGGATTATTAGGATCTTCCACTTCCATAAATCATTTCTTTTCCATGTCATCTTTGTCCAACATCCATCTGTAGACTTTATCAACTCGTGCATAACATTCATTATAAGAATTTTAGCAGCCTGACAGGTCTCAATGAGGGTGGCTAAATTGTAACTAGATCGTATGAGATGATTCATGAATATCTTATTTGACTCAAACTCTGTCATAGATGGTATATTCGAAAGGTATATGCCTTTTTTAGCATCAACGATGAACCACTTCAACACATATTTCATTGGAATTTGCTTCACATTCCTCCAATTATAGACTCTTAATATGTATCGACATAATAGACCTTTTGTTTGAAATCTTCTACACAAGCAATCTGAATCATAAGTGGTTGAGTTGAAATTTACAAACCATCTCTTTTCATCCTCAGAACCATCGCAGTTTGTTGTCACAAATAACATGTGTTCCTCATCATATCATGTTTCATCCACAATGCTTGATCCAAGTGCTCCCTCCATGTATGTCTTCTCAAAAAACCCGTATATTTTTCTAGTGTATAATTTCGAGGCTTACTTTTGTAAGACAGATGTCTTGTGCCTCAAGGTAACCACTCTATGCTTGTTTTTGAAATCCACCTCACGCTCACATCTACGCCAAGATAAAATAAGCCTTTCTATGCCAAGAAAACATTCAACTATATTACTAGTAGCCTTGGAATACCCATGCAAACAATTATTAGCAGATTCACTTCTTTGGGTTGATAAGATACCAAGGTCAAGCACAGCCTTGTTAAAAGATGTAGACCACTTCCTTTTGACATTGTGCAAATCATTCAATCATCTATTATCTTGTAAATTTCCTTTCATTACCATCTCTTACCAATTTATGTCAAGTTCAGTTTTGCCATCACACTTCGAGATGCATTTATAGAAAAATCCACGAATGTCACTATTATGGTTGAAGCTAGGAACCTTATAAGGGGCTTTTTTGCAGATGTGCCTTTGACAAAATCGATGTCTAGTCCTCATGAATACTCGATCAATAATAATAGACATAGCTTGGTCTTGATCTGTAAAATAGTTATTGGTTCCTTGCCACCAACACACTTCAATAAGGACTCAAAAACCCAACTAAATGACTCAATTGTTTCTTCAGCAATGAAAGCCCCTCCTAAGAAAATGTTCTGCCAATGATGGTTGACGACGATGAAAGATGCACATGCAAGATTATACTTGTTCAAACAATATATTGTATCAAATATCAAAACGTCTCCAAAACAATCGTAATCGAGTTTGTTATTGCCGTTCATCCAAAAGAAACCCGTTAAACGCTTTAGCTCATCTGTCTGAACATAGTACAAGAATATGTTATCATTCGACTATTTCTCTTATAATATATAAAGCAAACTAGCTGCATCTCCACTTTCAATTAAAGTTGCTCTTTCACGTTGTATATAGTTAAAGGCATCTGTCTTGCAAAAACCAATATTTTCAGGTCCTCCTGCCTCATCTAACATAAAGTATTATGCGTCAACGAGTTTAATCCCTGCACTAGTCATATTTTTAAGAAAACTACTTTGCATTTCTGAAATAAACCGGTGGGATCTCAATAAATGACTCACCTTCTCAGTTGCCGTTGGATGGTTGTGTTCCTCAACAAATTTGGTAACTGTCCAAATTTTGCCATCCGAATCGGTATGAAAATTGATACAAGCAAGACAACCCGTTCGGGTATCTAATTTGTTGTACTTATTTGGGGACGACTTTACGCGTTTGCTTCCTACTTTGGAACAACTATATCCTCTAACTTTGATAGTTGATGTATGAGTCCAATAAGTAATGTGTTGCTTTCGCACACTGAATCCTATTCGGTGTGCATATTCACAGTACATTATGTAAGTATCTTCTTCTGAATGCATAATAGGGAACACAACAGGAATCTTAAGAAAAAATAAAACATTTGTCAATTATGACCTAATGTTTCAAATACATTTATTTTTTGAGTTCTAAAAACACATATAATGACAAAAGAAATTTACAATTCCAAAAAATGAAATAATTACAGTTCAAAAAATCCAAAGTGAAATAAAAGTGATAGTCTATAATATGGAATTACTTATTGTTAATTACGGTTCAAATTAACGGTACTTTTGCAGTCCAGTTTTCTTCTTTCAATTAAAGTTAAAATCAACTTTGTTATTTCAATTACAGTTCAAAAAATAGATAATTATAGTACAAATTAACGGTTCAAATATAACAATATAAAAGTGATATTGTTATAAATATACAAAACATCACATTTATATATAATAACAGTCTAAAAACATCTCAAAACATTAAGTAATAACAGTGAAAAGACAATTCTTTCAATTACAAAATTTAGAGTTCACTTTGTCCTTTTAATTTACAAATAATGACAAAATTTATCGTTTGAATGTTCAGTAGACCCTACCTAAGCATGGTCACTTTGTTCTTTCAATTACACTTCAAAAAAAGTTCTTTTCATAGTCCAAAATTTGAGATACTTACAGTTCAAAAAAACTTACTTTTTACAGTCCAAAATTACAGTCCAGC
The DNA here is from genome assembly GCA_039583875.1 of Platanthera guangdongensis. Classification (NCBI taxonomy): domain Eukaryota; kingdom Viridiplantae; phylum Streptophyta; class Magnoliopsida; order Asparagales; family Orchidaceae; genus Platanthera; species Platanthera guangdongensis. The sequence goes on from CM077167.1 coordinate 126,984,520, forward strand.
TTTCTTATTTCAATTAAAGTTAAAATCAACTTTGTTCTTTCAATTACAGTTCAAAAGACAGTTCTTTTTATAGTCCAAAATTTGAGATATTTTCAATTCAAAAAAACCTCATTTTGTTTTTCCAAATTTATAGTCAAGCTTTCTTCTTTCAATTAAAATTAAAATTAACTTTGTTCTTTCAATTACAGTTGAAAAGATAGTTCTTTTTACAGTCCAAATTTTGAGATGCTTACAGTTCAAAAAACTTACTTTTTACTGTCCAAATTTACAGTCCGGCTTTCTTCTTTCAATTAAAGTTAAAATCAACTTTGTTCTTTCAATTATAGCTCAAAAGACAGTTCTTTTTACAGTCCAAATTTGAGATACTTATAATTCAAAAAACCTCCTTTTGTTCTTCCAAATTTACAGTCCAGCTTTTGTCTTTCAATTAAAGTTAAAATCAACTTTATTTTATCAATTAAATTTCAAAAGATAGTTCTTTTTACAGTCCAAATTTTGAGATACTTACAGTTCTAAAAAACTTACTTTTTACAGTCCAAATTTACAGCCCAGCTTTCTTCTTTCAATTAAAGTTAAAATCAACTTTATTTTTTCAATTACTATTAAAAAGACAGTTTTTTACAGTCCAAAATTTGAGATACCTACAATTCAAAAAAACCTCCTTTTGTTCTTTCAAATTTACAGTCTAGTTTTCTTCTTTCAATTAAAGTTAAAATAAACTTTGTTGTTTCAATTACAGTTCAAAAGACAGTTCTTTTTACAGTCCAAAATTTGAGATACTTATAGTTAAAAAAACATACTTTTTACATTCGAAATTTACATTTGTTGCGAAGAGATTTCAGATCTAACAATATTAGAACATAGAAAGATCACTGAAATGCAATCTAGGTCATATATGAAGAAGAGAAAAATTAGAAGGAGAAAAACAATTACAGTTGTTTGGGAAAATATCAGGGAATCACTTATTTGGGCATTATGAGGCTTGTTCAAATCACTTGGACATATAAATATATATAGATTAGAAGATTGAGCTATGTAATCGGTATAAAACATCAAAAATGGCCGACATAAACCTGTATTTACAGCCGGCAAACTACCGCCTGCGCTGGAGCCTGCGTTGGAACCTAATACTGAAGAGGAACAATGGTCTACAAGGCCGTAAGCATCATTTTTGTCGTCTAATATAGGAGCAGTGTGGACATTGGGATGCATTTTCGCATTTTACGACATTGGCGGAAAGGCGAATGATGATCGAATCGCAGAAAGGCGACGTTTATGACTGATGAAGAATTTTATAGTTTCAAAATGTATCCAAAATATAATCTCAAAATAGGCAAGTGTACCTATCGAAATATAGTATAAGAAATGTCGTATTAGACTCGGGGCCCGTTGAGTACTTCTACTCACGCAAATTAATATTATTTTATCGGAAAATAAAAGGAGTGAATTAAAACTATAACTAGAAAATAAACTAAAAGGAAGCACTTGATTTAGACTCACTTTAAAATAAATCTTTCATAAAAGCTAACTTCTAAATTACCTACTTCGACCGTAGAGGTCCCTAAATTACAAAAGCGCCTCTCTCAAGAATACGCTCTCGACTAAACTTAGGTTGATTGATTAAGACCTCTCGGCCAGTCGAAAACCCTAAGCTTGCCTTAGGCAGTGAACCCCTTTATTGGTTTTCACTCCAATCCGGAAGATCCATGTCATCCTCTCTCAAGGAGTGCATGTGGCTCCTTTTATCTTTGAGTGATCTACTGGTATACGCAACCTCTCGGTCATTTAAGATACGGATCTAAAATCGAAGAGCATATCCGCGAAATATGAATTCGACACAATATAATTCAAAGATAAATCGATAGCGGAAAAAGGGTTTGACAAAAAGAGTTTTATTCAAAGATCATCATGATCAAGTGCTAAAGAAATTATCTACATGACAAGAAATAAAAGATACAAGGGAAGAAGAAAAGGAAGAACATGATTGATAAGAGAAAGTACTTGAATTGAAAATGCAAAAGTAAAACTAAATTATGAAATAAAAATTACAAGAAAGAAATGCTGAAAAACAGTAAACTAAGCTACAAGATACTCCTAAAATTTGGCTCCTAATCCCCCCTAAGCTTCTGAACTCATCTGGAATTTATAGGAAAAATATCTGGTCGGTCACGCCCTTGGTCACGCCCGTGACCTAGGGCATGTCAGGCTCGGAACTGCCGTTTTGAAAGCCCGAGAACGTTCGACGAGAAACTGCCAAAATCTATTAAATGACAGGTCACGCACGTGACCTAGGGCGTGTCCGATCTGTTACTGGAAAACGGCGGGATGCTGAAAACTGCGGGAATAAAATGCTCTTGATGGAGGCGTCACGCCCCCTGGACACTCCCGTGACCTAGGGCTTGTCAAGCTGAAAACGACAATCTGGCGGCAACGGCAGGAACGACTGTTATTGGCTGGAAAACGCTCCTGACATGCCCTTGGTCATGCTTGTGACCTTTGGGTCACGGGCGTGTACGTGTCTGGTTGACGTTCTTCGATCGACGATGCTGGTTCTTGGTGTCATGCCTGCTGCTCACGCCTGCTGCTCACGCCCGTGTCCCATAGGTGACGCCCGTGACTTGGGCGTGTAACTTTGAACTGATGTGGCCTGTTCTCTGGAGCTCCTCTGTGGGTCACGACCACATGTCATGCCCGTGACATGGGCGTGCTAAAGGGATTTTTCAAGAATTTCTCTATTTGTTCTTCTGATTAGCCTAGCATGCTCCAATTCGTTATATGCAGCACAAATAGACCTGAAATAAGAAAACAAAGCATTTAATACAAATATTAAAATAAACTAAATAAACTATTATTATTTATTAAATTAAAACTATATAAAAATAATTATAAATAAAGACTTATCAACGGTCTCCGTAGGGCGGCTAGGTTGCGAAATTAGAAAGAGGCGCAAAAATGAAAAATTAGGGGTGAGGTATTTCCCTAATTATGTAGGGAAGGAGGTATTAATTTAGGGACTATAAGCATGGTACACCACATGTATACAAAAGTTTCTCATGTTTCCTCCTGTTACATCATTCCATGGCCTGTAAAACGCAACACCCTCATTGTATGGTCTTAAAAAATCTTCCTGGTTCCTTTACTTGTGCTGGAGTGTAAAGGCAATGTGCCTCCATTGATGATGGGAATGGTGACGGCGAGGAAAACTATCCTACCATGGCCAATGAGCTGACAGTCAGCGACGCAGTCGTACAGAATGGCGAGGTCGTAGTTCCCCTGGTTTTACTGCATCTGTTGGAGTAGTTGGCCACAACGATGGAGGTTCTGCCAACATCATTCTCTTATATAAGTCTTCATCTCCGTCGTCATCGTCATTCTGTGTAATAAAACTTCTAGTTCATCGAGCCTCTTTGTTTTCTCTGCACGCTGCTACGATTTGTCCTTGTTGACTACTCCTAGTGGAGCGAGGTTCGGAATTCTGCAAAGGAGAACTATTAGAATCTAATTTTAAACATAGTTGAGAGCGTACCTGCGGAGGAATTACGAGACTATTCTCCCAAGAGCTGTCTTCAGGCGGGATTCCTTTCCACTGAATCAATGCCTGATGTATGCGTTGTTGGTTTACCCCCAACAATGCATTCTTCCAGTATTGTTAGAACGTCATGATTTGGCTGGTTATTCCTTATTGTGGGAGGAAGATGATTTATGGATGCAGTTTTACCAACTCCTGATCGCCTACTTCGAATTCGTCATCGTGTTGGGATCTACCAGCCAACTGCTAATGCGCTGCTGGGTTGTCAGTAATTTTTTTAATTGCTTCAGTAGTTTATTTCTATCTTGTAAGTCAGCCTAAATGGCTTGTAAAGGGCTTGAGCTCCTATAGTGTTGAACAAGTGTAGGTGGTAGGAACCCGTACATGGCTTCATAAGTAGTCATGCTGGCAGATGTGTGATATATTGTATTATAAAAATATTCTGCCCAACTCAGGACTTTGGACCAATTTTGTCTGGGGTTCTCATGAACAAACAACCTCAAATATTGGTTCAAGCACCTATTGACACGCCCCATTTGACCATCCGTTTGCGGAAGGTGGGAGGAGCTGTAGCCTAACTTGGTACCTTGCTGGGTGGATAATTCTTGCCAAAACCTGGAAAGAAAAACATGGTCGCAATCAGAAATGATGGAAGCTAGAAATTCATGCAATTTTCCGACAGCCTCCCAAAAAACTAGGGCGACAGACTATCTCGGTTAATGATCGTACTGGGGTAAAGTGGGTTGCGTTGGACAATCTATATACCACCACTAGAATGTTTGTGTAGGATTCTGAAGAAGGTAGAAGGGTAATGAAATCCATAGTAATATCGGTCCAAATTTGTGATGGTATTGGTAGAGGATGTAAAAGTCCTAATGAGCCGGATGGTACTGTCTTTGTTTTTTGGCATAAATCACAACACTTTATATTGGTTTTAACATCGCTTAGCATATTAGGCCAATAAAAAGATGTTTTTAAACATTATAACGTCGGAGTGACCACTAGAACGCTTATTATGAGCTTCAGAAATTAATTGTAACCGTAAGATTCCCTGGGGAATATATAATCTATTTTTATAAAACAAGGTTTTATAATGGCGTGTCCAATGTGGTCTTGTTGCCGGTTGAGAGGCTAAATCTGCCAGTATAGTTTGTGCCAAGACATCTGTGAGATAAGTAGCCTAAAAATTATCAAACATATGGCATTAAGGACTAAACAATTTAGTGTATGTAAGATATTTAGGTCAGCTCAGGGTAGTCGAGATAATGCATCAACCGCTATATTGTCAAAACCTAAGATTTTAGATAGAAATCATTGTTGAGAAGGGGTTGTTAACAATTGTTTGGCGAGGTGGTGTAATATTTGATGGTCTGTTTTGATTGTAAATGGTGCCCCTAACAAATACTGTCACCACTTATCTAAGGCAAGAGAAATTGCTTATAATTCTCGATCATAGGTCGATTTAAGTTGTTCTTTGGTAGTTATTTTTTTACTGAAATAAGTTATTGGGTGACCCTTTTGTGACAAAACCCGCCCGACGCCACAATCAGAAGAATCTGTTTCTAATACAAAAGGTATGAAAAATCCGGTAGCTGAAGGACTGGAGTCGTGGATAAGGCTTGTTTTAATGTTTCTAATGCCTTGGTTGCTTTTCAGTCCAATTAAATCCATCCTTTGTAAGCATGTTAACGGTCCCGCTATAGTTGCATAGTTCTTAATAAAACGTCTATAGTATAATGCTAATCCTAAGAACTACCATAATTGCTTAAGCATTTTTGGAATTGGCCAATTTAATATTGAGGCTATTTTGTCAGGGTGTGGTTGTACTCCCTGACCCGAAATACGGTGTCCTAGGAATTTAAATTTTGTTACTGCAAAATTACATTTTGATTGTTTAACATAAAGTTTATGTGCACGTAATATGGTAAAAACTGCTTCGAGATGAGAGAGATGACTATCAAATGTTGGGCTATATATTAAAATACCATCGAAAAAAATAACAACAAATTTTCATAAGAAAGATTGAAAAAGATCATTCACATGGTTTTGAAATGTAGCTGATGTGTTGGTGTGGCCAAAGGGCATCAAAAAAAATTCGTATAAACCAGTATGTGTTCAAAAAGCTGTTTTGTGAATATCGGTCGGATTCATCCATATTTGATGATATCCTGATTGTAGATCTAATTTCAAAAATATTGTGGCCCCATGAAGTTTATCTGATAATTCATCTACGTTAGGCATTGGAAAAGCGTTCTTGATTGTGTCGGTATTTAGTGCTCTAAAATCTACGCAGAATCATCATGATCCATCTTTCTTTTTAATTAAAAGCACTGGTGAACTAAAAGGAGAAGAACTCAGACGAATTAGGTCTTTTTGTAACGTATCCTTAACGAGTTTCTCTATTTCATCTTTTTGATAATGCGAGTATCGATAAGGTTTGACCTGAACTATGGTATCTGGAGGATTCAGTAGTATGTGATGATCGTTGATTCATGTTCGTGGTAAATGAGAAGGACTTTGAAAAATATGTATTGTCAGTTATAATGTCGTGATGGCATTGTGGATGGGTATTGTATTGTCTAAGTTTTCGGTTGTTTGCATACTGAACATGCATAGGAAAGAAGAAGTTATGGCATCCTGATAGACTAATTTAGTAATTTGACCAGGGTCTGTTGGTATTGTGGGTTCGTCAATAAGACCATGAAGGGTGATGTTGATCTGGTTGTGTGCAAAAGTCATTTGTTTGCATTTATAGTCGGTTGTTACTGGTATGAGAGATTCAAGCCAAATCATTCCCAATATTACATCTGATCTGAATAAGTCAAATACAAAAAAATTGTGTGAAACATGTGTCTCTGAATAGTTTTTACGACATTCAGAAAAATGACATTACAGTCTATTGTGCCGCCATTGCCTATATGTACCTTAAATGGTTTAATGGTTGTTATTGGAACGCGTAAAAATTTGGTTGTTCATGTTGAAATAAAATTTGTCGTGCTCCCGCTATCTAGTAATATACGTATGATGGTGGCATACAATTGCCCTAAGAATCAGATTGATGTTCCCAAAAACATGTTGTGCCCATCATGGCATTAAAACAAACTATGGACTCAGGAAAATTAATTGGATCGTTCTGGTTGATGGGATCCGTGATATCTAGGAGGTTGAAATTGTCATCGTCAAAGTATAGACATGAAATTTTATTCTTACAACGATGCCCATGCATATATTTTTCATCATATGTATAACATAAACCTTTTTCATGTTTATATTTTAGTTCTGTTGGAGGCAAACGTTTTTGATACGATGTTAATTTAGCCGGTGGAGTTTGGTATGTTTGTTTAGGAGATTTATGTATGTCATTTTGTCGTGTTCATCTTCTTCAATGAGTTTTGCTAGTGCAAAAACCTCTTCTAAGGATTGAGGTTATTGTGCGGCGACAAAGTGTCGGAAATGTGGTTTTAAACCAGCAACAAACATTGATTGCAGTAAACTCGGTAAGAGTCCCTTTATTTGAGTTGCTATGGTTTCGAACTGATCCTTATAGACTATGACAGAGTGTTGTTGTGTTAAACATTTAAGTTTTCTCATAGGATGCTCAAATAAAGAAGGTCCAAATCGGTGAATTAACGCAGTTTTAAATTCTATCCAGTTAAAATAAGCAATGTCGGGATGTAAAGATTGATGCTAACGGGTAGCCGGTGGATCTAAATGAATCGCAACTATTGTCATACAATTAATTTAGACAATATTGTAATTACAAAAAAAAGCTTCAGCTTCGGTGATCCAATCCGTTGGATCACCAGAACCAAATCGCGGAAAAGAAAATTCTACCTACTCCGGCTGATGCTTGGTGGCAGAGGATTGGTACCTGGAGATCCTTGTGATGGTGGAAATAGTCCTGCAATACCGTCTGTTTGCGGTATTGAATTGTGTGGTAGCAACGGTTGGAAATATGATGTATTATGGGGTCCTCCTGCAATGGCAAAGGATCGGAACCCATTGCCGTTGTTTTGCTTCCACTGTGACTTAAGTATGGAAATGGATCTTGGAAAGAATGATATGGTACTGTTGGTTGTGACGCATATCCTATTCTTGGGCCAATTGTTGTCATGACATTTTGTGAGGCTGGAAAGGGTCTATTAAATAGATTTGTCGGCGGCTGCGGATGTGGTTTTTGCACCGATGATGACGGTGCGGCTGGAATCAAAATGTGCACCTGAGGTTGTGGATGAGATTGCCCAACATATTGGTTGTCATTTATGGTTGGTAAACTAAAATATGTTGTCGGTGATCCTAAGTGACTGATCGATGATAAGATGTACACGGAGTGATTTTTTGTTTTGAGACGTCGTGGACGATTGCCCACTGTCCTTTGCTGGTAGATTTGGTGATTTGAGGAAGAATGCCAATTCTTTACCGAATCCTTGTTTTTGGTTGCTGGCCTGTTGAGACGCCCTTTGCATTTCATGATTGATCTTGAGTAATTCCTCCTCCAGGCGAGAGAAATTGGTGGTTGTTACTTGCTGAAAGTTGTTTTGTTGATTGGTCAATAGAGATGTTCTTGCCTCCAACTCCTTCCAAAGTTCCTGCTGGTAGTTTGAAGTGAACACTCAAGAGTAAAGAGAGTTGCACGCACCCCTCGAGAGAGGCAGACGTTAAATCTCCCGGATTGGAGTGAAATCCTATAGAGGGGTTCACAGCGTAAAGCGAGCTTTAGGTCTCTGATTTGGACGAGAGTTCGGTCGGACCTTCCTAAACTCAGGTAGGCACGACTTCGAGAGAAGCGTGTTCATGCTTATGGAACCTCCACGGTCAAGGTTTTCGCTTTATAAAGTTAGGGTTTATTATCTCATTTCTTAATCAACTTTAACCGAGGTAATTCTCGATCGAGTGCTCTTCTTTATCATCGTCTTAACCCCTCGTTGTAATCGTTTTAATAGCTCTCTATTTAACCGCATGCTTTTCTCTTTTTAGCGCAATACTTCTCTTCTTAGTTGCATTTTAGCATTCTCTTAAACCCAAAATCAATCTTCGATAAGATAATAGTTTTTGTGTGAGTAAGATTATTCGACGATTCCCGGATTTTAATACGACACTTGTGTCCCCTAGCTGCATTTCGATAGGTATACTTGCCTCGTTGGATTGCTAGTTCGGTTTATCTTCTCCTTGCAAATATAATCACACCAGTTGTACATGTTGGATACTCTGATATTGATTAGTCTTATACCACCTGCTTGTATTATTGCTTATATGTATATATTGCACCCTTTTCCTTTCTCCGCCCGCTGCCTAAGAGTCGCCAGGGGAGCAGATGTGAAAGCCACATAGTCTTTATGACTAATGGTTGCTACATCTTCCTTTTTAGGAGTAAACCCCACAGATAGAGCAACAACAGGTTCTACAGGAGGGCATCCAGGCCAGGGTGACTGGGCCTGACGTGACGTTACCATCGCTGCCTTTGGTTACAGATGTTAGTTTTTGAGAGACTTTTATTATGGCCTTTGGGCAAAGTATTTTTGTACTCTAATATTATAGAAGCATGTTGATGCTTTTTATTATTGTACTTGTGTACTTTTATACTTATGTGAATTTTGACTTCTGTTTGTTCTTTATGTTGGGTTGGCATAGATGATATTGGTTTTAGCTGACAGGATAGGCGTCTTGTAGTATCGACCAACCTGTATGTTGGCATTACCGCAAGGCGGCTGTTCTGGGCATAAGTCTCCCCTCGACAATGTCTTGTATTCTGGGAGGGGGGGGGGGGGTCTTACAAATAGTATCAGCTTGCAACGATCCTCAACTAAAGATGTCATTGAACAATGGTGCCACCCCCGTTCCATTGGTTTGTTTGCGGACATACTGACATAGTGGATGCAATGATGTGCCCATGTGTAATTCACACTAAGTATGTCAAGTCGTTACCCAACATTTAGACAACCCGACCTTAGCTTTGTACCATTATTTGTAGATTTTGGCACGCGTAGAGCCAGTAACGAGCATTCTCGCCCCTTCCATCCCAACCCTGTTCTAGCAATCTGAGTTGGGACAGACACTTACGATGATCTTAGATGCCTTCAAGCCTCAATAGGCCCCTGTGCAGCAACAAGCCCCGAGTTCCAAATGGTTGAGAACCTTTCGTGCCCTCTCCCCACCTACTTATCTTGGAGAGGAGTCGGTTGTTCGCACTGAAGAGTGGCTTGACACAGGGCAAGCGTTAATGGATGGAATCAGATGTCAAGTCAATATGGCTGTGATCTTAGTGGTGTCAGTCTTGGAATTACATGCGAAGAGGTGGTGTAATTCCCTCATGGGTCCCACTTTCTAAGGCCGAGTGTACACAAAGATCTGTTAGGATGAGTTCTCTTGAGCATTATTGGAGCATTTCATTCCCTCGACCGCTTGAGACGAGCTTTAAGAAAGATTCCTACAGTTGAAGCAAGGATCTAAGTCCGGTATGGAATATCAAAGGGAGTTTTAGCACCTCGCTTGGTTCGCTGATGCCTACGAGTTGGATGACCATGGTTATGCAAAGCGGTTCTATAAAGGCTTGCGAGATCCCCTGAGGCAAGCACTTTTGTTTATAGAGGACTCAAGTATGTCAGAGATCATCAATATGGCAAAAAGGCTTGAGGCGGATCACTTGGGAAGTAGTAAGAGATCATCCGAGAGCGTAATAGAAGCAGACCCTAGTTATAAAAGGAGGTAGGACAACAGAGGAAAAGGAAATAATAGAGGCGGAGGTCGTTCCTCCAGAATTTTAGAACGGAGCGTCCGACCCCGTATCCAGCACTACCTCCACCACAACAATTGTACCTACAGCCTAGGGAGCAGCACGAGTGAGTTTGCTTCCAGTGCAATTAGTTGGGCCACATACGACACTTTTGCACTCAAATAGGTGGAGATGCTACCCCTACACTTCCACAGGTGCCCCACGAGGATGGGGACATGTGAGTTGTCGAGGGTGAGGACCACGAGGAAGGAATCCTGGACCTGCTCGAAAGCAGATGTTTGCACTGGATATGGTGCAGGAGCGAAATCCTCAGGATGTGATTGCAGGTATGTCATGATTTGGTTAATATGTTATAAGTATTTATCTTCAATTGCCTACGATATGATATGAGGCTAGCTTTGAGTCTTTATAATTGTTACATAGACACCGTAATGGTTTAGTGGGAAACCAGCTCATACATTGTTTGATACCGGTGCCACTTACTCGTTCGTTTTGGCAGACTTTATTAAAGACTTAGAAGGAGTGCAACACTTCACTGGTACCACTCGCTCGGAGTATAACATCCCTCAAGCAACTAGACCCCTAGGACTAGTTTTGTCATCACTAGGTCATGACAAAACCCTAGGAAGCCCAAGGTGGCCAAGTTGACCTAGGACCACTGCAGACCTAAATTGGGCAAGGTGCCCTAATTAAAGTAGTGTGCCCTAGTTAAGCACAACTAACCCTACCAGGGTCTTCCTAGACCTAAAATGCGGTCAAGGGGTCACCAAGGACCCTTGGAGGACAGACAAGGTAGTTAAGTTGACCAAAGTCAACTCTAGCCCTAAATGGGTCAAACAGAACTATATTGGGTCAATTGACCATCCCCTAGCCAGGTGGACCCCATTTATACCCCCTAACCCTAAGGTGAGGTCCATGGGTCACCAAGGCCCCATTGGGGTCAGCCCTAGTGGCTAAATTGACCAAAGTCAACCCTAACCTTAATTTGGGCAAAGTACACTTTCTAAGGGCAGGTGGCCTCCAAAGTGCCAAGTCAACCCTACCCATCCCTACCTAGACCCTAGGGGAGCCCGATAGGTCACCAAAGACCCAATGATGGTAACAGAAAAGGTCAATTTGATCTAGGTTAACCCTAGTCAAGATTAAGTCAAACCTAGCTCAAATGGGCTAACCCAAGCTCAAGCCCTCCTTCCTTTTAGGGTAGCCTTAATATCATGAAATTATGAATGAGTGGGCTGCAGATAGCTCTCCTGATTGACCAAGTCAACTTGGTGACTGGGAGAGAGGGTGAGCTCCATTTCCATGTTAATGAAGGAGAGAGAAATGATGAAAGGGGAGGGAAGGAAGGGGCTCGGCCAAGGGGAGGCCAAAGGCCACCCTTAATGGTTGAATTCAACTCCGCCAGGGAAGTGGAGAAGTTTCCAGCCGTTTCCCTGGCCACTAAGGGTCTGGTTCAGCCCCCTCCACCAAGGCCGAGCCTAGCCATTAATGGCCTTAATGGTCATTGATGATCCAGCCCCTCCTCTACCTATCTGAAGCTTTAAATACCATCATTGGGTCGAGAGGGGGCTTTCCCAATCCTTACCTGAAGAAATCGAGCCCCCACTATGCAGTTGCAGAAACCGAGCGGCGCCACCATCAGGAATGGCTTTCCGGCGATCTTCTCGGCTTTAGGCCGCCGGCAAGGTCCTCCTCCTCTCCTTACCTCATGGATAGATCATAGCAGTGTTTAGGTCCAAGGTTCGGGCTCAATTGAGACCGAACCAACTCCTGGTTTTCATGGTCTCGGGCCGAAACATTTCTTGGTAGAACTGCCGGAATCCGCCTCTCCGGCGGTTGTGCCCCCGCCTGGCGGCAGCCACCACATCAACGGAGGTGGTGGTCGCGGTGGCCGGCCGGGGAACTGGCCGAATCGCCGGCGGCAGCGTTTGGAAGGAGCTCCAGGCAGGATTAATCCAGACCGTTGGCTTGAGCTTGAATACGACGGGATGCCGTCCAGTGGCGAGCCAAGATTCGTGCAGGGGAGATATTAAACCATACGAAATAATTTCTGTTATTTGAATTATGTCACACATTTAGTATTTAATGTTTTTAGTTTTTAAAAATACGTAGAGGCTATTTCATAGAATGGGGTCAACATGAAAATTGTAGCTGGAGAGTCTATGGTGCAACAAAATTTATTTGAACCAATTTGGGTGTCTAGTTTGACCAGAGCACTCATTTTGGTGGGACCTATACCTAGGGCTATCCTGAGATTAAAAAGGATGTCCACTCTTCATCCCTTGTCCAAATGACTTGAAATTTAAATTTGGGCAGGGGGCCATCCTAAGCTATACCTAGGGCCTGCCCAAAAATGAGAATTTTTAGAGACACTTTGGATATAGTTTTAGTTTTTATTTAATAACAATAGGGTAATTTAATTAAGTGGTCTAATTACCTCGAAACCCTTCCAAATTCTAGTGAGTGGTCCCTGGCCTCATGATATGTCTCTGTATAAATTTTCACCTCATTTGGATGTGTTTTGGATATGGAATGAACCAACCGTAATTTATACCTTAATGAAGGGTTCTTAAGTGAAAAGTGCACATTGAGGTTGAGTGGTCAATTCACCTCCACAGAGGTTGAGATTTTGACCACTGACATGAAATGACCTTTAACACCCTCAAAGGGATTATGAGGTGGTCTAGGGTAGCTTTGACCTAGGATCCAAACTCAACCCCTAAGTAGGGGCTTTTAAGTGCTTTGAAGGGCATGGGGTTAAACACCCTTGTGGGATCTTGAAACTTGGTAGAAATGATGCTAGGGTAGCCAAAGCCCTCTGGTATGAATTCTATGGGATTTGGAGATGGATGAAACTCTCAAATCCCTAACCCTAGCTTAGGGCACAAACACTTTTTGTGTAGAATAAGCCCCCAAAACTTACTAATAAGGTGTGAAACTTAGGTAGCATGGATTTTAAGTTAGTTAGGACCTCTGAAGAATTTATTGAAATTTTATGAGAAATATTACTAGTACCCCCTTTGTTATGCATGATGTGGCCCTAAGTGGTATTTTATTTATTATGATCACACTATTTATTTTAGATTCATGAAACTTGGGCAGGAGATGTTTTAAGTTCAAATGGTTGTTCCTGAATTTTGTTATAAATTTTAGTTGAAAAACTTTAGTATTTCTTTCACAAGTTTTTTAAAGGGCAATTATGGTTAATAAATTATTTAGAGCTATTTACTTGTTGCAAAATTGTGAAATTGGGGCTCTGATAACTTTTAGGTCATATCCACTTGGAGAAATTAATTCATGATTTTTAGATGAATATATGCAATATATATTTTTCAAACCTATAATTTTGGGAATTTGATATTTATTTTATTCAGAGATTATTTCCTGCTGGAAAATTGGGAGACACTAGATTTTAAGTTGAATAGTCATTTTGAATTTATCATAAATTTTGTAAAGCATTTGCTTGAATTAAATGGGTAGTTCATGTTCAAACTTGGATTTTTGGATTACTTGAATAAATAAATAAATTATCTGATAATTTAGGAAAATTATGAATTTCTGGGTTTAGGTTAAAAATGTCATTATAGCCCTCCAATAATTATTATAGGGATACTGGGTGATTATTTTGTGTACCTCACTTTATACACTTCATATAGCTTGGGTTGGTCTGCATTTAGTAAAATCACAGAAATTGTGTTGGAGTAAGAATTTGGGGCACACAAGTTGGGGTTAGATGTTTGCTGATTTGGATGAATGAAAAAGAGTTCATCATTGGAAGTTGGGGTGAGTAAGGAGTTGGAATGGCTAGTGTCCGGTGGTGCTCGGGATCGGCAAAAGATCGTCCTTCCCATAGGGAGGAAGTGTCTAATGCACTAGGGTTAGATCCAGTAAATTAATTAAGGGTTGGGAAATCTGATAGCCACCAATAATAGTAAGTGCATTGCAAAAGAGAGCTTTGGGCGTAATCCCATCATAGTTCCAAGTGCCTTCGAGAGCCCTTCACGGGATATACCTTGGGAAGTCCTGGGCTAACCTAAATAGTAGGTGAAACTGAAATGAAAGAGTAAGTAGAAGTAATCTAGGGTTTCACTCACACTCCCCGGAGTTGTGGGAGTTATTTTAAGTCACTCAGGCATTAGGCCCGGTGGATTTGGAGATGGGCAATTGGCCCGGCAAGCTTTGGCTCAGTTACAGTTGGTGACGTACGGGTTGGTCCGGCGAGCTTTGGCTCGGTGGTTTACATCAAGGTTGCATGTGCATAAAGTAAAGGTGGTGGGTCTTCGGTATTGGAGTGTCGATGCACCGATGCCGATACGTTGTCTCAACAAGTGTGGTTTAGCACTTGGCCAAGTAAAGTCCGGTGCGCCAGCCGGCAAGAGTACGCAGGAGCTCCGCTTAGTACACCAGCGTGAGGCGTACAATAGGTTTGACTGGTAGTGTAATTACCGGTATAGAGGTGGGCGAGGCACAACCCACCGCTTCCGTTTGACACTACGGAGGTATCTTGGGAGGTTCGACTCCAGAAAGGAGGAACTAAAGGTCTGTGTACACAGAGTCGAGTGGGTGTGTTGCACTTGCATGTTCACATCATGACATATTTGTATTTCATAACATAACCATTGCATTTAACCATGACACCTATTGTATAAAGTGGTATGGGACGCTTTATACAATAGGCCTTGCAAAATGACCCCTTGGTTTATAAGTTCGTGAGAGCATGCTAATAAGTTAAGGTTTAATTCTTTAATCTTTATATGTATGCTTTGTAGAAAACCGACACCCTATCGTATAAACAGGTATGAGACTCTTTATACGATAGGAGCCCTGTAAAAGATCCCTCGGCTTATGTGTTTTCGCATAAGTTAATGTTATTTTTCCTGCTTACTTTCTCAGGTTTTTATTACTACCTTATATACCATTGGACTGCTAGTTTAATTCCGCCTCCATCTGATTATTTGCTATTATCCACCTTCTTGTCCTCTCATTTCCTCCTCCCTGCTCGGTGCCTCGGTGCCATGGGGGAAGAGGCGGGGGATGATAGGACTTAGTATTTTAGACTAACTATTTTCGAACCACATTATTTTAGGGAACCGTGGAGCCCAACATGGAGGAGCAGCACCAGAAGTCGACGCGCTTGGATATGGGGCAGTCTAGTACCAGTGTTCACATAGCAAGGACTGTGAGTCCTGACCCCTACTAGTGATATTAGTTGTGCTTCCACGATGAGAGATTTGTAGTGAGGACATTGATGTACTGGGCATGAGCCCAAGGTTCTTAGTATTTCTGATTATATCTGGGGACACTCCCTTCGTGGAGATTATATTTACTTTATATGTGATTTCTTGTGGACTTGTCTTTTAATTCTTTGCTACTGTTGAGATCAATTTGACCGACAGGATCTGCGTTTTGTAGTGATGACCTTCCTGGGAGCGGAGGTGTCACCGCAAAACGGCGATTCTGGGCCTATGACCCCGTGGTTTTAAAAGAAAAAAGGGGTCTTACAAGTGGTATCAGAGCAGACCTCGATCAAAAAGTAGCAGTACACAACCCCTGGCTCACCCCCGCACGAGTTTAGTTTGGGGAAAAACTAAGCAGCGAAAGCAGTGTTGTGCCCATATAGGGGATCACATGTAAATTGTCCACCTTTAATTAGGTTTGAGTCGATTATTTACTATTGGCTTTGTCATGCAGCCCCCAGCACACCATACACCACAAGGCGGAGTCCAGCAGACTCCCGAGGTTGCACGACCTCCTTCAATTCCCACTCTGTTCCGACAGTCAGAGATGGGGCAGACTCTGACAGCTATCCTGGAGGCGTTTAGGGCACAACAAGTTCCGGCTCCGCAACCGAACTCGGGGGCCAACAGGCTGAGTATCTTTCGAGGACTTTATCCCCCATCCTACTTGGGGACAGAGTCAGCCGTTCAGACGGAGGAATGGTTGGACATTATGTATGAGATGCTGACTGGGATCCGGTGCCCGTGGGAGGAGAGAGTGTCCTTGGTCATCTCTTGCCTGGAGTCCTATGCCAAGAGATGGTGGAAGACTTCACTGGACACGATGTTTGCCGACAGAGAGTTTGCTGAGATAGCATGGGGGGAGTTCCGGGCCGCACTGCTTGAGCATTTCGTTCTGTAGTCGGCCAGGGATGAGCTGGAGGATAGATTTCTACAGTTGAGACAGGGTAGCAAGATAGTGGTGGAGTATCATCAGGAGTTCAACCATCTGGCCCGGTTTGCGGATTCTTACTAGTTGGATGAGGCAGGTTAAACTAAGAGGTTCTATAAGGTCCTGCGAGAGGATCTAAAGGAGGCTCTGTTGTTCGTGTCTGACGGACCTATACCACAGATATTGCAGATGGCAAAAAGAATCGAGGCAGATTGGTATACCACCCGAGGACGGAAGCGGCCAACTGAGGACCAGGGTCGGGGGGCCCAAAATGATCAGTGGCGGGGCCACGTCACGGATGGGAGAAGAGTAGAAGACCAGCCTTGGTAGGAGGCGAGATAGGAGCAGAGGGAACCAGTAGTGGTGGCCCCTCAGCCACCCCAGATGCGGGAGGCACAGAGACCCGGGGGAATGGCATATCCCCCGCCAAAATGCTTCAATTATCATCAGGTGGGGCACATCAGGAGGAACTGCCCCATGAGGGGGGCACCACCACCAGCACCACCGGCTGCCCCACCAGCTCAGTATTTTGGAGGCCGAGGATGTGGCCGAGGTCATGGATACTATGGCAGAGACCACAGGCAGGAGAGGGAGCAGGTATATGCATTGGACCTGACTCAACAATGGAACCCAAAGCAAGTGATCACAGGTATGCCAGTTAATTTTTAATCTTTTCTTTCCTAGATAATTAAAGCTATGAATATAGGACTGATAGACGAGGGAAGAAAACCATAATTAGATTTCTAAGAATTTAAGTTAAACGCCCATGCATAGTCTTCATCAGCGGCAAGCCCACCTATACACTGTTCGATACGGGTGCTTCACACTTGTTCGTGTCGGAAGCCTTCCTAGAAGGGCTGGAAGGCATGGGCGGTTCAACGGCCTGATGATGAGGATACGGCTACCTGACAGATCAGAGTTATTCACCATTGCCCGCTGCAACATGGAGGTGGACAGCAGCAGAAAGATATTTGAAGCACCGGCGACGATCATGAAGATGCCATTCTTTGATTTGATCCTGGGAATGACATGGTTGCGCTGGAACCATGCTCAGATTGACTGCATGTCCAAGAGGATTACTGTGAGGCATGGGGATCCCTTCATCGTCATCGAAGGTATTAAAGCTATTCCCCCTCTCTTGATGACATCCGTGCAGGCCGTCAAGGCCCACTTATAGGGGGAGGAAGTATATGAAGTGTTGTACGAGATGTCCGAGGCTAAGGGTTCCATCTCGAATATTCCGATGGTGCGAGATTTTGTCGATGTATTTCCAGAGAAGCTGCCAGGGCTACCCCCGCACCGAGAGCAGGATTTCCGGATACAGTTGGTGCCTGGGGCTAAGCCAGTGTCTAGAGCCCCTGGCCGCATGGCCCTGAAGGAGCTGACAGAGTTTCAGAGCCAGCTCCAGGAACTAGTGGAGGCTGGTTTTGTCTGGCCAAGCTCTTCACCATGGGGAACCCCGGTGTTATTTGTCAAAAAGTAGGATGAGACACTCAGATTTTGCATCGACTACCGGGCACTGAACCGACCGACAGTCCGAAACACCTATCCACTGCCATGGATAGATGAGTTGTTTGACCAGCTGGAGGGCGTGCATTTCTTTTCAAAGCTGGATTTGAGGTCGGGCTACTATCAGCTACGGATCCAGGAGGAGGACTTACCGAAGACTGCCTTCAGTAGCAGATATGGGCTATTCGAGTTTACTGTGATGCCCTTCGGGTTCACAAATGCACCATCGGCATTCATGAGCCTCATAAATCGGGTGTTCGAGGCATATCTGGATGTGTTCGTCATTGTATTTATTGACGACATCCTCATCTACTCGAGGACAGACGAGGAGCACACACGACATCTGATGCTGACCTTGGAGACACTACGAGAGCACCAGCTCTACGTGAAGTTCAGCAAATGCAAGTTCTGGTTGAAGGAGGTGGCTTTCCTAGGCCATATCATCAGTGGTGATGGGTTGGCAGTGGACCCGGCCAAGATTCAGGAATTTCGCGATTGGCCGCAGCTGAAGTCGGCCTCAGATGTGCGGAGTTTCCTAGGACTTGCCGGTAACTACCGGAAGTTCGTGGAGGGATTTTCTCGTATTGCCATTCCCCTCACATCCCTGATAAGGAATGAAGTGCCCTTTATCTGGACCCCGCAGTGCGAGGTGGCCTTTCAGGAGTTAAAGAATCGACTTACCTCAGCTCCTATACTAGCCCTTCCCTCAGGGAAGGAAGGATTCCAGGTCTACACCGACGCTTCCTACAAGGGCATGGGTGCGGTGCTGATGCAGAATGGTCACTGATAGCATACGCTTCTTGGCAGCTGAAGAAGCACGAGCTTAACTACCCAGTTCATGACTTAGAGATGGGAGCGTTCATATTTGCGCTGAAAGTCTGGCGACACTATCTGTATGGTGTCCACTGCGACATTTACTCCGATCACAAGAACTTGAGGTATGTGGACACGCAGAAGGAGCTGAATATCAGGTAGAGGTGATGGGTGGAGTTTCTAGCAGATTACAAGTACAAGATGCACTACCATCTGGGAAAGGCGAATGTGGTGGCAGATGCGCTGAGCCGGAAGGCCACAAACTCTGGAGCAGGAATGCAGTTGATGGCCTTGGAGTTGGTCCAGATGTTCGAAACGATGCAGATATCTTTTGTGTCTGAGGATCATCCTGAGCTGTACCAAGAGTACCTGGCATCGTTGATTGCCCCAAATGACATTCAAGACCGAGTCAGAGATGGGCAGAGGTAGGATACCAAGCTTGAGCCTATATTCCGGGCCTTAGAAGCAGACACTACTGGAGATTACTCATTGAGGGATGGGCTAGTGTGTTTCAGAGGACAGATTTACATACCGAAGGGAGGCCAGGTCCGAGAGGATATCATGACGGAGGCTCATTGCAGTTGATATTTAGTACATCCGGGTGTTATGAAGATGACTGCGGACCTGAAGAAGACCATGTACTGGCCAGGCATGAAGAAAGATATCGCCTACTTCGTGACCCACTGCAAGGCATGCTAGTTGGTGAAGGCAAAGTGCAGGAACCCCGCAGGACTATTGCAGCCACTCCCAATGCCAGAGTGGAAGTTTGACGATGTTGCGATGGACTTCATATATGGGCTTCCCCGATCGCGGACGGAAAATGATTCGATCTGGGTGATCGTCTACCGGCTAACAAAGGTAGCCAGATTTATTCCGATCAGGATGGATGACTCGGTTGGTGTGCTGGTTCGGAAGTTCGTGGAACAGTTCATCCGTTATCATGACATACCCAGGTCGATTGTATCAGATCGGGATGGACGGTTCACGTCCAGGGAGTGGAGATCAGTACAGACATACTTGGGCACCCGGCTGACATTCAGTATGACATTTCATCTCCAGTCTGATGGATAGATGGAACGCACTAATCGGACCTTGGAAGATCTTCTATGACTTTGCATACTGGATCGCGATGAGCCCTGGTAGAAGCTGTTGCCAATGATCGAGTTCTCATATAATAACAGCTACCAGTCCAGCATAAGGATTCCCCTTATGAGGCCCTGTACAGACAGAAATGTAGGACTCTGCTGTCATGGATACAGGACGAAGATCCGAAGGCTTTGGGTTCGGAGTTTGTTGAAGACACCGAGGCTCAGGTGAGATTGATACGGGATAGGATGCTAGAGGCACAGGGCCGACAGGCTAAGTATTATGACGCTCAACATCGTCAAGTGGAGTTACAGGTGGGGGACCAGGTGTTCTTGAAAATCCGACCAATATATGGGGTTTCACGGGTGCGCGGTTGGAAGAAGAAGCTCAGCTCAAGATATATGGGGCCTTATAGGATCCGAGAGATGATTGGTCCCTTGGCATACAGGATGGAGCTGCCACCAGAACTGGCAAGCCTGCACGACGTATTCTATATATCCTCACTCAAGAGGGCACTACTACGCCCGGAGCAGCAGATTACAGTCACGGATGGGCCAGTAGCCTCTGATCGATCAGTTCACCTGGAATCGGTCCAGATTGACGATAGGGGAATACGAGTCTTGCACTGCAAGAAGGTTCCATTAGTCAAGGTCCTATGGAGGAATCACGGGCGAGAGGAGCACACCTGGGAGCCCCAGGACTTGATGTAATAAAGTTACCCAGAGCTTTTCAGTCAGGTATTACTCACAATCTCTCGGGATGTTACAATTTTCCTTTCATATTTGAAACCCCGTAGGCCTAACTAGAAATTTGAGGACGAAATTTTTTTATTATATATTGGGATTTATAACGTCCCTCAAGCAACTAGACCCCTAGGAGTGGTTTTGTCATGACTAGGTCATGACAAAACCCTAGGAAGCCCAAGGTGGTCAAGTTGACCTAGGACCACTATAGGCCTAAATTGGGCAAGGTGCCCTAATTAAGGGTAGTGTGCACTAGTTAAGCCAAACTAACCCTACCAGGGTCTTCCTAGACCTAAAATGGGGTCAAGGGGTCACCAAGGACCCTTGGAGGACAGTCAAGGTGGTTAAGTTGACCAAAGTCAACTCTAGTCCTAAATGGGTCAAACAGAACTATATTGGGTCAATTGACCATCCCCTAGCCAGGTGGACCCCATTTGTACCCCCTAACCCTAAGGTGAGGTCCATGGGTCACCAAGGCCCCATTAGGGTCAGCCCTAGTGGCTAAATTGACCAAAGTCAACCCTAACCTTAATTTGGGGAAAGTACCCTTCTTAAGGGCAGGTGGCCTCCAAAGTGCCAAGACAACCCTATCCATCCCTACCTAGACCCTAGGGGAGCCCAATAGGTCACCAAAGACCCAATGATGGTAACAGAAAAGGTCAATTTGACCAAGGTCAACCCGTGTCAAGATTAAGTCAAACCTAGCTCAAATGGGCTAAACCAATTCAAGCCCTCCTTCCTTTTGCGCTAGCCTTAATATCATGAAATTATGAATGAGTGGGCTGCAAATAGCTCTCCTGATTGACCAAGTAAACTTGGTGACTAGGAGAGAGGGTGAGCTCCATTTCCATGTTAATGGAGGAGAGAGAAATGATGAAAGGGGAGGGAAGGAAGGGGCTCGGCCAAGGTGTAACACCCCCATCCGTCGCATGGCATATAACAGAAGGTCCAGCTGGAACCCGACGCCATATACCACAGACAATCGGAAGGGTTACTAAATGAATAAATCAAACCAACCAATTAATACTACACGTCCTAAACACAGAGCATTCTAGCGGAAGATTTTAAAGTTGAAAGAACCCAAAATTAAATCCATCAATATGAATGTCCACAGCTACAACAATAGGAATGAAAACTCAAATACACAGAAACGGGTACATGGCCTTATGGCCTTACAAATGTTCACTTTATAAATAGTGTTTTACATACATCGGCTCGCAGGCCGACCACACATGAAATATATAAAAACAGCTATTCTACGGCCTTCTAGGGCCAGTACAGCAACATGGGCTCCAGCCCGCTATTTGGCGCTCGGCTCCGCAGCACCTGCAAGCACATACCAGCTCACGGTGGCAAATAAAGCAACGGTCAGCTAAAAGCCGACCAAATTATAACGACCCCGCCCCTTACTCGGGACGGCGGTGCTCTTTCCCTGCAAAACATTAGCCCAACAATATATATATCGCAATTATAATTCGCCACAGGCGTAGGCTCGCACGGCCAAACACCCCGTGCACTCAGGGCACATTCACGGTGAACCCTGACAAATCAGTGCATTCACCACCATCCCCAGGATGGCAACAACATGTGAGCATTTAGCCTTTCTGACCACCGTCTAAGGCTCCGACTATGCCAACGGCCAGTCCCCGTCTTCGGGTCTCTCGCACCGAACCACATAGCCTAGGTCCAATTCCACTTGCCCGTTGCTCACGCCGCATGTCCAATTTAAGGAACTTTGCGCGGGCCAAGCTTCTCTCGGATCCCAAATTTTCCAAAACAATCTCATAACCCAGTTATGATCAAGGCCGGTTCCCAGACCGCCAAGTTAGCAGAACACGTTTCCGCTCAATTTTCCGGGTGCGCCTTGAAGCTAACCTTCAAGGATCCCTGCTGCAATCTACCGCGTGGAAACCCGAAAAATCCAAAGCGCGGAGTCTTCTCCGGCAAAACCACATCAAATGCAACATCACCGATCCAGACAAAACACGTCCGGGTAGGCTTCACACACAATGCCTATGCCGGTACTTACGATTCCGGGCTCTACATGCAACACAAGGGGGACTATTCCCGTCAACCCCAAGGAACACCACGCACTCACCGCATACTCGCGGGGGCGGGATTCCCTATGCAGAAAGAAAGAGATTCAAGCGCTCGAGTTGAGAATCGTTACCCTTGTAGTCCGTTTTGGCGCCATGGAAAAACTACGCGGTTAGAACTCTTCGCAATGACCTTCCCTCCACGGATCCGCTCTCCGATTTCGAAACGGTGCTCCGATGCTCCGCCGGCGGCCGGAAACCTCCTTCTTCTTCCTCTCCTCTCTCACTTTGGAAGGGGAGAACTTTGGAGAGAAAATGAGGGAATAACTCCCTATTCCCGGCCTTAACAGAGCAGGATTTAATCTGGGCCATTGGATCCTAATTAAAGAAAATGAACGGCTCGGATCTGCACAAAATTTCCCAGACCTGGGCCGCACACGGCTTGGCACACGGCCGTGTCCAAGGCCATGTGCCTCGATCCTGGCACGATCGTTGAACTGAGAAATGCACACGGGCCAAGACACGCCCGTGTCTGACCTGACACGCCCGTGTCGGGTTCCTCGACACGCCCGTGTTCGTGGGCGTGTCACGCATAACCGCCACGGCAACAGACACGACCCATCAGGACACGGGTAGGGACACGGGTTGGCACACGCCCGTGTCGGATGACACGCCCGTGTCATCCGGCCGTGTTCCTGGCCGTGTCCTTCTCGGGTTGGAAACGACCAAAAATCACCAGCCAGACACGGCCTTGGACACGCCCGTGTCCTAGGCCGTGTACCCCTACATGCACCAAAAACTCTTTTTCCGCGACCGACTCGCACACAAAATTCGGGGCGTTACAAATCTCCCCCACTTAAGGAATTTCGTCCCGAAATTAAGCAAAGGTACATAAAAGCTAAATGATACCTGAGTGGAATAACTCGGGGTATTCCTCCAACATAGCTTGCTCTCGCTCCCAAGAAAGTTCCTCACGTCCGCAATTATCCCAACGGACTTTAACCATTCTGACCTCCTTGTTGCGGAGTCGTTTGACTGCAACATCTTCAATTCGTACTGGTCTGACCCTTGTTGTTAACTCATAATCAACCGGTACCTGATCATCTGCAATGATCTGCGAAGCCTCTTGAACTGCCTTACGCAACACCGATACGTGGAATACGTCATGCAGCCCATTCAACTCCGTCGACAGCTTTAATCTATACGCCGCCTCGCCAACACGCTCCAGGATTTCAAATGGTCCAAGGTATCTCGGACTCAGCTTCTTCAAGCGTCGAACCCGCGATACACCCTTGAACGGCTTGATTTTTAAATATACCATGTTGCCAACGTTGAACTCCACATTTCTATGTTTGGCATTGTAGTACTTTGACTGTCTATCCTGAGCAATCTTCAGCCTTTCTTGAATTGTCCGTATCATTGAAGTGGCATCTTCCACCGCTTGACGTTTATACAACTTTGATTCGCCTGCCTCCAACCAAGACAACGGCGTACGACACTTCCTCCCATACAAAGCTTCGAAAGGCGCCATTCCAATGCTTGCCTGAAAGCTATTGTTGTAGGCAAACTCCACCATGTACAGGTGATCCTCCCAATGCTTCCCGAAATCTAGGACACACATGCGAAGCATGTCCTCCATAGTTCTGTTGACTCTCTCGGTTTGGCCATCTGTCTGCGGGTGAAAGGCTGTGCTGAACTTTAGCTTAGTACCCAACAGACCATGCACCAACCTCCAGTCATTTGACGTGAAGCGTCCATCACGATCACTAACAATACTGCGAGGCACACCATGCAATCGTACAATATTATCCACGTAGAGTTTGGCTAACCTTTCTACTGGATCTTCCTTTCTCATTGGGATAAAGTGCGACACCTTTGTCAATCTATCTACGACCACCCAAATGGCGTCATTTCCTTTCTGCGACTTCGGCAAACCGTGCACAAAATCCATAGATATATCGTCAAACTTCCATTCTGGGATAGGAAGTGATTTCAAGAAACCTCCGGGCTTCTGGCATTCCGCCTTCACCAATGCATAAGTACGGCACTTGGCCACATAAAGCGCCACATCCTTCTTCAAACCCGGCCACCAGAATAATTTCTTCATGTCTCTATACATCTTCGTGCTTCCCGGGTGGATTGAGTATTTGGTATGATGAGCCTCATACATCAACTCCTCCCGAATATTATCCGCACTAGGAACGCATAGACGACCGTCCTTCCTTAGCAACCCATCTTCAACCACAAACTGGGAATTTGACCCATCCAAAGATCCATCTAGGATTTGCTTCATGCTGCTATCCTGAACCAAAGCCCGCTGAACTCTATCCGCTAGGTCACACTGCACCTCTGTCCAAAACAGTTTCGCCTGGGCACTAGACTGCTTGTCAACACAAGATATCTCCAATGCCTCCAACTCTTGGACCAATCTCTCATCATGCACTGATAACCAGTTGGCTTGTGCGGGAATCTTACGACTCAACGCATCCGCCACTACATTTCCCTTCCCAGGCACATAGTGTATCTTGAAGGTGTAGTCCCCTAAGAACTCCATCCACCTCCTCTGCCTCATGTTCAGATCCTTTTGGTCCAATAGGTACTTCAAACTCTTATGATCGGTGTAAATATCTACCTTCACACCGTACAGATAGTGCCTCCAAAGCTTTAGAGCAAAAATCACGGCCGCTAACTCTAAGTCGTGGACCGGATAATTCCTCTCGTGAACCTTCAATTGTCGTGAACCATAAGCTATCACTCTCCCATGCTGTAGCAGAACACAGCCCAAACCACTGCCTGAAGCATCACTATAAATCTCGAACCCTTCGGTTCCACTTGGCGAACATAAAATAGGCGCCGTGGTTAACCACCTCTTCAACTCTACAAACGCCTGTTCGCACTCCGAAGACCACACAAACTTCTGATCTTTTCTTGTCAATGTCGTGAGTGGTAGTGCTATCCGCGAGAAGTTCTCTACGAAGCGCCTGTAGTAGCCAGCAAGTCCCAGAAAACTCCGGACCTCTGCCACCGTAGTCAAAGTAGGCCACTCCCGTATCGCCACTATCTTCGCCGGATCCACAGCTATTCCTTCTCCACTGACAACATGACCAAGGAACGCTATCGAGGATAACCAGAATTCACACTTGGAGAACTTTGCATATAACTGACTTTTCCTCAATGTTTCCAACACCATGTGTAAATGCTTGTAGTGATCCTCCTCGCACCGCGAATATACCAGGATATCATCAATAAATACTATCACGAACTGATCCAAGTATTCTCTGAACGTCCTATTCATCAGATCCATAAACACGGATGGAGCATTCGTCAACCCAAACGGCATGACTGTGAACTCGAAATGCCCAAACCGCGTACTGAATGCTGTCTTTGGAATGTCGCTCTCCCTTATCCTCAACTGATAGTAACCAGACTTCAAATCTAACTTCGAATATACAGTTGACCCAACCAACTGATCAAATAGATCGTCAATCCTCGGGATTGGATATTTGTTCTTCTCCGTAAGTTTGTTCAATTCCCGATAATCGATACAAAGCCGCAAGCTCCCATCTTTCTTCTTAACAAAGAGAACTGGTGCGCTCCAAGGCGACGAACTTGGACGCACATAACCTTGCTCTAGCAACTCCTGCAGTTGCACCTTCAACTCCGCCATTTCTCTTGGGGCTATCCGATAGGGGGAGCGTGACACAGGTTTGGCACCCGGTACCAGCTCTATAGTAAAGTCTATCTCCCGCTGAGGAGGGGCTCCTGGGAGATCATCTGGAAACACATCAGGATACTCGGACACAATAGGGATGTTGCCCAAACTAGGTTTAGGCGTCGAAGTCTGCACTAGAGTGACATACAGTTCTGCCCCAGACCGAACTGCCTTAAACACCTGAAGGGCCGATATCAGAACTTTCCTTGACCCCTTCATGCCCGCAAAAGTAGTCTCCCGATCAGTGTCCAGACCCAACTTGACTTCTTTACGGTTGCAATCAATGCATGCACTCTGCTCCGAGAGCCAATCCATACCGAAGATTACATCGAACTCCACTAATGGTAGAACCAACGCCCGCAAATCAAACTCCCGGTCTCCAATCCGAATCTTTACAACACAGATCCTATCCGCACGCATTGAGCACCCATTAGGCAACAACACATCCAACTTGTTTTCTGCCATCGAGAACGGAACTCCGATGCGCGATATAAACTTTTCAGACAAGAAGGAATGTGATGCTCCCGTATCAAAAAGGGCTCTCGTCGGAAACCCAAAGATCAACACAAAGCCTAGCACTAACAAACGTAAGCTAACAAATACAAAAGTAACAATTATAAAAGTTAAACCACTATAATTTAACTCATACCTGTCACCACGTCTGCTTGCTTAATGGCCTCCTGTAGACCAAGGTTGTAGACTCTAGGCTGGGCTGGAGCATGATGGGATGCGGTTGACTCCACCGCCTTCCCTTTCTCCTCATAAGTCGCTCCAGGTCTCCTCTCGGACTTTGAACGTCCGCTCCAACACTCCCGAGCAAAATGCCCCGTCTTCCCGCAGTTGTAGCAAGCTCCGGGGACTCGACTTGTAGTTGCCCCCGATGCATCAGCCGAAGGGGCTGAGTTTGAAGTCCTCCGCTTCTTGTTCCATCTGCGAAAACCTGTCTTGTTACTTGGCACCTTGAACTCGGTCTTCCTTTCTCCTGGGTCCCTCTTCTCTTGAACTTTCTCCGCAACCTTTTCCAACGATCGGGCCGAATTGACCAAGGCTAGGAAGCCCTGCGCCTTAGGCCCAGCAATGAGTAACTGTAAATCGCCACGAAGACCCTCATAGAATCGGTTGGTCTTCCTCTCTTCTTCAGAAAACATAGCACCAGCGTAACGACCCAACCGTGTGAACTCATGCAGATATTCGTCTACGCTTCTGGATCCCTGAGTCAACCCAAGAAATTGATTCTCCATCTCCAACTTCTGAGCAGAAGGTACAAATCTGGCTAGGAACAATCTTGAAAATTCTTCCATCAGCACATCCGCAAGTTGCCTTCCCACTAGAAGATGAAACTCCAACTCGTCCCACCACAGCCTCGCCTCACCTTCCAAAAGAAAAGTCGCTATGGTGGTCTTCTGCCACTCCTCAGTCATTGTGGCCGTCAACACCCTCTTTATGGAAGAGAGCCAGTCCTCAGCTTGAGTTGGCGTTCCAACCCCATTAAACCTCGGAGGATTAAAGCCCATCACGTGCTTTAGCTGCCGCTCCGTAGTTCTCCTCGGCTCTACTAACTCAACTGCTGCGCGTTCCACCACTCTCGGCTCTGCCGCCCTAACCGGTTCTTGCTCATCCGCAGGAGGTGCGCGATGCATTTGCCCTGCAGGTTGGGCATTTATCATTGCGAACACGGCTTCAGCCACCATCCTGATGGTTTCCGCTGAAGGAGGTGTAGCAGGCACGTCCCTTGGTGCACTACTTTCCGCTGATTGCGGACGCTCTGACTGACCAGCACCGCTCCTAGCTGCCTATAATAGCAAAGACACACGATTAGACGACAAACAAATTGCTAAAAGCAATCATTGGAACACTCAGGTTCCACAAAACAAGTGTATTTTCATTCCTAAGTGGACATTCATGGGTTCTTTTTAATGTTATAACGATGATGCACACATGTGCTCACCACCCCTTAAAAGAATTCGCCCACGAATTCATTTAAGCTTGACCGTAACCAGAAGTCTGATACCAAATTGTAACACCCCCATCCGTCGCATGACATATAACAGAAGGTCCAGCTGGAACCCGACGCCATATACCACAGACAGTCGGAAGGGTTACTAAATGAATAAATCAAACCAACCAATTAATACTACACGTCCTAAACACAGAGCATTCTAGCGGAAGATTTTAAAGTTGAAAGAACCCAAAATTAAATCCATCAATATGAATGTCCACAGCTACAACAATAGGAATGAAAACTCAAATACACAGAAACGGGTACATGGCCTTATGGCCTTACAAATGTTCACTTCATAAATAGTGTTTTACATACATCGGCTCGCAGGCCGGCCACACATGAAATATATAAAAACAGCTATTCTACGGCCTTCTAGGGCCAGCACAGCAACATGGGCTCCAGCCCGCTATTTGGCGCTCGGCTCCGCAGCACCTGCAAGCACATACCAGTGCACGGTGGCAAATAAAGCAACGGTCAGCTAAAAGCCGACCAAATTATAACGACCCCGCCCCTTACTCGGGACGGCGGTGCTCTTTCCCTGCAAAACATTAGCCCAACAATATATATATCGCAATTATAATTCGCCACAGGCGTAGGCTCGCACGGCCAAACACCCCGTGCACTCAGGGCACATTCACGGTGAACCCTGACAAATCAGTGCATTCACCACCATCCCCAGGATGGCAACAACATGTGAGCATTTAGCCTTTCTGACCACCGTCTAAGGCTCCGACTATGCCAACGGCCAGTCCCCGTCTTCGGGTCTCTCGCACCGAACCACATAGCCTAGGTCCAATTCCACTTGCCCGTTGCTCACGCCACATGTCCAATTTAAGGAACTTTGCGCGGGCCAAGCTTCTCTCGGATCCCAAATTTTCCAAAACAATCTCATAACCCAGTTATGATCAAGGCCGGTTCCCAGACCGCCAAGTTAGCAGAACACATTTCCGCTCAATTTTCCGGGTGCGCCTTGAAGCTAACCTTCAAGGATCCCTGCTGCAATCTACCGCGTGGAAACCCGAAAAATCCAAAGCGCGGAGTCTTCTCCGGCAAAACCACATCGAATGCAACATCACCGATCCAGACAAAACACGTCCGGGTAGGCTTCACACACAATGCCTATGCCCGTACTTACGATTCCGGGCTCTACATGCAACACAAGGGGGACTATTCCCGTCAACCCCAAGGAACACCATGCACTCACCGCATGCTCGCGGGGGTGGGATTCCCTATGCAGAAAGAAAGAGATTCAAGCGCTCGAGTTGAGAATCGTTACCCTTGTAGTCCGTTTTGGCGCCATGGAAAAACTACGCGGTTAGAACTCTTCGCAATGACCTTCCCTCTACGGATCCGCTCTCCGATTTCAAAACGGTGCTCCGATGCTCCGCCGGCGGCCGGAAACCTCCTTCTTCTTCCTCTCCTCTCTCACTTTGGAAGGGGAGAACTTTGGAGAGAAAATGAGGGAATAACTCCCTATTCCCGGCCTTAACAGAGCAGGATTTAATCTGGGCCATTGGATCATAATTAAAGAAAATGAACGGCTCGAATCTGCACAAAATTTCCCAGACCTGGGCCGCACACGGCTTGGCACACGGCCGTGTCCAAGGCCGTGTGCCTCGATCCAGGCACGATCGTCGAACTGAGAAATGCACACGGGCCAAGACACGCCCGTGTCTGACCTGACACGCCCGTGTCGGGTTCCTCGACACGCCCGTGTTCGTGGGCGTGTCACGCATAACCGCCACGGCAATGGACACGACCCATCAGGACACGGGTAGGGACACGGGTTGGAACACGCCCGTGTCGGATGACACGCCCGTGTCATCCGGCCGTGTTCCTGGCCGTGTCCTTCTCGGGTTGGAAACGGCCAAAAATCACCAGCCAGACACGGCCTTGGACACGCCCGTGTCCTAGGCCGTGTACCCCTACAGGCACCAAAAACTCTTTTTCCGCGACCGACTCGCACACAAAATTCGGGGCGTTACACAAGGGCAGGCCAAAGGCCACCCATAATGGTTGAATTCAACTCCCCCAGGGAAGGGGAGAAGTTTCCAGCCATTTCCCCTGGCCACCAATGGTCAGGTTCAGCCTCCTCCACCATGGCCGAGCCTAGCCATTAATGACCTTAATGGTCATTGATGATCCAGCCCCTCCTCTCCCCATCTGAGGCATTAAACACCATCAGTGGGTCGAGAGGGTGCTTTCCCAATCCTTACCTGAAGAAATCGAGCCCCCCACCGTGCAGTTGCAGAAACCGAGCGGCGTTACCATCAGAAATGGCTTTCCGGCGATCTTCTCGACTTCAGACCGCCGGCAAGGTCCTCCTCCACTCCTTACCTCATGGCTAGGTCATAACAGTGTTTAGGTCCAAGGTTCGGGCTCAATTGAGCCCAAACCAACTCCTAGTTTTCATGGTTTCGGGCCGAAAAATTTCTTGGTAGAACTGCCGGAATCCGCCTCTTTGGCGGCTGTGCCGCCGCCTGGCGACAGCCACCACCTCAACGGAGGTGGTGGTGGCGGTGGCCGGCCGGGGAAGTGGTCGGATCGCCGACGACAGTGTTTGGAAGGAGCTCCAGGCAAGACGAATCCAGACTGTTGGCTGGAGCTTGAAGACGACGGGATGCCGTCCAGTGGCGCGCCAAGATTCGAGCAGGGGAGATATTAAACTATAGAAAATAATTTCTGTTATTTGAATTATGTCACACATTTAGTATTTAATGTTTTTAGTTTTTAAAAATACTTAGAGGCTATTTCATAGAACAGGGTCAACATGAAAATTGTAGCCTGGAGAGTCTAGTGCACAGCAAAATTTATTTGAACCAATTTGGGTGCCTAGTTTGACCAGAGCACTCATTTTGGTGTGACCTATACCTAGGGCTATCCTGAGATTAAAAAGGGTGCCCACTCTTCATCCCTTGTCCAAATGACCTGAAATGTGGTTAGGGGTCCATCCTTAGCTATACCTAGGGCCTGCCCAAAAATGGGAAGTTTTGGAGGCACTTTTTATATAGTTTTAGTTTTTATTTAATAACACTAGGGTAATTTAATTAAGTAGTCTAATTACCTCCAAACCCTCCCAAATTCTGGTGAGTGGTCCCTGGCCTCATGATATATCTCTGTATAAAGTTTCACCGCATTTGGATGTGTTTTGGATAGGGAATGAACCAACCCTAATTTATACCTTAATGAAGGGTTCTTAAGTGAAAATGCACCATGAGGTTGAGTGGTCAAATCACCTCAACAGAAGTTGAGATTTTGACCACTGACTTGAAATGACCTTTAACACCCTCAAATGGATTATGAGGTGGTCTAGGGTAGCTTTGCCCTCCGATCCAAACTCAAACCCTAAGGAGGGGCTTTTAAGTGTTGTGAAGGGCATGGGGTTAAACACCCGTGTGGGATCTTGAAACTTGGTAGAAATGATGCTAGGGTAGCTAAAGCCCTCTGGTATGAATTCTAGGGGATTTGGAGATGGATGAACCTCTCAAATTCCTAACCGTAGCTTTGGGCACAAACACGTTTTGTGTAGAATAGGCCACCAAAACTTACTAATAAGGTGTGAAACTTAGGTAGCATGGATTTTAAGTTTGTTAGGACATCTGGAGAATTTATTGGAATTTTATGAGAAATATTACTAGTACTCCCTTTGTTATGCATCATGTGGCCCTAAGTGGTATTTTATTTATTATGATCACACTATTCATTCTAGATTCATGAAACTTGGGCAGGAGATGTTTTAAGTTCAAATGGTTGTTCCTGAATTTTGTTATAAATTTTAGTTGAAAAACTTTAATATTTCCTTCACAGGTTTTTAAAAGGGAAATTATGCTCAATAAATTATTTAGAGCTATTTACTTGTTGCAAAATTGTGAAATTGGGGCTTTGATAACTTTTAGGTCATATCCACTTGGAGAAATTAATTCATGATTTTTAGATGACTATATGCAATATATACTTTTCAAACCTATAATTTTGGGAATTTGATATTTATTTTATTTAGAGCTTATTTCCTGCTGGAAAATTGGAAGACACTGCATTTTAAGTTGAATAGTCATTTTGAATTTATCATAAATTTTGTAGAGCATTTGTTTGAATTAAATGGGTACTTCATGTTCAAACTTGGATTTTTGGTTTACTAGAATAAATAAATAAATTATCTGATAATTTAGTAAAATTATGAATTTCTGGGTTTAGGTTAAAATGTCATTATAGCCCTCCAATAATTATTATAGGGGTACTGGGTGATTATTTTGTGTACCTCACTTTATATACTTCATATAGCTTGAGTTGGTCTG
The DNA here is from genome assembly GCA_039583875.1 of Platanthera guangdongensis. Classification (NCBI taxonomy): domain Eukaryota; kingdom Viridiplantae; phylum Streptophyta; class Magnoliopsida; order Asparagales; family Orchidaceae; genus Platanthera; species Platanthera guangdongensis. Next base: position 127,017,146 of record CM077167.1, read on the forward strand.
CATTTAGTAAAATCGCTGAAATTGTGTTGGAGTACGAATTTGCGGCACACAAGTTGGGGTTAGATGTTTGCTGATTTGGATGAATGAAAAAGAGTTCGTCGTTCGAAGTTGGGGTGAGTAAGGAGTTGGAATGGTGTAACACCTCCCCTGTAATGACCGTATAATATGGGTCAGTCCCAGGCCCCACAACATACAGACGCCACAGCTTTAGTATTATAAAATGATATAGCTACCCAAAATCAAAACTCAAAACACATCACAGCGAAAACAACAAAAGAGACTAGAAGTTATCCACGCCTATAAGAGTAACAAAATGACCTCAAGGCCTTACAACAAGAGTGAATCCAAACTCAAATAATACATCAGTGCTGAAAGTGCATAAGCACACCTAGTCTACCTCGGCATGCAAGCCGGTCACCATGGGAATCAAAACATATAATGTCATATAGAGTAGAGCTACAGAAAAAGTTAACACTTCATGAGCCTTAGGCCTTTCTGGCCAGCGAGCTAGCTCCTGCTTGCGATCCTTGCCCTGTAAAAAAGTATTAGTAACGTAGGTCAGCAAAGGCTGACCTCAAACTGTGTAACAAACACATCTCCTCCCGGCCGACCCTACCGCACCCCGGGGTATTCCTCCAACCTGCAAGTTAGCACTTCGTATGCAATAATCATAAGCAAGAAAAGAAACTAAGGAAACATGCTTGGATGTCTCAAACATCATACATGTTCTCTATTGTTGAGCATATAATAATAGAGCCTACTATGCAACATGAATGCAACACCCGAGCTTCACTAAAGGCACCCTATAGCGTATGCAGCTAGCACAACATCACATCATTTGGGTACTCATCATTTCCCCATTGGCATAAAGCCGCAAACAAAGGGGAACCACAATCCCCCAATGTCATACAAGCCGCCACACGGAACTCTTGCCAAGGCCCCACCCGCTCACGGTCGCAGACCCGGGCTTACAAGCAAACTCTGACTTCTCATGTCAGGATTCCATCCAACACACTGACTGATTCTAAGAACCCTTGCTAGACCCCACCCGCTCATGGCCTCATTGCCCGGGCTTGTCCCATGCTCGGCGTTCTCGTCAGTCTCACACAAAGGGGACTAATCTCGCCGAGACATTTTCCACACATGACTTGCACATCACGGGATAGCCAGCCAATCACGGAGACACAGCCATGCCTTGGAACATCACAAACCTAGACATTTCCTCCATAATCCCTCATATGTACTGCAGCATTCCCGCGCATTAAGGAAACCATCTACCACTCATGCGGAGCTAACCTTGTTCACCAAGGAAACCATCTACCGCCAATGAGGAGCTAACCTTGTCCGGTACCGGCCACATGTACTCATGCAAGATAAAGGGAAGAACATCACAAACAACACGAACATCACAAACGGCCCCTTGTCACAGCGGATTTCTATGAATCCTTAAACCTCGTATGTAACATCACCGAGTCGGACTAACGGTTGCGACTACATCTTCACCCACCATGCCTAATCCACTAACAGAGCCGATCTCTAATGCAAAAAAATCATGTCGGGGACGGACTCAATCGACCCGGAGGTTCCTCTTGAACCTTGGCAACCCAAACCCCTCTCATTTGAGTGTTTGGTGCCCAAAAACTAGAAAAGAAAAGATACTAAAACATGCATCCTAAAACCAAGAGGAGAAGTGTCGTTACCTTCCGACTCCTCTTCCTAGCCATGGAAAAAAATAGCCGGATGAAAACCTTCGCAACGATCTAGCCTCCACGGATCTGGACTCGGCTTGCGATTTGGAGCCCCGAAGCCTCTCCAATAGCCAGATCTCTACTTCACCTTCTTCCTTACTCTCCCCTCTCTCTAGAACTTTAGTAAGAGAAAGATTGGAGGAGAATGAGGGTTTCTAACCCTATTCTCGGACTTTACTCAGCAAGAGCGATCCTGGACCGTCAGATCCCAAAAGAAAGGAAAGAACAGCCATGATCCGAACTGAAAAACAAAACACCTGGGCCGAACACGGCTTGCGACACGCCCGTGTCCAAGGCCATGTTCCCCAATCGACGCCGAAACCATCACACCCAAAACAGGACACGGGTCCTTGACACGCCCGTGTCACTCCTGATACGGCCGTGTCCAACCTGAACACGCCTGGGCTCCAGGCCGTGTCCAACCCCTCACACGTCTCGGCTTTCAACCCGAGAAGGACACGACCTGGGATACTCCTGTGTCTCAGGCCATATTCGAAGCCTCGACGATCGTCGAACGCAGACCTTGATCGTCGAATGCAGCCTGCTAGGGAAAATCGTCGACCGTAGGTCCAAAAATCGTCGAACGGAGATCTTGATCGTCGAACGTAGCTTGGCACAGCGGGACACGCCCTGTGACATGCCCATGTCACAGGCCGTGTACCACTGCCCGACGATCACCACTCGACGATCGACGATCGACACTCGACGATCGTCGAACCGAGGGGGCATGCCTGGGACACGGGCTTCGACACGGGCGTGTCGGAGGGCGTGTCCCCCTTCTAGTCGACAAAAGAGCGAAAAAAATGTCGACTTCCCCAGGCTCTCGACGAACCCAGTTCGACACGGCCATGGACATGCCCGTATCCTTGGCCGTGTGACTCTCAGCTAAGACCCAAACTTGGCCAGAAATGCTGGTCGTCTCTCTACAAATTTTGGTGCGTTACAACTCTCTTCCCCTTAAAAGAATTTCGTCCCGAAATTACAATGCAAAAGGGAACAAAACTTAAATGGTATCTGATTTGAAGAGCTCTGGATACTCTTCTAGCATGGATTGTTCTCGCTCCCAAGAGTGCTCCTCACGACCGCAGTTGTCCCATTGGACTTTCACGATTTTAAGCTCTTTATTACGCAACTGCCGAGTCTCTGAATCCTCTATAGTAATTGGATGGACTCGCGTCCTCAAGTCTTCCTCTATCGGCACCGATGCCGGCTCGATCACCAAACTAGCTTCCACCAAGGCTTTCCTCAAGACGGAGACATGGAAGACGTCGTGCAATCCACTCAGCTCCGCGGACAACGCCAACCGATAGGCTGCTTCTCCCACCCGTTCAACAACTTCAAAAGTCCCCAAAAACCTTGGACTCAACTTCTTGAGTCGACGAATCCGTGAGACGCCTTTGAACGGCTTGATCTTCAAAAAGACCCAATCACCTACCGCAAACTCCAACCTCCTGTGATGAGCATTAAAGTATTTTGCTTGTAGGTCTTGCGCCACCTTCATACGCTCTTGAATGGTCCGTACAACTCACAAGCGTGAGTTGGTACTTGAACTCGGGGACCGTTGAGTACTTGTACTCACAAGGAAGAACTATTATTTTATCGATCGGAAATTGGTTTTACGAACAAGAAAACGCTAGACTAAGCGGAAAATGTGATGATAAAAAGGCTAGCACTTGATCTAGAATCCCTTTGGGCTAGAATAATTTCCATGAAATTAAAAAAAACACAAGCATCTAAATTATTGACTTCGACCGCGGAGGTTCCAAAACTACAAGACGCCTCTCTCGAGAATACGCACTCGACTAACCTTAGGTTGATCGATTAAGACCTCTCGGCCAGTCGAAAAACCTAAGCTTGCTTTAGGCGGGGAACCTCCCTAATGGAATTGACTCCAATGCGGAAGAATTTTGCCTTCCTCTCTCGAGGAGTGCAAGAAACACTCTTTATCCTTGAGTGATCTTCTCGTATCCACAACCTCTCGGTAAATCTAGGATACGGATCTAAGCTCGAATAAACATAATTTGCAACTTATGAATTCGAAGAAAATTTAAATCAAAGATAAATCAAAGTACATAAAATAGAATGCTTGCTAATTTGAGACAAAAATAAGAAATTTATTCCATTCCAAAGTTCATCATGATCAAGTGCTAATTGAAAATTAGCTACTCATCATGATGGGGGAATTACAAGAAAGATTGAGGAGAGACATGATTATAAAAAGTACTTGGAAATAAAGGCTACACTATGAATTTAAAATGCAAGGAATACAGTAAATAAAATAGAATTAAGGTCCCCAAAAACTCTCTCCTAGCTTCTGGAATTGCCTGGATTTTATAGGCAAAGTTGCTGGATGGTCACGCCCCTAGGTCATGCCCGTGACCTAGGGCGTGTCGGGCTCGAAACCGTCGTCTTCAATTCTTCAAAACGTTGGCGCGAAACCGCCAAAAATTGTTAATTGGCGGGTCATGCCCCTAGGTTACGCCCGTGACCTAGGGCGTGTCTTGACGGTTGCTGAAAACGGCGGGAAGCAGAAACGGCGGGAGTAACTTCAGCCGTTGTTTAAAGAGTCACGCCCCGGCGCACGCCCGTGACCATGGGCGTGTAAGACAAAAACCGCCAAAATCTGGAAACTGCAGCATTTAGTTGACACACCAGGATGTCACGGTTCTTGCTCACGCCCGTGACCAAGATATCACGCCCGTGTCAGGGCGTGTAACGTTAACCCTGTGTGGATCTGGAGTTCTGGATCATCAGCGTGGCACGCCTGAAGTACACACCCGTGTCGATGTGGCACGCCCGTGACATATGGGCGTGTAATTTTAATTGGCATGGCTGCGGGCTCTGGAACACATGCCTGGGGTCACGCCTGAATGTCATGCCCGTGACTTGGTGGTCACGCCCGTGACAGGGGCGTGTACTTTGCAATTTTTCGGCTTTTTTCCAGCTTTGTCTCCTGATTGATCCTGTAAACTGCATATTAATATTTGCAGCCCGATTTGGTCCTAAAATAAGAAAATAAGGGAATTAGATAATAGAAACATAAACTATATTCAAAAACTAATTAATTATTGAATAATATATATATAAATATATGGATAAAATTAGAGTTATCAAATACCCCCATACTTACTCGTTTGCTCGTCCCGAGCAAACAACTTTTCATAGAGAGTAGAAAAATTTGAACGCTAGAAACGAAAATTGAACCTAAGGAGTAGAATGCGAAGTCTTATGCCTATGCGTGTAGTTATTTTTGTAGAAAAACCTACTCAGCATACAAATTATTTTTTAAATTTCTGAAATGTGTTTTCACTTATTATTTTTACTTCGAAGATGAAAACCCGGTATATCTTAAAATCTAGTTTAGAGAGAAAGTAGCGTGTTTACTAAGATAACATTGCACAAATCGAAGATCGGGATACCCTCCAAAGAAATCCATCAATGTCGATGGCCATAAGCTTGCCCTTTCACACTCTCGCCACGACACTAGTTTAACTTAGAAGCACAAATTAGTAGGGCTTAACTAGGTTGAAATGTAGGCTTAGGTTTTAGGCTTGGAAAAATCAAAGATAAAAACGATGGGTAGACACACCAAAATCTATTGAGAGTTTGCACAAAATAATTTGTAGAGCTCCACCAATTCCTAAACTCCTTTGGTTTTTTTTAACATGGTGAATTTTGTTTTTCAACTTCCTCTATTTATTTTCATCATTTCATTTTTTATATATTATTTTTTTTCTTTTGTTTCTCTTTTTTTAGAGGAGGAATGAAAAACAACTATTTTTTTCAATTAGTCACCAAAATAAAATGGCCCCTAATATAAAAACCAGTTCTGTATATATAATGTCAAGCTCGGTCATAGGTGTGTAATTAGGATGCTTTTTAGGCTTTGGTAAACTGTTGGTGGAGATAAAACAAAAGGAAGGTATAGGCTCAAATTGGCTTAGCAAAGATAAACGTTAGGTAATGGTGCAAAAGCTCAAACTTTCCAAAAGAATTGCCTAAATCATTTTTATGCTAACAAGTTTAACCTATGAAAAGTCTTGAGAATAGCTAGAGGGCAAGTTCTAGACATCGAGAAAGAATACCTATTTCTTGATCCGTGAAATATCTCTCTAGTAAACTTCTACACACTCTCCTAAACTATTCTTAGATTTTACCGGCTTCAAAGTAGAAATAAAATAAACTATTTCTACGCATTTAGAAAAAATAAAAATTTAATTGTATGCTGAATATTTAATTCTACTTAAATTCTACTAACATGTGCACTTGACTAGAAACAAAACATGGCCAACAGTTCTACTACAAAATTCAAAATTCAATTTAAGCTTCAAAATCTTCTAAACACTATGTAAAAGTTAAATACAATGTATTTCGCATGTGAATAAATATAGCAATGAAGATTTTTCTAATTTTAAAACTAACAACAATAATTTTTTTGGAATTTTTTTTGATATTTGTGCTTTGTTTTTTTCTTTATGTTTTTGTTTTTTTGTATTTTTTTATGTTTTATTTATTTATTTATTTTTTTTATCATTTTTAGAAATTTTTTATGATTTTTTTTGTGTGTAAGTATTGCTTGAGAAATACCCCCCCCCCCCCCCATACTTGAACAACACATTGTCCCCAATGAAAAATAAGTAAAGAACCAAAAGAAAAGGAGACTTCCCTAGAGTGGGCGAATCAGTCGAAAGTGTACCTGAAAGACAATATTGAAGCAAAACATATTTTTTATATGGATAGTTTTTTTTTGTTTTTTTTTAAAAAATAAAAATAAAAGATACATGCAGATAAAAACAAAAAAAGATACAAGATGATAGACTACAACCCCAAAGATAAATAAAGGAACCTAAACCTCATCGCTATCAACCCCCCCCCGCGGCGGATAATAAGTGCGTAGATCTACGAACTAATGTGTAATATGTGCCACGGAAGAAGCGTGGCTCTGCTCCAGAGCCGCAAAACGAGCGTCAAAATTTGTAAAGCGATTGCCAAAATTAGTCTCCATCTGATTTAGGCGAGTGTGAATCAACCCAAATTGTTGATCCCAATAGGTTTGAGGACCAGTCTCTGAAGAAGGCACCTACGGTGGTGGTGGAATGGGGGGAGAAGGAATAGTGCCGCTGGGACCGGCACCGAAATCAAGATCAAGATCCCCGCCACCGACCGCTGGGGGGATAGCCTCAAATTCGCCATCTCGTCATCGCGCAAGGCCGAGGGCCCGAAGGGTCTGGAACTGGATGACCTGTGACGTCTGGATGCAGCTGAGGTGTGGAAGAGTATCCCAAAGGCCGAGTTGCTTGGCGAGGAAAGTGACGAAGTTCCCGCCGTGTACCGCTCCCAACCTCGCATTTTCGGCCTAGTGCCGAAAGAAAATTACGAGCAAATAACCCAGGTTGAGGGGGACCCGATAAAACATACTATATAAATATAGTAAGTCTGCCCGAGTCACCACCCCGTGGCTATCGCCGCGACCAGAAATAGTGAAGGTGAGAAGGTTGTGGAGAATTCGTAAGGCAGGGGAAATGAGGTGGCTGCCCTTGGATTTCTTTGGGGTGTAGGGGACGGTGTCATTACTGATTTCCTCCCAAAAGGTGGGAAGGTTTACGTGGGGAGGAAAATCAGTAATTAAACCGAGATATGCGGGAGATTGAGAGAAGGCCTCTGAGCAAAAACCCATGACAACATTGAACCAGCGGATGGTGAGCTGATGCATCACCCCTCCCATGCGAAAGACGATGAAATCGTCATTTGCCGCCCAACAGAACTCGAATGAAGCCAAGAACTCGATGGTGAGCTCAAGGAAGGCGTGCTCGGAAATGGAGAATAGGGAACTCCATCCAGGGGTGGATATGAATTCCCGCACCAAATCTGTCGTCCAAAGGTGGCGAGGATCGCCCAATCAAGGATACGGAACACGCGAAGGGGTTGGCGCGGAGGCATTCGCTGCGCTCTTGCTGCGTTTGGTTTTCAAAGAACAACATGCCCTCCGCCGCGGCGGGATCCGCGGGGTGCTCGGAGGAGGAAGCGGTGGAGCGAGGGTGGTGGCGAGGCATTGTTGAAAAAGGGAGGAAAAAGAGGTTTGTTGGGTGGCAAAAGGAAGAGGAGAAGGTTGGATGGTGTGGAGGAATGAGAGGGGGAGAAGGCCTATTTATAGGAATTTTTTTTTGTGTTTTTCGGGTAGGAGACGCCCCTGTCACGCCCGTGACAGGGGGCGTGACAAGCACGAGCCAAAGCAGGGCGAAACCCGAGGCCCCCGGACTCGGATTCCCGGGTCATGCCCCAGAGTCATGCCCGTGACTCTGGGCGTGTAGGAGGAATCCTATGCGGTCACGCGGGAATCCAATGCGCTGCCCTTGGATTCCACGACCACGCCCCTGGTCATGCCCGTGACCTGGGGCTTGTCACATTAAATATGAAACTGAGTAATCCAAGGCATTGACCTGGGGTCACGCCTTGGATTCGCCGACACGGCACAGGGTCACGGCCGTGAGCCTGAGGCGTGGAACTAAAAAAAAACATTTTTTTATTATTTTTGTATTTTTTATAAACTGATAAACTAGCAAGTCCCGGGGAAAGTCATGGCCGTGACTTGCCTGTGTCACGGGCGTGCCACATAATGTCACGGCCGTGCGTGGGCAGAAATGCTTGCTCCCACGAACCATTCGTCGAACGGAGTGCCGCTCCTGTCACGCACATGACGGCTGATGGTCACGCCCGTGTTAGTAACGGAAGACGAACGAGAAACTTCGCTCGACGAAATGACTCACGGGTTACGTTAGACGAACTAAACATGGCTCTGTCACGCCCGTGACCCATAGGTCACGACCGTGATAGAGGCTTGTACGAAAAAATAATAATAATAAAAAAAACGACATAAAAATTACCGACATGAAGCACTTGCATAAAGATGACATTCGAGCACGTTCGATCGTCACGCCGCAAAGATCCAGCAACCCTGCAAAAGCTCAAATATAAAAATAAAATAATAATAATAAAAAATGATAACCATGGGGTGCCTCCCACAAGCGCTTTGTTTATGGTCGTTCAGCTCGACCCAAGTGGAGCGCTACTTTAGGGGTTCAGGAGGTTAATTTACTCCCGGTGCTCATTAGTAGCATCAGCAGCAAAAAATAATTTCAGCCGGTGCCCGTTCACCTTGAATTCGCCTTTTTCCTGGTGCGAGATAAGGACTGTCCCGTAGGGCCACACCTCTTTTACGACAAAAGGGCCGGACCAACGAGACTTGAGTTTTCCCAGAAAAAGCCGTAGGCGCGAATTATATAGGAGCACTTGGTCTCCCGGTTTAAAATCTTTGGGGTGCTTAATTTTTTTATCATGATAAAATTTTGTGCGCTCCTTATAAAGTTTATTACTTTCGTAGGCGAAGGAGCGCCACTCATCGAGCTCGTTAATTTGAAATTTCCGAAGCTTGGATGACAAATTTTCATCTAGATTTAAAAATTTAAGCGCCCAAAAGGTACGATGCTCAAGTTCAACCGGTAAGTGACATGCTTTCCCATAGACCAATCGGTACGGCGTACACCGATAGCGGTCTTGTACGCGGTCCGATAAGCCCAAAGTGCATCGTCGAGATTAACCGACCAATCCTTTCGATTTGTAGAAACCATTTTTTCTAGTATTTGTTTAAGTTCACGGTTTACTACTTCTACTTGGACACTAGTTTGAGGGTGATAGGGGGTGGCCAACCTATGTGTAACGCCATATTTAAATAAAACTTTGGCGAATTGGGCATTACAAAAGTGAGTTCCCCTATCACTCACAATTGCCCGCGGCGCTCCAAATCGTGAAAAGTGTTTTTTGAGAAATTGGGTCACGACTCGGGCATCATTGGTGGGAAGGGCTTGTGCTTCCGCCCACCGTGACACGTAGTCAACCGCTACCAAAATATAACGATTTCCAAAGGAAGTGGGTAGCGGGCCGACAAAGTCGATTCCCCATAAATCAAAAACCTCAATTTCTAAAAATGAATTTAATGGCATTTCATTATGGCGAGAAATATTACCTGAGCATTGGCATTGTTCACAACGACTTACGTGAGCGTCTTTGAAGATACTCAGCCAATAGAAGCCCGCCTCAAGTACTTTCTGCGCCGTCCGATTTGCTTTATAGTGCCCGCCGGCGGGTCCCTCGTGGCAATGTTTCAATATTTGGGCGCCCTCCTCATGAGAAACACACCTCCGCACTACTTGGTCCACACAAACTCGAAAAAGAAACGGATCCTCCCAAAAAATAAGTTTTCAAATCAGAAAAGAATTTCTTCTTTTCTTGGTAAGAAAAACCTTTTGGAAGGAATCTTGCGGCAAGAAAGTTTGCGAAATCGGCGAACCAAGGGGTGGGGAGAGTCATTACCTTATATAACGCAAGGAGGCGCTCTTCGGGAAAAGTATCATTGATATCCCCTTCGATAAGCTCCTCCAAGTTGGGATTCTCCAACCGAGAAAGGTGATCCGCCGCCAAATTCTCCGCTCCTCTTTTGTCCCGGATCTCCAAGTCAAATTCTTGAAGAAGCAATATCACCTAATCAATCTAGGCTTTGCATCTGTTTTAGTTAGTAAATAACGCAAGGCTGAATGATCGGTAAAAATAATGACTTTGGACAAAGTGGAATAAGAACGAAATTTATCAAAAGCAAAAATAACGGCAAGAAGTTCTTTCTCGGTGGTTGTGTAATTTTCTTGTGTGGTGGTTAGTGTTTTTCTCTCATAATAGATAGGATGAAAATTTTTATTGATGCGCTGTCCTAAGACCGCACCAACGGCAAAACTACTAGCATCGCACATGATTTCAAATGGTAGAGCCCAATTGGGAGCTATTACGATAGGTGCGTTTATTAATTTTTCTTTTATAATAGAAAAAGCACGCAAACAATTTTCATCAAAAATAAACGGCGCATCTTTTTCTAACAAGTGTGTAAGGGGCTTAGTTATTTTAGAAACATTTTTAATAAACCGGCGATAGAAACCGGCATGCCCAAGAAAACCACGAACGGCCTTAATGTTTGAAAGGGGAGGTAGCTTTTCTATTGTTTCTATTTTGGCTTTATCTACCTCTATGCCCTTACTAGATATTTTGTGACCTAAGACCAAACCTTCCCGTACCATAAAATGACACTTCTCCCAGTTTAATACTAGGTTCGTGTCCTCACATCTTTGGAGTACACGGGAAAGGTTTTCTAAACATAAATCAAACGAATCTCCAAAAACGGAGAAATCGTCCATGAAGACCTCCATGATATCCTCCACTAATTCATCAAATATCCCTAGCATACACCTTTGTAAGGTTTCCGGTGCATTGCACAAACCAAAAGGCATCCTTCGATAGGCGAAGGTGCCAAACGGACAAGTGAAGGTTGTTTTTTCTTGGTCCTCAGGTGCAATTGGGATTTGGAAATATCCCGAGAGACCATCAAGAAAACAATAAAAAGCATGACCGGATAGCCGTTCAAGGATTTGGTCAATGAACGGTAAAGGAAAATGATCCTTTCGGGTCACATCATTTAATTTGCGGTAGTCGATGCAAACCAGCCATCCAGTAACGGTTCTAGTAGGGATTAATTCATTTTTATCATTAGGCACTACCGTTAATCCTCCTTTCTTGGGCACCACTTGGACCGGACTAACCCAAGTGCTATCCGAAATCGGATAGATGATGCCCGCGTCTAATAATTTAATAACCTCCGCCTTGACTACGTCCTTCATGTTAGGATTTGACCGGCGTTGAGGTTGAATAGTTTTATGAAAATTTTCTTCTAATAAAATTTTGTGCGTACAAAAGGAGGGATTAATACCTTTTAGATCCGTAATTTTCCGCGCAATTGCGCGGCGATGGTGTTTTAAAACATTAATAATTTAAATTTTTCTTCATCGGATAAATACGCCGACACAATAACGGGAAGTTTTGAACCTTCCGCTAGAAATAAATATTCTAAATGATCTGGCAGTTGTTTTAGCTCTAAGGTTGGAGGTTCATCGTAAGAAGTTTTTAATCAGTCACTTCCTAATTATAGAATTTCAAAAATAGGCTCTTGTGTGTCCGATTGATTAGCACTAATGTCATGAGAAATGATATCTAAAGTTTCCAAATTTTCTTCATGGTCAAAAGGAGAATAAAGATTTTCGGGAAATAAAATGGAGCCTTCATCGGGAGAAGCCTCCAAAAAGAAACACGAGTCGTCGTTAGCAAGCGTGTTTTTCATAGATGATTTAATAGTAAAGGTATCTTCTTCATCTCCGACTCTAAGGAGAGGTTTACCGTTACTAACATCTATGATAGCGCGCGAGGTGGCGAGAAAAGGGCGACCGAGAATAAGCAGAACCTCGGTGTCCTCTTCTATGTCAAGGATGAGAAAATCTACCGGAAAGATAAATTTGTCGACCTTGACAAGCACATCCTCAACAATACCCATAGGGTATTTAATTGTCCGATCCGCCAATTGGATGCTCATTCGTGTTGGAGTAGGCTCTCCTAATCCTAATTTTTTAAATAATGAATAAGACATTAAATTAATTGAGGCGTCAAGATCGGCCAACACATGTTTTACCAATAAATCGCCAAATAGGCAAGGAATAGAGAAACTTCCCGGGTCGGTTAGTTTCTTAGGCAATTTATTAAGTAAAACCGCCGAACATTCCACGTTCAATTGAACCATGGAAATTTCCTCAAGTCTCTTTTTATTTGTTAAAAGATCCTTGAGGTATTTTGCGTATTTCGGCATTTGCGCTATGGCTTCATAAAACGGTAAATTAATATGAATTTGCTTAAATAATTCTACAAATTTACCGAAAATGATCATCCGTCCACTCTTTCTTTAATTTGGACGGATAGGGAAGAGACGGTTGATATTCTTTAATTTTATTTTCAAAAACAACTTTAGGAGGAGGAGGAGATGTAGAAATTGTTACCTCTTATTTAACTAGATTTGAAGAAGAATGTACCTCTTTCCCGCTCCGTAGCGTGATGGCCTTCGCTTGCTCCTTTGGGTTGGGCTCCGTATCGCCCGGTAATGCTCCTTGTTGGCGATCGAAAGAGCATTTTAGCAATTTGCCCGATTTGGTTCTTCAAACTACGAAGAGATCCGGTGAGATTTCGGATATTGGCATCATTTGTACTCGTGTATTTGGTGAACAATTCCTCGAGATTGGGAGCTTTGGGATCTTGTGGCGGAAAATAACCCAGTGGAATGGTGTTTGGAGGGCGAGCCGCATTCCCTGGATTACTCCAAGAGAAGTTGGGGTGATTCCTTATACCCGGGTGATAAGTGTTTCCAAAATTATTAACCGGATTATAAGGAGGCCGATTCAGATTACCCATGTAATCCACATGCTCGGCAATAGTGGAAGGTTCCCAATATTGGGGTTCACAGGTTTGAGTAGCCGAGGAAACAGACATCTCGGCTATTTGTTTTTGTAGTTTCTCAACCTGGAGAGATAAACTGGAGAGCGTATCAATTTTATATATCCCGGCCGGTTTAGGTGGTTTAGACCGAGGTGTACTCCATTGATAGGTATTCAAAGCCATACCTTCTATAAGCTCTTGGGCGGCCGCCGGTGTTTTGTTATTAAGCATTCCACCGACGGCGGCATCGATATGTTGCCTAGTTTGAGAATTTAGGCCGTTATAGAAGGTTTGGATTTTAACCAATCCGGAATTGCATGATAAGGACATCGACGAAGTAATTCCTTGAAACGCTCCCAAGTATCATATAACGTTTCCGAATCAAGTTGGGAGAAATAAGTAATATCATTGCGTAATTTAGCCGTTTTAGCCGGCGGAAAGTATTTCGTAAGAAATCTTTCCGTCATTTGAGCCCATGTTGTGATGGATCCTCTTGGTAGAGAACCCAACCACTGCTTGGCTTTAGTGCACAATGTAAATGGAAATAACCTTAGCCGGATGACATCATCGGATACTCCATTAATTTTAAAAGTATCGCATATTTCTAAGAAATTAGAAATATGCGCGTTTGGATCTTCATCTTGAAGCCCATCAAATTGTACATATTGTTGTACCATTTGGATGATGCTTGACTTTAACTCAAAATTATTGGGTGCAATAGCGGGGCGAACAATACTAGATTGAGCCTCATCCAAGTTTCGACGGGCATAATAGGACATAGTCCTTTGTTCGACCGCATTTGGCTCACCCATATTGGAAGAAGAAGAAGGGGATCTAGAAGAATGGGAAGAAGAACTAAATGAAGAAGGAGAAGAAGAAGGCGGTGACGGAGAGAGAATTAAAGAAGGATTAGGAGTGTCTCCTAAGGATTCCGTATCTTGAGAATTCGGAACTCGAAATCGTAAGCGGTGCCGAAGGGTTCGCTCGATTTTCGGATCCAAATCAAAAAGGAGGTGACGGATTCCCTCGGGTCATACACCACAATAAGACAAAATAAAAATTTTTATTTTATTTTATTTTGATATTTTTAAAACAAAAAAAAATGATAAAACTAATAGATCCTTGCTTTCAAAATATCAACAAAAAAGAAGTCCCCGGCAACGGCGCCAAAAACTTGATGAAGATTTTATAAGTTTTGAAAATATCCAAACTATAATCTCAACTAGGCAAGTGCACCTATCAAAATTTAGTATAGGAGATGTCGTATTTGAACTCGGGGACCGTTGAGTACTTGTACTCACAAGGAAGAACTATTATTTTATCGATCAGAAATTGGTTTTGCGAACAAGAAAACGCTAGACTAAGAGGAAAATGTGATGATAAAAAGGCTAGCACTTGATCTAGAATAATTTCCAAGAAATTAAAAACAAAATACAAGCATCTAAATTATTGACTTCGACCGCGGAGGTTCCAAAACTACAAGATGCCTCTCTCGAGAATACGCACTCGACTAACCTTAGTTTGATCGATTAAGACCTCTCGGCCAGTCGAAAAACCTAAGCTTGCTTTAGGCGGTGAACCTCCCTAATGGAATTGACTCCAATGCGGAAGAATTTTGCCTTCCTCTCTCGAGGAGTGCAAGAAACTCTCTTTATTCTTGAGTGATCTACTCGTATCCACAACCTTTCGGTAAATCTAGGATACAGATCTAAGCTCGAATACACATAATTTGCAACTTATGAATTCGAAGAAAATTTAAATCAAAGATAAATCAAAGTACATAAAATAGAATGCTTGCTAATTTGAGACAAAAATAAGAAATTTATTCCATTCCAAAGTTCAACATGATCAAGTGCTAATTGAAAATTAGCTACTCATCATGATGGGGGAATTACAAGAAAGATTGAGGAGAAACATGATTATAAAAAGTACTTGGAAATAAAGGCTACACTATGAATTTAAAATGCAAGGAATATAGTAAATAAAATAGAATTAAGCTCCCCAAAAACTCTCTCCCAGCTTCTGGAATTGCCTGGATTTTATAGGCAAAGTTGCTGGATGGTCACGCCCCTAGGTCACGCCCGTGACCTAGGGCGTGTCGGGCTCGGAAACGTCGTCTTCAATTCTTCAGAACGTTGGCGCGAAACCGCCAAAAATCGGTAATTGGCGGGTCACGCCCCTAGGTCACGCCCGTGACCTAGGGCGTGTCTTGACGGTTGCTGAAAATGGCAGGAAGCAGAAACGGTGGGAGTAACTTCGGCCGTTGTTGAAAGAGTCACGCCACGGCGCACGCCCATGACCATGGGCGTGTAAGACGAAAACCGCCAAAATCTGGAAACTGCAGCATTTAGTTGACACGCCAGGATGTCACGGTTCTTACTCACGCCCATGACCAAGATGTCACGCCCGTGTCAGGGCGTGTAATGTTAACCCGACATGGATCTGGAGTTCTGGATCATCAGCGTGGCACGCCTGAAGTATACGCCCGTGTCGATGTGGCACGCCCGTGACATATAGGCGTGTAATTTTAATTGACATGGCTGCGGGCTCTGGAACACGCGCCGGGGGTCACGCCTGAATCTCATGCCCGTGACTTCGTGGTCACGCCCGTGACAGGGGCGTGTACTTTGCAATTTTTCGGCTTTTTTCCAGCTTTGTCTCCTGATTGATCCTGTAAACTGCATATTAATATTTGCAGCCCGATTTGATCCTAAAATAAGAAAATAAGGGAATTAGATAATAGAAACATAAACTATATTCAAAAACTAATTAATTATTGAATAAAAAATATATAAATATATGGATAAAATTAGAGTTATCAAGCGTCAACTACCACCTCCTTTCCCAAAATTTTGGTGTCTCCCGCCTCTGTCCGAGACATCGGTGTTCGACACCGTATCCCATACAAAGCTTCGTATGGCGCCATTTTTATACTTGCTTGATAATTGTTATTGTACGCGAATTCCACCATGAAGAGGTGATCCTCCTACTTCTTGCCGAAGTCAAGAATGCACATTCGCAGTATATCCTCCATAGTACAATTCGTTCTTTCGGTTTGCCCGTCAGTTTGAGGATGGAACGTCGTACTGACTATGCTCTTAGGAATCCCGTGCAGTCGCACAATGTTTCGAACATACAACTCCACCAGCTTCTCCACGCTGTCCTCCTTCCGATTTGGGATGAAGTGGGCCACTTTGGTTAAGCGATCCACGATTACCCAAATAGCATTATTACCCTGCTGCGATCTAGGAAAACCATGTACAAAATCCATGGAGATGTCATCAAATTTCCACTCAGGGATTGGAAGGGGCTTCAGGAACCCGCCCGGCTTCTGACATTCGGCCTTCACCAAGGCGCAAGTTTGGCAACGATTCACATACAATGCTACATCCCGCTGCAGCACCGGCCACCAAAAGGATTTCTTCATATCCAAGTACATCTTTGTACTGCCCGGGTGAATGGAGTACTTTGTGAAGTGAGCCTCAAACATCAACTCCTCACGGAGTTTGCCGAACTGCGGTATACAAACCCTTCCATCCTTCCTCAGAGTCCCATCAATCATCTCCCAGATGCTTCTCTCGCCCTTTTGAGCCTCCATCACATATGGTTGAAACTCCACATCCAACCGAGTCGCTTCCCGAATGCGATCGGACAAGTTGTTCTGCATTTCAATCCAGTTCAACGGAGCCACGCTGGTATCGCCTTTCGTCACACATTTCAAACGAAGGGACTCCCATTCCTGTACCAACCGCTCATCATGAGCTTCGATCCAGTTCCCTTGCCCTGAGTACTTTCTACTCAAGGCATCCGCCACCACATTGGCTTTACCTGGCGTATACTGAATCGCCACCTCGTAGTCTCCAAGAAACTCAACCCACCTGCGTTGCCGCATGTTCAAGTCCTTTTGATCCAAGAGATACTTCAGGCTTTTATGATCCGTGAAGATCTCCACCTTTGCACCATACACATAATGTCGCCATATTTTCAACGCAAAAATTACCGCCGCCAACTCCAAGTCATGGACGGGGTAATTCCTCTCATGAGGCTTTAGCTGTCTAGACCCAAAAGCTATCACCTTGCCATGTTGCACCAAAACGCAACCCAAACCGCATCCCGATGTGTCACTGAAGATCTGAAATCCTTTGGTCCCTTGCGGTAGACTTAGGATTGGAGCCATCATCAGTCTCTCCTTCAGTGCCTCAAATGCTTGACTGCACTCTTGAGTCCACACAAACTTATGATCTTTACGAGTGAGTGAGGTGAGGGGTAGAGCTATCCGTGAAAAATTCTCCACGAATCTCCTATAATACCCGACTAGTCCAAGAAAACTTCGGACTTCCGCCACGGTCCTCAAAACAGTCCTATCTCTGATGGCTTCCACTTTTGTTGGATCCACTGCCACCCCATCCCCACTAATCACGTGGCCCAAAATGCCACCTTCGCTAACCAGAACTCGCACTTTGAGAACTTTGCATACAACTGATTCTCCCTCAACACTTGCAAGACCACTCTCAAGTGGGTCTCATGCTCTACTTCCGATTTGGAATACACCAAGATGTCATCAATGAAGACAACCACAAAAGAATCCAAGTATTCCCGAAATACTCGATTCATAAGGTCCATGAACATAGATGGCACGTTCGTCAGCCCGAATGGCATCACTGAAAACTCAAAGTGTCCGTACCTCGTACCAAAGGCAGTCTTGGGTATGTCCTCATCCTGAATTCGCAACTGATAATAACCGGACTTCAAGTCCAATTTTGAGTACACCACCGACCCCACCAACTGGTCAAACAAGTCATCTATCCGAGGAATCAGATACTTATTCTTAATAGTCAGTTTATTCAGCTCTCGGTAGTCTATGCGCAGCCGCATACTTATGTCTTTCTTCTTTACAAACAACACCGGCGCGCTCCACGGAGAAGAACTGTGTCTGATATACCCTTTCTCCAACAGTTCCTGTAACTGTACTTTGAGTTCAGCCAACTCCTTTGGTGCCATCCTAAACGGAGGATGTCACAACCTGCATTTTCTCAACGATAAAATCGTATCAGAGCAAGAGAAAACACGTGCCGTGATGCCACGTCGTGCAGGGGATAACTGCACATGTTCAGGCAAAACCCCAGACCTTAGATTTTTAAGGAAAACCATAGATTAATATGAAAGAAAACCAGTTATATTTAATGGTCGTATCCCTCGGCACGGTGGATCAGCTAGTCCACAATTAAAAGTATACTTATACGCAGCAGAAGATACTTTGGTTCAATCAAGTTGACGCCCTAAATGAGCATAAGTGTCCCGAGGGACGACTCATGGTATGCACGACTCTAAAGTGAGTATAGTATATATGAAAGATTGTCTTTTACGCTAAGGAAAAATAGTGTCTTGGTTTTATAAATATGTTATGCATGAGATACATATAGTAATGCTTTTAGGGTTTAAAATATCTAACATGCAACCTAGCATAAATCCTTCCCAGAAGCAAGTAAACAACCACAAATAGGCAAAACAATAGCAGTTTAAGTTCATACCCAGCATCGCAAGAAGCCACCAGTGGGCGTCAATAACCTGACATGAACCCACTGGTGAGCATGTATGTCTATACAGAAAGGTAAATAACTATCTCACAAAATCGGGGATCAGCTAACTCAGCTACCCAGTAGGCCACCAACAAGCCCCTCCAAAAGAACTAGCCGCTGAACTTGCTAAAACCTGGACCTGAGGCATTTAAGAAAAAAAACACCTCAGCAAGAAAATAATGAAAAAGGTATATAGAGCATTAGATTTATGAGCGAGTAAAAAGGGTTTACCAAACCGGCAACGAACTGCTATAACCAAAAGAAAGGGCATGACAGTAAGAAAAGATCACTGTCTAAAGCACAGCAAAGCACACCCAGTGCGAGCAATAAAAGCAATATGTCCTACAAGAGAGTCTGCAACAGCAACAAGACATATATATATATATATATATGCCAAAAGAAAAAGAAAACATAAACAGGAAAGAGACTAACAGTCCTAGCATGTGGGTAAATGGCAGTGGTCAAAACATGGATCTGAATACATAACCAAAGCCAGATCCAAAAATGGGCTAAGGGGTCAAACAGTGGCAGCACTACGGTCCCACACACGCCAACCCAAACCGGGGCAAAAGGCGGTGGCCACAACTCTCCACATAAAACCACTCTTTCAGAGGCCACCAAAACTCCACCACCTGCCACAACCCAAGATTCGGCATGCAAAAATTAGCCGAACACCCAATACCCCCTAGGGAAAAGGAAAAAGTCACACTAACAATCCTAAGGAAACACACGAACCCAAGACAGAAACGTCGAGCCCACTCGACTCGGCGTTGAGTAAGCTCCACTCACTTGACGCCAAAATACTTAGTCGTAAAGCCTACGCTGGATGACGGCGTTGAGTGAACTCGGCTCACTCGACGCTGTCATCGCTTTCCACTTAGGGTAAACGTAAGTTTTAGTTAAAACCGCAGCCTAAACTCTCTCAACGTGCGAAAACAGAGAGTTGGAAATTTAATCCCAACCCTCCCTTCCATCCCAACTACTCGGGCTATCGCAACTAAACTTAAACTACAAATAAGCGCAGCCTTACCCTAACTCTAGCTACCCACTGTACACCAAAATGAGACAAAAAGAGGGAAAGATTGATTTAAATGTAGAAAGTAATGAAGCATCCCATGGCTGGAATGAAGGAAAAAGACATCCTATTACTCTAATTTCTAGGGAGGAAAATAAAGAAAACATAAGTATTGCACAGGAAATGAAAATAGAGTAAGGGTTAGAAATAATTTGGCAAGGGCAAGTGAGCCACTTGCCTCTACCTCCAGGAAAAACAACAGCTATCGCCACAGCTTGGCACCAGCAGCAAGATCGGCCACCTAGAAGACCAAAACTGAAGCTTTGAGGAAAAAGAAAAGAAATCAGAAATTCTCAACTCCTAGAATCAACCCTAAATCAAGAAAAACTTACATGAAAGGGAAGATCTAGATGAGAGCAAGCCAAATCCGCTATCGCACGAGAAAAACGAGCTTCCTTCCGCAAACACCGGCCAAAAAAACCACCGCCTCCTCTCAAAACCCTTCCGCTGGAAACTCTCCAGGCTTGGGAACGACGAAATGATAAGGAAAAACGGTTCACGACAACAAAATATACTCTCAGGAGAAAAAGTACGGAACACGCCCCAGACACGCCCGTGACACACCCGACATGCCCGTGTCATGGGGCGTGTCACTCACCTACCCACTCGATGACCATCGATCTCGGCTCGACGAAACACGGGACACGCCCTGTGACACGCCCGTGTCACAGGCCGTGTACCAACTCAGATACCGCTCGACGATCGTGGAGCGCCGATCGTCGAACAGAGAGACACGCCCCATGTCACGCCCGTGTCCGATACGACACGCCCGTGACACGGCCGTGTTCTCACTAAAACACCGCCTGACTACCATCAAGCGCAGCTCGACGAACAGAAGGGGGACATGCCCTGTGACACGCCCGTGTCACAGGCCGTGTTCCTACCAAAAAACCCGTCGACCAAAATTCGTCGACCACGCAAAGGAGAGATCTTCCTGGGCACGACACGCCCTGGGTCACTCCCGTGACCTAGGCCGTGTCACCCAAACTTACACAAAAAATTGCTAACTCCTTAGAAAAACAAAATGACAAGGCACCAGCCTAACAAGCTCGGCCATACCAGGCCACGCACAACACATCAACATTACAACTAACATAATAAACGTCGAAACGACGCGAAAGCAAACGATCTCGGACTTCAACCAAAACTCGCACCGTAGCAAAACACCCAAGCTACGAAAACAACGGTGAGGTCAAAAACAACATCCGACGATCGCACACTCGGGCTAACACCTCCCGAAGCCAAAACAAAAGCATTTCCCTAAGAGGCCCAACCGAGTCACCAAAACAGACTCCAGCTAGCTGGAGAAACTTGCCAACAGGCTATAACCAGGCTACACAAGGAACCTAAAGAGCTACGACCACGCTCTACAACGGCGAAGGGCCGGAAATGCGTCATCGTAACGCCAATCAAAGATCAAACAAAACACAGAAAAAACCGGGGGCGTTACAACCACTCCCCCTAAAAGAAAGTCTCGCCTCGAAACTTTACACACAACACTCCTATAAAGAAGGAGAGAGAAAGAGCCAGGAAAGGGCTACATATATATAAATAAAACAGAACATACCAGGCAGAAGATCAGGGAAACAGATGAGGGTGAGCCTCCCTCATAGCCGACTCCAATTCCCAAGTCGCGTTTTCTACATCCTGATTCCTCCATAAAACTTTAACCATAGGAATAGTCTTCTTCCGCAACGCACGAAGCCGAGAATCCAAAATGCGGACAGGAACCTCCACATAAGAAAGACTCGGCTCCAACTGAAGGCACATAATCCAAAACCTGCCTTCCATTCAGCACACATTTTCGCAGCTGACTGACGTGGAAGACATCATGCACGCTAGGGAAATTTGCGGGCAAAGCCAGCCTATAAGCTGATAACCCAATCCGCTCTACAATCAGAAATGGCCCCACGTACCTCGGGTCCAACTTCCTGTTCTTGCCAAAACGCTTGAATCCGATCAACGGGGAGACCTTTAAGAACACTGAGTCCCCCACCACAAATTCCAAGTTCGATCTACGCCGGTTGGCGTTCTTCTCATATCTCTCCTTGGATAACCGAAGCTTTTCCTGAATAAGCTTCACAGCGGTTTCCATCTCCTCGAGTGCTTCTAGACCCAACAAAGGTCTCTCGCCAACCTCAGCCCAAAACAAGGGAGTCCTGCAGTGCCTCCCATACAAAGCTTCAAAAGGATCCATTTGCAAGATTTCTTGATAACTGTTGTTATACGCAAATTCCATAAGCCGCAAGCGCTCATCCCACGCTCCTCCGTGGTCCAGAATATAGCATCGGATCATATCTTCCACAATCTGATTTACTCGCTCCGTCTGACCATTGGTCTGCGGATGATAAGCTGTGAAATACCTCAAATCTATACCCAACCCCTCCTGAAGGCTCTTCCAAAAACGAGACGTGAACCTGGAGTCTCGATCCGATTTGATACTCATGGGTACACCATGCAATCTGATAACCTCATGCAAATACAGCTCGACTATCTTCCTCATCGGATAATCGATGTTAAATGGTACGAAGTGAGCACACCTCGTCAATCTGTCTACGATCACCCAAACTGAATCATGCCCCTTAGGAGATCTCGGTAAGCCTATAATGAAATCCATCGAGATACTCTCCCACTTCCACATCGGAATCTCCAAGGGAGTCAGCTTACCACCAGGCCTCCCATGGTCGGCTTTCACACGCATGCAAGTGTAACACTCAGAAACAAATCTGGCAATGTCCCTCTTCATCCCATACCACCAGGTAATTTGCTTTAAATCATGATACATCTTGGTAGACCCTGGATGGTAGGCAACACTAGATCCGTGGGCTTCTCTGAACACCATATCCCGGATATATCCAACTGCGGGGATGCAAAACCTGCCACGATACTTCAAGGTATCCGCATCATCCATAGAGAAATCTAGTAATTCACCTTTTTCAGCTCGAAGATACAAGTGCAGAAGATCGGGATCATCCTTCTGATGCAGTCTCGTAAGCGCAATCCACGAAGGTTTTGCCACTCCCAAGCTACTCTGCGAATCGCAGCTTCCCACAGAAATGTCCATCAAAAGGAACTCTTCCACTAGACGCTCGGCGGAGAGATTGAAAATCTTCCCTGACTTCCGACTCAGGGCATCGGCCACCACATTCGCTTTGCCTGTATGGTACTGGATTTCAACATCATAGTCGGCCACGTACTCCAACCATCGCCGCTGGCGCAGATTCAATTCTTTCTGGGTGAAGACATACTTTAAACTCTTATGATTAGTGAAAATCTTGCACTGCGCGCCATACAGCAAATGCCTCCACAATTTCAGCGCATAGATCACAGCTGCAAACTCCAGTTCATGCGTAGGGTAATTTCTCTCGTGAGTCTTTAGCTGCCTCGACCCGTACGCAATCACCTTCCCGCCCTGCATCAATACGCAGCCCAGTCCGACATGCGACGCATCCACATATATATCATACTCACTACCTTTAGTAGGCAAAGACAAAATTAGGGCTGAACATAACCTTCTTTTTAGTTCCTCAAAAGCCTCCTCACTTGGCGTATAGCTTATGGTCTCTCATAGTCGCCAAGACCAGTCGCAAATGTCGATCATGCTCCTCCGCATCTTTAGAGTACACCAAAACATCGTCTATAAAGACAATCACAAACTTATCTAGAAAATCCTTGAAAACTCTGTTCATCAAATCCATAAAAGCTGAGGGCGCATTAGTCAAACCAAATGACATAACCAAAAACTCAAAAAGCCCATGACGAGAGCGAAACGCCGTCCGCGGAACATCTGACTCCCGAATCGTCAACTGGTGATAGCCCGAACGAAGATCAATCTTGGAAATCACGGCACTAGCACACAGTTGGTAAAACAAATCGTCAATCCGAGTCAAAGGGTACCTGTTCTTAATAGTAACCTTGTTCAGCTCTCTATAGTCGATGCATAGCCTCATCGACCCATCTTTATTTTTAACGAACAGCACTGGTGTACCCCAAGGCGAAGAACTCGGCCTTATGAAACCTTTTGCCAACATCTCATCCAGCTGAATTTGCAACTCTTCCAGCTCTCGCGGGGCCATCCGGTACGACGCCTTTGCAATAGGACGCGTGCCTGGCTCCAAATCTATAGAAAACTCGACATCTCGATCGGGTGGAAGACCGGGAAGATCATTAGGAAACACATCAGAGAAGTCACACACCACAGGAATCTCTTCCAAACACGGCACTCTAACAACTGTCCCTGCAAGAGAGACCACACAGGAAAAGCAGCCAGAATCAAGCAACTTCCTAGCACGCACCGCAGAAATTACTGGAGACTCCTGGAGAGAATACCCATAAATCCTCCCTGGTTGACCGTTGTCTTTGACGAAGTCCAAGTGCTTACCCTTGCACTGGATAACTGCATCATACCTTGACAACCAGTCCATGCCCAAAATAACATCGAAGTCCTCCAGGTCAATCACTTTTAGATCTGCCTTGGCTAGAAAATCGCCCAACAAAATCGGACAATCAAGGACACCCAGATCCGTAACCACAGAGTCACCAGAGGGGAACTTAACTCAGAACGCACCACCAACATGATCTAGGCCCAAACTGAACCGCTCCATGAAGGATCTAACCACAAACGAGTGGGTAGCGCCTGAATCGAAGAGAACGCGCGCCCAGCAGTTCTGTACCTTAAATCGTCCTATAAATAACGCACACATCTAAGACAACAAATGCTAAAATGAAAACTACAACCAAAAAGGTAACATAACGAAACGACTGGGGAGGAGTCGAACCTGAGATAATCTGGGTCAAAGTCTGCGCTTCGTCTGCCGAAAGCACATTCAGCTTCCCCTTTCCTTTATCCATTTGCTGAGGCGGTGGCAAAGCCTGGAGGGGAACTGGCTGCAGAACAGGCTGGAACTGTGGACACTTTGTCTTGAGATGACCCTTCTGCCCACACTAAAAACAGACCTTATCTTTTAACCAGCAACGGGCAGCCTCATGCCCCTTCCTTCCACACAAGGCACACACTAAGTCTCCTCTGGGAGCACCCTGAATTGCGTGTACCTGTTCCTTCTTCTGCGCTCCCAACCTTTTGAAACACTTCTCAAAGGGGTGGCCTGGCCGGCCACAGAAACTACAAACCTCTTTGTTCTTCTTTCTCGAGACAGCATCAGGTTCCTGAGGGCTCTTCCCTCCACCGGACTTCCGCTTATCCTTCCTCAACTGCTGGCCTCTATTCTTGGCATTCTCAATGGCCTCAACTCTCAAGGCAGCTTCAACCACTCTGGCATAACTGACTGCTCTGTAGGCATTTGCTAACAGCTGAATGTCGCTTCTTAGTCCACCCAGAAATCGCTTAACTCGGTCTTCTTCAACACTCACCAGACCAGGAGCAAACCAACTCAACTTACTAAACTCAATCTTATACTCACTAACTGTGAGTTTTCTCTGCTTCAAATGGAGGAAGTCATTCATCAGCCGGTCCATGTCGACTGAAGGCAGAAACTTACTCAACAGCATCACCTTAAATGACTCCCAAGTGCATCCTGCCACCAAGCTCTCTTTCTCCCTCAGCCACCAATTCTTTGCTAAGCCCTTGAGCTGGTAGGCAGCGAGCATCACTCTCTGATTGTCCTCAATCCCTGAGTAAGAGAACATCTCCTCAATGGTAATCAGCCAGTCATCCAAAATCATGAAATCTTCTTGCCCATCTTAAGTGGGGGGCCTAAGCCGCTGAAACTGGGATATGAACGCCATCTCCGGGGGCACCACAACCAAAGGTACGGGAGGAGCAGGAGGGGCAGGAACAACTACCCCCTCAGCGGGGTCCTGAGCTCTCGGAGTCTGTCCCGCCACCACTACTACAAGGGACTGAATCTGAGCCTGCATCTCCACTACCTGTCTCGATAACGCCTCATTACTCTGTCGCAGGCTTTCTACCAACGCCTCGCTCTGCGCTCCTGACGTCTCACCCTCGAATTGGGGGGTCGATTTCATCGCAGGACGTCTCGCCATCCTATAATCGCACAAGCTTTAGACAAAACCTAGCCCAACAGCTAGAACAAAACTACCCGGTATAGACAAACACACTTAAATATGAACTTCAACTGCAAAACTTGCTCTGCGAGTTGTTTTTACCATGATGATGTTATTCTTAACCTAAGATGGTTCACCACCATCATACTAACTCATGTGCCTAAACCATGAATGCATGTATTTGTATTCTTTTTGACTCAAAACCATGTGTGTACATATGTCATCATGCAAATCTTTAGCTTGGCACGTTGTGCTTATGAAATGTTATGCTATGTATGATGTGTTATGCATTCTAAAAAGGCCTTAATGCATGTCATGGGCAGCATACACATGAAAATTTTATGCATCCCATACTACATAACATTCCCATGCAATGAAAAAAATAAAACATGCTAGCCGCATTCATGTGGTGAGGTTATGCATCCCATACTACATAACCCTCACATGTTGCCTCCTATGGTGGATCCATATACAAACACATATTATGCATCCCATACTACAAAATATGCCCAGTATACTTCTTTATGCTCATGAGTGTAGTGTTCGTGCTTTAGCCAAGACGTGCTGATGACATATCGGTGTGTGTATGGTATGACGCTAACCACTAATGCAAACAAGGGAAAGGTTGCCCGACCATTTGTCAAGCAACCTCCCTCTGATACCAACTGTCACAACCCGCATTTTCTCTACGATAAAATCGTACCAGAGCAAGAGAAAACACGTGCCGTGATGCCACATCGTGCAGGGGATAACTGCACACGTTCAGGCAAAACCGCAGACCTTAGATTTTTAAGGAAAACCATAGATTAATATGAAAGAAAATCAGTTATATTTAATGGCCGTATCCCTCGGCACGGTGGATCAGCTAGTCCACAATTAAAAGTATACTTATACTCAGCAGAAGATACTTTGGTTCAATCAAGTTGACACCCTAAATGAGTATAAGTGTCCCCGAGGGACGACTCATGGTATGCACGACTCTAAAGTGAGTATAGTATATATGAAAGATAGTCTTTTACGCTAAGGAAAAATAGTGTCTTGATTTTATAAATATGTTATGCATGAGATACATATAGTAATGCTTTATGGTTTAAAATATCTAACATGCAACCTAGCATAAATCCTTCCCAGAAGCAAGTAAACAACCACAAATAGGCAAAAAAAATAGCAGTTTAAGTTCATACCCAGCATCGTAAGAAGCCACTAGTGGGCGTCAACAACCTGACACGAACCCACTGGTGAGCATGCATGTCTATACAGAAAGGTAAAGAACTACCTCACAAAATCGGGGATTAGCTAACTCAGCTACCCAGGAGGCCACCAACAAGCCCCTCCAAAAGAACTAGCCGCTGAACTAGCTACAACCTGGACCTGAGGCATTCAAGAAAAGAACACCTCAGCAAGAAAATAATAAAAAAGGTATATAGAGCATTAGATTTATGAGCGAGTAAAAAGGGTTTACCAACCCGACAATAAACTGCTATAAGCAAAAGAAAGGGCATCACAGTAAGAAAAGAGCACTGTCTAAAGCACAGCAAAGCACACCCAGTGCGAGCAATAAAAGCAATATGCCCTACAAGAGAGTCTGCAACAGCAACAAGACATATACATATATGCCAAAAGAAAAAGAAAATATAAACAGGAAAGGGACTAACAGTCCTAACACGTGGGTAAATGGCAGTGGTCAAAACATAGATCTGAATACATAACCAAAGCCAGATCCAAAAATGGGCTAACGGGTCAAACAGTGGCAGCACTAGGGTCCCACACACGCCAACCCAAACCGGGGCAAAAGGCGGTGTCCACAACTCTCCACATAAAACCACCCCTCCAGAGGCTACCAAAACTCCACCACCTGCCACAACCCAAGAGTCGGTATGCAAAAATTAGCCGAACACCCAATACCCCCCCTAGGGAAAAGGAAAAAGTCACACTAACAATCCTAAGGAAACACACGAACCCAAGACAGAAATGTCGAGCCCACTCGACGCGGCGTTGAGTAAGCTCCACTCACTTGACGCCAAAATACTTAGCCACAAATCCTACGCTGGATGACGGCATTGAGTGAACTCGTCTCACTCGACGCTGTCAGCGCTTTCCACTTAGGGTAAACGTAAGTTTTAGTTAAAACTGCAGCCTAAACTCTCTCAACGCGCGAAAACAGAGAGTTAGAAATTTAATCCCAACCCTCCCTTCCATCCTAACTACTCGGGCTATCGCAACTAAACTTAAACTACAACTAAGCGCAACCTTACCCTAACTCTAGCTACCCATTGTACACCAAAATGAGACAAAAAGAGAGAAAGATTGATTTAAATGTAGAAAGTAATGAAGCAGCCCATGGCTGGAATGAAGGAAAAAGGCATCCTATTACTCTAATTTCTAGGGAGGAAAATAAAGAAAACAGAAGTATTGCATAGGAAATGAAAACATAGTAAGGGTTAGAAATAATTTGGCAAGGGCAAGGGAGCCACTTGCCTCTACCTCCAGGAAAAACAACAGTTATCGCCACAGCTTGGCACCGGTTGCAAGATTGGCCACCTAGAAGACCAAAACTGAAGCTTTGAGGAAAAAGAAAAGAAATCAGAAATTCTCAACTCCTAGAATCAACCCTAAATCAAGAAAAACTTACATGGAAGGGAAGATCTAGACGAGAGCAAGCCAAATCCGCTATCGCACGAGAAAAATGAGCTTCCTCCCGCAAACACCGGCCAAATAAACCACCGCCTCCACTCAAAACCCTTCCGCTGGAAACTCTCTAGGCTCGGGAACGATGAAATGAGAAGGAAAAACGGTTCACTGCAACAAAAGATGCTCTCAGGAGAAAAAGTACGGCACACGCCCCAGACACGCCCGTGACACGCCCGACACGCCCGTGTCACGGGGCGTGTCACTCACCTACCCACTCGACGACCGTCGATCTCCGCTCGACGAAACACGGGACATGCCCTGTGACACGCCCGTGTCACAGGCCGTGTACCAACTCAGACACCGCTCGACGATCGTGGAGCGCCGATCGTCGAACAAAGAGACACGCCCCGTATCCGATATGACACGCCCGTGACACGGCCGTGTTCTCACTAAAACACCGCCTGACGACCATCGAGCGCAGCTCGACGAACCGAAGGGGGACACGCCCTGTGACACGCCCGTGTCACAGGCCGTGTTCCTACCAAAAAACCCGTCGACCAAAATTCGTCGACCACGCAAAGGAGAGCTCTTCCCGAGCACGACACGCCCTGGGTCATACCCATGACCCAGGCCGTGTCACCCAAACTTACACAAAAAACTGCTAACTCCTTAGCAAAACAAAACGACAAGGCACCAGCCTAACAAGCTCGGCCACACCAGGCCACGCACAGCACATCAACATTACAGCTAACATAACAAACGTCGAAACGACGCGAAAGCAAACGATCTCGCACTTCGACCAAAAATCGCATCGTAGAAAAACACCCAAGCGACGAAAACAACGGTGAGGTCAAAAACAACATCCGACGATAGCACACTCGGGCTAACACCTCCCGAAGCAAAAACAAAAGCATTTCCCTAAGAGGCCCTACCGAGTCACCAAAACAGACTCCGACTAGCTGGGGAAAACTTGCCAACAGGCTACAACCAGGCTACACAAGGAACCTAAAGAGCTACGACCACGCTCTACAACGGCGAAGGGCCGGAAATGCGTCATCGTAACGCCAATCAAAGATCAAACAAAACATAGAAAAAACCAGGGCCGTTACAGAGGACGTGACACCGGCCTAGCCTCCGACACTAACTCGATCGAGAAGTCGATCTCCCGCTGAGGATGCGCTCCAGGAAGTTCATCCGGAAACACATCCTTGAACTCTGTCACTACGGGCACTTCCTCAATAGATAACTGGGAGAGGCGAACCTCCAATAACGCTACCAGCGCTACACCACCCTGGTTAACTGCCCGCATCAATTGCATGGCCGAAATCAGGGAATAGGCCGCTCAACAAATGCCGTCAAATTTGACTTCCGCCTGCCCTTTGCTCCTTAGGGTAACTACCTTAGATAGGCAATCAATACTGGCATGCTGCTCTGCAAGCCAGTCCATTCCCAAAATGACATCGAACTCAACCAATGGTAAAACCGCTGCTACCAAAACGAAGTCAACTCTGTCCAGCTCCCAATAGATGCGCCCTTTGGCCGCGGTGGTCATGGATGACCCATTAGGCATGCGCACTTTCAGCTCCGCGTCAGTCGAGAAAGACTCAAATCCTATTCTCCGGATGAATCTCTCCACAAGAAAGGAGTGCGATGCTCCCGTATCGAACAATACCCTAGCGGGGTATCCGAAAACTAATACGAAGCCTACAACATAGACATCACACATAAAAGTCAAAAAGTATGAAGCACAAAATTAAACTTAAATTTCCTCATACCTATCACCACATCGGTTTGGCGGATCGCTTACTGCTGTCCAAGGTTGTAGGCCCTTGGTTGCACCGGTTGGAACCGAGAAGCGCTTGACTCCGCCATCTTCCCTTTCTCTGCGACACTGGGGCCGGAGCGCACAGTCTGCTCCTGCCTTGCCTCTTGCTCCGCTCCTCCTTGAGGACAAACACGAGCTATGTGCCCCACCTTACCGCAGTTGTAGCACGTCCGCGGTCCCCTAGAGTGAGAACCTCTAGGCATCTACTTGCTCTTCTCACCGGACCTGGAAGTGTGAGGCTTTTTCCTCCACCTACTCCCTTCAGACTTTCCCTGGGATTGGGGAGGCTTCCCTTCCCCTTGCTTGGGAGTGAAACCCTTACGACGTTGGCTTCGCTCCAGATCATTCTCCAATATCCTGGCAGCCTCAACTAGCTCATTAAAACCGGCTCTCTTCATGGAAATGAGGGGTTGCCTCAGATTCTCCCCCAGCCCTTGGTAGAAGAGGTTATCCCTCTCTACATCATCTGTGAAAGTGCAACTAGATCTGATATACTCTAGAGGGGGGGGGGGGGGTGAATAGAGTATATGGTGCTTTAAAAACTTTTATAAACTTTTACAACTATTTTTGTAATATGTGTGAGCAGGGAAGCAATAATAAATCTAATCACAGCACAAGGTTAAACAAAAACTAAACACAGGAAAAATCAAGGCCAGAAACAAACATAAAAGCAAACAAAACCAGAAGACACAAGGAAATATAGTGGTTCCCCAAACTTGGGTACATCCACTCTTCTACCACCCTAGGTAGGAATCCACTGCAGGATGAGTTGATCAGGTGTCCTGGGCACCAATGAGCTTTTGATAAGGTGCTCAAAAACCAAAGCAGATTTTTTGATCAGGTGTCTTGCCACCAATGAACTTTTGACAAGGTGCTCAAAAACCAGGTTCAAACTTTTGAAGGGAGTTTGAAAAACCCTTTACAGAGTGGGGGTGAGAGAGTGATGGAAGTCTTCTCTTTCTCAAACAACTGAGAAGACTATGTGGATTGTTATTGTCAAAGCTCCCCCTGAATCCTTGAGATCTTCAGGAAGAAAAGCTTTGCTGAGGGTGATAGGCCTTCAAAGGTTGAACTCCAATAAAAGATGATTTCAGCAATAGCTGAAATGTTGAATGTCTGGAGTCTTGGAAATGTATTGGCCTTGAACACTTAGAAAACTACAGAGATCTGAAGATTTTTAGAAAGCTTGATCTCCTTGGATGAGTGTTCTTGAGAATTCTTTGTGACAGAAGATTTTTTGAATATTTCTCTGTAATCAGTATTCTCTCTCTGTATTGTGTGTTCTCTGTTGAGAGATTCAAAGATCCTGTCACTTATTCTCTGGTGTAGAGTAGAATAACATTCTCTGTCAAGGATAGCCGTTAGCCTGCCTTAATTGCATCCTTAATTGCATAATCTCTTCTGGAGAAAAGTCCACAGAAACATTCCTTTAAAAATCCCTTAAAACTTGGTCCAGAATTGAATGAAAACGGCTAGCAAATCTCTGAATTAATTGCAGAATAACTCCTAACTGATTTGAATTTTAATTCTGGAAGTTATCTGAAATCGTCGAATTGAGCTCTGCTATCGTTGAGCTGAGCTCAGCGACCTGGAAACACACAGCAGCAAAATATCGTCGATCTGAGCTCAAAGATCGTCGAACTGAGCTCAGAGATAAAGATCCAAAGCAGAGTCAAAATCGTCGACCTGAGCTCACCAATCGTCGAATGGAGTTCGACGATATTATGAAGTTGAGCTCAGCGATCGTCGAATGGAGTTCGACGATCGGTCGAAGTTGAGCTAGACGATCGTCGATCGGAGTTCGACGAATCGTCGTGCTGAGCTCGACGATATGACTTAGTCTTCAGACAGAGAATCCTGGTCTTTCAAGGCAGCTTCCAAACCTAGACTTCTAACCCTTAGACTCAATTATAATTGACCTATTAAGCTATACAGGAGGTCAAGCAAAGGTTCCTAGAGACATAGTGATCCTGACCCAAATTAGTAATAGGGTGTTCCAACAATCTGCCATCGTCGTTCCCTCGTAATGACCCAAACGGGTGAACTCCTGAACATACTCGTCCACCGTCTTGTCTCGCTGCATTAAGTGCAGAAACTGCCTCTGAAGGGCCAACCATGTAGAAATGGGAATGTACCTCTTTAGAAAAGCATCCCCAAATTCCTCCATCGACGGGGTGCGTCCAGGGAACTGGCGGCCGCTATGGCTCACCCACCACAACTTGGCGTCTCCTTCCAACGTGAACGCCGCATACTCAGATTTCTTTTCTTCTGGCGTCTCTACCGCCCTTAAAAGCTCTTGAATTCGAACCCACCAATCCTCCTCATCCATTGGCGTACCAACTCCCTTGAAAGACGGGGGATGGAAGCTCAGGAAATACTTCATGTGCCGGTCTCCATGTCCGACAACCACCCTTTCCGCCAAAGGCTCCACTTGCATAGCTTCTCCGCCTGGCATGGCCGTCGCCGTGTCCGGTGTAGCAGGGGTTGCTACCTGAGCTGCCGCTGCAGCTTGGGCTGCCACCATCGCTTCTGCAAGCATGCAGCAGAAGTCGGCCGGGTTTACACCCGTGCCCAAAAGACCTGGAGCAGTGGCACTGCTCGCCGAAAGTTCTTCTCTTGTTCTCGACGTACCCTCCTCGTTGCTTGCACTCTTCAAGAAAACAAGAAACAAGGGATCCGTCTCTAATCTCAAGACTTAAACATAAGGACACTCATGGTCCCACGTTACTCTTATGTGGATAACTTCTCTACGCACTGACCCTGAATCGAGCCTCGCTTTGATACCAAAATGTAACACCTCCCCTGTAATGACCGTATAATATGGGTCCGGCCGGGGCCCCATAACATATAGATGCCACAACTTCAGTATTATAAAATGATATAGCCACCCAAACTCAAAACTCAAAACACATCACAGCGGGAATAAGAAAAGAGACTAGAAGTTATCCACGCCTACAAGAGTAACAAAATGGCCTCAAGGCCTTACAAGAAGAGTGAATCCAAACTCAAATAATACATCAGTCCTGAAAGTGCATAAGCACACCTAGTATACCTCGGCATGCAAGCCGGTCACTAAGGGCATCAAAACATACAATGTCATAAAGAGTAGAGCTACAGCAAAAAGTTAACACTTCATGAGGCTTAGGCCTTTCTAGCCAGCGAGCTAGCTCCTGCTTGCGATCCTTGCCATGTAAAACATTATTAGTAACGTGAGTCAGCAAAGGCTGACCTCAAACTGTGTAACAAACACATCTCCTCCCGGCCGCCCCTAACGGACCCCGAGGTATTCCTCCAACCTACAAGTTAGCACTTCATATGCAATAATCATAAGCAAGAAAAGAAACTAAGGAAACAGGCTTGGATGTCTCAAACATCATACATATTCTCTATTGTTGAGCATATAATAATAGGGCCTACTATGCAACATGAATGCAACACCCGGGCTTCACCCAAGGCATCCTATAGCGTATGCAGCTAGCACAACAACACATCATTTGGGTACTCAGCATTCCCCATTGGCATAAAGCCGCAAACAAAGGGGAACCACAATCCCCCAATGGCATACAAGCCGCCACACGGAACTCTTGCCAAGGCCCCACCCGCTCACGGTCGCAGACCCGGGCTTGCCGGCAAATGCTGACTTCTCATGTCAGGATTCCGTCCAACACAATGACCGATTCTAAGAACCCTTGCTGGACCCCACTCGCTCATGGCCTCAATGCCCGGGCTTGTCCCATGGTTGGCGTTCTCGGCAGTCTCACACAAAGGGGACTAGTCTCACCGGGACACTTTCCACACATGACTTGCACGTCACGGGATAGCCTACCGACCACGGAGACACAGCCACGCCTTGGCACATCACAAACCAAGACATTTCCTCCATAATCCCTCATACGTACTGCAGCTTTCCCGAGCATCAAGGAAACCATCTACCACTCATGCGGAGCTAACCTTGTTAACCAAGGAAACCATCTACCGCCAATGAGGAACTAACCTTGTCCGGTACCGGCCATACGTACTCATGCATGATAAAGGGAAGAACATCATAAACGGCCCCTTGCCACAGCGAATTTCTACGAATCCTTAAATCTTGTATGCAACATCACCGAGTCGGACTAACGGTCGCGACTACGTCTTCACCCACCATGCCTAATCCACTAACGGAGCGGATCTCTAGTGCAAACAATCATGCCGGGGACGGACTCAATCGACCCGGAGGTTCCTCTTGAACCTTGGTGACCCAAACCCCTCTCATTTGAGTGTTTGGTGCCCAAAAACTAGAAAAAAAAAGATGTTAAAACATGCATCCTAAAACCGAGAGGAGAAGTGTCGTTACCTTCCGACTTCTCTTCCTAGCCATGGAAAAAAATAGCCGGATGAAAACCTTCGGAACGATCTAGCCTCCACGGATCTGGACTCGGCTCGCGATTTGGAGCACCGAAGGCTCTTCAACTGCCGGATCTCTAATTCACCTTCTTCCTTGCTCTCCCCTCTCTCTAGAACTTTAGTAAGAGAAAGCTTGGAGGAGAATGAGGGTTTCTAACCATATTCTCGGAATTTACTCAACAAGAGCGATCCTGGACCGTCAGATCCCAAAAGAAAGGAAATAACGGCCATGATCTAAACTGAAAAACAAAACACCTGGGACGAATATGGCTTGTGACATGCCTGTGTCCAAGGCCGTGTTCCCCAATCGACACTGAAATCGTCGCACCCAAAACTGGACACGAGTCCTTGACACACCCGTGTCACTCCTGACTCGGCCGTGTCCAACCTGAATATGCCTGGGCTCCAGGCCGTGTCCAATCCCTCACACGTCCCGACTTTCAACCCGAGAATGACACGGCCTGGGACACGCCTGTGTCTCAGGACGTGTTCGAAGCCTCGACGATCGTCGAACGCAGACGTTGATCGTCGAACGCAGCCTGCTGGGGAAAATCATCGACCGCAGGTCCAAAAATCGTCGAACGGAGATCTTGATCGTCGAACGCAGCTTGGCACAGCGGGACACGCCCTGTGACACGCCCGTGTCACAGGCCGTGTACCCCTACCCGACGATCGCCACTCGACGATCGACGATCAACACTTGACGATCGTCGAACTGAGGGGGCATGCCTGGGACATGGGCTCCGACATGGGCGTGTCGGAGGGCGTGTCCCCCTTCTAGTCGACGAAAGAGCGAAAAAATGTCGACTTCCCCAGGCTCTCGACGAACCCGGTTCGATACGGCCATGGACACGCCCGTGTGCTTGGCCGTGTGACTCTCAGCTAAGACCCAAACTGGCCAGAAACGCTGGTCGTCCCTCTTCAAATTTTGGGGCATTACAAATGGCTAGTGTCCGATGGTGCTCGTGATCGGCGAAAGATCGTCCTTCCCGTAGGGAGGAAGTGTCTAATTCTCTAGGGTTAGATCCAGTAAATTAATTAAGGGTTGGGAAATCTGATAGCCACCAATAATACTAAGTGCCTTGCGGAAGGGAGCTTTGGGCGTAATCCAATCGTTGTTCCTAGTGCCTTCGAGAGCTCTTCATGGGGTATACCTTGGGCAGTCCTGGGCTAACCTAAATAGTAGGTGAAACTGAAATGCAAGAGTAAGTCAAAGTAATCTAGGGTTGCACTCACACTCCCCAGAGTTGTGGGAGTTAGGTTAAGTCACTTGGGCATTAGGCCCGGTGGATTTGGAGATGGGCAATTGTCCCGGAGAGCTTTGGCTCGGTTACAGTTGGTGACGGACGGGTTGGTCCGGCGAGCTTTGGCTCGGTGGTTTACATCAAGGTTGCATGTGCATAAAGTAAAGGTTGTGGGTCTTCGGTATTGGAGTGTCGATGCACCGATGCCGATACGTTGTCTCGGCAAGTGTGGTTTAGCACTTGGCCAAGTAAAGTCCGGTGCGCCAGCCGACAAGAGTACGCAGGAGCTCCGCTTAGTGCACCAGCGTGAGGTGTACGATAGGTCTGACTGGTAGTGCAATTACCGAATTAGAGGTGGGCGAGGCCCAACCCACGGGTTCCGTTTGCCACTACGGAGGTATCTTGGGAGGTTCAGCTCCAGAAAGGGGGAACTAAAGGTCTATGTACACAGAGTCGAGTTGGTGTGTTTCACTTGTATGTTCATAGCATGACATATTTGTATTTCATAGCATAACCATTGCATTTAACCCTGACACCTATTGTATAAATTGGTATGAGACGCTTTATACAATAGGCCTTGTAAAACGACCCCTTGGTTTATAAGTTCGTGCGAGTGTGCTTATAAGTTAAGTTTTAATTCTGTAATCTTTATATGTATGCTTTGTATAAAACCGACACCCTATCATATAATCAGGTATGTGACTCGTTATACGATAGGAGCCCTGCAAAAGATCCCTCGGCTTATGTGTTTTCGCATAAGTTAAGGTTATTTTTCCTGCTTACTTTCTCATGCTTTTATTACTGCCTTATATATCATTGGACTGCTAGTTTAATTCCACCACCATCTGATCATTTGCTATTCCCCACCTTCTTGTCCTCTCCTTTCCTCCTCCCCGCTTGGTGCCTAGGTGCCATGGGGGAAGGGGAGGGGGATGATAGGACTTAGTCTTTTAGACTAACGATTTTCGAACCACATTATTTTAGGGAACCGTGGAGCCCAGCATGGAGGAGCAGCCCCGGAAGTCAACGCGCTTGGAGATGGGGTAGTCTAGTACCAGTGTTCAGACGGCAGGGACTGTGAGTCCTGGCCCCTACTAGTTATATTAGTTGTGCTTCCCCGATGAGAGATTTGTAGTGAGGACATTGATGTACTGGGCATGAACCCAAGGTTCTTAGTATTTCTGATTATATCTGTGGACACTCCCTTAGTGGAAATTATATTTACTTTATATGTGATTTTTTGTGGACTTGTCATTTAATTCTTTGATACTGTTGAGATCGATTTGGCCGGCAGGATCAGCGTTTTGTAGTGATGACCTTCCCGGGAGCGGAGGTGTCACCGCAAAACGGCGGTTCTGGGCCTAAGACCCCGTGGTTTTAAAAGAAAAAAGGGGGTCTTACATGGAGAGTACGCCTTTCGAATGGCTCCGAGATGACCTTGTCCGCCAAGTGTGACTTGGAAGTACGTATTAGAGGAAAGATATTTGAAACCACTGCAACAGTATTGAGAATACAAGAATTCGATCTTATTTTGGGCATGTCGTGGTTGGATTGGCACCACACTAAGATAGATTATGCGGTAAAGAAAATCACCTTGAGGCATCGAGACTTTGAGGTCATCTTCCAAGGTATCAAATTTGCACCCCACATGTTATTGTACTTGATTCAGGCCCTTAAGGCCCATATGGGAGAGGATGAAGTATATATCATATGTTCTTAATTAAAATAGTTGGCGTCAAGCATGAAAGATGTGCGGGTAGTGTGGGACTTCTTTGAGGTATTTCCTGAGTTGTCAGGATTACCACCACATAGAGAGGTGGAATTTCAAATTAAATTAGTACCGGGTGCCAAACCCGTCTCTCGAACCTCTTACCGAATGGCTCCAAAGGAACTCGTCGAGCTTAGGGTTCAGTTACAATAGTTGGTAGAATCAGGGTTTGTTCGTCCCAGTTCATCACCATGGAGAACCACTATTCTATTTGTCAAGATGAAGGATGAAACGTTAAGATTGTGCATAGACTATAATAGCTCAACTGACTGACGGTGAGGAACACTTGTCCCCTACTACGGATTGATGAGTTATTCGATCAGTTGGTGGGAGTTGTAATACCTCCCCTATAATGAACGTATAATATGGGTCCGGTCGGGGCCCCACAACATACAGCCGCCATAACTTAAGCATTAAAAGATGATATAAGTCTACCCAACCCAAAACTCAGACATCAGACAGTGTAAACAAACAAAACTAGAAGTTATCCACCACAACCAGGACTATCAAAATGGCCTTAGGGCCTTACACATCATAAGTCCAAGACTTAAGCAACATTAAACAATAGCAACATGCATAAGCACTCCTAGACTACCTCGGCATGCAAGCCGAAAACATAGAATAAAATACATCACATTCCACAAAATAGAGCTATAACACATATTGTAACACTTCATGAAGCTTAGGCCTTTTTAGCCGGCGAGTGTGCTCCCGCTTGCGATCCTTGTCCTGTATAAATTTGGTTGTAATGTGGGTCAGCAAAGGCTGACCTCAACTGTGTAACCAACACGTCTCCTCCCGGCCGTCCCTAGAGGAACCCGGGGCATTCCATCACCCTGCAGATCAGCACTTTGTATGCAAAATACAATAACATGTAAAGCTATAAAATAGGTTTGGATGTCTCATACAACAAACACGTTTTTATGTTGAGCATATAATAAAAGGGGCCTACAATACAGCATGAATGCAATCCTAGGTTTCACCCAAGTCACCCTAAAGCGCATGCTTCTAACATATCATCACATTAGGTACTCTGATTTCCCCATCGGCATTCAAGTCATAATAACAAGGGTACTTCCAATTTCCACCGAACGACATACAAGCTGCCACACAGAACACTTGCCTTGACAATACCCGTTCGCGACAACACGGGCCCGACTCCAATATCGCGACCAAGAAACCTTGCCTGCAAGCTCTGACTTCTCACGTCATATTCCGCCACACAAACAAACCGATACCAAGAACCTTTGCTAGACCCCACCCATTCGCGACGACCCAGGCTCGGCTCCAATATCGGGATCAAGTCCACTAAAGGAGACCCAGCGTGACACAGCTGGAATCTTCTGGGAGTTTCCCAAAGCTCAGCGTTCTCGTTAGTTCTACAAAAGGGGACTTGTCTCGCCGGGACACTCTCCATACATGACGTTGCAAGGTCACGGGATAGCCAGCCGACCGCATAGACAAATCATGCCTTAGCACATCATAAACCCAAGAATTCTTGTCATAATCCACCGTTCGTACCGTAACATTCACGTGCCCCATGGACACCATCTACCGTCACAACGGAGCTAACCTTGTCCGGTTCTGATTACGCATACTCGCGTAGAATAAGGGGGGAGATACAACCTCACAAACGGCGTCTTGTCGCTAACGGTTTTCTACAAAATCCTTAATGCTCGCTATGTAACATCACCGAGTTGGACTAACGGTCACGACTACGGCTTCACCCACCATGCCTAATCCACTAACAGCGGATTAATAGTGCAATATCATGTCGGGGACGAACATAATCTACCCGGTGCCTCTGTTTGAACCATGGCAACCTGAATCCCTCTCACTTGAGAGATTTGGTGCCTAAATGCTTCAAATAACATCAAGAAAAAGAAAAGATGCCATGCACGCATTCTATAACCAAGAGGAGAAGTGTCGTTACCCTTCGACTCCTCTTTCTAGCCATGAAACACTTGTCTTGCATAGATGAAAACGAGCGCCTTCGCATCCTCTTCACGGATCTTGTCTCGGAACGACGATCGGAGGTCTAAAGCTCCGTCAATGGTGGAAGAAAGCTCTCTTCTTCCGCCTCCCACCTTTCTCTTCCAAACCCTAACTCTCACTTCCCAAATGAGAAAAATGAGGGGAAACAACCGTTCAACCCTATATAAGCACTCTGGAGGAGAGTCTTGGGCTTAGGATCAAATCCTAAAAGAAATTAGAAGGCTAACAAGCCAAACGACGGATCTGCTTCCGTCCACTACCGCTGGGTGGTAACTACCTACCGCCGAGCGGTAGTTTCCCGAGCACTCGGCCAGAAAATAATGTCACGGTAACACCAGTGATAAGACTAATACCGCAAGGTAGCGTCTTTCTCAAGAACTCGACTTTTTCTCGAAAGCTCAACATTAGACGAACTGGGCCCTTCATTCTACGTTCGATGAAACAGGGCTATCGCCAGGCAATAACTACTATCACCGGGCAGTAATCCTCCAGCACTCGACGAACAGATCTCTTGTTTGACGCTCGACGAAATTGGGCTACCGTCGAGCGGTACCTAGCTAACGCCACACGCTAGCATTCAACGCTCCCAATTCCTGACCACTTAACGCTCTCAGCGCCTGGCCACTTAATGCTCTCAGAGCCTGCCTACTCAATGCTAAGCTACTGCCGGGCGATAAATTCCAAAGAATCTAGTCTGAAAACTGCGGTGTTACAACTCCTCCCCCCTTAAAAGACTTTTGTCCTCGAAATTAGTCTTTATATAGGAAGACAACAAGAAAAGTTTTGCAACAAATTTAAACATTATTACAACAACTTTACACACTCATTTTCATTTAGGCAAACAGTAAGAAAAATGTTGCAACGCCTCAAAATACTATTGTAACATACTTAACACTGTTCCACTCAACATTACACAACTCGGGATACTCTTAGCGCATGGTTTGTTCTCGCTCTCAAGAGAACTCGTCCCGCCCGTAGTTGCCCCAACACACCTTTACGAGCTTCACCTCTTTGTTCCGCAACTGCCGAACTTCTGAATCCGCTAAGCACACCAGACGGACTTTTGTTCTTAGGTCCTCTTCTATCGGCATTGTAGTCAGTCCGATCACCACACTAGCCTCCACCAAGGCTTTCCTCAAGACAGAGACATGAAAAACATCGTGTAATCCACTCAACTCTGTGGACAACACCAACCGGTAAGCTGCTTGTCCAATGCATTCTATAATCTCGAACGGTCCCAAAAACCTTGGAATCAACTTCTTGATTTGATGAATCCACGAAACGCCTTTGAACGGCTTGATCTTGAGATAGACCTAGTCGCATACCGCAAACTCCACATTCCTATGTCGAGCATTAAAATACTTTGCTTTCTGGTCCTGGGCAATCTTCATGCGCTCCTGAATGGTTTGCACCAACTCACACGCAACAACCACCACTTCTTTTCCCAAAAGTTTGGTCTCCCGCCTCTATCTAGGACATTGGCGTTCGACACCGCCTTACATATAAAGCTTCATATGGCGCCATCTTTATACTTGCTTGGTAACTGTTGTTATAGGTGAACTCTACCATGAAGAGGTGATTTTCCCACTTCTTCCCAAAGTCAAGAGTACACATTCTCAGCATATCCTATATTATATGGTTCGTTCTTTCTGTTTGTCCATCAGTTTGAGGACGCAACGCCGTACTGAACGTAAGCTTCGTGACAGGACTTTTCTGAACCAATGATGAGTCCAAGTTATATACATATTTTTGGACTTATCTGTGCCAGTTTTCTCGTTAATGCACTACACTTGAGAGCTATAATTGTTCATATTTGTTTCTCTATCCATTTCATGTTAAGTGCACTTTAGCCCCGTTTTCAATGTGATTCCATAGTTTTTGTACTTTTGCCAGACTTGGTGTTTTCTGTGTTAGGAGAATATGGTGTGCCATTTATGGTGGCTTTTCTTTTTCTACTGCAGGTCCAGGGGGTGTGTGCGTGTTCCGGGATTGTTTGGGAAATCCCAAACGGTACAGGAACACTGCACATGATTAGTGGATCTATTACGCACGACCACTGGTCGCACGCCACTGATCGTGCGCACTATATTCTGCATTTTCCAAGTTCTGCCTGGGCCATCGCACAACCATTGGACATAATACGCACGACCACTGGTCGTGCGCCACTACTCGTGCGCATTATTCTAGTTTTTCTGAAGTTCTGCCATAGCCTATCGCACGATCAGGGGATCCAGTGCGCACGACCATCGGTCATGCGCCACTGGTCGAGCGCATATATATTAATTTTTCTTTGCAGCTACAGGTTTCTCTGGGAGCTGAGCGCACGATCATCAACTGTCAGTGTACACGACCACTGGTTGTGCCGCTGATCGTGCGCTCCATTTTTCTGCTGCAGTATTTAAGCTCGCCTCCGCAAATTAGGGCAAATACGTTTTTCATTTCTGCCCCGCTTTTGCGCGTGAAGCGCCGTCCTTCGCCCCCGTAGGTCCTCCACTCAAATCCCTCCTCCTTGGAGAGTTGATCTGGCCACAATTCTCCCTCCAAAAGCCTGCAATAGCTTGATCTCCAGCCACCATTTTCTTCTTCAAACTCAAAGCTTCGTTTCAAGCTCATAAGGTGCTGCATCCGTGGAGTTCTCCGGATATATTTAGCCCAACAACTATTCACAAAGAATACGAGTTATTGGAAGGAGGTGACAGCCCTTCTGGACCCTAGTCGTCATCCATAGATTGAGTTCGGACAAGGCCCGACAACCCTTGACTCCACCCGTAAATCTCAGAAATCCTTCGTACGTTTGGTTGTATTTCCCCCCTCCTCTTGTAGTTACTTTGTTCTGAACTTGTGGTTGTTTGATTGTTGCTTAAGAACACTATTTAGTTTAATTATTTCAGCATGTCTATGTGTTGTTATATCTTAGATCTTGATTGTGTTGTTGAGCTTCATTTTTTTCATGTTCTTGTTGAGATAGTGTCGTTCTAGCGATTGCTAGAAGCATGAGTGGAGAAGAGGTGATTGCGACCCTCATTGGCCCATCGATCTTTCATATTACTCTCTTGAGTAATCCACCAAAGAGACGCGGTGACGGCGACCCGCAATAGATTTATTAGTGTTAAACTTTGGAAACTCCAAACCAAAACCCCCTTTGTTTACGTTAACACTTGCAATCACTTTTTCAATAGCGAAATCACACTCCATACTTGCACTCCTTGAGAGATCGATATCCGGGGATTCAACTCCTCAACTTTATTACTTGACTATGATCGATACACTTGCCGACTCATCAAGTTTTTGGCACCGTTGCCGAGTAGTGCAACCATTGCGTGTATTTTTCTTTTGAAAAAGTTTGTAAGTGTTTTTGGTATTTTTGAAAGGATTTTTTGTGTTGTATGACAGATCCCAACTCTAGTGACAGGGTTGAAGATCTTATGTGTGAGCTTGAAACCTCATGTGCGAGGCGAGCTCGCCTGCGTGTTGCTGCTGCTGAAGAAAGGATGGAGGATCTTGGTAAAGGAGGAAATGGCCATGGTGAACGGGTTGTTGATGGCCAAGAAGTGGTCCAACCACGCATTAGGACAATGCGTGATTTCACAACCCCTATTGCGGGAAGTGTTTACCCTGGCTTCGGACCGGCCATTGTAAACAACCATTTCGAGATAAAGCCCACCATTCTGAACACGATCCGAAAAAATACGCAATATTCAGGCCTGCCGAGTGAGGATCCGCAACTCCATCTGGCGGAGTTCTCAGACATTTGTAGCACCTTCTGTTATGCCGGAATTCCTGATGATGTAGTGAAGCTGAGGCTGCTCCCATTTTTGCTGAGGGATAAGGCCAAAACCTGGCTCCATACCATTGCGCCAGAGACAACTACTACTTGGGAGGATCTTTCCTCTAAGTTTTTAGATAAATTCCACCCGGTGGATAAAATTGTGAACGCTAGCTACCTTCCTGCATATGGACCAGGAAACTTTATCTGAAGCATGGGAGAGGTTTGCTGACCTACAACGTCGATGCACCCAGCATGGCACTGAGCCATGGATATTAGTAGAAATATTCTATTTTACTATTGAGCCTAATTTCAGGGCTATGATCGACACAGCAGCTAGAGGCACAATAATGAACCTATCTCCTAATGAGGCATTGAGGCTACTTCGCGACACTGCGTCCCATAGCACATACTGGACCGCCGGAAGAAATACCCCCAGAGGGGCGAGGTATCTATTTGAAGTGAATGTTGTGGTGCAACAAGCAGAGGTGAGCCATCATACTTTGGATGGAACGACGATGTTGACCAGATTGGCCCCTCCTTCAGCTCGGTTTATGGACATTTTGTGCCAGGGTTGTGGTAACCCCGGCCATCTTGCTTATGGTGAACTGCTAGAGAAACCTATGCTGAGCCACTAGGTATAACTTATGACGAGAGATTAAATTTTATAAATAATCAAACAACACTACTCCTTATAATAATACATATAACCACAACGCGAGAAATCATCCTAATTTCTCGTGGAATCAAAATGTTCCCAGTCAAAGGTGGTAGGGAGGCCAGCATCAATTTAATGCATAAGCCTTTAGAGGCCAACCGCGACCGCCGCATACGGGTTATGATCAGAATGTGCAAGTGGTGCGTAAGAGTGCGTTGGAGGAAATGATGGAAAAATTTGTGGATATGGCCCAATCTAATATGGCCACTCAAATCGCTTCCATGAGGAACTTGGAAACACAACTGGGGCTACTAGCCCAGTTGTTCTCCGAGCATACTCGTGGCACCCTCCCAAGTGATATGGAGAAAAATCCCCGTGAGTAAGGGAAGATCGCTGGGGAGGCAGAGGAGTGCAATAAAAATGAAATGGCTGTTAAGTGTGAGATTAATAAGATGGAGACAGTAGCTTTATGTGATTCTGGATCGTCGTGCAACATTCTTACTTTGCAAGATGTTTAGAAACTGAATTTAAGCATCGAATAAAATGTCCAGAAGTCACTAGTTCTTGCTGATGGGACGGTAGTAAAGACCGA
Organism: Platanthera guangdongensis; assembly: GCA_039583875.1. NCBI lineage: Eukaryota > Viridiplantae > Streptophyta > Magnoliopsida > Asparagales > Orchidaceae > Platanthera > Platanthera guangdongensis. The sequence goes on from CM077167.1 coordinate 127,061,792, forward strand.
CGGGGCAATCAAGGAGGTGGAAGTGAAATAGAATGGGGCTATTGTAGTCACTGACTTCCAGTTGTTGGGACCCATGGGAAATGCATTGAAACCCATTTTGGGGTTCCCATTCCTAAAAGTAAGTGATGCTACATTGCAGGTTAATGCGAGCGGCATCGCCTTGGCTCCTAAGGTTGATTTTCCTTCATCGCCGTCCCATCACCCTATTCCTCCGATTGAACCCAAAAAAATGCAGGAGTTGAATGTTTTATTATCTGATGATTTATCTAGTGCTGCTGAGATCAGTATTCTCCAGATTGAGGAAGATCAAGTTAAGAAAGTGGTAGAGCTGCGGATGTTAGCTAATGGAGATACGAAGATGGAATTGCTTGAAATGAAACATGACTCGGATAAGAAGGAACATGAGCTGAGCACGGCTGTAGAGACCGTGCAGAAGATAGAATTAAAAACTTCTATTGATCTGAACAAATTCTGTAAGACTATAAAACAGGTCACTTGGGCTGATCTATCACCCACCACAGGTGAGGAAAGGATGTTCGCGGATGGAAAGCCTAGACCTGCTTGCTGATTCGTATGGAGTGGTTATACATCCCTGGCGATCCCCATATGTTGATTTGAAAAGAAAAGAACTGCTCATGCACAAGACACAGAATTTTGCCCGCCGACACGAGAAGGAAGAGGTTAGGGTCAGGGAGATTCGCCTTCTCTAGGCCCGAAAGCTTTCGCCTCTCCCTCATCTCACAAGTCAACATTCAGCTGAGAGGTGAAGGATCTCCTGGGACCCTTTTCTGACTTCTCTGGTTTTATTTTTTGCTTAATGATGTGTGTAACTCTAGACCTTTTCATTGCATATTAAACTTATGCTCTGAATATTATATATTATGCCTAATACAGGTATTTGTTCCACCTTAAGGACGGTAAAGAAAAGGTGCTTATGGGAGACAACCCAATTTCCCTTCTTTTACTTTGTTCAATTATGCGGCTGTGATTATATGTTTATAATTTTTGTGCTTGGAGATGTTCTCTTTTGCAGTCGGCCTATTTTCTTCATCCAGGTTAACAATGAGCACCTGGGCATTGGGAGAAGATATATCGGCCTTAGTGTGTTCGTCAACAGTGTCCGCCGAGGTCGCGGTTTTCTGGGAATGGGCGGAGTCCGACAGGGTAACCATCTTCTCACTTCTCAATGGTTCGGCGTCGACTGCGGCTTCTTCGCGAGAAGATACATCGGTAGGGCGGACTGTCTTCTCCGTAGGCCTCTCGCTCTGGGAACTCTCTCCGGTGAGGCGGACAGGGTCTTTTCTTGCCGACCTCTTTACAATCTTCTTGGTCTTCATAGGCGTTGTCAGCTTGGACCGTGGACTTTCTGCTGAATTTAAAGCCAATCTTCTGGTATGCTCATTTGCTGAGCATGGGTTACCTCTCTCCCAACACTTATTTATTTGATTTTATTGCAAATCTTGGTTAGGTTTCTTAGTTTAAGTCTGGGGGGTGAGCAAGCCTGTGGTCACTTACCAGCACATTTTATTGCATACCAATCTGTTATTTATTTATTTCATAATCACTGTAGCACACACTGAATCAACCACTTGAGCGCGATCTTAACCACACGCGCAGCTCGAGTAAAATGTATTATTTTTTTAAACATTAAAATAGTGGTGCTGGCTTAGGATTTTAGGATAGAGTAGTTCGAAACTCGTGCATTGCTCCTAATCGAGTACTCATGGTCTGTGTAGAATTAATATAGATTTAATTTTTCTTTATGCTCGTAGATTTATATTTTTCTGCATAGGTAATATTGTTTGTACTACTCAAAAATGTGAAGATAAATAAATTACTAAAGGAACAAGATGAATCGATGTCGTTCTTCTTTCTTTAAGATGCGTGCAAAAATCTATTTTCTATGTGCAGCGAACTTCTAGGACATTTTCGAGTATGTTATGTATAGATCTGGGTTTTTGACTAAACATGACAGTCGTATCCCTTGGAAATACCTTTCGAACGGATGGTTATACGTTTTCATACGAGTCTTGTAGCCTCAGAAATATCCAGTCGAAGTTGTTGTACAGTCATCTCTTAAGTACATGCTGTTCTCGGGTTTGTGTAGAACCGGGTTTTGTTTTGGTAAAGAGATCGTAGCAAAATAATGTTGAGGTTTTGGTAAACTTAGTCTATATATAATCATGATAAACAAATAGTTTGGTGAAACATGATTGTACAAACGGATTGAATGAGTTTGATAAACAAATGGTTTGGGAAATTTAGTGAACAAATGATTTGATATGATTGGTTGTACAAATGATATTCTTGTGAAATCCAGTAGGGATATGCATGATTAAAATCAGTAGAATGAAATAGGTTTTGGAAAGATGGTGTGATGTCCAACAATTGAACGTATAACCCAAAGCTATGTTATCATGCTTGATGTGTATGCGAAGTATCATTATATTGTTGTTGTTATCATATGGGGTTGCACTTGTTGTGAATGATCGATCATGTGGAAAAGATTTGGATGTGGTTAATGCATGGCCATGTGATATGATATTTAATGGAATGTGTATAGTAGTCCACTGCTTAGAGTTGCCTCCCTACGAGTAGTAGTGTGGGATTGGTACGTTGTATGAGGTGGCTTGCCACCTGTGTTCTTGTTGAACCCTTAAGTGCTTTGGGGACCAAAAATGTGAAGAGGATGTAAGTGCGTGAGTATTTGACCTCACTAGACAGATGTAATTTTAAGCGGCTTAATGTGGAGCCCTTAGATATGAAAATTTCATGCGCTGTGAGTAAACACATGGTGTCATAATCCTGGGATAAGGATAACGTGGCCGGTCTACGGGCTCGCCAGTCATCACACCGACGGGAGTTGACAGATAGACTTTGGACAGTTTGGCTGTGTCCTCGATGCTCATTCCTGAGGCCCTTTACATGCTAAGTGGATGATTTATCTATGTCCTCGGTGCTCATTCTCGAGGACCTTTCCGCGCCACATCGGTAGGCTAGTTTGGGCTGTGTTCTTGCTGTACATATACCCAAGACCCCTCTGTGTCGTAGTACACATGTGAGCTCCGCTGTTGTGTTCTTAGCGTTGAGGCGTACGAAGGCCAATGCTTGGTAGTTTGCATGCCCTCTAGTAGTGGAAAGCCCATTCCACTGTAACCGTCTGACCCCGACGGATGACGCCTGAGAGGTTAGCTATCTGCTGGAAAAGTGGAAACTACAAGTTTGTGTCGACATAACAGTGTGCGTGTGTGTGAGCATGGGCGAGTCATCACATTGTATTCACATCATTGCATTGCATGACATAAGATCCTTATTATATAAGTTTTTATGTGTGGTCTTATATGATGAGTTACTTTACTATTAAGTCGATCCTTAACTTATATGTCTGTATGGGCATTCATATAAGTTGAGTTACTTTCTTGTTGTAGGTTCATACTTGTATACTGTTGTTGATAGAATAACAGCTAGTGAAGATTGATATACTCACTTGTTGTACATGTTGGATACTCTGATATTGATTAGTCTTATACCACCTGCTTGTACTACTGCTTATATGTATATATTGTACCCTTTTCCTTTCTCCACTCGGTGCCTAAGAGTCGCCGGGGGAGAGGATGTGAAAGCCACTTAGTCTTTATGACTAACAGTTGCTACGTCTTCCTTTTTAGGAGTAAACCCCACAGATAAAGCAACAACAGGTTCTACAGGCAGGCATCCAGGCCAGGGTGACAGGGCCTGACGTGGCATTACTCTGATATTATAGAAGCCTGTTGATGCTTCTTATTATTGATATACTTGCGGAATTTTATACTTATGTGGATTTTGACTTCTATTTGTTCTTTATGTTGGGTTGACATAGATGATATTGGTTTTAATCGACAGGATATGCGTCTTGTAGTATCAGCTAATCTGTATATTGGCATTACCGCAAGGCGGCTGTTCTGGGCATAAGACTCCCCTCGACCGTGTCTTATATTCTGGAAGGTGGGTCTTACAAATAATATCAGCTTGCAATAATCCTCAACTAAAGATGTCATTGAACAATGGTGCCACCCATGTTCGATTGGTTAGTTTGCAGACATACTGACATAGTGGAAGCAATGATGTGCCCATGTGTAATTCACACTAAGTATGTCCAGTCGTTACCCTACGTTTAGACAACCTTACCTTAGGTTTGTACCTTTATTTGTAGATTTCGACACGAGTAGAAACAGTAACGGGCACTCCCTCCCCTTCCATCCCTACCTAGTTCCAGCAGTCTTAGTTGGGACAGACACTTACGACGATCTTAGACGCCTTCAAGCCTCAATAGGCCCCTGTGCAGCAACAAGCCCCGAGCTCCAATTGGTTGAGAACCTTTCGAGCCCTCCCCCCACCTACTTATCTTCGGGCGGAGTCGGTTGTTCGTACTGAAGAGTGGCTCGAAACTAGGCAAGAGTTAATGGATGGACTCAGATGTTAAGTCAATATGGCTGTGATCTTAGTGGTGTCAGTCTTGGTATTACATGCATAGAGGTGGTGGAAGTCCTTCATGGTTCCACATTACAAGGCCGAGTGTACACGAAGATCAGTTGGGATGAGTTTTCAGGAGAATTCTTGGAGCATTTCATTCCCTCGACCGCTTGAGACGAGCTTGAAGGAAGATTCCTACAGTTTGAAGCAAGGATCTAAGTCCGTGACGGAATATCAAAGGGAGTTTCTGCACCTCGTTAGTTTCACTGATGCCTACAAGTTGGATGACCATGGTTATGCAAAGAGGTTCTATAAAGTCTTGCGAGATCCCCTAAGGCAAGCCCTTTTGTTTATAGCGGACTTGAGTTTGGCAGAGATCATCGATATGGCAAAAAGGCTTGAGGTGGATCACTTGGGAAGTAGTAAGAGATTATCCGAGGGCGTAATGGAAGCAGACCCTCGTTATAAAAGGAGGCAGGACAACAGAGGAAGAGGAAACAATAGAGGTGGAGGTTGCTTCCTCCAGAATTTTAAAATGGAGCGTCCGACCCCGTAGCCAGCACTACATCCACTACAACAACAGTACCTACAGCCTAGGGAGCAGCACGAGGGAGTTTGATTCCAGTCCAATCAGTTGGGCCGCATCCGGCGCTTTTGCCCACAAATAGGTGGAGATGGTACCCTGCTCTTCCACCAATGCCCCATGAGGACGGGGACATGTGCGTGGTCGAGGGCAAGGACCACGAGGAAGGAATCCTGGACCTGCTCGAAAGCAGATGTTTGCACTGGATATGGCGCAGGAGCGGAATCCTCAGGATGTGATTGTAGGTATGTCATGATTTGGTTAATATGTTATAAGTATTTATCTTCAATTGACTACGATATGATATGAGGCTAGCTTTGAGTTTTTATAATTGGTACATAGGCACCATAGTGGTTAGTGGGAAACCAGCTTATACTTTGTTTGATACCGGTGCCACTTACTCGTTTGTTTTGGCGGACTTTGTTAAAGACTTAGAAGGAGTAAAACACTTCACCGGTACCACTCGCAGAGTACGCCTTTCGAATGGTTCCGAGATGACCTCGTCCGCCAAGTGTGACTCAGAAGTATGTATTAGAGGAAAGATCTTTGAAACCACTGCAATGGTATTGAGAATACAAGAATTCGATTTTATTTTGGGCATGTCGTGATTTGATTGGCATCAGACCAAGATAGATTGTGCGGCAAAGCAAATCACCTTGAGGCATGGATACTCAGAGGTCATCTTCCAAGGTATCAAATTTGCACCCCGTATGTTATTATCTTTGATTCAGGCCCTTAAGGCCCATATGGGAGAGGATGAAGTATATATCATATATTCTTAATTAAAATAGTTGGCATCAATTGTGATAGATGTGTGGGTAGTGTGGGACTTCCATGAGGTATTTACTGAGAAGTTGTTAGAATTACCACCACATATAGAGGTGGACTTTCAAATTAAATTAGTACCGGGTGCCAAACCCATCTCTCGGACCTCTTATAGAATGGCTCCTAAGGAACTCGTCGAGTTTATGGTCCAGTCATAAGAGTTGGTAGAATCAGGGTTTGTTCATCCTAGTTCATCACCATGGGGAGCCCCTATTCTATTTGTCAAGAAGAAGCATGAAACGTTAAGATTGTGCATAGACTATAAGAGCTCAACCAACTGAAGGTGAGGAACGCCTATCCCCTACCCCTAATTGATGAGTTATTCGATCAGTTGGTGGGAGTTGTAACACGTCCCCTGCAATGACCGTATAATATGGGTCCGGCCGGGCCCTACAACATACATACGCCACAACTTAAGCATTAAAAGATGATATAAGTCTACCCAACTCAAAACGCAGACATCAAACAATGGAAACAAACAAAACTAGAAGTTATCCACCACAACCAGGAGTATCAAAATGGCCTTAGGGCCTTACACATCATAAGTCCAAGACTTAAGCAACATTAAAAAATAGCAACGTGCATAAGAACTCCTAGGCTACCTCGGCATGCAAGCCGGAAACATAGAACAAAAAGTATCACATTCCACAAAATAGAGCTATAACACATCTTGTAACACTTCATGAAGCTTAGGCCTTTTTGGCCGGCGAGCATGCTCCTGCTTGCGATCCTTGTCCTATAAAAAATTGGTTGTAACGTGGGTCAGCAAAGGTTGACCTCAACTGTGTAACCAACACATCTCCTCTCAGCCATGCCTAGAGGAACCTGGGGCATTCCATCACCCTGTAGGTCAGCACTTTGTATACAAAGTACAATAACATGTAAAGCTATAAAATAGGTTTTGATGTCTCATACAACAAACATATTTCTATGTTGAGCATATAATAAAAGGGGCCTACAATGCTGCATGAATGCAATCCTGGGTTTCACCCAAGGCACCCTAAAGCACATACTTCTAACATATCATCACAACAGGTACTCTGATTTCCCCATCAGCATTCAAGTCACAATCACAAGGGTACTTCCAATTTCCCCCGAATGACATACAAGCCGCCACACGGAACACTTACCTTGACCCCACCCGTTCGCGATGACTCTGGCCAGACTCTAATATCGGGACCAAGTCCACCAAAGAAGACCCAGTGGGACCTAGCTGGGATCGTCTGTGCTTGCCTGCAAGCTCTGACTTCTCACGTCAGATTCCGCCACACAAACAAATCGATAACAAGAACCCTTGCTATACCCTACCAGTTCACGACGACCCAGGCTCGGCTCTAATATCGGGATCAAGTACACTGAAGGAGACACAACGTGACCCAGCTAGAATCGTCCGGGCTTTACCAAAGCTCGACGTTCTCGTCAGTTCTACAGAAGGAGACTTGTCTCACCGGGACACTGTCCACACATGACGTTGTAATGTCACGCGCTAGCCAGCTGACTGCAGAGACAAATCACGCCTTAGCACATCTTAAACCCAAGACTTCTTGCAATAATCCACCACGCGTACTGTAATGTTTCCGTACCCCAAGGAAACCATCTACCATCACAACGGAGCTAACCTTGTCCAGTTTTGATTACGAATACTCGCGCAGAATAAGGGGGAGATACAACCTCACAAATGGCGTCTTGCCGCTAACGGATTTTTACAAAATCCTTAATGCTCGCTATGCAACATCGCCGAGTCGGACTAACGATGATGACTATGGCTTCACCCACCATGCCTAATCCACTGACAGAGCAGATTAATAGTGCAATATCATGCCGGGGACGGACACAATCTACCCAGTGCCTCCTCTTGAACCATGGCAACCCGAATCCCTCTCACTTGAGAGATCAGGTGCCTAAATTCTTTAAATAACATCAAGAAAAAGAAAAGATGCCATGCACGCATTCTTTAACCAAGAGGAGAAGTGTCGTTACCCTTTGACTCCTCTTGCTAACCATGAAACACCTGTCTTGCATGGATGAAAATGAGAGCCTTCGCGTCCTCTTCACGCATCTGGCCTCGGAACGATGATCGGAGGTCTAAAGCACTGTCAATGGCAGAAGAAAGCTCTCTTCTTCCTCCTCCCACCTTTCTCTTCAAAACCCTAACTCTCAATTCCCAAATGAGAAAAATGAGGGGAAATAACCGTTCAGCCCTATATAGGCACTCCAGAGGAGAGTCTTGGGCTTACGATCAAATCCTAAAAGAAATTGGACTGCTAACAAGCCAAACGATGGATCTGCTTCTGTCCACTACCGCCGGGCAGTAACTACCTACCGCCGAGCGACAGTATCCCAAGCACTCGGCCATAAAATAATGTCGCACTAACACCGGCGATAAGACTAACGCTGCGTGGTAGTGTCTTTCTCAAGAACTCGACTTTTTCTAGAAAGTTCAGCATTCAATGAATTGGGCCCTTCACTCGACGTTCGACGAAATAGGGCTATCGGCGGGCGATAACTAATATCACTGTAACGCCCCCGATTTTTCTGTGTTTTGTTTGATCATTGATTAGCGTTATGATGACGCATTTCCAGCCTTTTGCCGTTATAGAGCGTGGTCTGAGCTCTTTAGGTTCCTTGTGTGGCCTGGTTGTAGCCTATTAGCAAGATTCCCCAGCTAGCCGGAGTCTGTTTTGGTGACTCGATTGGGGCTCTTAGGGAATGCTTGTGTTTTGGCTTCGGGAGGTGTTAGCCCGAGTATGCGATCGTCGGATGTTGTTTTCAACCTCACCATTGTTTTTGTGGCTTGGGTGTTTAGCTACGGTGCGGGTTTTGGTCGAAAGTCCGAGATCATTTGCTTTCGCGTCGTTTCGACGTTTGTTATGCTAGCTGTAATGTTTGTTGTGCTGTGCATGGCCTGGTGTGGCCGAGCTTGTTAGGCTGGTGCCTTGTTTCTTTTTTTAGCTTAGGAGTTAGCTGTTTTTTTGTGTATGTTTGGGTGACATGGCCTGGGTCACGGGCGTGACCCCGGCCGTGTCGAGCTCGGGTAGAGCTCTCGGTTGTGTGGTCGAAGAAATTCGGTCGACGGGTGTTTTTGGTAGGAACACGACCTGTGACATGGGCGTGTCACAGGGCGTGTCCCCTTCGGCTCGTCGAGCTGCGCTCGACGATTCGTCGATCTGCGTTCGATGATTCGTCGATCTGCGCTCGACGATTCGTCGATCTGCGCTCGATGATTCGTCAATCTGCGCTCGATGATTCGTCGAGCGGTGTTTGGGTGAGTTCATGCCCCCCTAACACGGGCGTGCCGGATCTGGCACATGCATGGCTTAAGGCGTGACTCCTAGTCGGCGATCTGCGCTCGACGATTGTCGAGTGCGAGTTAGGTTGGTACACGGCCTGTGACATGGGCATGTCACAGGGCGTGACCCCTGTTTCATCGATTTGAGCTCGACGATCATCGAGTGGGTAGGTGAGTGAGTACACGCCCCATGCCACGGGCGTATCGGACCGGACACGGGCTTGTCACGGGCATGTCTGGGGCATACTCCGTACTTTTTTCCTGAGTATTTCTTTTTATGCCGTGAGTTGTTTTTCCTCCTCATTTATTCGTTCCCGATTCTGGAGAAGCTTCCAACGGAAGGTTTTGGGAGGAGGCAGTGTTGGATTTTTGGCCGGCGATTGCGGGAGGGAGCTCGATATTTCTCGTGCGATAGCGGATTTAGCTTGCTCTCATCTAGATCTTCCCTTCCATGTAAGTTATTCTTGATCTAGGGCTGTTTCTATGAGTTAAGAATTTCTGATTTCTTTTCTTCTTCTCTAATCTTTGCTTTTGACCCGTAGGTGGCCGATCTTGCCGTCAAAGCCAGATTTGTTTTGTGTTGCAATCGCTGCATCTCGGTGGTAAGGCAAGTGGCCCCTTTCCCTTGCCAAGTTGACCCCTTTTTACCCAATTACTTTGCTGTATATTGTTCTTAAATTCAGCCATGTTTGATTTAGGTTGTCTAGGAATTTTGGCTAATCTCTTTCTTTTTATTATTCGCGGTTTGGTGTCCAGTGGGTAGCTAGAGGTAGGGTAAGGCTGCTTTTAGTTGTAGTTTTAGTTTAGTTGCGGTAGCCCCGAGTAGATAGGATAAAAGGGAGAGTTGGAATTAAATTTCCAACTCTCTGTTTCCACGCGTTGAGAGAGTTTAAGCTGCGGTTTTAACTAAAATTTACGTTTACCCTAAGTAGAAAGCGTTGACAGCGTTGAGTGAGCCGAGTTCACTCAACGCCGTCATCCAGCGTAGGTTTTGTGGCAAAGCATTTTGGTGTCAAGCGAGTGGAGCTTACTCGACACCGCGTCGAGTGGGCTCGACGTTTCTGCCTTGGGTTCATGTGTTTCCTTAGGATCGTTAGTGTGACTTTTCCCTATTCCCTAAGGGGGAGGGTATTGGGTGTTCGGCTAGTTTTTGCATGCCGACTCTTGGGTTGTGGCAGGTGGTGGAGTTTTGGTGCCTCTGGAGGGGTGGTTTTATGTGGAGAGCTGTGGCCACCGCCTTTTGCACCGGTTTGAGTTAGCGTGTGTGGGACCCTAGAGTTGTCACTGTTTGACCCCTTATCCCTTTTTGGATCTGGTTTTGGTTATGTATTCAGATCCATGTTTTGACCCCTGCCATTAACCCACATGTTAGGACTGTTAGTTCCTTTTCTATTTATGGCTATTTCTCTTGGCATATATGTATGTGTCTTGTTGCTGTTGCAGGCTCTTTTGTAGGGCATGTTGCTTTTATTACTCGCACTTGGTGTGCTTTGCTGTTCTTTAGAAAATGCTCTTTTCTTACTGTCATGTCCTTTCTTTTGCTGATAGCATTTTGTTGCCGATTTAGTAAACCCTTCTTATTTGCTCATAAATATAATGCTCTATTTACCTTTTTGATTATTTTCTTAGTGAGGTGTTCTTTTCTTGAATGCCTCAGGTCCAGGTTGTAGCCAGTTCAGCATCTAGTTTTTTGGAGGTGCTTGCTTGTGGCCTCTTGGGTAGCTGAGATAGCTGATCCACGATTTTTGTGAGGTTATTCTTTACCTTTCTGTATAGACATGCATACTCACCAGTGTGTTCGTGTCAGGTTGTTGACGCCCACTGGTGGCTTCTTGCGATGCTGGGTATGAACTAAAACTACTATTTTGTTTTGTCTATTTGTGGTTGTTTACTTGATTCTGGGAATGTTTTATATACTATACTAACCTTAGAGTCGTGCATATCATGAGTCGTCCCTCGGGGACACTTATGCTCATTTAGGATGTCAACTCAATTTAACCAAAGTATTTTCTGCTGCGTATAAATATACTTTTAATTGTGAACTAGCTGATCCACCGTGCCGAGGGATACGACCATTAAATATAACTGGTTTTCTTTCATATTAATCTATGATTTTCCTTAAAATCTAAAGTCCGGAGTTTTGCCTAAATGTGTGCAGTTATCCCCAACACAACGTGGCATCACGACACGTATTTTCTCTTACTCTGATACGGTGAATCGTAGAGAAAATACGGGTTGTGACAGTTGGTATCAGAGGGTGTTTGCTTGCCAAATGGTCGGGCAACCTTTCCCTTGATGCATTAGTAGTTAGTGTTGGGTACATTGGTTTAAATGTACATGATTTGAAGAAGCCTCACCCTACTCAATGATATACATCAAAATGTATTTGATGTGTTTTGAGTTTAGTTGTGCAGGTCAAGTATTTACGGGGAAAGCAGAAAAGATTCTAAGTCCATGTGTCGACACCCAGAAGGAAAGTGTCGACACTTAAGAAGACTTGTGTCGACACTTGGAGTAATTCTATCGACACCAGGGATGCAGAGTCGACACCAGACAGAAAGTGTCGACACATACAGTTTGTGTCGACACTCAATGAAGAAAAGTCCAGTGAAGCAGTGTCGACACTTAAAAGCAGTGTCGACACCCAGAGGAACTGTGTCTACATCAGAAAGTGTCGACACTTGGAGGCTGTGTCGACACTCAGCAAATTTCAGCAGAGTCTAAGTACAAGTGTCGACATAATAAAGAATGTGTCGAAACACAATAGAAGACTCAACACTTGAAAAAAGTGTCGACACAAGAAAGAATGTGTCGACACTCAGTAGAAGACTTAATATATGAAGAAGGTGTCGACACTAGGATGCTGTGTTGACACTCAACAAAGTTCAACAAAATTCTAAGTACAAGTGTCGACACAAAAGAGATGTGTCGACACTCAGCCAAAGTCTCAACAGAAGAAGAATGTGTCGACACAAGGAGAAGTGTCGACACTCAGAAAGTATCAACACAGAAGACAAGTGTCGACACCAAGAAGAAGTGTCGACACAAAGGAGTTGTGTCGACACTTACAAGAATTCAACAAATTACTGAAGAACAAGGACTTGTGTCGACAAACAATATCAGTGTCGACACATGATGAAGAAGCAGTGTCGAGAAGTAAATTCTACAACACAAGGAGTTGTGTCGACACCTTGAAGGCTAATGTCGACACTTAGTCTACTTGTGTTGATAATTGGTCTATAAGTGTCGACACTTAAAGACAGATTGTCTCGACACTTTCAGACAGATACAGATATTTCAAGAACTGACTGGATGACTTGACAGCTGCCATTCCAGCCGGTCTACTGTAACTGTCAGAGTTGTCAGAAAGCTGTTAGGAACCGGATCAGCCGGTCACCATGAAGAAGGCCTATATATAGGTTTATTCTGTCAACAGAAAGTGATTAGTCCATTGATCAACAATCAAAGAAGAAGATCTAGCTATTCATTGAAGAATCAAGTGAAGATCTAAGAAGTTGGAGAGAGAGAGCTCCATCCAAGAAGACAGCCGTTGGAACTAGGCTGTGAAGAAGGGTTCAGACCTAGTTCTGAATCTTAAGTTGTAGTGATTGAAGATCAGCTGCAGAGAATCAATCCTATTGTGTTTTACATTCAAGAAGCTTTGAAGAAAGCCAAGTGAGGTTGATCTCAGCAGAGTTCTTCCAAGAACTCATCAAGAACCTATCAACTCTTCTCTCTTTTCTCTGAGTTGTAGGTATATTCTTTGTATTCTAAATTTCTTGTAGGATCCTTAGGGATCTGAGTTGTAAGCCTGTAATTATAAAGGCTGAGTGGTAGGGCCTGTGTGCCTGAGTGTAGGAGATATACTTCTCTGAGTGTAGGCCTGTTGTGGCTGAGTGTAGGCTTTGTGAAGAAGCTGAGTGTAGGTCTTTGGAGAAGACTGAGTTGTAGGAACCTGGGCCTGAGCTTAGGAACCTGGGGTTCTGAGTGTAAGATCTGAGGATCTGAGATAGTGGAGGAGTTTGGCCGAATCTAGTACACTACTAGATAGGCGAAGGGGGAAAGTGGATATACCCAAACCTTGGGGAACCACTATAAATTTGTGTGTTCATTGTGTGCATGTTTGATTCTGTGATTGCTGATTGATTTCTGTGAAGTAGTAATTACAACTCTGTGATATAATCTGCAATCTGCCTAAAAAGTTTTAAAAAGATTAAGTCACCTATTCACCCCCCTCTAGGTGATTAGGTATAATTTCTTTCAAGTGGTATCAGATCCAGGTTACTCAAAAAGGACTTAACTGTCTGAGTAGATCCTGTTGGCAGATTCAGTATAAGTAAGTTCAGAATCAAGAAAATCAAGAAACATGGGTTCAACAGAGAATCATAAGGAACTTGGATCCATGAAGTTGCCCATTTGCAGAAAAGAGATTTTTGGCATCTGGAAGGAAAGGGTGAGACTGTTTATGGAAGCCTCAGACCCTAGAATATATATCACAGTTAAAGAAGGGCCATATGTGCCTATGAAGGTTTCAGTCTTAAATGCAAATCAGAGAACACCTAAGGACTTCTCTGAAATGACAAAAGATGAGATAATTCTAGCCACAATGGACAAGAGGGCTCAGAATATCATTGTGAGTGTCATAGATGATGCTACATTCCAGAACTTGATACACTGTAAGACATCAAAGGAGATTTGGGATACTCTTATAGTGTACATGGAGGATTCAGAAGAAGTGAGACAAGACAAGAAGTCTTTGCTAAACCAAGAATATGAAAGTTTCAGGCAAGGTAAGTCTGATAGCATAACAGAATGCTATAAGAAATTCTATAGGATTGTCAATGAGCTAATGTCCTATGGAAGAGAATTCAACAATTATGAGCTGATTGATAAGTTCTTGAGGTCTCTAACAAAGGACTGGGACACCAAGATCTGTGTCATTAGGGAAATGACTAAGTTAGCAGATATTCCTCCTCCAACATTGTTTGGAAAACTGCTATCCTATGAAATGCAGTTGATGGTAAGGAAAGAAGAGAAGAAGACTACCAGAATTGAGAATAAAGAAAGAATAGTGGCATTCAAGACAGAAGCCACCAGAAAATACAGAAGTAAGTCTCCATCTCCACCTCCAAAGGTTGCTGAGACTGAGTCAGATGATTTAGAAAGCAGAAAGTCTGAAAGCAGTGAGAGTGATGAGGACTTTGCAGCTTTCACAAGACACTTTCAGAAGTTTCTAAAGAAGAAACAGTGGAGGTCAAAGCCATCTACTTCACAGGGAAAAGATGACTATTATCAGAACAAGAAGTCATCAAAGAAAGAAAGGAGAAAGCCCAAGACAAGCGAAGCAACCTTATCAAAAATTATATGCTATTGCTGTAACAGACAAGGACATGTTATTGCTGACTGTCCAGAGAAAAGGAAAGAGTCTAATGATAAGAAAAAGACTTAATTCAAGGGAAAGAAGGAAAGGTCTTTTGTTGCCAAGAAAGACAAAAGCCTGTCAGACATATCATCTTCAGAAACTGATTCAGAAGCAGAAGCTTACATTGGACTGTTTGCTGAACAAGAAGAAGAGGAGTTCATCCAGATAATGAACTCTATATATGAGCAAGAGGACAATTAGTGTCAAGGACTGACGGCCTTAACAGAAGGTGACAAAAACCAGGATCAGCCTAGACCTAGTAAGGTACAAAATTGTTCTTTAAGTTCAATTTCTAGTACTAGTTCAAATTCAGTTACATCAGCATCAACTGATGCCAGTGGATCTGAATCTGAAGGGATATTCATCAGTTGATTGATTAATATAGAGTTCCGTTGCAAGCTTTTAAGAAAAGCAAATCCTTGGCCAAGAGTCAGGCAAAGGAGATTGCTAGTCTCAAAGAGGCTGCAACTGATTTTGAGAAGCTGATTGATCAAAAGTTAAATGAAATAGTCAGACTGAAGAACATAATTGTTATTCAGATGGGGACTATAGCATTTAAGAATGATCAAATTAGAAATCTGGAGATTAGTCTTCAGAAGGAGAGAGATATAATTGCTAGGTTTTCTAAACCAAAGTCTGTTCTACCGTTGATTGATGAGTTTATACCTCACAAGGGTAAAGCTGGACTGAGGTTTACTAAACCTGCTAGGACTGTTCAGTCCAAGTCTAAGGGCAAAACCCCAGCTCTCAACAAGCCAGCTGTAGATAAAATAGCTAGGAATGTACCTAAGCAAAGGTACAATAGGTTTGAGTGCTGGTGTTGTGGCAAGGTAGGCCACTTTGCCATATACTGTTGGCATAATGCTAATGCCAAAGTGAGTATCAAACTGCCTGTTGGAAGATCTGCAGGTAGCTTTGTTAAGAGGCAAACTAACCAGCACCAAGGACCCAAGAATTCTTTGGGTTCTAAGGTCAACTAATATGTTTTGCAGGTGAGTCCAAGTGGCCATGCCCAAATATGGTACTTGGACAGTGGATGTTCCAGGAACATGACTGGAACTAGGGGATTGCTGAAGGACTTCACAACAATCAAGGATGGTCCTAAAGTCACCTTTGGTGATTCTGAAAAATGAATCATCAAGGGTTTTGGTAACATTTCTAGCACCCATATAACAATTACTCAAGTGGCTTATGTTAAAGGTTTGAAACATAACCTTATTAGTATAAGTCAATTGAGTGATTTAGGATATGACATCTCATTTGTCAAAGATGGTTGTCATATCAGGAGGTCAAATGATCAAGAGATCATTTTGACAGGTTATAGAAAGAGGAATGTCTATTGCCTAGACATTATGTGTGAGACCAATGGTTCTCCAGTGTGTCTTGTAGCTGATGAGAAAGTCTCTCATTGTGTCAAATGGCACAAGAGGCTATCCCATCTCAACTACAAGACAATTAGCCAACTCTTTAGCAAAGAGTATGAGGTGTTCAAGTAAGTATTAAAGATGGGATATGTTCAGCTCAAAAGGGCAAGCAGATTGCATATGGATCTCTTTGCATATGTCCTTTGGTCCTATGACAGTTCACAGCCTAGGTAGGAAGGTCTATACCTTTGTGGTTGTAGATGACTACTCAAGGTTTTCCTGGGTGTTCTTCCTTAGACAGAAATCTAAAACACCTAGTATCTTCTATAGCTTTGTCAAACAAATTCAGAATGAGTTAGACAGTACAGTGGTCAAAATAAGAAGTGACCATGGTACTGAATTTTAGTCTGATAGTATGACAAAACTATGTGAAGAATTTGGGATATTTCCAGGAATTTTCTTCACCAAGAACACCTCAGCAAAATGGCATTGCTGAGAGGAAAAATAGAACCTTGATTGAGGCTGGTAGAACCCTATTAAGTGATACATCTCTCCCAAAATATTTCTGGGCTGAGGCAGTTAATACTGCATGCCATGTAATTAATAGGGCAACTATCACCAAGAGCCACAATAAGACCCCCTATGAGATTGTGAAAGGCAGAAAACCAAACCTATCCTATTTCAGGATCTTTGGTTGTAAGTGCTTTATACTTAACAATGGAAAGTCTTACTTGACTAAGTTTGCTGCCAAATCCCAAGAGGGGATATTTGTTGGGTACAACAACAATAGTAAGGCTTATAGAGTCTACAACTTGACTACTCAAGTTGTAGAAGAATCAGTACATGTAGTATTTGATGAAGCTAGACTTATTAACAATGAGTTGTCTAGAAGTATTTGCAGCCCCACAGGTGTGACAAAGAAGATGAAAAGCTCACTATAGAAGAAGGATCTACTGCAAGTCAGCATGTAGATGATAGTGGCTGTTGTCCAGTGGGAGTACTACATACCTAATGCAGAAGAAGATCAAAGAGTGCAGCAAGTTGAAGAAGCTGAAGGAGTTCAACCTGAAGCCAGGATGCCTCCAGCTAATAGACATCTAAGAGATCATCCAGCAGATCAAATCATTGGTGATCTAAGACAAGGGGTACAAACAAGGAGCAGAAATCTGAGTGCAGTACTCTACTCCAGTTTTCTATCCCAAGTAGAGCCAAAGAAGTTTGAAGAAGCCATCCTAGACCCTCATTGGATTGAGGCAATGCAAGAAGAGCTAAATCAGTTCAAGAGATGCAAAGTCTGGGAGCTTGTTCCTAAACCAAAAGACCACAACATAATTGGAATCAAGTGGATCTTTATGAACAAGATGGATGAACATGGAGTCATTATTAAGAACAAAGCAAGACTGTTTGCCAAGGGATATAGGCAGGAAGAAGGTATTGACTTTGATCAAACCTTTGCTCCAGTAGCCAGACTGGAAGCCATAAGGATGTTCCTGGCCTATGCAACCTATCAAGGTTTTAAAGTATACCAAATGGATGTTAAGTCAGCCTTTTTGAATGGCAATCTGAAAGAGGAAGTCTATGTGGAACAGTCATCAGGTTTTATTGATTCAACTCAACCTAATTATGTCTATAGACTTAGGAAGGCTTTGTATGGGTTAAAACAAGCCCCTAGGGCTTGGTATGAAACCCTGTCTAGTTTCCTCATTGAGAATAAATTCACAAGGGGGAAAATAGACAAGACTCTATTCCTTAGGGAATCCAGAGGCAAGATCATACTAGTCCAAATATATGTAGATGACATAATATTTGGGTCTACTGAAAGTGGTCTTTGCAGGAAGTTTGCAAAACTTATGCAAGGACAATTTGAGATGAGCAGTATGGGGGAACTTAAGTTTTCTTGGGTCTCCAAGTTAGACAGACTGAGAATGGTTTTTCCATATGCCAGTCTAAGTTCGCCCTAGAATTAATAAGGAAGTATGGTATGGAATCTTCCAGCACCATGAAAACTCCTATGGGGTCAAGTATGTCTCTTAGCAAAGATGATGCAGGGAAACCTATAGATGAGACTTTGTATAGAGGGATAGTTGGATCCCTATTGTATTTGACTGCAAGTAGACTAGATATCATGTATGCTACATGTGTCTGTGCTAGGTACCAAGCATGCCCTAAAGAGTCTCATTTGACAGCAGTCAAAAGAATTCTGAGATATCTAAAGGGCACTCCTTATCTAGGCCTTTGGTACCCTAGGAGTGGAGACTTTGAACTAACAGGTTATTTAGATGCAGATTTTGCAGGCTGCAAAGAAGATAGAAAGAGTACAACTGGAATCTGTCAATTCCTAGGTGGAAGACTGATTTCATGGAGTAGCAAGAAGCAAACAAGTGTGGATATCTCCACAGCAGAATCAGAATATGTGGCTGCAGGAAGTTGCTGTGCTCAACTTCTATGGATACAACATCATCTTGAGGATTATGGTATTCAAGTAAGTAGAACACCACTATTTTGTGATTCTACTATTGCTATATCTATTGCAAACAATCCTGTTTCCCATAGTAGAACTAAGCACATAGAGATCAAATATCATTTTCTAAGGGAACATGTTGATAAAGAAGATATTTCACTAGAGTATGTAAATACAGATAATCAACTAGCTGACATGTATACTAAGCCACTAGAAGAAACCAAGTTCAATAGGTTTAAAATTGAATTAGGTACGATAAACTTAGAATAAGTTTACAAAAATGGCTAAGTAAAATAGTGTCGACACACAAAGTTGTCTGTGTCGAGACAGAGAATTGGTGTCGACACTTCAGTGAAAAGGTGTCGACACATCTAGGAAGTTGGTGTCGACACTTCAGAAAATTAGTGTCGACACATCCAGGGTCGGTGTCGACACAACGATGGTGGTGTCGACACTTAGAAGTTACACAGAATTATACAAGTAAAGTCTCGACTAAGTGTCGAGTTAAGCCGTGTCGACACATAAACAAGTGTCGACACATATATTCTGTCGACTATATTTGTGTCGACACATAGTTGTCGAGACATTATAAGTCTGTGTCGATACTTTTTAACAGTGTCGACACAATTTAAGTTAGTTGACGCGCCCTTTTATCTTCAATCCTAGAAAGGTATAAATAGGATTTCGCCATTGTCTGTCGACACGCTCACCAAAGTTTCGAGACCAAACTTGTGTGTCGACACCTCTCTTCTCTCAATTCAAATTCTTCAAACCCTAATGACGCCAAAGCTCGAAGAGAATGTGAACGAAGGATATGAACTGCTGCGGCATGCGTTTGATGACGCAGAATCGGAGATCAAGGATGTGGTAACCCTAGTTGCAAACTCAGGGTTAGATTTTCTTGTTTTAGAGCCAACCAAGATCTGGAAGAAAGAAGTATTAGAATTTCTGAATGGAGCAACCCTAGACGAATCTGGATTCATGATAAAGTCAAGGGTTCATGGAGAAATAGGTGAAGGTCTCATCTAAGAGTTTGAGAAAAGTACTTCAGTTACCAAGGACTAAGGAAGAAGAGAATGTTTCTGCTTCTAAAACTAGGGAAGCATTAACTTGGTGTGGTCTGGATTCCAATATGAAAATTGGATCAGTATTCAATAGAAAGGGGATGAACAACAAAGGAAAATTCCTCTCTGAAATTGTTGGAAAGGTGATCTTGAGTAAGCCTGATGGGCATGACAGAATTTCAGCCCATATGTTCAGTCTCATGATAAGGATTATCTTCACACTGCAAACTGATTGGTCTGTAGTAGTATTTGAGAAGATTAAAGAGAGTATGAAGAAGCCCAATCTGGGTAGTATACTAAGTCTGTACTTGGCTGGTAGTGTACCAGAAGTAATGAGTCAAGCTGCAGGATCAAAGATCAATCACATGAGGAAGATGGACATGAGAATCTTCTCAAGATGGGATAGGGTCTTGACTAAGGAGATGCCAACACCTGAGTAGGAAATACCCCTCAAGAAGAAGAAGAAGACAACCCCAGTGGTGCAAGAATCATCGAGCAGTTCAGAAGAACAAGTTATCTTCACTCCTGATGTAGAAGACACTGGAGTGGCTGGAAAGTCTCCAGCTATACAAGTTGATGCAGAAAGGCAGGGGGAGCTACCACAGGCTAGCCCTCTTCACCAGGATTCTATCCAGGGGGAGCCTCTAGTAGTGGAAGAACCAACTCCACTAGAGAGTGAACAAGCAACCCACACCATACTTGAGGTACTCACTGAAATCAATAACTTACTTTTCCCTATAGAGGATACTGTTTTGTCTGATTCATTAAATAATGTTAATCAGCAACCTCAGATTGATAGTCAACCCCCAGATGTTATCATGGAGGACACATCTGTTGCAGCTCAAGAAGTATCTGATCATTTTGTTGATGAGCCAAGAGTTTCTCCACCACAACCTCAACAAGAGTTTACAATGGAAGATCTCTTCCTTAATCTGGATCAAGCAGACTTAGAGAAGGAAAGTGCTGCTGCTGAGGGGGAGAATGCCCAAGTTGAGGGGGAACAAGTGGAGATTCTAGAAGAATCTGCAAGGCAAGAGCCTGGGAAGCCAAAAGATGTTGAGGAGCTACCTAGGGAGAGGGTAGAAATAGCAAGCACATCAGCTTCTGAAGATGAGGAGGCTGCAAGAGCAAAGAAAAGGAAATTCCAAGTATTTAAAAGAAGGAGCCAAAATTATAAGAAGGCTTTACAAACTATTGCACCACAGCCTACACCACAGCCAGCACCATCTATAAATTACAGTTCTTTGATGGTTGCTATGCAGATAAAACTTGATGAGCACAGGAAGGCCATCGAAACATATATGGATGAGGGGCATAAGTCTTTACAGTTTGATCTTGCCCAAGATATTAAGTCTATTAGATTTGAGATGAACCAGAATAAGAAGGAGATGACTGACTGCTTCCACAAGGGAGGGAATGCAGTAGTCTACTTAGCTACACATCAAGAAAAGATCAAAGCTCAAGTGGATGACATTGCACTGAAGCAAGGATATGTTCTGGAGAATCAAATAAGGATGAATGATAATTTGACAGCTTCCCATAATGCAATTGTCACTGAACTTAAGAATATAGCAACTGCCCAGAATGCAGCCCTGACCACTGCCAAAGAAGAATTTGACAAAGCATTGCAAAAGAGTTTAACTGATGTTACTTTTGCAATTCAAGACTCTCAGAAGTTGATAACTGAAAAGCTCCAAAGGTTGAAACCTTTCTTTAAAGATGGAGTAAACTATTTGGATGCCCAAATCAGATTTCAGAAGGATGATCTAAGAGATCACATGGAAAGAGAAGTCATAAAGGGGGAGAGGGTGTTAGTAAAAGCCAGCTCGGATCATGCAAAGTGGATTTCTAATTATATCAGAGCCACTCTTGGTTATCCTCCTTTATGTGATGATGATAATATAGCAGAGTTTGGGATTAATCCTGCCTATCTTGGAGGTGAGCAAGCTGAAGTAGCTCAGGTGATCTATCCTCCACCAGACTTTGATATGGTACAAGCTGATATACAGACAATGTATAGCCCACCTGAGGGAAATCAGAAGGTCATCATAGAAAAGGTGGTTCAGCCAGTATCTGAGGCCATACTAAAAGAACAAGAAGCTTTGCTGCTCAAGGAACAAGAGACTCAGTTGTCTAAGAAGAGGTTCAGAGAGCAAGCTGAGCAAAGGCCTGATTTTGAACAGTGGATCCCCACTTCAAGGAATATTATCTTAACTGCATGGAAGGCTGCCAAGGATAATGTTCAAGATAGAAATAAGTGGTATTCTGAACTTGAGTGGAGAAAGCATGAATCTAGGCAAGAAGCCATAGTGCAATATAGAAGAAAGGCAAAGATGGGAAAGCTACCTCCTAATGCCCAGGAGCCTAGCAAGTACTTTCCCAAGCCTTATCATTACTTTGAGAGGCAGAAGATTAAAGCTGAAGAGCTAAAGACGAAGGATCTTAAAGGCAAGAAGCCT
This sequence comes from Platanthera guangdongensis, assembly GCA_039583875.1. NCBI lineage: Eukaryota > Viridiplantae > Streptophyta > Magnoliopsida > Asparagales > Orchidaceae > Platanthera > Platanthera guangdongensis. The sequence continues at coordinate 127,083,711 of CM077167.1, forward strand.
GCTGCTGCTGAAGATGCTGAAGCCCCTGTGCAAGCAAAAATACAATCTGGAAAGGACATAGTGATCAAGGATGCTGAGCAGAAATAGAATAGAATTTATCTTTTGTTTACAGTTGTAATCTTTTGATTTTAAACACTCTGTAAACTTTTGTATAATGAATATGACAAAGTTGTTAGAACAATGTGTTGTGTTATAAATCTATTTCATAATTGTTCTTAGATGATATCTGTGTATACATGTTTTGTTTAATACATGTTTATGTACTTTCCCTGATTGTATAATCCTGTTTACATCATACTATAATTTTGTTATGTATGGTGTATATCATTGACTAAGGGTTATGACTTGTCTAAATAGGGGGAGATTGTTGGGTACATTAGTTTAAATGTACCTAATTTGAAGAAGCCTCACCCTACTCAATGATATACATTAAAATGTATTTGATGTGTTTTGAGTTTAGTTGTCAGGTCAAGTATTTACAGGGAAAGCAGAAAAGATTCTAAGTCCATGTGTCGACACCTAGAAGGAAAGTGTCGACACTTAAGAAGACTTGTGTCGACACCCAGAGAAGAAGTGTCGACACTTGGAGTAATTGTGTCGACACCAGGGATGCAGAGTCGACACCAGACAGAAAGTGTCGACACATACAGTTTGTGTCGACACTCAATGAAGAAAAGTCCAGTGAAGCAGTGTCGACACTTAAAAGCAGTGTCGACACCCAGAGGAACTGTGTCTACATTAGAAAGTGTCGACACTTGGAGGCTGTATCGACACTCAGCAAATTTCAGCAGAGTCTAAGTACAAGTGTCGACATAATGAAGAATGTGTCGACACACAGCAGAAGACTCAGCACTTGAAGAAAGTGTCGACACAAGAAAGAATGTGTCGGCACTCAGCATAAGACTTAATACATGAAGAAGGTGTCGACACTAGGATGCTGTGTCGACACTCAAAAAAGTTCAACAAAATTCTAAGTATAAGTGTCGACACAGAGGAGATGTGTCGACACTCAGCCAAAGTCTCAACAGAAGAAGAATGTGTCGACACAAGGAGAAGTGTCGACACTCAGAAAGTATAAACACAGAAGACAAGTGTCGACACCAAGAAGAAGTGTCGACACTGAACAAGTTCAACACATGAAGATGTGTCGACACTTACAAGAATTCAACAAATTACCGAAGAACAAGGACTTGTGTTGACACACAATATCAATGTCGACACATGATGAAGAAGCAGCATCGAGAAGTAAATTCTACAACACAAGAAGTTGTGTCGACACCTTGAAGGCTAGTGTCGACACTTAGTCTACTTGTGTCGACACTTGGTCTATAAGTGTCGACACTTAAAGACAGATTGTCTCGACACTTTCAGACAGATACAGATATTTCAAGTACTGACTGGATGACTTGACAACTGCCATTCCAGCCGGTCTACTACAACTGTCAGAGTTGTCAGAAAGCTGTTAGGAACCGGATCAGCCGGTCACCATGAAGAAGGACTATATAAAGGTTTATTCTGTCAATAGAAAGTGATTAGTCCATTGATCAACAATCAAAGAAGAAGATCTAGCTATTCATTGAAGAATCAAGTGAAGATCTAAGAAGTTGGAGAGAGAGAGAGAGAGCTCCATCCAAGAAGACAGCCGTTGGAATCAGGCTGTGAAGAAGGGTTCAGACCTAGTTCTGAATCTTAAGTTGCAGTGATTGAAGATCAGCTACAGAGAATCAATCCTATTGTGTTCTACATTCAAGAAACTTTGAAGAAAGCCAAGTGAGGTTGATCTCAGCAGAGTTCTTCCAAGAACTCATCAAGAACCTATCAACTCTTCTCTCTTTTCTCTGAGTTGTAGGTATATTCTTTTTATTCTAAATTTCTTGTAGGATCCTTAGGGATCTGATTTGTAAGCCTGTAATTATAAAGGCTGAGTGGTAGGGCCTGTGTGCCTGTGTGTAGGAGATCTACTTCTCTGAGTGTAGGCCTGTTGTGGCTGAGTGTAGGCTTTGTGAAGAAGCTGAGTGCAGGTCTTTGGAGAAGACTGAGTTGTAGGGCCTTGGGCCTGAGCTGTAGGAACCTATTTTGGTGTTTTGAGTGTAAGATCTGAGGATCTGAGATAGTGGAGGAGTTTGGCCGAATCTAGTACACTACTAGATAGGCGAAGGGGGAAAGTGGATGTACCCAAACCTTGGGGAACCACTATAAATCTGTGTGTTCACTGTATGCATGTTTGATTCTGTGATTGCTGATTGATTTCTGTGAAGTAGTAATTAAAACTCTTTGATATAATCTGCAATCTGCCTAAAACGTTTTAAAAAGATTAAGTCACATATTCACCCCCCCTCTAGGTGATTAGTTTCAATTTCTTTCAGTTAGCGTCATATCATACACACACCGATATGTCATCAACACGTCTTGGCTAAAGCACGAACACTACACTCATGAGCATGTAGAAGTATACAGAGCATATTATGTAGTATGAGATGCATAATATGTGTTTGTATATGGATCCACCATATGAGGCAACATGTGAGGGTTATGTAGTATGAGATGCATAACCTCACCACATCAATGCCGCTAGCACGTTTTCTTTTTTCGTTGCATGGAAATGTTATGTAGTATGGGATGCATAATATTTTTATGTGTACGCTGCCCATGGCATGCATTAAGGCCTTTTTTTAGAATGTATAGCACATCATGCATAGCATAACATTTCATAAGCACAACATGCCAAGCTAAAGATTTGCATGATGACATATGTACACGCATGGTTTTGAGTCAAAAAGAATACAAATACATGCATTCATGGTTTAGGCACATGAGTTAGTATGATGGTGGTGAACCATCTTAGATTAAGCATAACATCATCATGGTAAAAATAAATCCTAGAGCAAGTTTAGCAGTTGAAGTTCATATTTAAGTGTGTTTGTCTGTACCGGGTAGTTTTGTTCTAGCTGTTAGGCTAGGTTTTGTCTAAAGCTTGTGCGAATATAGGATGACGAGATATCCTGCGACGAGATCGACTCCCGAATCAGAGGGTGAGACGTCGGGAGCATAGATCAAGGCGTTGATAGAAAGCCTGCGGCAGAGTAATGAGGCCTTATCGAGGCAGGTAGTGGATATGCAGGCTCAGATTCAGTCTCTTGTAGCAGTGGTGGCGGGACAGACTCCGAGATTTCAGGACCCCGCTGAGTGGGTAGCTATTCCTGCCCCTCCTTCTCCTCCTGTACCTTCGGTTGTGGTGCCCCCGGAGATGGCGTTCATATCCCAGTTTCAGCGGCTTAGGCCCCCAACTTATGAAGGGCAAGCGAATTTCATGATTTTGGATGACTGGCTGATTTCCATTGAAGAGATGTTCTCTTACTCTGGGATTGCGGACGATAAGAGAGTGATGCTCACTGCCTACCAGCTCAAGGGCTTAGCAAAGAGTTGGTGGTTGAGGGAGAAAGAGAGCTTGGAGGCAGGATGCACTTGGGAATCATTTAAGGTGATGTTGTTAAGTAAGTTTCTGCCTTCAGTCGATCAGGACCGGCTAATAAATGACTTCCTTCATTTGAAGCAGAGGAAACTTACTGTTAGTGAGTATGAGATTGAGTTTAACAAGTTGAGTCGGTTTGCTCCTGGTCTGGTGAGTGTTGAAGCAGATCGAGTTAAACGGCTTCTGGGTGGATTAAGAAGCGACATTCAGCAGTTAGCGAATGCCTACGGAGCAGTCAGTTATGCCAGCGTGGTTGAAGCTGCCTTGAAGTTCGAGGCCATTGAGAATGCCAAGAAAAGAGGCCAGCAGATGAGGACGGATAAGCGGAAGTCCGGTGGAGGGAAGAGCCCTCAGGAGCCTGATGCTGTCTCGAGAAAGAAGAACAAAGGGGTTTGTAGCTTCTATGGCCGGCCAGCCCACCCCTTTGAGAGGTGTTTCAAAAGGTTGGGAGTGCAAAAGAAGGAGCAGGTTCATGCGATTTAGGGTGCTCCCAGAGGAGACTTAGTGTGTGCTTTGTGTGGAAGGAAGGGGCATGATGTTGCCCATTGCTGGTTAAAATATAATGTCTGTTTTCAGTGTGGGCATAAGGGTCATCTCAAGACAAGGTGCCCACAGATCCAGCCTGTTTTGCAGCCAGTTCCCCTACAGGCTTTGCCACCGCCTCAGAAAATGGATAAAGGAAAGGGGAAGATGAATGTGCTTTCGACAGACGAAGCGCAGACTTCGACCCAGGTTATCTCAGGTTCGACTCCTCCCCGCCCATTTTGTCATGTTCCCTTTTTGGTTGTAGTTTTCGTTTTAGCGTTTGTTGCCTTAGATGCGTGCGCAATTTGTAGGACGATTTAAGGTAAAGAAATGCTGAGCGCGCGTTCTCTTCGACTCCGGCGCTACCCACTCGTTTGTGGCTAGAGCCTTCGTGGAGCGGTTCAGTTTGGGCCTAGATCGTGTTGGTGGTGCCTCTTGCGTTAAGTTCCCCTCCAGTGACTCTGTGGTTACAGACCTGGGTGTCCATGATTGTCTGATTTTGTTGGGGGATATTCTAGCAAAGGCAGATCTGAAGGTGATTGACCTGGAGGACTTCGGTGTTATCTTGGGCATTGACTGGTTGCCTAGGTATGATGCAGTTATCCAGTGCAAGGGTAAGCGCTTGGACTTCGTCAAATACAACGGTCAGCCAGGGAGAATTTATGGGTATTCTCTCCAGGAGTATCCAGTCATTTCTGCGGTACGTGCTCGGAAGTTGCTTGATTCTGGCTGCTTTTACTGTGTGGTTTCTCTGGTAGGGATAGTTGTTAGTGTGCAGCGTTTGGAGGAGATTCCTGTGGTGTGTGACTTCTCTGATGTGTTTCCTGACGATCTTCCTGATCTTCCACCCGATCGAGATGTCTAGTTTGTTATATATTTGGAGCCAGGCACGCGCCCTATTGCGAAGGCGCCGTATCGGATGGCCCCGCGAGAGCTGGAAGAGTTGCAAATCCATATGGATGAGATGTTGGCAAAAGGTTTCATAAGGCCGAGTTCTTCGTCTTGGGGTGCGCCAGTGCTGTTCATTAAAAAGAAAGATGGGTCGATGAGGCTATGCATTGACTATAGAGAGCTTAACAAGGTTACTATTAAGAACAGGTACCCTCTGCCTCGGATTGATGATTTATTTGACTAACTGCGTGGTAGTGCTGTGTTTTCCAAGATTGATCTTCGTTCGGGCTATCACCAGTTGAGGATTCGTAAGTCAGATGTTCCGCGGACGGCGTTCCGCTCTCGTCAAGGGCATTTTGAGTTTTTGGTTATGTCATTTGGTTTGACTAATGCGCCCTCAGATTTTATGGATTTGATGAACAGAGTTTTCAAGGATTTTCTAGATAAGTTTGTGATTGTCTTTATAGACGATGTTTTGGTGTACTCTAAAGATGCGGAGGAGCATGATCGACATTTGCGACTGGTCTTGGTGACTCTGAGAGACCATAAGCTATACGCCAAGCTGAGCAAATGCGAATTTTGGTTGCCTCAAGTTTCTTTTCTGGGCCACGTGGTTAATAAGGAGGGAATATCGGTGGACCCAGAAAAGATCGCTACTGTCATGGAATGGGCGAGGCCTGTTACTCCCAGAGAGATCAGAAGCTTCTTGGGCTTGGCTGGCTATTATAGAAGATTTGTAAAGGGATTCTCTACCTTATCTGCGCCGTTGACCAAGTTGACATAGAAGAATGTAGCCTTCATATGGGATAGCAAGTGTGAGGAGGCTTTTGAGGAACTAAAAAGAAGGTTATGTTCAGCTCCAATTTTGTCTTTACCTACTGAAGGTAGTGAGTATGATATATATGTGGATGCGTCGCATGTCGGATTGGGCTGCGTATTGATGCAGGGCAGGAAGGTGATTGCATACGGGTCGAGGCAGCTAAAGACTCACGAGAGGAACTACCCTACGCATGACCTTGAGTTTGCAGCTGTGATCTATGCGCTGAAATTGTGGAGGCATTTGCTGTATGGCGCGCAGTGCAAGATTTTTACTGATCACAAGAGTTTAATGTATGTCTTCACCCAGAAGGAATTGAATCTGCGCCAGCGACGATGGTTGGAGTATGTTGTCGACTATGATGTTGAAATCCAGTACCATCCGGGCAAAACTAATGTGGTGGCAGACGCCCTGAGTCGGAAGTCAGGGAAGATTTTCAATCTCTCTGTCGAGCGTCTAGTGGAAGAGTTCCTTTTGATGGACATTTCTGTGGGAAGCTGCAATTCGTATATAGTTTGGCATTGGTAGAACCTTTGTGGATTGCGCTTATGAGACTGCATCAGAAGGATGATCCCGATCTTCTGCATTTGTATGTTCAAGCTAAAAAAGGTGAATTACCAGATTTCTCTATAGATGATGCGGGTACCTTGAAGTATCGTGGCAGTTTTTGCATCCCCGCTGTTGGAGATATCCGGGATATGGTGTGCAGAGAAGCCCATGGATCTAGTGTTGCATACCATCCAGGGTCTACCAAGATGTATCATGATTTAAAGCAAATTGTCTGGTGGTATGGGATGAAGGGATATATAGCCAAATTTGTTTCTGAGTGCCACACTTGCAAGCGTGTGAAATCCTACCATGGGAGGCCTGGTGGTAAGCTGACTCCCTTGGAGATTCCGACTTGGAAGTGGGAGAGTATCTCAATGGATTTCATTACAGGCTTACCGAGATCTCCTAAGGGGCATGATTTAGTTTGGGTGATCGTAGAAATATTGACGAAGTGTGCTCACTTCGTACCATTTAAGATCGAATACCGATGAGGAAGATAGCCGAGCTGTATTTGGATGAGGTTATCAGATTGCATGGTGTACCCGTAAGTATCATATCGGATCGAGACTCCATGTTAACGTCTCATTTTTGGAAGAGCCTTCAGGAGGGGTTGGGTACAGATTTGAGGTATTCCACAGCTTATCATCCGCAGACCAATGGTCAGATGGAGCGAGTAAATCAGATTGTGGAAGATATGATCCGATGCTATATTCTGGACCATGGAGGAGCGTGGGATGAGCGCTTCGGCTTATGGAATTTGCATATAACAACAGTTATCAAGAAATCTTGCAAATGGCTCCTTTTGAAGCTTTGTATGGGAGGCGTTGCAGGACTCCCTTGTTTTGGGCTGAGGTTGGCGAGAGAACTTTGTTTTGTCCAGAAGCGCTCGAGGAGATGGAAACCGCTGTGAAGCTTATTCGGGAAAAGCTTCGGATAGCCCAGGAGAGATATGAGAAGAACGCCAAACGGCGTAGATCAGACTTGGAATTTGTTGTGCAGGACTCAGTGTTCTTAAAGGTTTCCCCGTTGATCGGAGTCAAGCGGTTTGGCAAGAATAGGAAGTTGGACCCGAGGTACGTGGGGCCGTTTATGAATATTGAGCGGATTGGGTTGCCAACTTATAGGATGGATTTGCCCGCAAATTTCCCTGGCGTTCATGATGTCTATCACGTCAGTCAGCTGCAAAAATGTGTGCTGAATGGCAGGCAAGTTTTGAATTCTGTGCCTCAGTTGGAGCCGAATCTTTCTTATGTTGAGGTGCCTGTCTGTATTTTGGATTCTCAAGTTCGTGCGTTGCGGAGGAAGACTATTCCTATGGTTAAGGTTTTGTGGAGAAATCAGGATGTAGAAAGCGCGACTTGGGAATTGGAGTCGGCTATGAGGGAGGCTCACCCTCATCTGTTTCCCTGATCTTGTGCTTGGTATGTTTTGTGCTTTTTTTATATAGCCCCTTCTTGGCTATTTCTCTCTCCTTCTTGATTGGGGTGTTGTGAGTATAGTTTCGAGGCGAAACTTTCTTTTAGGGGGAGTGGCTGTAACGCCCCCGATTTTTCTGTGTTTTGTTTGATCTTTGATTGGCGTTACGATGATGCATTTCCTGCCTTTTGCCGTTGTAGAGTGTGGTCTTAGCTCTTTAGGTTCCTTTTGTGGCCTAGTTGTAGCCTGTTAGCAAGATTCCATAGCTAGCCGGAGTCTGTTTTGGTGACTTGGTTGGGCCTCTTATGGAATGCTTGTGTTTTGGCTTCGGGAGGTGTTAGCCCGAGTGTGCGATCGTCGGATGTTGTTTTCGACCTCATCGTTGTTTTCGTGGCTTGGGTGTTTAGATACGGTGTGGGTTTTGGTCGAAAGTCCGAGATCATTTGCTTTTGCGTCATTTCGACGTTGGTTATGTTAGCAGTAATGTTTGTTGTGTTGTGCATGGCCTGGTGTGGCCGAGCTTGTTAGGCTGGTGCCTTGTTTCTTTTTTCTAGCTAAGGAGTTAGCTGTTTTTTGTGTATGTTTGGGGTGATACGGCCTGGGTCATGAGCGTGACCCAGGGCGTATCGAGCTCGGGTAGAGCTCTCGGTTGTGTGGTCGACGAAATTCGGTCGACGGGTGTTTTTGGTAGGAACACGGCCTGTGACACAGGCGTGTCACCGGGCGTGTCCCCTTCGGTTTGTCGAGCTGCGCTCGACGATTTGTCGAGCGGCGTTTGGCTAAGTTCACTCCCCACTAACACGGGCGTGCCGGATCTGTATGGGCATGGCTTAAGGCATGACTCCTGGTCGGCGATCTGCGCTCGACGATTGTCGAGTGCTAGTTAGGTTGGTACATGACCTGTAACGTGGGGATGTCACAGGGCGTGACCCCTGTTTCGTCGAGCTGAGCTCGACGATCGTCGAGTGGGTAGGTGAGTGAGTACACGCCCCGTGCCATGGGCGTGTCGGACCGGACACAGTCGTGTCACGGGCTTGTCTGGGGCGTGCTCCATACTTTTTTCCTGAGTGTTTCTTTTTATGCCGTGAGTTATTTTTCCTCCACATTTCTTCGTTCCCGATTCTGAAGAAGCTTCCAGCGGAAGGTTTTGGGAGGAGGCGGTGTTGGAATTTTGGCGGGCGATTGCGGGAGGGAGCTCGATGTTTCTCATGTGATAGCGGATTTGGCTTGCTCTCGTCTAGATCTTCGCTTCCATGTAAGTTATTCTTGATCTAGGGATGATTCTAGGAGTTAAGAATTTCTGTTTTCTTTTCTTCTTCTCTAATCTTTGCTTTTGACCCGTAGGTGGCCGATCTTGTCGTCAAAGCCAAATTTTTTTTGTGTTGCAATCTCTGCATCTCGGTGGTAAGGCAAGTGGCTCCTTGCCCTTGCCAAGTTGACCCCTTTTTACCTAATTACTTTGTTGTATACTGTTCTTAAATTCAGCCATGTTCGATTTAGGTTGTCTAGGAATTTTGGCTAATCTCTTTCTTTTTATTATTCGCGGTTTGGTGTCCAGTGGGTAGCTAGAGGTAGGGTAAGGCTACTTTTAGTTGTAGTTTAAGTTTAGTTGCGGTAGCCCCGAGTAGGTAGGATAGAAGGGAGAGTTGGAATTAAATTTCCAACTCTCTGTTTCCATGCGTTGAGAGAGTTTAAGCTGCGGTTTTAACTAAAATTTACGTTTACCCTAAGTAGAAATCGTTGACAGCGTTGAGTGAGCCGAGTTAACTCAACGCCGTCATCCAGCGTAGGTTTTGCGGCTAAGAATTTTGGCGTCAAGTGAGTGGAGCTTACTCAACGCCGCGTCGAGTGGGCTCGACGTTTCTGCCTTGGGTTCATGTGTTTCCTTTGGATCATTAGTGTTACTTTTCCCTATTCCCTAGGGGGTATTGGGCGTTCGGCTAGTTTTTGCATGTCGACTCTTGGGCAGGTGGTGAAGTTTTTGTGCCTCTAGAGGGGTGGTTTTATGTGGAGAGCTGTGGTCACCACCTTTTGCCCCGGTTTAGATTGGCGTGTGTGGGACCCTAGAGCTGCCACTGTTTGACCCCTTAGCCCTTTTTGGATCTGGTTTTGGTTATGTATTCAGATCCATGTTTTGACCCCTGCCATTAACCCACAAGTTAGGACTGTTAGTTCCTTTCCTATTTATGGCTATTTCTCTTGGCATATATGTATATGTCTTGTTGCTGTTGCATGCTCTTTTGTAGGGCATGTTGCTTTTATTACTCACACTTGGTGTGCTTTGCTGTTCTTTAGACAATGCTCTTTTCTTACTGTCATGTCCTTTCTTTTGCTGATAGCATTTTGTTGTCGGGTTGTTAAACCCTTCTTATTTGCCCATAAATCTAATGCTCTATTTACCTTTTTGATTATTTTCTTGCTAAGGTGTTCTTTTCTTGAATGCCTCAGGTCCAGGTTGTAGCCAGTTCAGCGACTAGTTCTTTTGGAGGGGCTTGCTTGTGGCCTCTTGGGTAGCTGAGATAGCTGATCCATGATTTTTGTGAGGTAGTTCTTTACCTTTCTGTATAGATATGCATACTCACCAGTGGGTTCGTGTCAGGTTGTTGACGCCCACTGGTGGCTTCTTGCGATGTTGGGTATGAACTAAAACTGCTATTTTGTTTTTGCCTATTTGTTGTTGTTTACTTGCTTCTGGGAATGTTTTATGCTAGGTTGCATGTTAGATATTTTTAAACCCTAAAAGCGTTACTATATGTATCTCATGCATGTCATATTTATAAAACTTAGACACTACTTTTCCTTTAGTGTAAAAACTACATTTTTATATACTATACTAACCTTAGAGTCATGCATACCATGAGTCGTCCCTCGGGGACACTTATGCTCATTTCAGATGTCAACTCAATTTAACCAAAGTATTTTCCGCTACGTATAAATATACTTTTAATTGTGGACTAGCTGATCCACCGTGCCGAGGGATACGACCATTAAATATAACTGGTTTTCTTTCATATTAATCTATGATTTTCCTTAAAATCTAAAGTCTGGAGATTTTCCTGAACCTTTGCAGTTATACCCTGCACGACGTGGAATCACGACACGTATTTTCTCTTGCTCTGATACGATGTAATCGTAGAGAAAATGCGGGTTGTGACAATCACTGGGCGGTAATCCTCCAGCACTCGACAAACAGATCTCTCGTTCGACGCTTGGAGAAACAGGGATACCGTCGAGCGGTACCTAGCTAACTCCACACGCTAGCATTCAACGCTCCCAATTCCTGGCCACTCAATGCTCTCAACGCCTGGCCACTTAACGCTCTCAGCACCTGCCTACTCAATGCAAAGCTACCGCCGGGCAATAGCTTCCAAAGACTCCAGATCTGAAAACTGGGGCGTTACAAGTCCTCCCCCCTTACAAGAATTTTGTCCTCGAAATTAGTCTTTATACAAGAAGATAGCAAAACAATTGTGGCAACAAATTTAAACATTATTACAACAACTTTACACACTCATTTTTATTCAGGCAAATAGTAAGAAAAATGTTACAAAGCCTCAAAATACTGTTGCAACATACTTAACACTGTTCCATTCAACATTAAACAACTCGAGATACTCTTCGCGCATGGTTTGTTCTCGCTCTCAAGAGAACTCGTCCCGCCCGCAGTTGTCCCAACGCACCTTTACAAGCCTCACCTCTTTGTTCCGCAACTGCCGAACTTCTGAATCCGCTAAGCCCACTGGACGGACTTTCGTTCTCAGGTCCTTTTCTATCGGCATCATTGTAGTTCTGATCACCACACTAGCCACCACCAAAGCTTTCCTCAAGACGGAGACATAGAAAACATCATGTAATCCACTCAACTCTGTGGACAACGCCTACTGGTAAGCTTCTTCTCCAATGCATTCTATAAACTCGAACGGTCCCAAAAACCTCGGACTCAACTTCTTGAGTCAACGAATCCATGAAACACCTTTGAATGACTTGATCTTGAGATAGACCCAGTCGCATACCGCAAACTCCACATTCCTATATCAAGTATTAAAATACTTAGCTTGCTAATCCTGGGAAATCTTCATGCGCTCCTGAATGGTTTGCACCAACTCGCACGCATCAACCACCACTTTTTTCACAAAATTTTGGTGTCTCCCGCCTCTATCTAAGACATCGGCGTTCGACATCGCCTTCCATATAAAGCTTCGTATGGCGCCATCTTTATACTTTCTTGGTAACTATTGTTATAGACGAACTCTACCATGAAGAGGTGATTTTCCTACTTTTTCCTAAAGTCAAGAGTACACATTCTCTGCATATCCTTTATTGTATGGTTCGTTCTTTTAGTTTGTCCATCAGTTTGAGGATAGAACCCCGTACTGAACTTAAGCTTCGTGACTGTTGGGTATTGTATCCACAATTCCTGGATTTGAGGAAGCCACCTGTCAAGCTAAGATGAATTCACAATGTATCTGATGAAACCTCTTAAGTTGTGCTTGCAGTTCTTCCACGCTAAGTGCACACCAATGTCAGGGTGCAGTAGGTTAATATACACGGGTCTGCACGACGTAATCCCTCGTTGAGCAGATCAGTGTGTTGGCCTACGTGTACTCTCTCTATTGGAGTGCACTTACTTTCAAGTACAGGGCCATGTATATACAAGAGAAGACAAGGAGCAAGGATGTGTCAAGGAGCGGCTCTTGGGTGGAAAGACGAAAATTCGTCTAAGTGTAATTCGACGAGAATCACCAAGTGATTCTCGCCGATTCGTCGAGAATCATTAGTGATTCTCGCCGACTCTTTCCGGCTACCCCAAAATGGTGTCAAGTAAGATTCGGCGAGAATCACTAATGATTCTCGCCGATCCCATCGCTGAGCAGATCATAAATACCAAGTTACATTCGTTGAGAATCAACAAGTGATTCGTCGAGAATCACTAGTGATTCTCGACGAATCGGCGAGAATCACTAACTGATTCTCGCCGATTCGTCGAGAATCACCTGCGATTCTCGACGAATTTTACTTGGCGATTTCTCGAGATGCTGCTGGACCGTATTCTGCCGCTGGACTAGTTTGAACCGGATTTCGGGGTTATACGTGTGGGACCCACAACGGTCATATTGTATGGGTCTACAATGTATAAATACATGGGTATTTTTGAACAGTAGACTGAGCGAAGAAAACAAGAAACACGCGAGCACGAAAAAACCCTAAGTCGTCGCTTCCGCTCCGCCGTCGCCGCCGCCGCTCGCGATAAGTCGGTCACCGCTGTTGATCGCGTTTCTTCCCGATCTCCGGTGACAGAAGCCTAGCTAAGCTCAGCGTCTCAGTGTCTATCCGGAGATCTCTTGTCTCTCGATTTGTAGATCGGGAAAATCTTCCCCATCCGAATCGATCGAGACGATTGATCCTAGTGTGACCGTTGGTAGACCTAGCTTGCTTCGCTACGAAGTTTGGATCTCTAAAGAACAGCAGCCGACATCGTCGTCGCCGCAACTCCCGTGAACCTAGCCGCCGCCCTTCTTGCCGCCGCCGGTTCCGGGGAGATCCTCTCCAAGAGAGATCTAAGGTCATGGACTCCTTGTGGACGTCAAAGAACACGTCATCAACAAAGAGGGACATCTTAGTCTCCTAACGAAGTTTGTATCTCGTGTACATTCCAGTTTTACTTTTGTTGTAAAGGAACATTTGTTCCATATTGTAAGGGTTGGGTGCAACCCGGGTTGTGGGAGTGTTGACTCCTACGTGTGGAAGGGTTCCTTTCGTTAGTGCAGGGATTGGATTTCAATCCTGTTGGTGAAGAGACCGAGTCGTCCCTTGTTGGGAGATAGGTCGAAGGGGGAAAGTGGATGTACCCAAGTCGGGGAACCACTATAAATTTCCTGTGTATTCTGTGTGCTGTGCTTTTTATTTTTATTGTGCAGGTACATTCGTAAATTCCGCAAAAGCGTTGCACGTCACCTATTCCCCCCCCATAGGTGAACTTTGTTGACACTAGGTGGACTTTCAAGTGGTATCAGAGGCAGGTTACTCATCAAAAAGGCTAACACCTTGAGTAGATTCCTGCCACCAGTGTCAAAAGCATGGAGCTGGATTATGAGATATCGCCACTCAAACTCCCCGCATGCACAAAGGATTATTATCCCATCTGGAGGATGAGAGTGTCATTTCACTTGGATGCTATCGATCCTCGAGCATCCTTCATTCTGGAAGAGGGTCCGTTTATTCCCATGAAGACCTCCGACTCTGGGATCCAAGTGCCCTTGTGCATTGCTGAGATGTCAGAGACGGAACTATCACTATTTAACTTGGACGAGAGGATTCGTCAAATTATCTTGGATATCTGGTCTGGAGCTTCTCGCTCTAGATTAGAAAAATGTAGGACGGCTAAATCCATGTGGGTAATGATCTCAGAGTTGATGGGCGAGTCAGAGAAAGCTGGAATACACTGTCAACCAGAGGAGGAAGCCTATGTGGGGGTCCTCACCTCTGAAGATGAAGGCAAGCATCTCTCGGACAGCATCAGAGCTCCAGTGTCCGTGTCTGAGACTGAAGAGGGTAGTGAGGAAAGCAGCTCTGATGAGGATGACGCAATTGTCACTGGCTCGAATGACAATAACCCTGAAGAGCAGGTAACTTCCTCATCCTGCCCCATCTCTTTTGAGCTTTCTGAAGACAGGAACTGCTTTCCTCCAGAAGATTCTGATTCTCTGAAGAGAGCCCTTCAGTCAAGCAACCTACTTGCTGAGGAGCAAGCTCAAGAGATTGCTCGACTGAAAATCTTGTTGGTTCTCCAATTGGCGTCCAACAAGGTCAAGGACTCTAAGATCTCAGCTCTAGAGAGTAGTCTAGAAAATGAGAAACGAATAGTATCAAACTTTTCCAAAGTTGATGCTATAAAGAGAAAGCAAGAAAACGAGTGGATCTCCCGGATTATCAATGCGTGGAGAAATGGGGAAACGGTGTTCCGACCCCCCACTCCAAGCAGGAAGACAACTCATCATGCCTTCAGGTATGACCACAGGAATAGTCGTGGTCACTGCAAGGGTGATCTGTCCCCATGTGGAGACACCCATTGTGCAAGGGCCATAGTGGCAACCCATGAGAGAATACCTAAGGCTCACTCTGAGCCCTTTGTATTCACTGTCACTGCCTCAACTCGGTGTGAATCTGCATGTCCCTGCTCACAGAAGACTTCTCACCACCCGAGGACACAGAATAGGGAGGATAGAAGTCATAGTGTAAGTTTTCATGGGGCCTCTGGAAGGGGGATGCCTGTGAGAAAGGCACCACCTTCCCGGCCTCATGACTCTCACAACATGCATTCCTTCCACCCTTCCACATGTCACGATGGAAGAGAAACTTTTGTGAGGCGATCATGCTCTATCCCGGTTAGACCTAGGACCGTGACTACCTCAGTCACTAGATCAGGTCGGAAACGACGATACAACATTCACCCATGTTGGTGCTGTGGCAAAGTGGGGCACTTTGCCATCGACTGTTGGCACAACCCCTCTGTGCCAACGGCAAGGTCTTATCCACATTCACGGGACAGAGGTAGTCTTCCTGACAGGTTTTCTGAAGGAAGGCAGTCGAGTGCTTATGCTAACAGGAACCTACGACCCAATATGATCTGGGTTCCTAAGGTAAGGTAATCTCTTTTTGCAGGCCAGTCTAGGTTCCCGTAAATATGATGCGAGCTAGACAGTAGGTGTCCCACGACTGAATTGGAACATGCATCTGGAATAACAGAAGTGACATATATATTTATATAAGCGTACTCTCATCGAGCACCTGGTATGTTATAGTCAGAGAGACTCAATGTTAACTCTCATAATCATAGGTACTTTTGATCAGTTCAAGGACTTGTGTCATATTGCATCCTCATATATATATATATCTCTATCTATGTGTGTATTTATACTTATGCTTATACATGTATGTGTGCACATCTAAGGATAGGTTAAGACGATACTTGCAAACCTTTATACATCAATAAAGAGTCAACGAAGATATGTCATTGTGAATCTCGACAACTCACAATTGACATCTAGAAGTGTTTGGTAAAGCCTCGTTCAAACCCAAATAGTTTGGCTTTAAAATATATATGTATTTATCATTTTTATATTGACTTGACATCAGAAGAATTCGGAAATGTTGCAATGCTTCTTAACGTGAATTCCTAGTAAAGAAACCTTTCAATTTCGAATTAGACAAATCCCGCCGACCCATTATATACTTGGAATCTCGCCGACCCTTCACCTTCCTCAAGAATCCCGCCGAAGGAGCAAGCTACACGAGTCCCGCCGACTTTCGCAGAAACCACGCCAAATCGCAAGGTTTCTTCCGTCGGATCCCGCAAGGAAGCTCGTCGAATCTCTCAAAGTTCCCGCAAGGTTTCTCCTTTAGGAATCGCGCAAGGTTCTCGTCTGATCCCGCACCATCTTCACAAAATCCCGCAAGGTCCTCCATCGTCTTCCCGTAAGGTCCCGCAAGGTTCTCGCAAGGTTCTCGTCGAATCGCACCGGCTTCCGTCGAATCCCGCCGAACCTCGCAGAAAACTCTCCTATCCACCGAAGGTCTTCCCCAAGGACGCTCAAGGACGAGTTATCGCAGGAAGCTCACCAACTCACTTCCGTCTTCGTCCTTAGGTAACCTCTTCCTCACCCGTACTTGGCCGTCCTCACTAGTGACGTTTTCCTTTTAAATGTTCATTAAAGCTTAGAGTAGGGCTTCACTCTCTAGATCTGCAATGGCTCCAAAGACAACTGCTGGGTTGGTCACTGGTTGCGAGCTTGTTCGGACTGGGTTCTCTCACGCCTCAGACGAATTCCGCAACATCATTCTGATGATGGAAGAGGCTGGACTGACATTCGTCCTGGAGCACCCTTGCAAAATCTTGGACAAAGAGGTGCTGGAGTTCTTCGCCACCACAAGACTCCGAAATGGCGGCTCGCTAATCAAAAGGAAGGTGGCCGGGGCAAAGGTCAAGCTGTCTGCCAACAAGCTGACTCGCTTCCTGCAGCTTTCTAGCTCGGAGCATGAGGACTATCTGGAGGACGATGACAAAACCAGAACTCTCTTGTTCTGCGGTCTCCCACGAGGAACTCGGTCAATAAAGAGAAAGGATATGAATGAGGAAGGGAAGCTCTTGTCTGAGATTATTAGAAAGGTGCTCATCTGCAAGCTGGGCTCTCATGACCATATCTCAGCGGATATGTTCAAGATCCTGATAGCTGTTGTCTGCCGTAAAAGGTTCAACTGGGGGGAGTTGCTGTTCGAGAAGATCAAGGACACCTTGGGCTCTCCAAGTTTTGGCCGCATCATAAGTCTATATCTAAATCAGCTAAATGGAGACAAGTTTGACATGAGTAAAGGTGTTCCTCTCCACTACTTGAAGAAGATGGACTCAAGTGTGTTTGATCGATGGGAGAGGCGTATTGGACAGACTGCAGTGGAAGAGCAACAGGAAGTATCTCCAGCAGTCACCCCCAGTGAAATTCCTGATACCTTGACTGCAGGAATCGAGGGGGAGCCTCTACCCCCTCATACTGATATAGTATCTGAGATCTCCCAGGTGGCCAGGGATGCTGTGGCCGAAATACAAGAAGAAAGTGACACTGTACTGGCGACTGCTGACAAAGAATTGGAAGAGGCTGCTAATGAAGATGAGTTCATGGATGATGACGAAGAGGATGACGGGAATTAGGGACATGAAGCATTGGAGGCTCCGGATCTCACTGAACCTCCATCTGACAATCATGCACCTGAAAACATTGCTGCACCAGTGGAGGGGGAGTCAGACAAATCTACCGAGGCCGCCAGCATTCCTCCATTAGAGACTGTGCTTGTATCCAGCTCTACCGATGCGTCCGCTGAAGCGCAAGGCCAAGGAGTGCCTCCGGCTATTCCGTTACGAGATGAGCTAGCCACTCACACTGTCAATGTCATTCAGGGCATTGTGAATGAACTTAAAGCCTCCTTTGATGTCACAACCCGCATTTTCTCAACGATAAAATCGTATCAGAGCAAGAGAAAACACGTGCCGTGATGCCACGCCGTGCAGGGGATAACTGCACGCGCTCAGGCAAAACTCCAGACCTTAGATTTAAGGAAAATTGTTGATTAATTATGAAAGAAAAGCAGTTATGTTGATTGGTCGTATCCCTCGGCATGGTGGATCAGCTAGTCCACAATTAAAAGTATAAGCATACGCAGCAGAAAATAGTTTGGTTCAATTAAGTTGACACCCTAGTGAGCATAAGTGTCCCCGAGGGACAACTCATGGTATGCACAACTTTAATGTGAATTTAATAGATATAAAAAGGTAACCTTTTTACGCTAAGGAAATGTAGTGTCTTTGTTTTATAATTATGCTATGCATGATATACATATAGTAATGCTTTTAGGGTTTAAAAATATCTAACATGCAACCTAGCATAAATCCTTCCCAGTAGCAAGTAAACAACCACTAATAGGCAAAAACAGCAGTTTAAGTTCATACCCAGCATCGCAAGAAGCCACCAGTGGGCGCCAACAACCTGACACGAACCCACTGGTGAGTATGTATGTCTATACAGAAAAGTAAAGAACTACCTCACAAAATCGAGATCAGCTGTCTCAGCTACCCAAGAGGCCACAAACCAGCCCCTCCAAAAGAACTAGCCGCTGAACCGGCTACAACCCGGACCTGAGGCATTCAAGAAAAGAACACCTCAGCAAGGAAATAATCAAAAGTGCAAACAAAGCATTAGAGTTAAGAGCAAAAAGGAGGGTTTACCAACCCGACAACAAGCTGCTATAAGCAAAAGAAAGAGCATGACAGTAAGAAAAGAGCACTGTCTAAAGCACAGCAAAGCACACCAGGTGCGAGCAATAAAAGCAACATGCTCAACGAAAGAGTCTAACATTCCTAATACGTGGGTAAGTGGCAGTGGTCAAAAAAAAAACACGGATCTGAATACATAACCAGAATCAGATCCAAAAAGGGCTAAGGGGTCGCCAGTGGCAGCTTTAGGGTCCCACACCAACCCAAACCAGGGCAAACAGGTCGTGGCCACAACTCTCCACATCAAAATCCACCCCTCTTAGAGGCCACTAAACATGCACCACCTGCCACAACCCAAGAGTCGGCAAGCAAAAATTTGCCGAACACCCAATACCACCCCCTAAAGGAAGGGAAAAGTCACACTAACAATCCTAAGGTACACAAGAACTCAAGACAGAAATGTCGAGCCCACTCGACACAGCATTGAGTAAACTCCACTCACCTAACGCCTAAAAATACTTAGCCGCAAGTCCTATGCTGGGTGACGGCGTTGAGTGAGCTCGGCTCACTCGATGCTGTCAGCGCTTTCCACTTAGGGTAAACGTAAATCTTGCTAAAAACGTAGCCTAAGCCCTCTCATGCGCGAAAACAGAGAGTTGGAGATTTAATCCCAACCCACCGTTCCGTCCTAACTACTCGGAGCTACCGCAGCTAACCCTAACCTGTAACTAACAGCAACCTCACCCTAACTCTAGCTACCCGCTGGACACTAACCATCCGACAACAAGAGAACATTGATTAAAATTCCAGAAAAAAAGAAATAAAGAGTCAGCACTTGATTAGAAGCTTGAAGAAACAATTCAACCTGCTGCCCTAGGGAGGAAAAAAAAAGACAAGGAGAACAGAGCTTTACAGAAGAAATAAAAAGATCAAGGGTTAGAAATAAATTTGGCAAGGGCAAGGGGCCACTTGCCTCTACCTCTCCGGAAAAACAAACAACAGCCGCACCACGGCTTGGCTCCGGCGGCAAGATCGGCCACCTAGAAGACCAAAGCTGAAACTTGAGGGAAGAAAGAAATCAGATATTTAGAAATTCCTGGAATCGAACCCTAAATCAAGAAAAACTTACATGAAAGGGAAGATCTAGCCGAGAGCAAGCCGAATCCGCTATCACACGAGAAAAATGGGCTCTAACCTTCCCGAAATCGCCGGCCAAAACAACCACCGCCTCCTCTCAAAACCCTTCCGCTGGAAGCTCTCCAGACTCGGGAACGATGAAAAATGAGGAGGAAAAACAGTTCACGGCAACAAAAGACGATTTCAGGAAAAAAAGTACGGAACACGCCCAAGACACGCCCGTGACACGGCCCGACACGCCCGTGTCACGGGGCGTGTACTCACACACTCGACGAAAGTCGATCTCTACTTGACGAAAAACACGGGACACGCCCCCCCGACACGCCCGTGACACGGCCCGACACGCCCGTGTCACGGGGCGTGTACTCATGCACCTACCCACTCGACGGAAGTCGATCTCCGCTCGACGAAGCAAGGGACACGCCCTGTGCCACGCCCGTGTCACAGGCCGTGTACCAACTCGAACACCGCCCGACGATCGTGGAGCACCGATCGTCGAACAGAGAGACACGCCCCAATGTCACGACCGTGTTCGACACGACACGCCCGTGACAGGGCCGTGTTCTCACTAAACACCGCCAGACGGCCGTCGAGCGCAGCTCGACGAACCGAAGGGGGACACGCCCGTGACACGCCCCTGTCACGGCCGTGTTCCTACAAAAAACCCCGTGGACGAAAAATTCGTCGACCGGAGAAACGGGAGCTCTACCCGAGCACGACACGCCCTGGGTCACGGGCGTGACTCAGGCCGTGTCACCCAAACTTGCACAGAAAAGAAACCTGCTAACACCTAGCAAACAAGATACAAGGCACCAGCCTACAAGCTCAGCCACAACAGGCCACGCACAGCACAGCAAACATAACAAACATGCAGCTAACAAAACAACGCCGAAACGACGCGAAGGCAAACGATCTCGGATTTCGACCAAAACTCGCACCGTAGCTAAACAACCAAGCCACGAAAACAACGGCGAGGTCGAAAACAACATCCGACGATCGAACACTCGGGCCAACACCTCCCGAAGCCAAAACGCAAGCATTTCCCTAAGAGGCCCAACCGAGTCACCAAAACAGACTCCGGCTAGCTGGGGAAACTTGCCAACTAGCTACAACCAGGCTACACAAGGAACCTACAGAGCTAGGACCACGCTCTACAACGGCGAAGGGCCGGAAATGCGTCATCGTAACGCCAATCCAAAATCAAACAAAACACAGAAAAACCGGGGGCGTTACAGCCACTCCCCCTAAAAGAAAGTTTCGCCTCGAAACTTTACTCACAACACTCCTAAGAAGAAGGAGAGAGAAAGAGCCAGGAAAGGGCTATTTAATCATAAATAAAACAAAACATACCAGGCACAAGCTCAGGGAAACAGGTGAGGGTGAGCCTCCCTCATAGCCGACTCCAACTCCCAAGTCGCGCTTTCTACATCCTGATTCCTCCATAAAACGTTAACCATCGGAATAGACTTCTTCCGCAGCGCACGAACCTGAGAATCCAGAATGCGGACAGGCACCTCCACATAAGAAAGATTCGGCTCCAACTGAGGCACAAAATCCAAAACCTGCCTACCATTCGATACACATTTCCGCAGCTGACTGTCGTGAAAGACATTATGCACGCCAGGGAAGTTTGCGGGCAACGCCAGCCTATAAGCTGATATCCCAATCCGCTCAACAATCGGAAACGGCCCCACGAACCTCGGGTCCAACTTCCTGCTCTTGCCAAAACGCTTGACTCCGATCAACGGGGAGACCTTTAAGAACACTGAGTCCCCCACCAAAAATTCCAAATCCGATCTACGCCGATTGGCATTTTTCTCATATCTCTCCTGGGCTATCCGAAGCTTTTCCCGAATAAGCTTCACAGCAGTTTCCATTTCCTCGAGTGCTTCTGGACCCAACAAAGGTCTCTCGCCAACCTCAGCCCAAAACAAGGGAGTCCTGCAGCGCCTCCCATACAAAGCTTCGAAAGGAGCCATTTGCAAGCTTTCTTGATAACTGTTGTTATACGCAAATTCCATAAGCCGCAAACGCTCATCCCACGCTCCTCCGTGTTCCAGAATATAGCATCGGATCATATCTTCCACAATCTGATTTACTCGCTCCGTCTGACCATTGGTCTGGGGATGATAAGCTGTGGAATATCTCAAATCTGTACCCAACCCTTCTTGAAGGCTCTTCCAAAAACGAGACGTAAACCTGGAGTCTCGATCTGATATGATACTCACGGGTACACCATGCAATCTAATAACCTCATCCAAATACAGCTCGGCTATCTTCCTCATCGGATAATCGATCTTAAATGGTACGAAGTGAGCACTCTTCGTCAATCTGTCTACGATCACCCAAACTGAATCATGCCCTTTAGGAGATCTCGGTAAGCCTGTAATGAAATCCATCGAGATACTCTCCCACTTTCACATCGGAATCTCTAAGGGAGTTAGCTTGCCACCAGGCCTTCCATGGTCGGCCTTCATACGCCTGCAAGTGAAGCACTCAGAAACAAATCTGGCTATGTCCTTCTTCATCCCATACCACCAGGCAATCTGCTTTAAATCATGGTACATTTTGGTAGACCCTGGATGGTAGGCAACACTAGATCCGTGGGCTTCTCTGCACACCATATTCCGGATATTTCCAACTGCGGGAATGCAAAACCTGCCACGATACTTCAAGGTACCCGCATCATCTATAGAGAAATCTGGTAATTCACCTCTTTCAGCTCGAAGGTACAAATGCAAAAGATCGGGATCATCTTTCTGATGCAGTCGCGTAAGCGCAATCCACGAAGGTTCTGCCACTGCCAAGCTACTCTGCGAAACGCAGCTTCCCACAGAAATATCCATCAAAAGAAACTCTTCCACTAGACGCTCGGCGGAGAGATTGAAAATCTTTCCTGATTTCCGACTTAGGGCATCGGCCACCACATTCGCCTTACCCGGATGATACTGGATTTCAACATCATAGTCGGCCACGTACTCCAACCACCGCCGTTGGCGCAGATTCAACTCTTTCTGAGTGAAGACATACTTCAAACTCTTATGATCCGTGAAAATCTTGCACTGCGCGCCATACAGCAAATGCCTCCACAATTTCAACGCATAGATCACAGCTGCAAACTCCAGGTCATGCGTAGGATAATTCCTCTCATGAGTCTTTAGCTGCCTCGATCCGTACGCAATCACCTTTCTGCCCTGCATCAAAACGCAGCCCAGTCCTACGTGCGACGCATCCACAAATATATCATACTCACTATCTTCAGTAGGCAAAGACAAAACTGGAGCTGAACATAACCTTCTTTTTAATTCCTCAAAAGCCTCCTCACACTTGCTATCCCATATGAAGGCTGCATTCTTCTGCGTCAACCTGGTCAACGGCGCAGACAAAGTAGAGAATCCCTCTACGAATCTCCTATAATATCCAGCCAAGCCCAAGAAGCTTCTAATCTCTTTGGGAGTGATAGGCCTCGCCCATTCCATAACAGCAGCGATCTTTTCTGGGTCCACCGATATTCCCTCCTTATTCACCACGTGGCCGAGAAAAGAAACTTGAGGCAACCAAAATTCGCACTTGTTCAGCTTGGCGTATAACTTATGGTCTCTCAGAGTCGCCAAGACCAGTCGCAAATGCCGATCATGCTCCTCCTCATCTTTAGAATACACCAAAACATCGTCTATAAAGACAATCACAAACTTATCCAGGAAGTCCTTAAAAACTCTGTTCATCAGATCCATAAAAGCTGAGGGCGCATTAGTCAAACCAAATGACATAACCAAAAACTCAAAATGCCCATGACGAGAGCGGAACGCCGTCCGCGGAACATCTGACTCCCGAATCCTCAACTGGTGATAGCCCGATCGAAGATCTATCTTGGAAAACACGGCACTACGACGCAGTTGGTCAAACAGATCGTCAATCCGAGGCAAAGGGTACCTGTTCTTAATAGTAACCTTGTTCAGTTCTCTATAGTCGATGCATAGCCTCATCGACCCATCCTTCTTTTTAACGAACAGCACTGGAGCACCCCATGGTGAAGAACTCGGCCTAATGAACCCTTTTGCCAACATCTCATCCAGCTGAATTCGCAGCTCTTCCAGCTCTCGCGGGGCCATCCGGTACGGCGCCTTGGCAATAGGACGCGTGCCTGGCTCCAAATCTATAGCAAACTCGACATCTCGATCGGGTGGAAGACCGGGAAGATCATCAGGAAACACATCGTAGAAGTCACACACCATAGGGATCTCTTGCAAACACGACACTCTAACAACAGCCCCTATCAGAGAGACCACACAGGCAGAACAACCAGAATCAAGCAACTTCCGAGCACGCACCACAGAAATGACTGGAGACTCCTGGAGAGAATACCCATAAACGCTCCCTGGCTGACCGTTGTCCTTAACGAAGTCCAAGCGCTTACCCTTGCACTGGATCACAGCATCGTACCTTGACAACCAGTCCATGCCCAAGATAACATCGAAGTCCTCCAGGTCAATCACCTTCAGATCTGCCTTGGCTAGAAAATCCCCCAACAAAATCGGACAATCAAGGACACCCAGGTCCGTAACCACAGAGTCACCGGAGGGGAACCTAATGCAAAAGGCACCACCAACACGATCTAGGCCCAAACTGAACCGCTCCACGAAGGCTCTAGCCACAAACGAGTGGGTAGCGCCTGAATCGAAGAGAACGCGCGCCCAGCGGTTCTTTACCTTAAATCGTCCTACAAATAGCGCACGCATCTAAGGAAACAAACGCTAAAACGAAAACTACAACCATAAAGGGATCATAGCGAAACGACTGAGGAGAAGTCAAACCTGAGATAACCTGGGTCGAAGTCTGCGCTTCGTCTGCCGAAAGCACATTCAGCTTCCCCTTTCCTCTATCCAATTGCTGAGGCGGTGGCAAAGCCTGGAGGGGTACTGGCTGCAGAATAGGCTGGGACTGTGGGCACTTTGTCTTGAGATGACCCTTCTGCCCACACTGAAAACAGACTTTATCTCTCAACCAGCAACGGGCAGCCTCATGCCCCTTCCTTCCACACAAGGCACACACCAAGTCTCCTCTGGGAGCACCCTGAATTGCGTGCACCTGTTCCTTCTTCTGCGCTCCAAACCTTTTGAAACACTTCTCAAAGGGGTGGCCTGGTCGGCCACAGAAACTACAAACCTCTTTGCTCTTCTTTCTCGAGACCGCATCGGGTTCCTGAGGGCTCTTCCCTCCACCGGACTTTCGCTTATCCTTCCACAACTACTGACCTCTATTCTTGGCATTCTCAATGGCCTCAACCCTCAAGGCAGCTTCGACCACGCTGGCATAACTGACTGCACCGTAGGCATTCACTAACTGCTGAATGTCGCTTCTTAGTCCACCCAGAAATCGCTTAACTCGGTCTGCTTCAACACTCACCAGACCAGGAGCAAACCGACTCAACTTACTGAACTCAATCTCATACTCACTGACCGTGAGTTTCCTCTGCTTCAAATGGAGAAAGTCATTCATCAGCCGGTCCCTTTCGACTGAAGGCAAAAACTTACTCAACAACATCCCTTTAAATGACTCCCAAGAGCATCCTGCCACCAAGCTCTCTTTCTCCCTCAACCACCAATTCTTTGCTAAGCCCTTGAGCTGGTAGGCAGCGAGCATCACTCTCTGATCATCCGAAATCCCCGAATAAGAGAACATCTCCTCAATAGTAATCAGCCAGTCATCCAAAATCATGAAATCTGCTTGCCCATCATAAGTAGGGGGTCTCAGTCGCTGAAACTGGGATATAAATGCCATCTCCGGGGGCACCACAACCAAAGGAACGGGAGGAGCAGGAGGGGCAGGAACAGCTACCCCCTCAGCGGGGTCCGGAACTCTCGGGGCCTGTCCCGCCACCACTGCTACTAGGGACTGAATCTGAGCCTGCATAGCCACCACCTGCCTCGATAGGGTCTCATTACTCTGCCGCAGGTTTTCTACCAACGCCTCGCTCTGCGCTCCTGACGTCTCACCCTCGGATTGGGGGGTCGACCTTGTTGCAGGACGTCTTGCCATCCTATAATCGCACAAGCTTTAGACGAAACTTAGCCCAACAGCTAGAACAAAACTACCCGGTACGGACAAACACACTTAAATATGAACTTCAACTGCAAAACTTGCTATGGGAGTTGTTTTATCATGATGATGTTATGCTTAACCTAAGATGGTTCACCACAATCATACTAACTCATGTGCCTAAACCATGAATGCATGTATTTGTATTCTCTTTGACTCAAAACCATGTGTGTACATATGTCATCTTGCAAATCTTTAGCTTAACACGTTGTGCTTATGAAATGTTATGCTATGCATGATGTGCTATGCATTCTAAAAAAAGGCCTTAATGCATGCCATGGGCGGCGTACACATGAAAATGTTATGCATCCCATACTACATAACATTCCCATGCAACGAAAAAAGAAAACGTGCTAGCCGCATTCATGTGGTGAGGTTATGCATCCCATACTACATAACCCTCACATGTTGCCTCCTATGGTGGATCCATATAGAAACACATATTATGCATCCCATACTACATAATATGCCCCGTATACTTCTTTATGCTCATGAGTGTAGTGTTCGTGCTTTAGCCAAGACGTGCTGATGACATATCAGTGTGTGTATGGTATGACGCTAACCACTAATGCAAACAAGGGAAAGGTTGCCCGACCATTTGTCAAGCAACCTCCCTCTGATACCAACTGTCACAACCTGCATTTTTTCAACGATAAAATCGTATCAGAGCAAGAGAAAACACGTGCCGTGATGCCACGCCGTGCAGGGGATAACTGCACGCGCTCAGGCAAAACTCCAGACCTTAGATTTAAGGAAAATTGTTGATTAATTATGAAAGAAAAGCAGTTATGTTGATTGGCCGTATCCCTCGGCATGGTGGATCAGCTAGTCCACAATTAAAAGTATAAGCATACGCAGCAGAAAATAGTTTGGTTCAATTAAGTTGACACCCTAGTGAGCATAAGTGTCCCCGAGGGACAACTCATGGTATGCACAACTCTAATGTGAATTTAATAGATATAAAAAGGTAACCTTTTTACGCTAAGAAAATGTAGTGTCTTTGTTTTATAATTATGCTATGCATGATATACATATAATAATGCTTTTAGGGTTTAAAAATACCTAACATGCAACCTAGCATAAATCCTTCCCAGTAGCAAGTAAACAACCACTAATAGGCAAAAACAGCAGTTTAAGTTCATACCCAGCATCGCAAGAAGCCACCAGTGGGCGCCAACAACCTGACACGAACCCACTGGTGAGTATGTATGTCTATACAGAAAAGTAAAGAACTACCTCACAAAATCGAGATCAGCTGTCTCAGCTACCCAAGAGGCCACAAACCAGCCCCTCCAAAAGAACTAGCCGCTGAACCGGCTACAACCTGGACCTGAGGCATTCAAGAAAAGAACACCTCAGCAAGGAAATAATCAAAAGTGCAAACAAAGCATTAGAGTTAAGAGCAAAAAGGAGGGTTTACCAACCCGACAACAAGCTGCTATAAGCAAAAGAAAGAGCATGACAGTAAGAAAAGAGCACTGTCTAAAGCACAGCAAAGCACACCAGGTGCGAGCAATAAAAGCAACATGCTCAACGAAAGAGTCTAACATTCCTAATACGTGGGTAAGTGGCAGTGGTCAAAAAAAAACACGGATCTGAATACATAACCAGAATCAGATCCAAAAAGGGCTAAGGGGTCGCCAGTGGCATCTTTAGGGTCCCACACCAACCCAAACCAGGGCAAACAGGTCGTGGCCACAGCTCTCCACATCAAAATCCACCCCTCTTAGAGGCCACTAAACATGCACCACCTGCCACAACCCAAGAGTCGGCAAGCAAAAATTTGCCGAACACCCAATACCACCCCCTAAAGGAAGGGAAAAGTCACACTAACAATCCTAAGGTACACAAGAACTCAAGACAGAAATGTCGAGCCCACTCGACGCAGCGTTGAGTAAACTCCACTCACCTAACGCCTAAAAATACTTAGCCGCAAGTCCTATGCTGGGTGACGGCGTTGAGTGAGCTCGGCTCACTCGATGTTGTCAGCGCTTTCCACTTAGGGTAAACGTAAATCTTGCTAAAAACGTAGCCTAAGCCCTCTCATGTGCGAAAACAGAGAGTTGGAGATTTAATCCCAACCCACCGTTCCGTCCTAACTACTCGGAGCTACCGCAGCTAACCCTAACCTGTAACTAACAGCAACCTCACCCTAACTCTAGCTACCCGCTGGACACTAACCATCCGACAACAAGAGAACATTGATTAAAATTCCAGAAAAAAAGAAATAAAGAGTCAGCACTTGATTAGAAGCTTGAAGAAACAATTCAACCTGCTGCCCTACGGAGGAAAAAAAAAAGACAAAGAGAACAGAGCTTTACAGAAGAAATAAAAAGATCAAGGGTTAGAAATAAATTTGGCAAGGGCAAGGGGCCACTTGCCTCTACCTCTCCGGAAAAACAAACAACAGCCGCACCACGGCTTGGCTCCGGCGGCAAGATCGGCCACCTAGAAGACCAAAGCTGAAACTTGAGGGAAGAAAGAAATCAGATATTTAGAAATTCCTGGAATCGAACCCTAAATCAAGAAAAACTTACATGAAAGGGAAGATCTAGCCGAGAGCAAGCCGAATCCGCTATCACACGAGAAAAATGGGCTCTAACCTTCCCGAAATCGCCGGCCAAAACAACCACCGCCTCCTCTCAAAACCCTTCCGCTGGAAGCTCTCCAGACTCGGGAACGATGAAAAATGAGGAGGAAAAACAGTTCACGGCAACAAAAGACGATTTCAGGAAAAAAAGTACGGAACACGCCCAAGACACGCCCGTGACACGGCCCGACACGCCCGTGTCACGGGGCGTGTACTCACACACTCGACGAAAGTCGATCTCTACTTGACGAAAAACACGGGACACGCCCCCCCCCCCCCCCCGACACGCCCGTGACACGGCCCGACACGCCCGTGTCACGGGGCGTGTACTCATGCACCTACCCACTCGACGGAAGTCGATCTCCGCTCGACGAAGCAAGGGACACGCCCTGTGCCACGCCCGTGTCACAGGCCGTGTACCAACTCGAACACCGCCCGACGATCGTGGAGCGCCGATCGTCGAACAGAGAGACACGCCCCAATGTCACGGCCGTGTTCGACACGACACGCCCGTGACAGGGCCGTGTTCTCACTAAACACCGCCAGACGGCCGTCGAGCGCAGCTCGACGAACCGAAGGGGGACACGCCCGTGACACGCCCGTGTCATGGCCGTGTTCCTACAAAAAACCCCGTGGACGAAAAATTCGTCGACCGGAGAAACGGGAGCTCTACCCGAGCACGACACGCCCTGGGTCACGGGCGTGACTCAGGCCGTGTCACCCAAACTTGCACAGAAAAGAAACCTGCTAACACCTAGCAAACAAGATACAAGGCACCAGCCTACAAGCTCAGCCACAACAGGCCACGCACAGCACAACAAACATAACAAACATGCAGCTAACAAAACAACGCCGAAACGACGCGAAGGCAAACGATCTCGGATTTCGACCAAAACTCGCACCGTAGCTAAACAACCAAGCCACGAAAACAACGGCGAGGTCGAAAACAACATCCGACGATCGAACACTCGGGCCAACACCTCCCGAAGCCAAAACGCAAGCATTTCCCTAAGAGGCCCAACCGAGTCACCAAAACAGACTCCGGCTAGCTGGGGAAACTTGCCAACTGGCTACAACCAGGCTACACAAGGAACCTACAGAGCTAGGACCGCGCTCTACAACGGCGAAGGGCCGGAAATGCGTCATCGTAACGCCAATCCAAAATCAAACAAAACACAGAAAAACCGGGGGCGTTACATTTGATGAAGCTCAGAATAAACTGCTGAAAAGGATTAAGACATCTGAAAAGCTCATGCTCAAGAATATGGTGGAGATCAACCATAAACTTGACGTGATGGAGAAGAAATTTGAAGAAAAGTACACCGAGGCCGGCCAAGCTGTCACACTTCTAATGGCCGGATTGAAAACGAATACTGATACTCTTGCTGTAGTAAATCAAAATGCACATGTTGTAGCTAACAACATTCAAAAGTTTGATGGTAATATGGTCACTCTCAACGCCAATCAGCAGGCCTTGGTCACTGAATTCTCTCGGACCACCAAGCACATTGATGACTCCCTGCATTCCTATGCAAACTTCATTGCTGTTGAAGCCAAAAAGGGGGAGAAGGACCACATAGCTAAGATGGCTGAGCTCCGAGAAGTCATGATTAATAACTTCGAACAGTCAAACAAGTACGTCTATGACAGCAGCTGGTGGATGCTCCACCAGGCATTAGGCATCCCCTTGGCTGAAAATCCTGCAGATATTCATCCTCCTGAGACGTCTACGGCCGCTGAGGGAGTAGGTGCTGCTGAGGGAATAAGTGCAAGTGCTGCAGATGTTCCCATAAATGAAGCTGATGCTAGGGCTATCTCCAAAGCTAAACTGAGGAGCATGTTTGACCAAGAGGCCCTAGCAAAAGACAGGGGGAAGAGAAAAGCTCAGGAAGGGACCTCCAAGGAGACACTAGCCGAAAAGAGAATCAGAATGAATGAGGAGGAAGTACGAAATGAAAAGTGGAGTCCAGTCTCAAAGAACATCATCTTGGACACCTTCTGGCTACAAGAAAAGGGAGAACTCAATCGGAACGAAGTTTACAGCCAGTATGAGTGGGAATTGCATAAAATGTATGAAGCAAAATGAAACATCTTCTTCAGAAACAACACGGATGCAAATAAAGTTCCTCCTCCCAAATACTATCCGAAGCCGAAGGAGTACATGGAGAGACAAAGGAAGAAGTATTTGGCACAAAAATTCAAGGATGACTTAGCTAAGGAAAAATAGTCAACAATCTTTTAGCTTGTCAATTGTCTCTTAAGAACATTAATGCTTATTGTTAGTTTATGAACAATTCTGAGATTATATGTGTATATATATATATTGGTTTATATATGTGATTTTGTGAATGACTCAAGTCCTGATCTGATTGCTTATATTCTCTTATACCATATGCTTAGATTCTGAATGCTATTTTTAATTCTTATTGGTGTTATTCATCTTAGCTAGTAGGGTTTTGGCTTCGTCAAATAGGGGGAGATTGTTGGATATTATATCCACAATTCCTGGATTTGAGGAAGCCACCTGTCAAGCTAAGATGAATTCACAATGTATCTGATGAAACCTCTTAAGTTGTGCTTGCAGTTCTTCCACGCTAAGTGCACACCAATGTCAGGGTGCAGTAGGTCAATATACACGGGTCTGCACGACGTAATCCCTCGTTGAGCAGATCAGTGTGTTGGCCTACGTGTACTCTCTCTATTGGAGTGCACTTACTTTCAAGTACAGGGCCATGTATATGCAAGAGAAGACAAGGAGCAAGGATGGGTCAAGGAGCAGCTTTTGGGTGGAAAGACGAAAATCCGTCTAAGTGTAATTCGACGAGAATCACCAAGTGATTCTCGCCGAATCGTCGAGAATCATTAGTGATTCTCGCCGACTCTTTCCGGCTACCCTAAAATGGTGCCAAGTAAGATTCGGCGAGAATCACTAATGATTCTCGCCGATCCCATCGCTGAGCAGATCATAAATACCAAGTTACATTCGTTGAGAATCAACAAGTGATTCGTCGAGAATCACTAGTGATTCTCGACGAATCGGCGAGAATCACTAACTGATTCTCGCCGATTCGTCGAGAATCACCTGCGATTCTCGATGAATTTTACTTGGCGATTTCTCGGGATGCTGCTGGAC
Organism: Platanthera guangdongensis; assembly: GCA_039583875.1. Classification (NCBI taxonomy): domain Eukaryota; kingdom Viridiplantae; phylum Streptophyta; class Magnoliopsida; order Asparagales; family Orchidaceae; genus Platanthera; species Platanthera guangdongensis. The sequence goes on from CM077167.1 coordinate 127,115,102, forward strand.
CGTATTCTGCCGCTGGACTAGTTTGAACCGGATTTCGGGGTTATACGTGTGGGACCCACAACGGTCTTATTGTATGGGTCTACAATGTATAAATACATGGGTATTTTTGAACAGTAGACTGAGCGATGAAAATAAGAAACACGCGAGCACGTAAAAACCCTAAGTCGTCGCTTCCGCTCCGCCGTCGCCGCCGCCGCTCGCGATAAGTCGGTCACCGCTGTTGATCGCGTTTCTTCCCGATCTCCGGTGACAGAAGCCTAGCTAAGCTCAGCGTCTCACGTGTCTATCCGGAGATCTCTTGTCTCTCGATTTGTAGATCGGTAAAATCTTCCCCATACGAATCGATCGAGACGATTGATCCTAGTGTGACCGTTGGTAGACCTAGCTTGCTTCGCTACGAAGTTTGGATCTCTAAAGAATAGCAGCCGCACATCGTCGTCGCCGCAACTCCCGTGAACCTAGCCGCCGCCCTTCTTGCCGCCGCCGGTTCCGGGGAGATCCTCTCCAAGAGAGATCTAAGGTCATGGACTCCTTGTGGACGTCAAAGAACACGTCGTCAACAAAGAGGGACATCTTAGTCTCCTAACGAAGTTTGTATCTCGTGTACATTCCAGTTTTACTTTTGTTGTAAAGGAACGTTTGTTCCATATTGTAAGGGTTCGGTGCAACCCGGGTTGTGGGAGTATTGACTCCTACGTGTGGAAGGGTTCCTTCCGTTAGTGCAGGGATTGGATTTCAATCCTGTTGGTGAAGAGACTGAGTCATCCCTTGTTGGGAGATAGGTCGAAGGGGGAAAGTGGATGTACCCAAGTCGGGGAACCACTATAAATTTCCTGTGTATTCTGTGTGCTGTGCTTTTTATTTTTATTGTGCAGGTACATTCATAAATTCCGCAAAAGCGTTGCACGTCACCTATTCACCCCCCCCATAGGTGAACTTTGTTGACACTAGGTGGACTTTCAGTGACCAGACTTAACTGAACCAATGATGAGTCCAAGTTATATACATATTTTTGGACTCATCTGTGCCAGTTTTATCGTTAATGCACTACACTTGAGAGAAATAATTTTTCATATTCGTTTCTCTATCCATTTAATATTAAGTGCACTTTAGGCCCGTTTTCAGTGTGATTTCATAGTTTTTGTACTTTTGCCATACTTGGTGTTTTCTGTGTCTGGAAAATGTGGTGTGCCCTTTCTAGTGGCTTTTCTATTTCTACTGCAGGTCCAGGGGTCGTGTGTGTGTTCTGGGATTGTTCGGGAAATCCCAAATGTTACAGGAACACTGCGCACGATCAGTGGATCTATTGCACACGACCGCTTGTCTTGCGCCACAGATCGTGCGCACTATATTCTCCATTTTCTAAGTTCTGCCTGGGCAACCACACCACCATTTGACATAGTGCGCATGACCGTTGGTTGCGCGCCACTGCTCGTGCGCGTTATTCTAGTTTTTTTGAAGTTCTGCTATTGCCTATCACACGATTAGGGGATCTAGTGCACACGACCATCGGTCGTGCGCCACTGGTCGTACACATATATATTAATTTTCCTTTGCAGCTACATGTTTCTCTAGGAGCTGAGCTCACAATCATCAACCATCAGTGCGCACGATCACTGGTCCTGCGCCGCTGATCATGCGCTCTATTTTCCTGCTGCAGCATTTAATCCCGACTCTGTGAATTAGGGCAGATACACTTTACATTTCCGCCCCACTGCTGCGCGCGAAGCGCCGTCCCCCACAGGTCCTCCACTCATCTCTCTCCTCCTTAGAGAGTTGATCCGACCACCATTCTCCCTCCAAAAGCTTGCAATAGCTTCATCTCCGGCCACCATTTTCTTCTCCAAACTCCAAGCTTCGTTTCAAGCTCATAAGGTGTTGCATCCGTGGAGTTCTCCGGATAGATTTATCCCAACATCTATTCACGAAGAAGATAGGTTATTGGAAGGAGGTGACAGCCCTTCTGGGCCCCGAACGTCATCTGTATACTGATCTCGGACAAGGCCCGACAACCCTTTACACCGCATGTAAATCTCAGAAAGCCTTCATGCATTTGGTTGTATTTCTCCCCCTCCTCTTGTAGTTACTTTGTTCTGAACTTGTGGTTGTATGATTGTTGATTAAGAACAGTATTTAGTTTAATTATTTCAGAATGTCTATGTGTTGTTATATCTTAGATCATGTTTGTGTTGCTGAGCTTCAGTTTTTCATATTCTTGTTGAGATAGTGTCGTTCTAGTGATTTCTAGAAGCGTGCGTGGCGAAGAGGTGATTGCGACCCTCATTGGCTCATCCATCTTTCATATTACTCCCTTGAGTAATCCACCAAAGAGATGCAGTGACGGCGACCCGCAATAGGTTTATTCGTGTTAAACTTAGGAAACTCCAAACCAAAACCCCCTTTGTTTACGTTAACGCTTGCAATCATTTTTTCAACAGCGAAATCACACTCCCTACATGCAATCCTCGAGAGATCGTTATCCTGGGATTCAACTCCTCAACTTTAGTATTTGACTACGATCGTTACACTTGCCGACTCATCAAGTTTTTGGCCCCGTTGCCGGGAAGTGCAATCGTTGCGTGTATTTTTCTTTTGAAAAAGTTTGTAAGTGTTTTTGGTATTTTTGAAAGGATTTTTTGTGTTGTATGATAGATCCCAACTCCAGTGATAGGGTTGAAGATATTGTGTGTGAGCTTGAAACCTCATGTGTGAGGCGAGCTCGCCTGCGTGCTACTGCTGCTGAAGAAATAATGGAGGATCTTGGCCAAGGAGAAAATTGCCACGATGAACGGGTTGTTGATGGACAAGAAGTGCTCCAACCACGCATTAGGACAATGCGTGATTTCATAACCCCTACTACGGGAAGTGTTTTCCCTGGCTTCGAAACGACCATTGTAAACAACCATTTTGAGATAAAGCCCACCATTCTGAACACGATCCGAAATAATACGCAATATTCAGGCCTGCCGAGTGAGGATCCGCAGCTCCATCTGGCGGAGTTCTTAGACATTTGTGGCACCTTCTGCTATGCTGGAATTCCTGATGATGTAGTAAAGCTGAGGCTGTTCCCGTTTTTGCTTAGGGACAAGGACAAAACCTGACTCCATAGCATTGCGCCTGGGACCACTACTGCTTGGGAGGCTCTTTACTCTAAGTTTTTATCTAAATTCCACCTGGTGGATAAAATTATGAATGCTAGGTAACTTCCGGCAGATGGACCAAGAAACTTTATCTGAAGAATGAGAGAGGTTTGCTGAACTACATCGTCGAAGCCCCAGCATGGCTATAAGCCGTGGATATTAGTAGAAATATTATATTTTTCTATTGAGCCAAATTTTAGGGCTATGATCAACGCAGCAGCTGGAGGCACAATAATGAACCTCTCTTATGTTGAGGCATTGAGGCTACTTCGCAACACTGCCTCACATAACACATACTGAACCGCTGGAAGAAATACCCCTAGAGGGGCGAGGAATCTGTTTGAAGTGAATGTTGTGGTGCAACAAGCGGAGGCGAGCCATCATACTTTGGATGGAAGGACGATGTTGACCAGATCAGCCCCTTCTCCAGCTCGGTTTATGTACATTTTGTGCCAGGGTTATGGTAACCCCGACCATCATTCTTATGAGTGCACTGCTGGAGAAACCTATGCTGAGCCGCTAGGTATAACTTCTGACGAGAGATTAAATTTTATAAATAATCAAAACCGCACTGCTCCTTATAATAATGCATATAACCACAATGCGAGAAATCATCCTAATTTCTCATGGAATCAAAATGTTCCCGATTAAAGGTCGCATGGAGGCCAACATCAATTTAATGCTCAAGCCTCTAGAGGTCAGCCATGCCCTCCACATTAGGGTTATGATCAAAAAGCGCAGGTGGTGCATAAGAGTGCATTGGAGGAAATGATGGAAAAATTTGTGGATATGGCCCAATCTAATATGGCGACTCAATCCGCTTCCATGTGAAACTTGGAAACACAACTGGGGCAACTGTTGAAATTTGTGAAGTGGAAGTGGTTGATGGGATAGGCCGGGCGGCCTGGGCAGACAACATTGGCGGACTAGGCGGACTGGGCGGACTGTGATGTGAGGCCTGGTGGAAGGTCTAGTGAAAGCCGACTGATCTCCTGAGTGGATGGAGGCTTGCGGACTGGTGCATTGCTCAGTGGCCGTGGTGCAAGCTTGTGCTGTTTGGCGGTTTGGCACATATCCGCGGGAAGCTTGCGGACTGGTGTGTCCGCCGTTTGATCTGTTGCGGATTGGGATTAGAGCTTGGCTGAGGCCTTGTCGAGCTCTGGTGTTATAGCAGGTGTTTTGCTGTGGAGGTCTTTAGCGGACGGAAGTTTGGAGTCCGGGAGGAGGCTGCTGCGATGGGGCAGGTGTGCGAGTAGCTCGCGGACTGCTGGCGGTCTGTGCTTGGATGTTTGGGGGACGGATTTTGTGTCCGCCATGCTCGCATTGGCCTTTGATGGCTTTTGGACTTGGTCACACTCTGTGCCAAGATCATGGTGTCCGCCGTGTTCGCCAAGTCCGCTGTTGATCGGGCGGACTGTTGCTATCTACCTTTGGTCGTGGACTTGTGGCGGATTGAGGTGTGAGTCTTGCGGACTGCCTCGGGTTTGTGCGGACATCCATTGAAGGGGGTTGCTGTCCTGCAGCGGTCGGAAGCTTTGCGGGCTGATGTCTTGTCCGCATAGCTTGGGCAAACTGGAGAGGGTTCGCCAATGTGGCCTTGCTCCTGCCAGTTTTCCTTGGTATCTGGCTAAGTCCTTGTAAACTCGGCGGACGGTGTTTTGCTATCGCGCGGGCTAGGAAGTTGTCGCTATCTCTAGGCGGTGACCACACTCCGCACCTCGCCTATAAATAGGACCCCCTGGCACATCTACAGTAACTTGAGTGAATAGTAAGTTGGTTTGGGCAAGGAGCTGCGGTCTCAGTTTGTCTGTCCGCGCGGATCGATTCAGGGTTGACGGTTTGTTGTGTGCAGGTCGCGCGGATAGCTTCAAGGAGCCAGGAGTTTGGCTTTGACTTCAGTCAAGTACTTGGAAGTTGTGAGCTCTCTACGGATTCAACAGGAGGTCTCTCTGCGGCTTGTCAACTCTATTTCAACTTTGCCAGCTTCAATAACCTGTCCGCCGGCTTCAGGCGGGTAGGGGGTGTTCCTTAGTTCAGCTTCAGTAGGAGACGAATAACGGTGTGTCCGCGCGGCCTCGCGGCTTTGGCGGACTCCGTGGCTATTCGGCATATTGCAGCTTAAGTTTGGGCGATCTTAGCGGACTCGGCGACCTCAGCGACCTCGGCGGTCTTGGCGGACTCTGGTACTGTCCGCCCGGCTTGTTTTTGGTGCTTTCTGTTTTCAGCTGTTCATACTAGCGAAATCATGTCTCGCTACGTATACCTCGCATTGTAAAGAAGTGAATGTATAAAAGATCTGCTTGTGCTTCCATTGTTTGTTGGGATTAGCCTTGTTCCTTGGTTTTTCGCTGATTCAACGTGCGAACTGGGTAGTTCCGAAGATATTAATTTGGCGTTTGGGCTACCTTGCTGACCACGCTGAGAAAATTTTAACATGGTATCAAAGCGAGGTTCAGTTGCGTGAGCGGAAGTCAACCAGTGTTGTTACTCAGTGATTGAGTGGTGATCAACCTGTGTTGTTGCTCGGAGCTTCTGAAGGTTGCCAACAGGTGTTGCAATGGAAGGGAGCTTTGCAAGAGGTCTGGGCATTGAACTCTTAACGCCGACTAACTTTAAGAAGTGGAAGTCGTGCATGAAGAGTTATCTTCTTGGCGAGGAGCTGTGGGAAGTCGTCCGTGGTGACGACAAGCAGGAAGTCACGGCTTCGCTCAGTACTACTGAGCAGGTTAGGCTCTGTAGAAGAACAAATGCTAAGACGAAGTTCATTCTGAAGAGGGCCGTGTCTCCGGAACAATTTGATCACATCGTTGGATGTGAGTTGGCTGTTGATATTTGGACAACCATTGATGAGTTGTTCAATAGGAAGAATGTGACTCGGCTTCAGTTCCTGGAGAATGAGTTGGCCAGGGCAACTCAGGGAGACCTTTCCATCTCCAAGTACTTCTTAAAGATGAAGAGCTTGTGTGCTGAGCTGTCGGTATTGGATCCTGATGAGCCTACCTCTGAGGCGAAGATGAAAAGGCACATTATCTGCGGCTTGCGGAAGGAATATGTGGCCTTTGTAACATCTGTTCAATGGTGGGCTACTCAGCCGTCTTTGCTGGAGCTGGAGAATTTGCTTGCATCGCAGGAGAGCTTGGCAAGGTAGATGGCTGGAGTGAACCTGAATCAGGAAGGCAGTGAAGCTCTCTTCTCAGGCAAGAAGAAAGGATGGGAAGGGAAGAAGAAGAAGAAGGTGCTGGTCACTGGTGAGAAGGAGACTTCAACTTCATATCAGCCGGAGAGGAGCAATGCTCCTAACGACTGGATGAAGAATTTGAAGTGCTATCGGTGTCATCATCGAGGGCACTTCAAGCGGGACTGCAAGGTCAAACTGCAGCCTGGGCATGCTGCGGGAAAGGAGGAAACTTGCTCGAGAAGTGAAGAAGCAGAATGGGGCAGAGCTTTTATGACGGGCACTTGTGTCCGGGCCTTGTATGCTGAGGACTTCAACGGCGAGTGGATCGTGGACTCTGGGTGTGGTCATCACCTCACCAGAGACAAGTCAAAGTTCACCTCCATGCAGGCTTACTTAGGTAATGAAGCTATTATCACTGCTGATAATACTATTTATGCAGTAGAGAAAGAGGGGGTCGTGTCTTTGGATAGTGATCAGGGGCCACTCACGTTAAGGAGTGTGTATCACGTGTCGGGCATGAAGAAAAACCTCTTCTCGGTGACCAATGCGGTGGAAGCTAGTTATCACGTTCTGTTTGGGCCAACAGACGTGAGGTTCCTTCGCAACGTATCAGCAGTAAAGGCTGATGTTGCTCATGTAGGGAGGAGGGTGAAGAACTTGGTTGTTCTTGCCACCAATTCTTATGTTGATCGTATGAGGGCCAATGATAGCGGTGCTATCTGCCATGAGAGGCTGGGACATGTTGGCATGGACAAGCTGAAGGCGATGGTGAGTAGAAGTCTGGTAAAGGGGTTGCCTAAGTTGTCCTCCTTTGGTGACGGGAATGTTTGCGCGGGCTGTCAACACGGTAAGGCACATCGCCTTCCGTTTGATAAATCACAAACAAGGAGCAAGAAACCATTGGAGTGCATTCATGGCGACCTGGTGGGACCGACGGTTACTACCAGCCTTGGTGGAAGCAGGTACATGCTTGTCTTGGTTGATGACTACTCAAGGTATACTTGGGTGTATTTCTTAAAGGATAAGTCGGAATCCTTCCATTTGTTTGTGGAGTTTAAGGAGTTGGTAGAAGTCCGGCTTGCCTTGCGGATTAAGAAGCTTAGAACTGATAACATGGGTGAATTTGTTTCCTCCGAGTTTTCTAACTTCTGCAGGAAGCACAGGATCCAACGTGAGCTTACTTGTGCTCACACTCCACAATAAAATGGGGTAGCAGAGCGGAAGATCCGTCATCTGACGGAGACCTGCAAATGCTGGCTTCATGCGAAAGATATCCCAAGGTCCTTTTGGGCGGAGGGGATGTCTTGTGCTGCTTATGTCATCAACCGGATGCCACTCAGCCCTATCAAAATGAAGACTCCTCTTGAGCTGTTGCTGAAGGAGAAGCCGAGTGTGGCACACCTTCGGGTGTTCGGTTCAACTTGCTACGTCCATGTCCTGGATGCTTCACGGACTAAGCTGGATGCGAAGACAAGGAAGCTTGTCTTTGTTGGCTATGATGAGCGGAAGAAGGGATGGAAATGCATGGAACCTGTGATGAAGAAGTTTGTGGTGTCAAGAGACATTGTCTTTGACGAGCTGACGTTATATGGAGGTGGATCGGTTAAGCTAACCGGAATTAGCAAGGTTGATGAAGCACCGGTGGCGGCTGCTAAAGACTTGGAAGAGGAGCTTGATGTTTCACCAGCAGCTTTTGTTGCTTCTAACTCCGAGGCCGACCCTTCTGGCTCAGGAAGAAGAGGGAGCACTGCTCAATGCTTGCCCCAAGTAGGAGTTGAGGCCGAAGAAGCAACGGAAGCAGTGAGCAAGGACCCGACCCTTCGGAGATCGAAGAGGGTGGTTAAGCCACCGGCTCGGTAATGTGATGGCAATGCAGTGAGCTTTATCTCCTACTTCTTTGCAGGTCCTCTGGATGAGCGAGAGCCTGCAACCTTCAACGATGCCACTGGACTGAAGGAGTGGGAAGGTGCCATAAAAGAAGAGATTGATGCTCTGAAGAAGAATGAAACCTGGGACCTTATGCCCAAGGTTGATGGTATTACTCCGGTTACTTGCAAGTGGGTGTATAACTTGAAGAAGAAGGCTGATGGGAGCATTGATAGGTTCAAGGCTCGCCTGGTCGATAGAGGATTCTCACAGCAGTATGGAGAAGACTATGAGGAGACATTCAGTCCAGTTGCGAAGATGACTTCAGTAAAATTGGTGATCGCCTTGGCTGCTAGCAAGGGATGGAGGTTGTCGCAACTCGATGTGAAGAATGCCTGTCTTTACAGAGAGATTGACAAGGACATCTTCATGGATCAGTCGTTTGGTTTTGTCTTTGAAAAGCATCCGGACTATGTCTGCAAACTCAGGAAGGCTCTCTATGGGTTGAAGCAAGCTCCTAGAGCGTGGTATGGGAAGATTGTGGAGTACTTGCAATTCTATGGATACCTTGCTTCCAACTCGGATTCAAGCTTGTTTGTCAAGACAAAGGGGGAGCTACAAGTCTTGGTCCTACTGTATGTGGATGACATGATCATCACAGGGAATTCAGAGGGGGAAGTAGCAAGGCTCAGGGCTGAGCTTTCTATACGCTTCGAGATGAAAGACTTGGGAGAGTTGCATCACTTTCTCGGTCTGGAAGCGGAGAGGAAGGAGTGCGGGGTTCTCATTTGCCAGAAAGGGTATGCTGATCGCATTGTGAAGCGGTTCGACATGGGCGAAGGGAAGAAGTGCTCTAGTCCACTAGAACCTGGGCTGAAGCTTCGACGAGATGAGGGAAGGGTTCTTCATGATCCCTTGGTGTTCAGGGCTCTTGTTGGGAGCTTGATTTACCTAACGATTACAAGGCCAGACATTACTTATGTTGTTGGACGAGTAAGTCGATATATGGCTGAACCAAGGAAATCTCATCTAGTGGAGGCGAAGGGTATTCTGAAGTATGTCAAGGTGACTTCTGATATGGGACTCCTCTATAGAAGGGACTCGGAGTTTGCGTTGCTCGGGTACACAGATGCTGACTATGGCAGTGATTCAGATGATCAGGAGGTCCACTTCAGGTTATGTGTTCACTTGCGGTTCAGCTAGCATCTCGTGGTGTAGCAAGAAGTAGGACTCGGTGTCGGTTTCAATCACGGAGGCGGAGTATAAGTCTTCGGCCTTGGCTGCTTGGGAAGCCGTTTGGTTGAGGAGGCTTATAGAGGATGTTCATGAAGAAGTGCAAGGGCCTACGTTACTCCGGGGTGACAATGAGAGTGCTCTCAAACTGGTTAACAATCCAGTGTGTCACGCCAGGACCAAGCATATAGAGATTGATCACCATTTCATTAGGGAGAAGGTGTTGGAGGGGTCTCTACTGGTCGGGCATGTTCGGAGTGAAGATAATCTTACTGGCATCTTCACGACGCCACTGTCGAAGGGGCCCTTTGAGCGCTTGCGCAGCTTGCTGGGCTTGGTCACCACTTCCCACTTCAAGGGGGAGTGTTGAAATTTGGGAAGTGGAAGTGGTTGACGGGACAGGCCGGGCGGCCTGGGCGGACAGCATTGGCGGACTAGGAGGACTGGGCGGACTGTGATGTGCGGCCTGGTGGAAGGTCTAGTGGAAGCCGGCTGTACTCCTGAGAGGATGGTGGCTTGCAGACTAGTGCATTGCTCAGTGGTCGTGGTGCAAGCTTATGCTGTTTGGCAGTTTGGCTCATATTCGCGGGAAGCTTGCGGACTGGTGTGTCCGCGGTTTGAGCTGTTGCGGACTGGGCTTCGAGCTTGGCTGAGGCCTTGTCGAGCTCTGGTGTTATAGCAGGTGTTTTGCTGTGGAGGTCTTTGGAGGATGGATGTTTGGAGTCCGGGAGGAGGCTGCTGCGATGGGGCAGGTGTGCGAGTAGCTCGCGGACTGCTGGCGGTCTGTGCTTGGATGTTTGGCGGACGGAGTTTGTGTCCACCATGCTCGCATTGGCCTTTGATGGCTTTTGGACTTGGTCACACTCTGTGCCAAGATCATGGTATCCGCCGTGTTCGCCAAGTCTGCTGTTGACCGAGCGGACTGTTGCTATCTACCTTTGGTCGTGGACTTGTGGCGGATTGAGGCGTGAGTCTTGCGGACTGCCTCGGGTTTGTGCAGATAGCCATTGAAGGGGGTTGCTGTCCTGCAGTGGTCGGAAGCTTTGCGGGCTGATGCCTTGTCCGCATAGCTTGGGCGGAAACTGGAGAGGGTTCGCCAATGTTGCTTGCGGCCTGCGTTTTCCTTGGTATCTGGCTAAGTCCTTGCGGACTCGGCGGACTGGTGTTTTGCTATCGCACGCGGGCTAGGAAGGTGTCGCTATCTCTAGGGCGGTGACCACACTCTTCACCTCGCCTATAAATAGGACCCCCTGGCACATCTACAGTGACTTAAGTGAACAGTAAGTTGGGTTGGGCAAGGAGCTGCGGTCTCAGTTTGTCTGTCCGCGCGGATTGATTCAGGGCTGACGGTTTGCTTGTGTGCAGGTCGCGCGGATAGCTTCAAGGAGCCAGGAGTTTGGCTTTGACTTCGGTCAAGTACTTGGAAGTTGTGCTCTCTGCGGATTCAGTAAGGAGGTCGCTCTCTGCAGCTTGTCAACTCTGTTTCAACTTTGCCAGCTTCAATAACCTGTCCGCCGGCTTTAGGCAGGTAGGGGGTGTTCCTTCAGTTTTCAGCTTCAGCAGGTAGATGACGATAACGGTGTGTCCGCGTGGCCTCGCGGCTTTGGCGGACTCCGTGGCTATTCGGCGGATTTGCAGCTTAAGTTTGGGCGATCTAAGCGGACTCGGCGACCTCGGCGGTCTCGCGCTCCGGTCTTGGCGGACTTGGTATGTCCGCACGGCTTGTTTTGGTGCTTTCTGTTTTGCTATTTATACTAGCGAAATCATGTCTCGCTACGTATACCTCGCATTGTAAAGAAGTGAATGTATAAAAGATCTGCTTGTGCTTCCATTGTTTGTTGGGATTAGCCTTGTTCCTTGGATTTTCGCTGGCTTTCAATGTGCGAACTGGGTAGTTCCAAAGATATTAATTTGGCGTTTTGGGCTGCCTTGCTGACCACGCTGAGAAACTTTTAACATGCTGTGATTCTGCCTGACCGTGAGCGGGTTGTTCCTGTTGTTACCCGCATCTTTGAGTCGCGGTCAACCTGCTGTTGTTGCTCCTCTCTCTTCTGTTCGCTCGGCCTTTTCAAGTCTGCGGCGAACTCTTCGCCGACTAACTTTAAGTGCCCTTGAAGTCGTGCATGAAGAGTTATCTCTTGGCGAGGACTGCTGTGGGATCTGTCCGTGACCGTGCGACAAGCAGGAAGTCACGGCTTTCTTACCCGCTCAGTACTACTGAGTCGCGGTCACCTAGGCTCTGTAGAAGAACAAATGCTAAGACTTCATTCTGAAGAGGCTCGCCCTTTGCAGTCTCGCGCGAACAATTCTGATCACATCGCTTGGATGCCTTGAGTTGGCTGGATATTTGGACAACCATTGATGCCGCTCGTGTTCAATAGGAAGAATGTGACTCGGCTTCAGTTCCCTGGAGAATGAGTTGTTCCCGCCAGGGCAACTCAGGGAGACCTTTCCATCGCAAGTACTTCTTAAAGATGAAGAGCTTGTGTGCTGAGCTGGCCTCTCCGCCTATTCGGATCCTGATGAGCCGCTACTCTGAGGCGAAGATGAAAAGGCACATTAGTCTGCGGCTTGCGGACCTCCTGGAATTTATGTCGCGCGGCTTTGTAACATCTGTTCACCTTGGTCGTGGCCCTACGTCAGCCGTCTGGTGTGCTGTCACCGAGACCGCTGCCGAGAATTTGCTTGCATTCCTCCAGGAGAGCTTGGCAAGGTAGATGGCTTTCGCCTCGAGTGAACCTGAATCACGTCTTCTGAAGGCAGTGCACATGCTCTCTTACTCAGGGCAAGAAGAAAGGATGGGAAGGGAAGAAGAAGAGAAGGTGCTGATCGTCACTGGTGCTTCGAACTTCATATCAGCCGGCCAATGCTCCCGTGTTTCTCGGTCATCCTAGAAAAACATGCTCGCTTGCCCCCAGTTACTCTCGCTGACGGCTCTTCGATCATCAGAGCTTTTATGGCACAGGGATAGTTCACTTGTCACGGGCCGTCTCTTCACTTGGCGAGATACTCTGGGTGTGCCACCACCAGAGACAAGTCAAAGTTCACCTCCATGCAGGCTTACTTATCTGGTACATCTCTTTGCAAGCTATTATCAGTGATTCCGTCACTATTTACTTCTACTTCGTGCTCTTTTCAGTGATCCGGGGCCACTCCCAACGGACGAGTGTGCTATCTGGGACTGAGAGTGGCGGCTTATAAGAAAAACTCTTCATCGGTGACAACATTTCTGGAAGCTAGTTTTCCACCTTCTCCTGGGCCACCTCCACAGATCGTGAGGTCTCCAATGGCGTATCTCCGCAGTAAAGGCTTGGTCATGCTCCTCCCCGTAGGGAGGAGGGTGAAGAACTTCTTCGTCAACTTCTGCCCCACCAATTCTTATGTTGATCTATGAGGGCCTCAATGATAGTCCTCCGCTCAACTGCCATGAGGCTGGGACTGTTGGCAGCTTGGCAAGCTGAAGGCGATGGTGAGTAGAAGTCTGGTAAAGGGGTTGCCTAAGTTGTCCTCCTTTGCATGTTTGCGCGGGCTCTACACCGTTCCGTTTGATATCACACTCCGACCATTGGAGTGCATTCATCCCTACCTTACCCATTGGTGGGGTACATGCTTGTCTTGGTTGATGACTACTCGGTACTTGGGTGTATCTTAAAGGATAAGTCGGAATCCTTCCATTTGTTTGTGTTTATCAGAAGTTTTTGCGGATCTGATGATAACATGGTGAATTCCTCAGTTTTCTAACTTCTGCAGGAAACAGGATCCATCAAAGCTTACTTGTGCTCACACTCCACAATAAAATGGGGTAGCAGAGCGGAAGATCCGTCATCTGACGGAGACCTGCAAATGCTGGCTTCATGCGAAAGATATCCCAAGCTCCTTTTGGGCGCTATGTCTCCTGTGCTGCTTATCATCAATCCGGATGCCACTCAGCCCTATCAAAATTCTCCATCTTTGTTGCAAGGAGAAGCCGTGTCATCACCTTCTCCAACTTTGGATGCTACTGTCCATGTTGGATGCTTCACGGACTAAGCTGGATGCCAAAATGCTTGTCTTTCTGTTGGCTATTGAGCAAGAAATGGCATAACCTGTTGCTTTGATCCCGGTGTCAAGAGTTGTCTCTTGACTGACGTTATATTCGGAATAACCTTAGCTTGATGCACTCGGTCCTGCTTCTTAAGCTTGATGTCACCAGCATTTTGTTGCTTCTAACTCTCCACCACTACACCGACCCCCTTCTGGCTCCACCTGCTCTGCTCTGCCCTTCTCCAAGCTAGGAGCTCTGAGGCCGAAGCAACGGAAGCTGAGCAAGGGCCCGACCCTTCCTAGAGATCGAAAGAGGGTGGTGCACCTTACCACCGGCTCGGTTGTGATGAATGCAGTCTTTATCTCCTACCTTTGCAGGCTATCCTCTGGATGAGCGAGAGCCTGCATTCCTGCCACTGGAAAGGAGTGGCCATGGAGAGATGCTCTGAAGAAGTGACCTGGGACCTTGCCTCACTGATGGTTGATGGCTGGTCGCTGGGTCTTTGTGGTCATAACTTGAAGCCCAAGAAGGCTGATGGGATCGGTATCAAGGCTCGCCTTGGTCTAGAGGACTCACCTATGGAGGACTATGACATTCTCCAGTTGCGTCTTCAGTAAAATTGGGTGATCGCCTTGGCTGCTCAAGGGATTGGAGGTTGTCGCAACTCGATGTGAAGAATGCCTGTCTTTACAGAGAGATCTGACAAGGACCTTCATGGAGCAACCTCAGTCGTTTGGTTGTTGTCAAGAAGCATCCGGACTATGTCTGCAGGAAGGCAATCTTATGGGTTGAAGCAAGCTCCTAGAGCGTGGTATGACAAGATTGTGGCGGCTGTTGGTTCTATGTGCGATAGCCTTGCTTCCAACTCTTCTCTTTTTCGACAAAGGGCTGTCTTGACTGTATGTCGGATGACATTCATCACAGGGAATTCAGAGGGGTAGCCCTGAGCTTTCTATACTTCGAGATGAAAGACTTGGGAGAGTATCTTTCTCGGGGAAGCGGAGAGGAAGGAGTGCGTTCTCATCTCCAGAAAGTATGCTGATCTTGTGAAGCGGTTCGACATGGGCGAAAAGATGCTCCCACTAGAACCTGGACACGATGATTCGCCTCTTCTTTCATGATAGTTCAGGCGCTCTTGTTGGGAGCTCATGATACCTCGACAAGGCCAGACATTTCTTATGCTTGTTGGGCACGAGTGAAGTCGATATATGGCAAGCGCCCAAGGATCTCATCTAGTGGCGGATTCTGAAGTATGTCAAAGCAGTGACCTGATATGGGACTCCTCTATAGAAGGGACTCTGGAGGCGTTGCCTACACAGATGCTTATGCTGCAGTGACAAAGATGATCGGAAGGTCCACCTTCAGGTTATGTGCACTTTGCGGTTCAAATCTCGTGGTGTAGCAAGAAGTAGCAGACTCGGTGTCTCCAGGAGGCAGTATAAGTCTTCGGTTGGCTGCTTGTGGAAGTTTGGTTGAGGAGGCTTATAGAGGATGTTCATGGAAGAAGTGCAACCTACGTTACTGTGACAAGAGAGTGCTCTCAAAAATCCAGTGTGTCACAGGAACCAAGCATATAGAGATTGACTCACCATTTCATTAGAGAAAAAGAACAGATGTTGGACTCCGTACTGGTCACATCTGATAAACTAGCCGACATCTTCACCGCCAGTCGCCCTTTCGCTTGCGCAAGCTGGGCATGATTGGTACCACTTCCCACTTCAAGGGGGAGTGTTGAAGTTGGACGGGACCGGGCGGTCCTGGGCGGACAGCGGCGGACTAGGAGGACTGGGCGGACTGTGACTGTGCGGCGACTGGTGGAAGGTCTAGTGGAAGCCGGGCTGTACTCCTGAGCAGGATCTTGCACTAGTGCGCTCTCGTGCATCTCTTATATGTAAGCCGTGACTGGTGTGTCCTTCTGTCTAGCGGCTGAGGCCTTGTCGCGGTGTTATAGCAGGTGTCGCTGTAGCTTGGAAATGTTTAGTCCGGGAGGAGGCTGCTCGATTGTGCGAGTAGCTTGCTGGCGGTCTGTGCTTGGATGTTTGGCTTTGTGTCCACCATGCTCGCATTGGCCTTTGATGGCTTTTGGACTTGGTCACACTCTGTGCCAAGATCATGGTATCCGCCGTGTTCGCCAAGTCTGCTGTTGACCGAGCGGACTGTTGCTATCTGCCTAAAATTGGTCGTGGACTTGTGGCGGATTGAGGCGTGAGTCTTACTGCCTCGGGTTGTGCAGATAGCTTCATTGAAGGGGGTTGCTGTCCTTTCTCTGACCTTTCTAACGCATAGCTTGGGCGGACTTGAGAGGGTTCGCCAATGTTGCATTGCTCCTGGCGGTTTTCCTTGGTATTCGGCTAAGTCCTTGCGGACTCGGCAGGATGGTGTTTTGCTATCGCACGGGCTAGGGCGGTGTCGCTATCTCTAGGGCGGTGACCACACTCTTCACCTCGCCTATAAATAGGACCCCCTGGCACATCTACAGTGACTTAAGTGAACAGTAAGTTGGGTTGGGCAAGGAGCTGCGGTCTCAGTTTGTCTGTCCGCGCGGATTGATTCAGGGCTGACGGTTTGCTGTGTGCAGGTCGCGCGGATAGCTTCAAGGAGCCAGGAGTTTGGCTTTGACTTCGGTCAAGTACTTGGAAGTTGTGCGATCTCTGCGGATTCAGTAGGAGGTCGCTCTGCAGCTTGTCAACTCTGTTTCAACTTTGCCAGCTTCAATAACCTGTCCGCCGGCTTTAGGCAGGTAGGGGGTGTTCCTCAGTTCAGCTTCAGCAGGAGACGAATAACGGTGTGTCTGCGTGGCCTCGCGGCTTTGGCGGACTCCGTGGCTATTCGGCGGATTGCAGCTTAAGTTCGGGCGATCTAAGCGGACTCGGCGACCTCGGCGGTCTCGGCGGACTCCGGTGCTATCCGCACGGCTTGTTTTTGGTGCTTTCTATTTTGAGCTATTTATACTAGCGAAATCATGTCTCGCTACGTATACCTCGCATTGTAAAGAAGTGAATGTATAAAAGATCTGCTTGTGCTTCCATTGTTTGTTGGGATTAGCCTTGTTCCTTGGATTTTCGCTGGTTCAATGTGCGAACTGGGTAGTTCCGAAGATATTAATTTGGCATTTGGGCTGCCTTGTTGACCACGCTGAGAAACTTTTAACAGCAACTGGCCCAGGTGTTCTCTGAGTGTACTCGCGGCACCCTCCCAAGTGATACAGAGAAAAATCCCCGTGAGCATGGGAAGATTGCTGGGGAGGCGGGGGAGTGCAATAAAAATGAAATGGCTGTTAAGTGTGAGATTAATAAGATGGAGTCAGTAGCTTTATGTGATTCTAGATCATCGTGCAACATTATTGCTTTGCAAGGTGTTGAGAAACTGAATTTAAACATCGAATCAAATGTCCAGAAGTCATTAATGCTTGCTAATGGGTCGGTAGTAAAGACCAACGGGGACATCAAGGAGGTGGAAGTGAAACTGAATGGGGCTATTGTAGTCACTAACTTCCAAGTGTTGGGACCCATGGGAAATGCATTGAAACGCATCTTGGGGTTCCCATTCCTAAAAGCTAGTGAGGCTACATTGCAGTTTAATGTGAGCGGCATCGCCTTGGCTCCCAAGGTTGATTTGCCTTCATCGTCGTCCATTCCCCCTATTCCTCTGTTTGAACCCAGAAAAATGCAGGAGTTGAATGTTTTGTTATCTGATGATTTATCTAGTGCTGCTAAGACAGGTGTTCTCCTGATTGAAGAAGATCAAGTTAAGAAAGTGGCAGTGCTGCGGATGTTAGCTGATGGAGATATGAAGATGGAATTGCTTGAAATGAAACAAGACTCGGATAAGAAGGAACGTGAGCTGAGCACGACTGTAGAGAGCATGCAGAAGATAGAATTAAAAACTTCTATTCATCTGAACAAATTCTGTAAGACTAAAATAGGTCACTTGGGCTGATCTATCACCCGCCGCAGGTTAGGAAAGGATGTCCGTGGATTTAAATCCTAGACCAGCTGCTGATTAGCATCGAGTGGTTATACATCCATGGCGATCCCCATCCGTGGATTTGAAAAGAAAAGAACTGCTCATGCGCAAGGCACAGAATTTTGCCCACCGACACAAGAAGGAAGAGGTTAGGGGCAGGGGTGATTCGCCTTCCCTAGGCCGGAAAGCTTTCGCCTCTCCCTCATCTCACAAGTCAGCATTCAGCTGAGAAGTGAAGGATCTCCGGGGCCCTTTTCCGACTTCTCTGGTTTTATTTTTTGCTTAATGATGTGTGTAACTCTAGACCTTTTCATTGCATATTAAACTTATGCTCTGAACATTATATTTTATGCTTAATACATGTATTTGGTCCACCTTAAGGATGGTAAATAAAAGTGGCTTATGGGAGACAACCCAATTTCCCTGCTTTTAATTTGTTCAATTATGCGGTTGTGATTATATGTTTATAGTTTTTGTGCTTGGAGATGTTCTCTTTTGTAGGTGGTTTTAGCTTGGGATGTGGACTTTCTGCTGAATTTAGCGCCAATCTTCTGGTATGCTCATTTGCTGAGCATGGTTAACCTCTCTCCCAACACTTATTTATTTGATTTTATTACAAATCTTGGTTAGGTTGCTTAGTTTAAGTCTGGGGGAGAGCATGACTGTGGTCACTACACAACACATTTTATTGCATACCAATCTGCTATTTATTTATTTCATAATCATTATAGCACACACTAAATCACCCACTTGAGCGAGATCTTAACCACGTGCACAACTTGAGTCAAATGTATTTTTTTTGTGTAAACTTTAAAATAGTGGTGCTGGCTTAGGATTTTAGGATAGAGTAGTTCGAAACTCGTGCATTGCTCCTAATCGAGTACTCATGGTCTGTGTATAAATAATATAGATTTAATTTTTCTTTATGCTCGTAGATTTATATTTTTCTGCAGATGTAAATATTGTTTGTACTACTCAAAAATGTGAATCTGGAGTGATCGAATGGTAGTGTAGGATTGTGTGTAGCCATCACTATACTCGTATTGCTCGAGTCAGGAGGAAGGATCATCTTTCTCTGTGGCTAAGAACTAGACACAAGCTACTCTCGAATCATTGGTGCATGGTTAGTCAAGCGTGAGCATGACGTAGTCCATCATTTTGGCTAGTTAAAGCTTTGTTTATCATGTCCTAGCCACTAACAATTGCATGCCAAGTTTGTGCCTACACCTCCTTTAATTTAGCTCCACCTTCATTCACCAAAGCCTAAAGTTAATCCTACTATCGCAACCAAATCCATAAGCTTCATTGAATTTAATATTTTGATGATGTTGTGATACATGGAATTCATGTGATGTGGTGATGAATACAAATAATTCTACTTGCTAAAATTGGGGGTTGCAAAAAGAAAGAAAAAGAACAAAAGTTGAAAAAGAAAACCTAAAGAATTATAATGAGAAATTTAATCCCCATCATGTTTGTCATGTTATTGGTCGGGTTATGCCACGTACACACCCGATTTTCAAGCTAAGTCTGGGGAGATGTGTCACACGTGCAATTCTAGTGGCTGTACTAGTTTAGTTATTGTTCGCTCGCTTTGGTTGCGTGTAGCCTCCATGTTTATCTTTCACTACCAAACCTTAGCCTAAGCCCTATTCGATCCTACAAGTCCTACTGATTCTTCGCTTGAGTCAAACTAGCACCGTGGAGAGAGTGTGAACGGGCAAGCGTATGGTCCATGACATTGATGGATTTCTTTGGAGGTGATCACGAGCCCTGGTCTTTGGCAATGCTCATCTTAGTGACCTTCCTACTTTCTTCCTATACATGACCAAACGATTCTCTAGAATTCCTATTTTGAGTAGATACAATATTTATTTACGCCTGTCGAATAATTTAAACTCCTTAGTATAATTAAAAAGTTTTTCTATTATATTTTCTATGCCCATGATGTATTTGATTTCTCATCGTACTTTATTTTGAAATTACTGAGCCAGCTAGCTATTTTCTAGTCCACAGAGTGATTATTTGCTCGGTATGCGCAAATGGGTAAGTCTGGGGGTGTGATGAGTCCAAGTTATATACATATTTCTGGACTCATCTGGGCTAATTTTCTCGTTAATGCACTACACTTGAGAGCCATAATTGTTCATATTTGTTTCTCTGTCCATATCATGTTAAGTGCACTTTAGGCCCGTTTTCAGTGTGATTTCAAAGTTTTTGTACTTTTACAATACTTGGTGTTTTCTTGTCTGGAGAATCTGGTGTGCCCTTTCTGGTGGCTTTTCGGTTTCTACTGCAGGTCTAGGGGTCGTGTGCGTGTTTCGGGATTGTTCGAGAAATCCCAAACGGTACATGAACACTACACACGATCTGTGAATCTATTGCACACGACCAATGGTTATGCTCCACTGATCGTGCACACTATATTGTCTATTTTCCAAGTTCTGCCTGGGCAACCACACGACCATTGGACATAGTGAGAACGACCGTTGGTCATGCTCCATTGCTCGTGCGTGTTATTCAAGTTTTTCTGAAGTTCTGCCATTTCCTATCGCACGATCAGGGGATCCAATGCGTACAACTATCGGTCGTGCGCCACTGGTCGTGCACATATAAAATAATGTTACTTTGCAGCTATAGGTTTCTCTGCGAGCTGAGCACACGATCATCAACCGTCAGTGCGCACGACCACTGGTCGTGCAGCGCTGATCGTGGGCTCTATTTTTATGCTGCAGTATTTAAGATCGGCTCCACGAATTAGGGCAAATACATATTTCATTTCTGCCCCGCTGTTGCACGCGAAGTGTCATCATTCACCCCTACGGGTCCTACACTCATCTCTCTAATCCTTGGAGAGTTGTTCCGGCCACCATTCTCCCTCCAAAAGCTTGCAATAGCTTCATCTCCAGCCACCATTTTCTTCTCCAAACTCCGAGCTCCATTTCAAGCACATAAGGTGATGCATCCGTGGAGTTCTCCGGATAGATTTAGCCCAGCATCCATTCACGAAGAGGATGGGTTATTGGAAGGTGTTGACAGCCCTTCTAGACCCCAGACGTCATCCGTAGACCGAGCTCAGACAAGGCCCGACAACCCTTGACTCCGCCCGCGAATCTCGAAAATCTTCGTGCGTTTGGTTGTATTTCTCCCCCTCCTCTAGTAGTTACTTTGTTCTTAACTTTTGGTTGTTTGATTGTTGCTTAAGAATACTGTTTAGTTTAAGTATTTCAGCATGTGTATGTGTTGTTATATCTTAGATCATGATTGTGTTGTTGAGCTTCAGTTTTTCGTGTTCTTTTTGAGATAGTGTCGTTCTAGCGATTGCTAGAAGCGTGCTTGGCGAAGAGGTGATTCCGACCCTCATTGGCTCATCCATCTTTCATATTACTCTCTATAGTAATCCACCAAAGAGACGCAGTGACGACGATCCGCAATAGGTTTATTATTGTTAAACTTAGGAAACTCCAACCCAAAACCCCTTAGTTTACGTTAACACTTGCAATCACTTTTTTAATAGTGAAATCACACTCCCTACCTGCACTCCTCGAGAGATCGATATCCGGGGATTCAACTCCTTAACTTTATTACTTGACTATGATCAGTACACTTGTCGATGCATCAACCAACCTCTAGACTTTGGACGTGAAACGTCCATCATGATCACTAACTATAATCCTAGGAATCCCATGTAGTCACAGAATATTGCGAACATACAACTCTACTAGCTTCTCTACGCTGTCCTCTTTACGATTTGGGATGAAGTGAGCCACTTTGGTAAAGCGATCCACGATCACCCAAATTACATCGTTACCCTGCTGCGATCAAGGTAAGTGATGAGGGTTAAAACTCGTGGCGCCCCGCGAGTTTTTATGTAGCAAAAGAGCAGTTTATATATTTTATTTTGGAAGGACGGGGCGCGCAGATTTATTATTTATAAAAAGTTGAAACCGAGTTTTAACGAGAGAAGGCAAGTGCACTTATCGCGTGTACTATAGGATATTCCGGTGTGGAATATCGGGGTTGTATTGTTCTCGGGGTCGGGTTGATTATTTCGACTCTTCCCTGGAGGAGACTATTATTCTACAATATTTTATTATGTCAAGATATTTTTATATATAAAAAAGGGAAGAAAATAGAAGCTTTAAAGATGGAGCCGATGAAGAGCTTGGCGCAACCGCATCGAATAAAATTTTAACTAAAATATACTTTTAATAAAAAGAGATCCAAAGTTTCAAATTAATTAAGGCGGAGACTTGGCCGTGGAGGTTCCACTAAAATGAGCTCACCTATCTCTAGGACTATCGCTCACTTGAACATTAAGACTATTCAACTGGGCTCTCATCCGATGAAGGATTCCTCTTAATGCCCGCATTATGCTAAGAACCCCACTATTGGGTGGGGAACCCAATCCGGTAGAGTTGTGCGCCTCCACTCTCGAGGGTTAGTGCGGAACTCTCTTTACCTAGGGGTGATCGGTCCATACTCATGACCTCTCGGCTAGCTAGCATATGGACCATGGAAATAGAGCCCAAACTTTGATTATGTGGTTCTACGCTTCGTAAACCTGAGGCAAACTTTAAGTTAATTTAATTAATTATAAAAATAGGACTTTTAGTTATTTAAAGTTATTTTATCTGTCCCAATGCTCTTCGATACTGAGGGGCTAAGAGAGGTTAGCCACTCATCGGAATGGGGACGGCTTGCGGGCACAAAGCGATAAAATAAAGTAGAAAAGGAAAGCTAAAAAAGGAAAGCAGAAAAGGAAAGTTGTAAAAAAAGCAATCAATGATAAGTCCAACTCAAACTAGTCGGCGCAAAATGAAAGCAAGCCCTACTCAAACGAGTACGAGGAAATAAATGCATCCACGCATGCACGCGCACTCTACTGAAATTAAAAACTCACACACACAAGTCCTACTCAAATGAGTAGGCAGAAAATTAAAACGAGTCCTACTCAAATGAGAAGGAGAACATAAATGCAAACAACCTCGCACTCGACAGAAATAAAAACGCACACACACAACAGAAATTAAAACACACGCACACGCTCGACATAAAGTAAAACTCGCACATACAACTTGAATTAAACACTCCACTCTACAGAAAATAAAAACACACCTACACAACAGAAAATAAAATCTAACTCATACACTCACGCACTCTACAAGAAGGAAAACACACTCACCCTACAAAAATATAAACACACTCACACACTCAACTAAATGGAAGGAAAGTTATAAAATCTATCTCATACATGCACGCACACATACAAAAAAAAGAAAAACTAAGTTACTGAAAAATTAAAATAACTACATTTCTACCGCTAGAATGTTGTAGAAATGTATAAAAAGTTAAAATAAAAATTAACGGAGCAAAATGTTTTGCAAATAAACGCAAAATGAAAGTGCTCAAAAAATTTAAATAAGTATATTTCTACCGCTAGAATGCGGTAGAAATGCATAAAATGAGGACAAAAAAATTAAACGAGCAAAAATTTAAAATGAAAATCAAAGTGTTCGAAAAATTAAAAACGATTATATATTCATTCCTATAACTCCATAAAGGTGGTTAAAAAGTGGAAATAAAGTAAAAAGATTGAAAAGTTTTACATCCTAAACAAGAAAATCTAAGTTAGAGAAAATGAAAACCACTTTGAAAATGCTTTTATGGATTTATAAGGATGTATGAAAGGCTATAAAAATTGCAAAACTAAGTAAAAATAACTAAGTAAAAGAATTTGAAAATGAAATAACTAAGCATGAAACCTAATCTCATACACACACGCAAACATTTAAAAGAAAAAAAATGAAGATAAAACAAGTAAAAATAAGATTGCTAAAGGGAGAGTTGCTTAGATCCATTCCAAAATCATATAAAGAGAAGAAAAACACATTTTATTAAGTAAAAGAACGAGTTACAAAGACACTAAAAAAAATAAAGGAGAGGGGGAGAAATATCCCTTATATAGACTTGGAATCCATCTCGGCAGCATAACACCTTAGCAAAATGGTTCAAGAAAAGGGAACAGGAACTCAAAACAGAAGAGTTCAATTTATAGGGAAAATTTTTAAAGTATAAGCCCTAGGTCACTGGCGTGTATGGTTGTGTGTCACTACTGTACATGAGTTGATCTGGCGATTTGACGGCACGTTTGACTTCGGGGCGGTCCATGTGGAAGTCACGCCCTTGTCTCTTCTGACACGGGCCTGTTGGAGGGCGTGTTGGGAAGGTGGATATGGGGATGGGTCGCGTCGAAAAGTCGCTAGCGCGTCTTGTCGGCCAGGTGGAGATGTATACGCCTGTGTCGCATCTTGCACGGGCGTGGAGGGTCGGGTCGACGAACTTCGAGCGCAGTTGCATCGAGCTGGAGTGATACGGGTCTCGGTCATGGTGCGTGTCCAAAGACACGGGCGTGTCATTGGCGTGTCACATTTTTTCTTCAAAAGAACAGATGATTTCACGGGAATTGAAGTGTCACGCCCAGGTCATGGGCCTTGACCCAAAGTACACTGGCGTGTCGATGTAATTTTTGGCAATTTTCTTGAAAATTTCAGGAAACAAAAATAAAGTAGGTTAGAATAATGTTTACAAAAAAGAAACATTTTATTAAAAAAATTTAACTAAATATAATGAAAATAAATGAAATGACTTAATTAATATACATAAAAATACGTATATTTACAACTCATCAAATACTCCCATACTTAAGCTTTTGTTATTCCAGAGCAAAAGTTGGAGATGAATTTATCAGAAATTAAACAAATCCTAAGTTTAACTACTGCATGAAGTAATGGAAAGAAAGTTCTAAATAAACATCTGAGGTATAAGAGTTAAATCCTAAATTATGACAAAAATTTAAATAAAGGAAGAGCTTCAGCTAAAAGACTTCTCGATAAAATCAGATAGATAGAAAAAAATTTTATTTGTTAGGTTAACAAAATAGAATGGATTATGAAACTGTAGCTTATAAAAAATAGAGAAAATAATGTAATTTACAAATTATGCTCTCGAAAAGATTTTAAAATTAAATCTAGAATCATTTGAAATTGGCAGCGGGGGATGTCGTGGTATATGAAGAAGGTTTTGTTGTAGAGGCGTGGGTATTTTTTTTGCTCAAAACTCTAATGAAATTTTGTTGGTTCGAATATGGATGTTAGGAAAACAAAATCTTATTTTCCATAACATATAATATTTTTTAACAACTTTATAATAATCCAATGTATATGTAAAATAGTAATGAATTTTATTCTCTTACTCTGTAACATATAATCTTTTCAAATATTGGATGCCTATGTTTACGGAATGAAATCTTATTCCCATTGACATAGAATTTTTTAAGGATCAAAATCATGCCAAGTATGACATGAAAAAAAGGGGATATGTTTTTTTTTCTCAAAAAGAAAACTAGGTTTAATAAAAACTTTTTGAGAGCAATATTTATAAATTAAATGTTCCTATATTAAAAAAAAGCTTGTAGTAAACATAATATGAAATCTAAGATTGTTATTTTCAAACAAAATAAATATGTAACTATTTAGATGAGCTAGAAGTGATGCTGAAAACAAGTTTCTTATCTAAATGAAAAAGAATAAGCATAAGAAATTCTTTAAAACTTAACCCCAGATATCTAAATCTATCGATCTCCAATTAATAAACGAATAGTAAGCAAAAAATTAATAAAATTCGCTTATAAATTAACTCACAACTAGATTTTTGGAGAGGGAGAAAAGAGTTATGAATGAGATATTCGATTTATTTTGTTTCATAATAGACAAAACATTTTTTGTTTTTAGAGTTTTTATCATTTATTGGTATTTTAAGTTATTATCTTTTTTTGTTGGATTTTAAGAGTTATTCTCTTTTTTGGATTTTGGATTTTCTTAGTTTTTTGAGTTTTGAGTTTTTTTATTTTTGATTTTGATGTTTTTTTAAAAGTTTTTAACAAGTTATTTACAAAAAAAGGGAAAAGAAAGTGGTGTTATGTACAAAGAAGATAGGGGGAAAAGAGAAAGATTATTTGTTAAAAAAATGTACAAAGTGAAAAACAATTTTTTTTTGAATTTTTTTGTTTTCTAAGTTTTTTTTAAAATTTTGTGTTTTATGAATTGTTTTGAGTTTTTGAATATAAAAATAAGCAAAAAAAATTTTCAAGTTTTAAATTTATGCATTTTTTTGTTTTGTAAGTTTTTTTATTAGTGCAGAATACAAAAATACAAAATAGTAAAACACCCTCATACTTAAATCCAAAATTCAAGTTGTCACCTAGGCCCACATGATGGCAGAACCACGCGTCCGCCCAGTTTTCCAGGTGCACCTTGGAGTTAATCACCAAGGCTCCCTGTAGCAATCTACCTCGTAGAAAACCCGAAAAACAAACATTCGCACAGAGTCTTCTCCGGCCACTTATGCAATGCACCATCACCGATCCAGACCAACTTGTCCGGGTAGGCTTCACACATCATGCCTATATCCGTTTTCGATTACGGACTCTACATGTACACAATGGGGACTATTCATGTGTACCCGAAGGAATGCCTCAAACTCACCGCAAACTCGCGAGAGCGGGCTTCCCTATGTAAAAGAAGTAGAGCTTCACATGCTCAAGTAGAGAATCGTTATCCTAGCATTCTTCCATAGCGTCATGGAAAAGTATGCAGATGAAAAGCACCGCCCTCTCCTTGCCTCTATAGATCTGAAGTCAGTTCGCGATTTGGAGCTCCGAATCTCCGCCGGTGACCGGATCTAGGCTTCTTCTTCCTTCTTTGCTCTCCCCTCTCTCTAGACTTAGAAAGAGAACCACTCAAGTAAAATGAGGGGTTCAAAGGCCCAATCCCGGGTAAATCCTAGTAGGAATAACCCCCAACCGTCAGATCCCAAAATAAGGAAACGAACGACTATGATCCATAGATGAAAAGTAAAACCTGGGCCGAACACGGCCTGCGACACACCCGTGTACAGGGCTGTGTCCCACATTCGCGGTCAAAATAGACGCATCTCGAAAAACACATGGGCATCCAACACGCCTGTGTTAGACCTGACACGCCCGTGTTAGCCAGTACACGCCTGTGTTCCCGGGCGTGTTCCACCATCAACACAGGACCAACACCAACCCGAGACTCACACGAGTCTTGGACACGCCCGTGTCCAATTTGACATGCCCGTGTCAAACCCAAACACACCTGGGCTCTAGGCCGTGTTCACTGTCTCGACACTTCGTCGAGCGCAGTTCATCGACCACCCGACACGGCCTTGGACACGCCCATGTCCTAGGCCGTGTTCCCTGTCTTGACACATCGTTGATCGAAAATGTCGACTACCCATACCGATCGTCGACACGAGCTCGACACGCCCTGAGATACGCCCATGTCTCAGGCCGTGTTCGCTGCTCGACGATTGTTGACTGCAAAATTCGTCGACCTCACGGCCAAATCGTCGACTAGAGCCTGACACGCCCTGGGACACGCCCATGTCCCAGGCCGTGTGCCCCCTGCCAAATTCTAAATTTGGCCCAAAATGCCTCCCGCCTCTCTTTTGAGTTTTGGGGCGTTACAACTCTACCCCTCTTAAAAGAATTTTGTCCTCGAAATTACATAAGGGAAAGAAACATAAAACTTAAATGGTACCTGAGTGAAATAACTCGGGGTACTCCTCAAGCATAGTCTGGTCTCGCTCCCAAGAGAGTTCCTCCCGACCGTAATTATCCCAACGGACCTAGACCATCCTGATCTCTTTATTGTATAGCCGCTTGACTTCCGAGTCCTCAATACGTACGGGCTTGAACTTCGTCGTCAACCCACTATCAACCGGCACTTGATCGACCGCGATCACTTGCGTAGGCTCTTGCACCGCCTTTTGTAGCACCGATATGTGGAATACATCATGTAGACCACTAAGTTCCACTGACAGCTTCAACCGGTACGCTGCTTCATCAATCCGCTCCAGAACCTCAAACGGTCCAAGGTACCTCGGGCTTAGCTTCTTTAAGCGTCGAACCCGCGAGACACCCTTGAATGGCTTGATCTTCAAGTATACCCAATCGCCAACAGCAAACTCCACGTTCCTGTGCTTGGCATTATAGTACTTAGCCTGGCTGTCCTGAGCGATTAGCAACCTCTCCAGAATGGTTCTCACCAAAGAAGTAGTATCCTCCACCTCTAGTCGCTTATATAATTTTGATTCACCCATTTCCAACCAGGACAACGGTGTGCGATAGTTTCTACCATAAAGGGCCTTGAAGGGCGTCATTTGAATGCTCTCCTGGTAGCTATTGTTGTAAGCAAATTCCACCAAGTATAGGTGATCTTCCCATTTCTTTCCAAAGTCCAGGACACACATGCGAAACATGTCTTCCATTGTCCTATTGATCCTCTCGGTCTGCCCATTCATTTGCAGATGAAAGGATGTGCTAAAACTCAGCTTTGCTCCCAACATCTGCTGCACTAGCCTCCAATCATTGGACATGAACAGCCCATCTCGGTCACTCACGATGCTGCGGGGCACACCATGAAGCCGTACAATATTATCTACATATAGCTTTGCCAATTTCTCAACCGGATCATCCTTCCCATGCGGAATGAAATGCGACACCTTCGTTAGACAATCTATGGCGTCATTCCCTTTTTGTGACCTTAGCAACCCATGCACAAAGTCCATAGTAATGTCATTGAACTTCCCCTCCGGAATAGGCAAGGATTTCAAGAATCCTCCCGGATTTTGGCATTCCGCCTTCACCAAGGCACAAGTTTGACATTTCGCCACGTAGAGCGCCACATCCTTTTTCAGTCCTGGCCACCAGAACAATTTCTTAACATCGCGGTACATCTTCGTGCTCCCGGGGTTAATTGAGTACTTGGTATGATGCGCCTCGTAAAACAAATTCACCTGCAAATTGCCTACGCTTGGGATGCACAGACTACTATCTTTCTAACGTAATCCGTCCTCCACAACGAATTGGGAATTTGACCCATCCAGAGCCTCTATCATGTGTTGCTTCATGTGGACATCCATATACAAAGCCTGCCGAATCCGATCAGCCAGGTCATATTGGACTTTAGTCCAATTCAATAATGCTTCAGCACTTGATTGCTTGTCAACGCAAAAGATCTCTAACGACTCTAACTCCCGAACCAACCGCTCGTCGTGGACCGACAGCCAATTGGCTTGAGCTGGAGCCCGACGACTCAACGCGTCCGCAACCGCATTACCTTTACCAGGCACGTAGTGGATCTTGATTGTATAGACCCCCAGGAACTCCATCCACCTACGCTGCCGCATGTTCAGATCTTTCTGATCCAACAAATATTTCAGGCACTCATGATCGGTATAGATTTCGACCCTTACTCCATACAAGTAGTGCCTCCACAGCTTCAAGGCAAATATCACGGCCGCTAACTCCAAGTCATAAACCGGATAATTTCTCTCGTGCACTTTCAGCTGTCTCCAGCCATACGCTATAATGCTTCCATGTTGCAGTAGCACGCAACCCAAACCACTGCCCCAAGCATCGCTATAAATCTCAAAACCTTCGGTCCCACTCGACGAACTCAGTACAGGCGCCGTGGTCAACCGAAATTTCAACTCTTCAAAAGCTCACGCGCACTCCGGCGTCCAAACGAACTTCTGCTCCTTCCTCGTCAACATAGCGAGAGGTAACGCTATCCGCGAGTAGTTCTCCATGAAGCGCCTATAATAGCCGGCAAGCCCGAGAAAGCTCCAGACTTTCGCTACCATAGAAAGCTCAGGCCACTCTCGTATTACAACAATCTTCACCGGATCCACTACAATATCTTCCCCACTCAATATATGACCGAGGAACGCCACTGAGGACAACCAAAACTCACATTTGTAGAACTTGGCGTATAGTTGATTCCTCCTCAGCGTCTCCAATACCAAATGAAGATGCCTGTAGTGATCTTCCTCACTCTGCAAGTACACCAAAATATCGTCGATGAAGACGATCACAAAATGGTCCAAGTACTCCCGTAAAGTCCGGTTCATCAAATCCATAAACACTGACGGTGCATTAGTCAGCCCAAACGTCATGAACCTAAACTCGTAATGCCTGTATCTCGTACTAAAAGCTGTTTTGGGGATATCACTCTCCCTTATCCTCAGTTGATAGTATCCAGACTTGAGATCCAACTTTGAGTACGTTATTGATCCGACCAACAGATCAAATAGATCATCAATCCTCGGGATAAGGTACTTGTTCTTTTCTGTTAGCTTGTTCAACTCCCGATAATCAATACAAAGTCTCAAGCTACCGTCCTTCTTCTTTACAAAGAGGACCGGTGTGCTCCAAGGCGATGAACTTGGACGCACAAACCCTTGCTCCAACAACTCTTGAAGTTGCACCTTCAGCTCCACCATTTCTTTAGGTGCTAGCCGATCCGGAGATCGTGACACAGGATTCGCACCTGGCACTAGCTCCATCGTAAAATCTATCTCCCATTGAGGCAGGGTGTAACACCCCCTATCCGTCGCATAACATACAATAGTAGGTCCGGCCGGGGCCCGACGCCATATACCACAGACACACCGGGTGGTTACTCAATGGAAACCATCCAACCAATCATAATGTCCTACACAGAGCATTCTAGCGGAAGCACTTTTATAAGTTGCAATTAAAAGAACCCAGCACAAGCATGAATGTCAACTAATACACCAAATAGGAATGTAGTACATACACAAGTACCAGCCTTAAGGCCTTACAAATAGTTTACTCTTAATACATGTCATCCATACCACGGAACGCAGGCCGGTCATACATGAACAAAGGCAAGTAAACACTTAAATTAGGCCTTCAAGGGCCGGCTTCGCAATTTGGGCTTTAGCCCGCTATTGACCGCTTGGTCCAGCAGCACCTGCAAGCAACAAACCACCGCACGATGGCAAACAAAAGCAACAGTCAGCAATGTTAACCAAATCATAACGATCCCGCCCCCAACTCGGGGTGGCGATGCTCCTTCCCTACATTTTATTAGCATAACCAAGCAGTATATAAATATACATTGCATCACAGGCGTTGGCTCACACGGCCACACCCCGTGCACTCAGGGCACATTCTCGGTGAACCTGCTAATGTCACATCAATTTAAGCCATAGACATTCCAGACTCACGACCACCACTTTGACGGCCAAACATATGAGCTTTTTGTCTTCCTGGCATGGGTCACGTCAATTTAAGCCATAGACCGCCGAAGACCCTCATCTATACTAACGGCTCTAACCAAACGACATAGATCGGGTACGGTTCCATCTAACCCGTGCTCACATCGCAACGACAATTTAAGACATATGTGCGGGTCAAACTTCTCCCGAGTCCCGTTTCAATCACACTTCACATAATCCGGTTATGTTCAAGTTGGCTCCCAGGCCACCAAGTAGGCAAGATCACGCATCCGCCCAGTTTTTCGGGTGCACCTTAGGGTTAATCCCCAAGGCTCCCTGTTGCAATCTACCACGTAGAAAACTCGAAAAACAAACATTCGCACGGAGTCTTCTCCGACATTTATGCAATGCAACATCACCGATCCAGACCAACTTATCCGGGTAGGCTTCACACATCATGCCTATGTCCGATCTCGATTACGGACTCTACACAACGGGGACTATTCATGTCTACCCGAAGGAACGCCTCAAACTCACCGCAAACCCGTGAGAGCAGGCTTCGTATGCAAAAGAAGGAGAGCTTCACATGCTCAAGAAGAGAATCGTTACCCTAGCGTTCTTCCTTGGCGCCATGGAAATATAAGCGGATGAAAAGCACCGCACTCTCTTTACGTCCGTAGATCCGAAGTCGGTTCGTGATTTGGAGCTCCGAAGCTCCTCCAAAGACCGGATCTAAGCTTCTTCTTCCTCCTTTGCTCTCCTCTCTCTCTATACTTTAGAAAGAGAACCTCTCAAGTGAAATGAGGGTTTCAAGGGTCTAATCTCGTGTATATCCAAGCACTAACAACCCCCAGCCGTCGGATCCCGAATAAAAGAAATGAACGGCCAAGATCCAGATCTAAAATGCAGAATCTGGGCCGAACACGGCCTGTGACACGCCCATGTCCAGGGTCGTGTCCCTCATTCGCCGTCAAAATCGACGCGTCTCGAAAAACACATGGACATCCGACACGCCCGTGTTCGACCTGACACGCCCATGTTCCAACGTACACAGCCGTGTGGTTGGCCGTGTTCCCCCAACGACATAGTCCCGAAAACAACCCGAGACTCACACGGGTCTTGGACACGCCCGTGTCCTATTTGAAACGCCCGTGTCAAACCCGAACACGCCTGGGTTCCAGGCCGTGTTCACTGCCTCGACACTTCGTCGAGCGAAGTTCGTCGACCACACGACACGGCCTTGGACACGCCCGTGTCCTAGGCCGTGTGCCTTGTCTCGACACATTGTCGAGCGAAAATGTCGACTCCCCGGGCCGATCGTCGACACGGGATCGACACGCCCAGATACACGCCCGTGTATCAGGACTTGTTCCCTTCTCGACGATCATCGACTCCAAATTTCGTCGAACTCGCGGCCAAATCGTCGACTCGAGCCTGACACGCCCTGGGACACGCCCGTGTCCCAGGCCATGTGCCCCCTGCCAAATACCAGATTTGGCCCAAAACGCCTCCCGTCGCTCTTTTGAGTTTCGGGGCACTACAACGCTCCCCCTCTTAAAAGCATTTCGTCCATGAAATTACATAAAGGAAAGACAAGTACCAAAATTAAATTGTACCTGAGCGGAACAACTCCGGATACTCGATGAGCATAGTCTGCTCTCGTTCCCAAGAGAGCTCCTCTCGACCGGAATACATCATGTAAACCACTAAGCTCCACTGAAAGCTTCAACCGATAGGCTGCATCACCAACCCGCTCCAGAACCTCAAATGGCCCAAGGTATCTCAGGCTTAGCTTTTTCAATCGCCGCACCCACGAGACACCCTTGAATGGCTTGATATTTACGTACACCCAGTCGCCCACAGCGAACTCCATATTCCTGTGCTTGGCATTATAGTACTTCGCTTGCCGGTCCTGAGTGATAAGCAACCTCTCCTGAATGGTACGAACCAAAGACGTTGCATCTTCCACCTCTTGGCACTTTTACAACTTTGACTCACCCGTTTCTAACCAAGACAATGGCGTGCGACATTTTCTACCATAAAGGGCCTCGAAGGGCGTCATTTGAATACTCGCCTGGTAGCTATTGTTGTACGCGAATTCCACCAAATAAAGATGGTCTTCCCATTGCTTTCCAAAGTCCAAGACACACATGCGGAGCATGTCTTCCATAGTCCTATTGACCCTCTCGGTCTGCCCATCTGTTTGTGGATGGAAGGATGTGCTGAAATTTAACATTGTTCCCAACATTTGCTGCACTAGCCTCCAATCATTGGACGTGAACCGCCCATCTCGGTCACCCACGATGCTGCGGGGTACACCGTGAAGCCGTACTATATTATCCACATATAGTTTTGCCAACTTCTCCACCGGATCATCCTTCCTATGCGGAATGAAATGCGACACCTTCGTTTGGCACTTCGCTACGTAGAGTGCCACATCCTTCTTTAAACCCGCCACCAAAATAGTTTATTAACGTCACAATACATCTTTGTGCTCCCCTGGTGAATCGAGTACTTGGTATCTTGCGCCTCGTACAACAAATCCACCCGCAAACTGCCCACGTTTGGGACGAAAAGACGACCGTCTTTCCAAAGCAATCAATCCACAACTTCATATTGGGAATTTGACCCACCCAAAGCCTCTATCATGAGTTGCTTCATGTGGACATCCAAATCCAAAGCCTGCCGAATCCGACCAGCCAGGTCATATTGGACTTCAGTCCAATTCAGTACTGCTTCAGCACTTGATTGCTTATCCACGCAAGAAATCTCCAATGTCTCCAACTCCCGAACTAACCACTCATCATGCACCGATAGCCAATTGGCTTGAGCTGGGGCTCGGCGACTCAACGCGTCCGCAACCACATTGCCCTTACCAGGCACGTAGTGGATCTTAAATGTATAGTCCCCCAGGAACTCCATCCATCTACGCTGCCGCATATTCAGATCTTTCTGATCAATCAAATACTTCGGCCTCTTATGATTAGTGTAGATATCAATCTTCACACCATATAAATAGTGTCTCCACAGCTTCAAGGAAAAAATCACGGCCGCTAGCTCCAAGTCATGGACCGGATAATTCCTCTCGTGCACTTTCAGCTGTCTCAAGCCATAAGCTATCACACTTCTGTGTTGCAGTAGCACGCAACCCAAACCGCAGCCCAAAGCATCACTATAAATCTCATAACCTTCGGTCCCACTTGGAGAACTCAGCACAGGCGCCGTGTTCAACCGACATTTTAACTACTCAAAAGCTCGCGCGCACTTCGGCGTCCAAATGAACTTCTGCTCCTTCCTCATCAAAGTAGTGAGAGGTAACGCTATCCGTAAGAAGTCCTCTACGTAGCGCCTATAATAGCCGGTAAGCCCCAGAAAGCTCCGGACTTCCACTACCGTAGAAAGCTCAGGCTACTCCCGTATCGCAACAATCTTCGCCGGATCCACTGCAATACCTTCTCCACTCACTATATGACCGAGGAACGCCATTGAGGACAACCAAAACTCGCACTTCGAGAACTTGGCATACAATTGATTCCTCCTTAGCATCTCCAAAACCAAATGAAGATGCTTGAAGTGATCTTCCTCACTCTGCGAGTACACCAAAATATCATCGATGAAGACGATCATAAAATGGTCCAAGTACTCCCTGAAGGTCCTGTTCATCAAATCCATGAACACTGACGGCGCATTAGTCAGCCCAAACGGCATGACTGTAAACTCGTAATACCCGTATCTCGTACTGAACGCTGTCTTCGGGATATCACTCTTCCTTATTCGCAGCTGATAGTACCCAGACTTGAGGTACAACTTTGAGTACACCGTCGACCCGACCAACTGATCAAAAAGATCATCGATCCGGGGGATCGGGTACTTGTTCTTTTCCGTCAACTTATTGAGCTCCCGATAATCAATACATAGCCTCAAGCTTCTGTCATTCTTCTTAACAAAGAGGACTGGCGCGCTCCAAGGCGAAGAACTTGGACGCACATACCCTTGCTCCAACAACTCTTGCAGTTGAACCTTCAGCTCCGCCATTTCCTTAGGCGTTAGCCGATATGGAGAGCGTGACACAGGCTTTGCACCTGGTACGAGCTCTATCGTAAAATCTATCTCCCGCTGCGGCGGGGCTCTAGGAAGATCTGCGGGGAACACATCAGGGTACTAAACTACCACTGATATACTATCCAATGTAGGCTTTAGCTTTGCAACCTCCACTAATGTAAAGAACAGCTCTGCACCAGCACGAACCGCCTTCACCACCTGAAGATCAGACATCAATGTCTTGCTCGACCCTTTTAAGCCCGTAAAAGTCGTCCCACGACTTGCTCCCAACTTGACTTCCTTGCGACCGCAATCATTATAGGCTTGCTGCTCCGAGAGCCAGTCCATGCCAAATATAATGTTGAACTCCACCAACGGAAGTAACGACACTTGCAGATCGAACTCTTGATATCCGATGTGAATCTTAACACCACAGATTCTATCCGCGCGCATCGAACACTCATTGGGCAACAACACATCCAACTTGTCCTTCGCCATCGAAGAAGGTACTCCGATGCGTGATATAAATCCTTCGGACAAGAAGGAGCATGAAGCTCCTGTATCGAAGAGTGCTCTTGCCAGATTTTCACAAATCAAAACAAATCCTAAACAAGCAGTGGTAAGGTAACATGTGCATAACAAGTATTTAAAGAAATTAACTTGCTATAAATTAACCCGTACCTATCACCACATCCGCCTGTTTGATGGCCTCCTGTTGGCCAAGATTATACAACCTTGGTTGGGCCAGAGCATAATGGGATGCAATTGACTCCACCGCCTTGCCCTTCTCTTCGTATGTTACTCCCGGCTTTCTCTCGGACTTGGGACGTCCGCTCAAGCAATCGCGGGCAAAGTGCCCCAACTTTCTATAAGTAAAACATGCACCCGGGGTTCGACTCGTAGTCGCCCCAGAAGCACCAGAAGAGGGGCTGGACCCGAAGTCCTAGCCTTCTTGTGGAATCTTCGATAGCCGGACTTTGAAGTAGTCGGCACCTTGAATTCAGACTTCTTGTCAACCAAACTTTTCTTTGCCTGAACATTCTTCATGTCCTTCTCCAAGGACCAGGCCGTGTTGAGTAAGGTCAAGAAACCCTGCGTCATCGGCCCCGAGAGTAGTAACCTCAAATCATCTCTCAACCCTTAGTAGAATCGATTCGTCTTGCGCTCCTCATCCGCAATGGTGGAGCTAGCATATCGACTCAATCGAGTAAACTCGTGGAGATATTCATCCACGCTACTGTCTCCTTGAAACAAATTCAGGAACTCGTTCTCCAACGCTATACTCTGCGCCGAAGGGAGGTATCTAGCCAAGAACAATCTCGAGAACTCCTCCATCAAGACGTCTGTAAGCTGCCTACCTCTCAATAGATGCAGCTCCAATCCTTCCCACCACAATCTCGCTTCACCATCCAGAAGGAATGTAGCAATAGTGGTCATTTGCCATTCTTCTGTCTCCGTTGCTGTCAAGACTCTCTTCACCCTGGAGAGCTAATCTTCAGCTTGAGATGGGGTTCCCAACCCCGAGAATACCGGAGGATTAAAGCTCATGACATGTTTGAGCTGTCTCTCGGTTGCCCTCCTTGGCACCAACGACTCCACTACTACCTGCTCCACCCTCCTCGGCTCAACCTCTAGAAGAGGTACCTGCTCCATCGCAGTAGCGGGCTGCTACATTTGCCTTGCAGGCTGCGCATTAATCATGGCCAACACTGCTTCGACCACCAATCGTATGGTCTCAGCCGATGGAGGTGTTGTAGGAGCATCATTAGGTGCACTGCTGGCCTCAGAAACCCGACGTTCCGACGGCCCAACACCACTTCTGGTCGCCTATAGTGGTACAAAACAACGTTAAGCAATCAAATAAAATTGCAAACAGCAATTATAGGAACACGCAGGTTCCCCAAACATGTGTATTTTCATTCCTAAGTGGACATTCATGGGTTCTTTTGTTGTTATAAAGATGACCCACAGGTCGGAGGATCGAAACCTCCCTCTGATACCAAATTGTAACACCCCCTATCTGTCACATAGCATATAGCAGTAGGTCCGGTCGGGGCCTGATGCCATATACCACAGATAGACCGGGTGGTTACTTAATGGAAACCATCCAACCAATCATAACGTCATACGCAGAGCATTCTAGCGGAAGCAGTTTTATAAGTTGCAATTAAAAGAACCCAGCACAAGCATGAATGTACAGTAATGCACCAAATAGGAATGTAGTACATACATAAGTACTGGCCTAAAGGCCTTACAAATGGTTTACTCTTAATACATGTTTTCCATACCACGACACGCAGGCCGGTCATACATGAACAAAAGCAAGTAAACCCTTCAATTAGGCATTCAAGGGTCGGCTTCGCAATTTGGGCTTTAGCCCGCTATTGACCACTTATTCTAGCAGCACCTGAAAGCAACAAACCGCCGCACGGTGGCAAACAAAAGCAACGGTCAACAATGCTGACCAAATTATAATGATCCCGCCCCCAACTTGGGGCGGCTATGCTCCTGCCCTGCATTTTATTAGCATAACCAAGCAGAATATAAATATACATTGCATCACAGGCGTTGACTCGCACGGCCACACCCCGTGCACTCAGGGAACATTCTCGGTGAACCGGCGAATGTCACATCAATTTAAGCCATAGACATTCTGTACTCACCACCGCCACATTGACGGCCAAACATATGAGCTTTTTGTCTTCCTGGCATGGGTCACGTCAATTTAAGCCATAGACCGCCGAAGACCCTCATCTATGCCAACGGCTATAACCGAATGACATACATCGGGTACGGTTCCATCTAACCTGTGCTCACATTGCAACGACAATTTAAGCCATATGCGCGGGTCAAACTTCTCCCGAGTCTCGTTTCCATCACACTTCACATAACCCAGTTATGTTCAAGTTGGCTCCCAGGCCACCAAGTTGGCAAGATCACATATCCGCCCAGTTTTGCGGGTACACCTTATGGTTAATCCCCAAGGCTCCCTGTTGCAATCTACCACGTAGAAAACCCGAAAAACAAACATTCGCACGGAGTCTTCTCCGACATTTATGCAATGCAACATCACCGATCCAGACTAACTTGTCCGGGTAGGCTTCACACATCATGCCTATGCCTGTTCTCGATTACGGACTCTACACAACGGGGACTATTCATCTCTACCCGAAGGAATGCCTCAAACTCACCGCAAACTCGCGAGAGCGGGATTCCTATGTAAAAGAAGTAGAACTTCACATGCTCAAGAAGAGAATCGTTACCCTAGCGTTCTTCCTTGGCGCCATGGAAATGTAAGCGGATGAAAAGCACCACACTCTCTTTACCTTCCGTAGATCCGAAGTCGGTTCGCGATTTGGAGCTCTGAAGCTCCTCCAAAAATCGGATCTAAGCTTCTTCTTCCTCCTTTGCTCTCCTCTCTCTCTCTATACTTTAGAAAGAGAACCTCTCAAGTGAAATGAGGGTTTCAAGGGTCCAATCCCCTGTATATCCAAGCACTAACAACCCCCAGCCGTCGGATCCCGAATTAAAGAAATAAACGGCCACGATCCAGATCTAAAATGCATAATATGGGCCGAACATGACCTGTGACATGCCCGTGTCCAGGGCCGTGTCCCTCATTCGCCGTCAAACTCGACACGTCTCGAAAAACACA
Source organism: Platanthera guangdongensis (assembly GCA_039583875.1). NCBI lineage: Eukaryota > Viridiplantae > Streptophyta > Magnoliopsida > Asparagales > Orchidaceae > Platanthera > Platanthera guangdongensis. The sequence goes on from CM077167.1 coordinate 127,153,315, forward strand.
CGGGCATCCAACACGCCCGTGTTAGACCTAACACGCCCGTGTTCCAACAGACATGGCCGTGTGGTTGGTCGTGTGCCCCCAACTGTTGGGTATTGTATCCACAATGTACCTGATTTGAAGAAGCCCCTGAACAAGCTAAGGTGAATAGACAATGTATTTGACAAAATATTTCAAGTTGTGCTTGCAGTTATTCCACGCTAAGTGCACACCAATGTCAGGGTGCAGTAGGTCAATATACACGGGTCTGCACGACGTAATCCCTCGTTGAGCAGATCAGTGTGTTGGCCTACGTGTACTCTCTCTATTGGAGTGTACTTATTTTCAAGTACAGGGTTGTGTTAAGGCAAGAGCAGACAAGGAGCAAGGATGGGTAAGAGCAGACAAGTAGCACCTCATGGGTGGAAAGACGAAAAATCGTCTAAGTGTAAATCGACGAGAATCACCAAGTGATTCTCACCGAATCGTCGAGAATCATTGGCTGATTCTCGCCGACTCGATCCAGCTACTTTAAAGCGAGCAACTCTGATGCTAAGTAATAATCGACGAGAATCACCAAGTGATTCTCGCCGATTCGGCGAGAATCATCTTTGATTCTCGCCGAATCGTCGAGAATCACTGGCTGATTCTCGCCGTCTCGACCCGACTACATCAGAACGTGCAATCAAGTCAACGTCAACGAGAATCATCTTTGATTCTCGCCGAATCGACGAGAATCACCTTTGATTCTTGCCGATTCGACGAGACTCACCTTCGATTCTCGTCGATTTTGACTTAGGCGATTTTCTGGAAACCGCTGGACCGGATTTTGCCGCTGGCGCTGCTCTGAACCGGGGTTAGGGTTTCTTCAGGTGGGACCCATAACGGTTATATTGGAGTATTTCCACCGTATAAATATACGAGTATTTTGAACAGAAATCAAATAGAAAGAAATACGCGAGCCGCCGACCGTGACCTAGATCGCGATATCCGCTCCGCCGCCGTCGCCGCTCGTGCAAGTTGTTCGCCGACCTTGATCGTGATTTCTTCCAGAACTTCCGGCGATAGAAGCTTAGCCAAGCTTAGAGTCTCACGCGTCTAACCAGAGATCCTTTGTCTCTTGATTTGTTGATCGGGAAAACCTTCCCCGTCCGAATCGATCGAGACGATCGATCCTAGTGTGACCGTTGGAAGACCTAGCTAGCTTCGCTACGTAGTTTGAATCTCAAAGTACTACAGCCGCACACCGTTGTCGCCGCCGATCCTGTGAAGCAAGGCGCTGCCCATCTTGCCGGCGCCGGTTTCGGGGAGATTCTCTCCAAGAGAGATCTAGGGTTGTGGACTCTTCGTGGACTTCAAGAACACGTCGTCAACGAAGAGGGACACCTTAGTCTCCAAAAGTAGTTTGTATTTCTTGTACATTCTAGTTTATTTTTTTTGTAAAGTAACGTTGGTTCCTAGTTGTAAGGGTTGGGTGCAACCCGTGTTGTGGGAGTGTTGACTTCTACGTGTGGAAGGGTTCCTTCCGATAGTGCAAGGATTGGATTTCAATCCTGTTGGTGAATAGACCGAGTCATCCCTTGCTGGGAGATAGGTCGAAGGGGGAAAGTGGATGTACCCAAATCGGGGAACCACTATAAATTGCTTGTGTACCTTCTTTGCTGTGTTGTTTTATTTTCGTGTGCAGTACAATTTTAATTCCGCAAAAAGGCTGCACGTCACCTATTCCCCCCCATAGGTGAAGGTAGTTGACAATAGGTGGACTTTCAAGTGGTATCAGAGGCAGGTTCCTCATCAAAAAGGTTAACACCTTAAGTTGAATCCCGTCGCTAGTGTCAAGAAGAAGACAAACATCTACTATGGATGGGCTTGTTGAAGTATGAGACCGGGCGGCTTAGCGGTCTCATCCTGCGGTTTGTTGACCGGGCGGCTTGGCGGTTTGATCCAGCGGTTTGTTGACCGAGCGGTCTGGAGGTCTCACTCTGAAGCCTGGAGACCGGGCGGTCTATCAGTCTACCATTGCGGCCTGTTCTATCCTGCTGGAGTTGCCGAGCGGTTAACCTCTCTGTCTAACCGCGCGGCCTGTGCGGTCACCTTTATTCTAGCCGCTCAGTACTGTAAATGTTTAGTCCCACATTGTTTGTATACTCTCTTTCTTATCTCCTCCATTCTATATAAGGGAGGTCATACCTTTGTAAATATATCTTTTTTGGATAATAAAATTTCAATTATTCAAAAGTTTATCCGCTTGTTCTCTCTTTTTGCTACTTTCTAACATGGTATCAGAGCACACGGTTATTTCCTCCTGATTCTGTGCGCTCCTGTTGTTTGCGGCTTGTTTTCTGCTCTCTGCGACCTGTCTTGCGGCTTGCCTTCGCTTCTGTCCGCTGCCCTGTTCGCGCGGCTTGTTTCTATCCGCTGCCCTGTTCGCGCGGCTTGCTTCTTCTTGTCTCTCTTCTCCTACTGCTATTTGTCATAGCGACCTGTTTCCTTGTCGCCGCGCTACTTGTTCTTTCTTACCTCTCCGACTTCCTAGTCGTTGCAGCCTGTCTCTGTCCGCGTATCTTGTCTCTATACTCGCGGTTTGCTGCCGTGATCTGCCTGACCGTGCGGGTTGTTCCTTTCTCACCCGCATCTTGGTCGCGGTCACCTGCTCTTCTCTTCTCTTCTGTCCGCTTGTCTCTATACTCACGGTTTGTTGCTGTGATCTGCCTGACCGTGCTGGTTGTTCCTTTCTCACCCGCATCTTGGTCGCGGTCACCTGCTCTTCTCTTCTCTTCTGTTCGCTCGGCCTCTTCAGTCCGCGCGACCTCTTCCCCGCTGTGCCTTTGACCTCTTTCTAGCCGCTCCTGTTCGCGCGGCTTCTTCTGGTTTCTATCCGCTCCTGTTCGCGCGACTTCTTCTGGTTTCTGACCGCTACGGTCTCTTTGCCGGTTTCTATGACTACCTCCGGTCTCACCACTACTCCTGCAGCTCCTTCTCCTCCTCCTCCTCCTTCGGGCAACCTTGGCACCCTTTCCAAGCTTATTGGCTCCAACTATCCCGATTGGAGCGTTTCTTTCACCTTTCTCCTTCGTTCTCAACGCAAGCGTCATCACCTCACCGATGACCCTCCTCCTCGCACCTCTCCTGAATTTGATGACTGGGATGCGAGTGATGCTCTTGTCCGCACCTGGCTGGCCAACAGCCTTTCTGATCAGTGCCTTCCCGTCATTCGCCATGATGAGACGGTCAAGGCCGCCTGGCTTCACCTCGCTGCTCTCTATTCTAAGGGGGTCCAGACGTCCCGCATTTATACTCTCTATGCGGACCTCTTCGCCCGCCCTTCCATGTCACCGGTTGCGGCTTATCAGCAGGTTCAGGCTTTTGGTGCTGAAATCCTCCAGAATCGCCCCTTCTCTGCGGACTTGGCCGAACAGCACAAACACTTCCAGGAACTCCTGGTTGTTTGTTATCTTCTTCGGCTTCCCGACTCTTATGATATGATCCGCCAGCAGATCTTGGGTGAGGCAGAATCTCCTACTTTGGATGCCACTGCAACTCGCATTGCCGCCGTTACTTCCCTACTCCAGCAGCCTCTATTGGCCTCCCCACCTTCTCAGGACTCCTTTGCTCACCAAGCTCAGCGGGGGGGGGGGGGGGGGGGGGGGGGGGGGCCCTAGTAGCCGCGGCTCCTCTGGCGGACGGGGTTCATCCCGGTTTCTCTGCTCTCACTGTGGTCGTACTGGCCATACTGTTGACCGCTGCTGGCAGAAACATCCTCATCTTCGCCCGTCCGGTGATGCTCCTTCTTCGGCCTCCGCCTCTTCTCGGCCGTCTGCCTCTGTGGCCACGACGTCAGGTAGTGCCCACGTCGTTATCCAAGGTAAGTGGCTGATTGACTCCGGTGCCACCAATCATATGACGGGCAACCCTCATTGCTTCTCCCGTCTTGAGACACATGACCGCTTCCCACCGGTTCGTGTGGCGGATGGTTCACCATCCCCGGTTCATGGGACGGGCATGGTTCAACTCACCCCATCGCTTTGCTTGGAGGATACCCTCTATGTCCCGAAGTTCCCGTGCAACTTGTTATCAGTTACTACTTTATGCCGGCAACTTCAGTGCTCTGTCTTATTCACTCCCACTACTTGTTCTTTTCAGGACCCGAGGACCCAGCGGACGATTGCTACTGGGACTGAGAGCGGCGGCCTCTACTTCCTCAACGATGTTTCCGCTCTGTCTGCCTACTACTCCTCCACCGATCTCCTTCAGTGGCATCTTCGTCTTGGACATCCTCCTCCTCGGCTTCCTCGCTCTTGGTGCTGAAATCCTCTAGAATCGCCCCTTCTCCCTCATCACCCGAGAGTTCAAGAAGTTTCTCAAGATGATGAATCAAAGAAAGAAAGACGGCTCCTCCTCTAGGCATCAGAAGAAAAATTATTCTTCTGACAGGTATGCTTCTAAACCGAACAAACATCGCTCTTCTGACATTATTTGCTTTGGATGCAATAAGCCAGGACACGTCGTGGCCGACTGCTATCAAGGCAAGAGAGAAAAAGGGAAAGGAGAGGAGCACAAATCCCCTAGAGATAAGAAGAAAGAGCGGAGCTACATCGCCAAAAGGCCAAAGACACAGAGTGAGTCTGATTCTTCAGACTCCAGTGATGATGAGGAAGCCTACTTCGGGCTGGTGGGTCGCTCCGACTCAGAAGGAGAATGTCCCCTATTTACTGGGAAGGTAAAAGCTCACACCCCTCTATCCGACTCTGAATCTGATCCTGAGTCTCAGGATGATGACCCTGAGGATAGCCTTTCGGCCCGTGAAGCTGAGCTCCTCGAGAAGTATGAGCTTCTACTCAACACTTTCGAGGAGTGCCGTAAGAGATTGAAGGCTGAGAAAAAGGAAGTGAAATTCCTTAAGGGTGAGAGTGTCTCCCTAAGGGAAGAGATCACCAGTTTGATTTATCTCCGACAGGAGCACCTTAACCTGACTTCAAAGCATTCAGAGTCTCTTAAGCTCCTTGATCTTAAGTAGGAGGAAGTCGACAAGTTGGAAGAACAACTTGCGACAGAAAGGAAGATCGTCAAGAGCTTCTCTATGCCAAAAACAGTTCTTCCAGTAGTTGATACCTTCACTGCTCAGGCCAAAGGAGTTGGCTTGGGGCATGTAGGGGTATCTGGTTCCTCATCCAGGAGAAACAGGAACCAGAGGAAGAATAAGGCCGCCAAGAAGGCCTCTACTGCTGAGAAGGGAAAGGCTCCGCTCAGTCCTGTTGCATTCAGAAAGCCTAGCTTTCCTTGCAACCAACATGACTTTGAATCAACCTTTGGTCATCATTTTCGGCCATCGGTTGCAAAGCCAAAGAGCCGATATGATGGTTGGACCTTTCCCCGGAACTTCGGTGAGAGTGCCTTCAAGGCACCTTATGAGGAAATCCACATGGGAAATTATGGTCAATTCTCTAGCGGCCATAATGGAAAGCAGGCACCAAGAGTCAAGCCTGTTATACTGACGAAATGGAAGGTGAAGAAGTCATGTGACTGCAATCACCATGAGGCCTCCACCTCCAGATCCAAGGCCCCGGCTGTACCCACCATTTCCAGGGTAAGGCAGGAGCCGAGGAAGAGGTACAACAAATTTGACTGTTGGTGTTGTGGCAAAGTCGGTCACTTTGCCGTGGATTGTTGGTTTTACCCGAGGTATAACGAGACTCCCTATGTTAGCACTGCGAGGCCGACCACTCGTAAGGTTAACTAACCGAGGGGGAGTATACTAACCAGGAATCTAGGACCCAAGTTCGATTGGGTTCCTAAGGGAAATTAATTTTGTTTTGCAGGAATGTCCAAAGGCCACCAAAATGCCAATCTGGTACTTGGACAGTGGATGCTCCCGACACATGACTGGGACAAGAAGCCTGCTGTGTGATTACACTCCAGTCAAGAATGGACCCAAAGTCATCTTTGGAGGGTCGGATCGAGGAGTCACCAGAGGTTACGGTATCATTTCCAACGGTATAATATCTATCACCGACGTGGCTTATGTTGAAGGGTTAAACCATAACATGATCAGTGTAAGTCAGTTATGCGACAAAGGTTATGACGTTAAGTTCTGCAAGGTTAAATGTCTGATAATTTCATGTGCCTCTTCTGAGACAGTATTAACAGGCATTAGGAGCAGAAATATCTTCTGCTTAAATTTCCTCAGTTTAGATTCATCTACCCCCATATGCCTTGTGGCAACAGGCAGTGCATCTCTTTGTGAACAATGGCACAAGAGATTGACACATATTAATTTCAAAACAATTAGTATGTTGTTTTCTAAAAACTTAGTAAGGGATGCTCCCGTTATCAAGTGCATCAAAGATAGCCCCTGCCCTGCATGCCAGATGGGCAAACAGACTCGGGCTACCTTTAAGAGCATTGCAGACAAAGACTGATGTCTTTACCTTCTACATATGGACTTGTTTGGTCCAATGCAAGTTCATAGCTTGGGAGGCAAGTCCTATACGCTAGTGATAGTTGATGATCATTCTCGGTTTACATGGGTGTTCTTAAAATGAAAGTCGGATACGTTTGACATCTTCACTAGTTTTGTCAAGCAGGTTCGGAACGAATTTAACTGCCCAGTGGTCAAAATCAGAAGTGACCATGGAACAATCTGGTGCTATGACAGAGTTTTGTGAAGAACAAGGTATCTTTCATGAGTTTTCCTCCCCGCGCACTCCTCAGCAAAATGGAGTTACGGAGAGGAGAAATAGAACTCTCATTGAAGCCTGCACGATAATGTTGAAAGATGCTTCTCTCCCAGAATACTTCTGGGCAGAGGCTGTCAATACAACTTGTCATGTACAAAACCGAGCATTGATCAACAAGCATCATCGTAAGACGCCTTATGAGCTACTGAGAGGCAGGAAACCAACCATGTCCTACTGAGGATCTTTGGTTGCAGATGCTATGTACTGAATAATGGGAATTACCCGCGTACTAAATTTGCTGAAAAATGCTTCGAAGGCATATTCATGGGCTATATTTCCCACAGTCGGGCATATAGGGTCTTCAATAAGAAAACCCTAGTGGTAGAAGAATCAATTAATGTTGTATTTGATGAAGGAAGTTTGCTTAACAACAATTCTTCTAGTGGTATTCTTGAAGATGCAGGTGCACGACTTGAACAGCTGGATCTCGATGAGACAGCTAAAGATGAAACTCCTAAGTACGTCAAAGTTTCCACCTCCACGTCATCTGGGAATGTTGAAGATCAAACTAGAACAAATCTCTTAGAAGAAGGAGAAGCCCAAGAAGTAGTCGAAGCTCCAGACGCCAGACTTTTAGAGCTCCGGCACGTGAGGTATCATCCTAGAGATCAGATCATCGGAGATCCTCGTGTCGGTGTCAGAACTCGAAGAGGTACTATTAACGAAATTTTGCATCTTAACTTCATGTCACAGGTTGAGACAAAGAAGTTCGACGAAGCGAACAAAGATGCGGCATGGATTCTGGCCATGCAAGATGAACTACATCAATTCGAACGTTGCAACGTTTGGACCCTAGTTCCCAGATCACACAAGCAGAATGTGATTGGCACCAAGTGGATCTTCAGATACAAACTGGATGAACATGGTGTCATCATAAAGAACAAGGTAAGGCTGGTGGCTCAAGGTTACAGACAGGAGGAGGGGATTGACTTCGACCAGACCTTCGCACCAGTAGCAAGGCTCGAGGCAATCAGATTGTTCCTGGCGTATGCTTCGCACAAAGGATTCACCGTCTATCAAATGGATGTGAAATCAGCATTCTTGAATAGAGACCTAAAAGAGGAAGTATACGTCGCTCAACCCCCAGGTTTTGTCAATCCTACATATCCCAATCATGTATATTTTCTTAATAAAGCTTTATATGGTTTAAAACAAGCTCCACGAGCTTGGTATGAGACTTTATCTAGTTTTCTTCTTGAGAACAAGTTCTCTAGAGGTAAAATAGATAAGACATTGTTTCTCAGGGAAGTCAAAGGCAAGATTTTGCTGGTACAAATCTATGTCGATGACATAATATTCGGCTCAACGGACAACAATCTTTGCAAAAAGTTTTCCAAACTTATGCAAGGAAAGTTTGAAATGAGCAGTATGGGAGAGCTAAAGTATTTCTTGGGACTTCAAGTGAAACAGTCTGAGGATGGAATCTTCATCTCTCAGACGAAGTTCACAAATGAACTCCTCAAGAAATTCGGCATGGAGAGTGCAACCTCTATGAGGACTCCAATGGGATCCACTATGTCTCTGTATAAGGATGAGAAAGGTAAACCTTTCGATGAAACTAAATACAGAAGCATCATTGGATCCCTGCTCTACCTTACCGCCAGTAGACCGGATATTATGTTCTCCACATGTGTCTGTGCCCGATATCAGGTGAACACTAAGGAATCTCACTATGTCGCTGCAAAGCGAATTCTAAGATACCTTAAAGGTACTCCCAATCTTGGCTTGTGGTACCCGAGAAACAATGATGTCGAGCTGATAGGTTTTTCAGATGCTGATTTTGCAGGGAGTAGGTATGACAGGAAAAACACTTTCGGGACGTGTCAATTCCTCGGAAGAAGGCTTATCTCATGGAACAGCAAGAAGCAGAATTGTGTAGCTACCTCCATAGCAGAGTCTGAGTACATCTCGGCTGGCAGTTGTTGCGCACAACTCCTATGGATCAGAAACCAGTTAGCCGACTACGACCTTCAGTTCAAGGAAGTACCAATGTACTGCGACTCCTCCAGTGCAATTGCGATTGCCAACAATCCGGTATCGCACAGCAGAACGAAGCATATTGAAGTGCGCTACCACTTCATTTGGGAGCACGTGGCGAACAAGGTCATCTCTCTCTGTTATGTTCCCACGGACAAGCAGATTGCAGATATTTTCACAAAGCCCTTAGATGAAGCCAAGTTCAGTCTGTTCAAAACTGAATTGGGGATGCTAAACTATGAGGAATGAAGACTACAGAAGCTCCAGGCTCGTGCATCTAGGGGGAGCCTCTGCCAGGAACTCAAGTGTGAGCACAGGTGCAAGTACTGAGGGGGAGCAAGGGGTCAAATGCAACAGACCCAGATTTGCAGAAGCCGAAAAGGGGTAGATTACCCTCTCGGCTAAGGCTAAGGTGGCTCCAAGTTTGCTCTCACGAAATTGGTATTGGTAATGAATATCTCTCTCAACTCAATTTCAAGGTTATGATTTTCATTCCCATACGCTTTATTCACCTTAGCTTGTAGGGTTTAGGCTTCTTCAAATAGGGGGAGATTGTTGGGTATTGTATCCACAATGTACCTGATTTGAAGAAGCCCCTGAACAAGCTAAGGTGAATAGACAATGTATTTGACAAAATATTTCAAGTTGTGCTTGCAGTTATTCCACGCTAAGTGCACACCAATGTCAGGGTGCAGTAGGTCCATATACACGGGTCTGCACGACGTAATCCCTCGTTGAGCAGATCAGTGTGTTGGCCTACGTGTACTCTCTCTATTGGAGTGTACTTATTTTCAAGTACAGGGCTGTGTTAAGGCAAGAGCAGACAAGGAGCAAGGATGGGTCAAGGAGCACCTCATGGGTGGAAAGACGAAAAATCGTCTAAGTGTAAATCGATGAGAATCACCAAGTGATTCTCGCCGATTCGGCGAGAATCACCAAGTGATTCTCGCCGAATCGTCGAGAATCATTGGCTGATTCTCGCCGACTCGATCCAGCTACTTCAAAGCGAGCAACTCTGATGCTAAGTAATAATTGACGAGAATCACCAAGTGATTCTCGCCGATTCGGCGAGAATCATCTTTGATTTTCGCCGAATCGTCGAGAATCCCTGGCTGATTCTCGCCGTCTCGACCCGGCTACATCAGAACGTGCAATCAAGTCAACATCGACGAGAATCATCTTTGATTCTCGCCGAATCGACGAGAATCACCTTTGATTCTCGCCGATTCGACGAGACTCACCTTCGATTCTCACCGATTTTGACTTAGGCGATTTTCTGGAAACCGCTGGACCAGATTCTGCCGCTGGCGCTGCTCTGAACCGGGGTTAGGGTTTCTTCAGGTGGGACCCATAACGGTTATATTGGAGTATTTCCACCGTATAAATATACGAGTATTTTGAACAGAAATCAAACAGAAAGAAATACGCGAGCCGCCGACCGAGACCTAGATCGCGATATCCGCTCCGCCGCCGTCGCCGCTCGTGCAAGTTGTTCGCCGACCTTGATCGTTATTTCTTCCAGAACTTCCGGCGACAGAATCTTAGCCAAGCTTAGAGTCTCACGCGTCTAACCAGAGATCCTTTGTCTCTTGATTTGTTGATCGGGAAAACCTTCCCCGTCCAAATCGATCGAGACGATCGATCCTAGTGTGACCGTTGGAAGACCTAGCTAGCTTCGCTACGTAGTTTGAATCTCAAAGTACTGCAGCCGCACAACGTTGTCGCCACCGATCCCGTGAACCAAGCCGCCGCCCATCTTGCCGACGCCGGTTCCGGGGAGATTCTCTCCAAGAGAGATCTAGGGTTGTGGACTCTTCGTGGACTTCAAGAACACGTCGTCAACGAAGAGGGACACCTTAGTCTCCAAAAGTAGTTTGTATTTCTTGTACATTCTAGTTTACTTTTGTTGTAAAGGAACGTTGGTTTCTAGTTGTAAGGGTTGGGTGCAACCCGTATTGTGGGAGTGTTGACTCCTACGTGTGGAAGGGTTCCTTCCGATAGTGAAAGGATTGGATTTCAATCCTGTTGGTGAAGAGACCGAGTCATCCCTTGTTGGGAGATAGGTCGAAGGGGGAAAGTGGATGTACCCAAATCGGGGAACCACTATAAATTGCTTGTGTACCTTCTTTGCTGTGTTGCTTTATTTTCGTGTGCAGGTATAATTTTAATTCCGCAAAAACGCTGCACGTCACCTATTCCCCCCCTATAGGTGAAGGTAGTTGACACTAGGTGGACTTTCACCAACGACACAGTCACGAAAATAACCTGAGACTCACACGGGTCTTGTACAAGCTCGTGTCCTATTTGACATGCCCATGTCAAACCCGAACACGCTTGGGCTCCAGGCTGTGTTTACTGCCTCGAAAATTCGTCGAGCGAAGTTCATCGACCACACGACATGGCCTTGGGCACGCTCGTGTCCTAGGCCGTGTGCCTTGTCTCTACACATCATCGAGCAAAAATGTCGACTCCCCCGGCCGATCGTCGACACAGGCTCGACACGCCCTGAGACACGCCCGTGTCTCAGGCCGTGTTCCCTGCTCGACGATCGTCGACTCCAAATTTCATCGACCTCACGACCAAATCGTCGACTCGAGCCTGACACGCCCTGGGAAACGCCTGTGTCCCAGTGCATGTGCTCCTGCCAAATACCAGATTTGGCCCAAAACGCCTCCCGTCGCTCTTTTGAGTTTCGGGGCGTTACACGGGGCTCCAGAAGATCACTAAGGAACACATCAGGGTACTTCGATACCACTAAAATACTATCCAAAGTAGGCTTCGGCTTCGCAACCTCCACTAGTGTAAAGAACAACTCTGCACCAGCACGAACCGCCTTCACCACCTGAAGAGCAGAAATCAACATCATGCTCGACCCTTTCAAGCCCATAAAGGTCTTCTCATGACTTGCTCCTAACTTGACTTCCTTGCGACCACAATCAAAATAGGCTTGCTGCTCCGAGAGCCAGTCCATGCCAAATATTACGTCGCAGTCCTCCAGCGGCAGTAGCGACGCTAGCAAATGGAACTCCTGACTCCCAATGCAAACCTAAGCACAACAAATTCTACCCACGCGCATTGAGCACCATTGCACCATAACACATCCAATTAGTCTCTTACCATCGAAGGAGGTACTCTGACGTGCAATATAATTCTTGAATAAAGGAATGCGAAGTTCTCTAAAAGAACGGTGCTCTCACCAGATAAATGAAACTCAGAACAAAGCTTAGCACAAATAGTTCTAAGCTAACTTGCACAAGGGCGTCAAGTGTTTAAGGCTAAACTATCTTTAAACCATACCCGTCCTCATGACGGCGTGCTTCCTCTCGGGCTTTAGGCACCTACGAGCATAATGCCCCGAATCCCCACAATTGTAACATGCGCCCGGGGTTTGGCCTGTAGATGCCCCCGAAGCACCGAAAGGAGGAGCTAGACCCAAAGTCCTAGCCTTCTTATACCACCTTTGATATCCAGACTTTGAGGTGTTCGGCACTTTGAACGCCATTTCCTTTGCACTAAAGTCCTCAACTTTTCCTGACATAACTTTCTTAGTCTTCTGAGCACCATTGCAATAATCTCAGGCAAAGTGCCCTTTCCTTCCACAAGTATGACAAGTGTAAGTAGCTTTTCTAGTCGTTGCTGTAGCCCCCTTCTCCAGCATTCTGCCGGATGCAGCTCTTATGGGGCTTGCATAGTTTGATACCATGGTCGCTGGCATCGGGTGAGTCTTCCTCAAGTCTACTTCCAAAGATCTAGCCAACTCCACCAAGGCTCGGAATCCAAATAATTTTGGTCCTAGCAGTAGGATTCGCAGCTCGCCATGCAGACCATTATAAAATCTATCGACTATAGCCTGCTAGTTCTCCAAGTCAAAGCATGGGTAGCGGCTTATTATAAGAAATCCTTGCAAATATTCGTCAACTGAGTGCTCTCCCTACACTAAATGCATATTCAACTGCTGCCCCGATGGTCTACCAAAAGTCATCTGCTCCATCACGCCACCCATCATTGAAGCCACAACAGGGGAACAAGGTTGTACATTTTTTCCATGCTGTGCACTCATCACAGCGAACACCGCTTCAACGATCCTTCTTACGGTTTCAGACGAAGGAGGGGTCTCAAACACCACATCGGGTGCACTATACTCCTCAGAAACCGGACATTCTGGCAGCCCAACACCGCTTCTGGTCACCTATAGTTGTACAAAACACAGTTAAGGGACCATACAAAGTTGCAAAAAGCAATTATAGGAACACGCAGGTTGCTCAAACACGTGTATTTTCATTCCTAAGTGGACATTCATGGGTTCTTTTACTGTTATAACGATGACGCACACACATGTGCTGATGATGCACACACATGTGCTCACCACCCCTTAAAAAGAATTCATCCACGAATTCATTTTAAGCCAGACCAAAACTAGTAGTCTGATATCAAATTGTAACACCCCCTATCCGTCGCATAGCATATAGCAGTAGGTCCGGTCAGGGCCCGACGCCATATACCACAGACAGACCGGGTGGTTACTCAATGGAAGCCATCCAACCAATCCAACGTCCTACACAGAGTCATTCTAGCGGAAGCAATTTTATTAGTTGCAACAACAAGAACCCAACACTAGCATGAATATCCACTAATACGCCAAAAGGAATGAAGTACAAACACACAAGTACTGGGCTTATGGCCTTACAATTGTTTTCCTCAAATTACATGTCTTTCAAACCTCGGCACGCAGGCTGACCATACATGAATAAAAGAAAACACTCAAAATTAGCCCTTCGAGGGCCGGCTCAGCAACTTGGGCTTTAGCCCGCTATTTACCGCTTAGTTCTACAGCACCTGCAAGCAACAATCCACCGCACGGTGGCAAACAAAAGTAACGGTCAGATATGCTGACCAAATTATAACGATCTTGCCCCGAATCTCTGGGCGGCGATGCTCCTTCCCTGCAGTTTATTAGCATAATAAAGCAGTAATGTAACAACACTACATCACAGGCGCTGGCACGCATGGCCACACGCCCCGTGCTCTCAGGGCACATTCTCGGTGATCACGGTCTAAGTCCGCCGACTCACCACCGTCCCCTGGATGACAATCTCTCGTGAGCATTTGGTCTTTCTGGCCACTGCCTAAGACCCTCTATCTATGCCAATGGTAAGTGTCAAGTAACTTTAGGTCTCTTTAAACGAATGACATAGAGCGGGTACGGTTCCTCCTGACCCGTTGCTCACACCGCAACGTTAATTTAAAAATATATGCGCGGGTCAAACTTTCCCGAGTCCCAAATCATTTAAAAACATCACATAACCCAGTTATGTTCAAGTTGGCTGCCAGGCCCATATGATGGCAGAACCACGCGTCCGCCCAGTTTTTCGGGTGCATCTTGGAGTTAATCCCCAAGGCTCCCTGTTGCAATCTACCTCGTAGAAAACTCGAAAAACAAACATTAACATGGAGTCTTCTCCGGCCACTTATGCAATGCACCATCACCGATCCAGACCAAATTGTCTGGGTAGGCTTCACACATAATGCCTATATCCGTTCTCGATTACGAACTCTACATGTACACAATGGGGACTATTAATGTCTACCCGAAGTAACGCCTCAAACTCACCTCAAACTCACGAGAGCGGGCTTCCCTATGCAAAAGAAGTAGAGCTTCACATGCTCAAGTAGAGAATTGTTACCCTAGCATTTTTCCTTGGCGCCATGGAAAAGTATGCCGATGAAAAGCACCGCCCTCTCCTTGCCTCCATAGATCCGAAGTCAGTTCGCGATTTGGAGCTCCGAAGCTCCGCTGGTGACCGGATCTAAGCTTCTTCTTCCTCCTTTGCTCTCCCCTCTCTCTAGACTTAGAAAGAGAACCACTCAAGTAAAATGATGGTTTCAAAGGCCCAATCTCGGGTATATCACAGTAGGAACAACCCCCAACCGTCGGATCCCAAAATAAGGAATCAAACAGCTACGATCCGTACCTGAAAAGTAAAACTTGGGCCGAACACGGCCTGCGACACGCCCTTGTCCAGGGCCGTATTCCTCATTCGCCGTCAAAATCGACGCGTCTCGAAAAACACACGGGCATCCAACACGCTCGTGTTAGACCTGACACGCCCGTGTCAGCCAGTATACGCCCGTGTTCCCGGGCGTGTTCCCCCATCAACACAGGACCAACACCAACCCGAGACTCACACGGGTCTTGGACATGCCCGTGTCCAATTTGCACGCCCGTGTCAAACCCAAACACGCCTGGCCTCCAGGCCGTGTTCACTGTCTCGACACTTCATCGAGCGCAGTTCGTCGACCACCCGACACAGCCTTGGACACGCCCGTGTCCTAGGCCGTGTTCCCTGTCTCGACACATCGTTGAGCAAAAAAGCCGACTTCCCGGACTGATCGTCGACACGAGCTCGACACGCCCTGAGACACGCCCGTATCTCAGGCCGTATTCGTTGCTTGACGATCGTCGACTCCAAAATTCGTCGACCTCACAGCCAAATCGTCGACTCGTGCCTGACACGCCCTGGGACACGCCCGTGTCCCAGGCCGTGTGCCACCGCCAAATTCAAATTTGGCCCACAACACCTCCCGTCGCTCTTTTGACTTTCGGGGCGTTACATGGCAAGTGTGTGGGTGACTCTTAAGCTAACGTCATAACATATGAGCGCTACATATATCCGTTCTCCTAGCGCCCACAATAGCGTGAAGTACGACGAACCAAGAAAAAGAGAAATATAATTTTTAATAATAGAAAAATTTTATTTATTTCCAGTGTTTAGTATTTTTTACGTAAATTTTTTTTGGGTTTTTGGAAAAGAAAAAAAATGTTAAAACAAAACATATATATGAGAATTGTTTTGGTTTTTAGGAGAGGATTTTTTTATAGATATATACATTTAAAATGACAAAGTATTATATATAGTTTTTGTGTTTTTAAGTAGGGTTTTTTGTAGTTATTTTTTTTCGTAGTTTTTCTTTTTTGGCTTTTTTTGGTTTTTGTAGTGTTTTTGGTTTTTAGATGTTTAGAGTTTTTTTTAGGTTTTGAACTTTTTTTGGTTTTTTAAGTTTTTTAGTTTTTTTGAGTTTGTAGTTTTTTCTTTTTTTTTAAGTTTTATTGTTTTAAAATTGTTAGTTTAAAGTTGTTTTTTTTCTTAAGTTTTTGATATTTTAAAAAATTAATTTTTTTTTTATTTTTTGAAAGTAATTTTAATATTAGTATTATTATTAATTTTTTTGTGTCCATTATATATATATATATAGGTAAAAGTAATAGTTCTACAGAGTTCAAAATAATGACTCGAAATCTCCCCGGCAACTGTGCCAAAAACTTGATGAGAGTTAAAAATCGCGGCGCCCCGCGAGTTTTTTTGTAGTAAAAGAGAGATTTATATATTTTATTTTGGAAGGACGGAGCGCGCAAATTTATTAATTATAAAAAGTAGAAATCGAGTTTTAATGAGAGGAGGTAAGTGCACCTATCACGTGTAGTACAGGATATTCCGGTGTAGAATATCGGGGTTGTATTGTTCTCGGGGTTGGGTTGATTATTTCTACTCTTCCTCGGAGGGGACTATTATTCTACTGATATTTTATCTTATCAAGATATTTTTGTATATAAAATAGGGCAGAAAATAAAAGTTTTAAAGATGGAGCCGATGAATAGCTTGGCGCAACCGTATCGAATAAAATTTGAACTAAAATATACTTTTAATAAAAAAAGATCCGAAGTTTCAAATTAATTAAGGTGGAGACTTGACCGTGAAGGTTCAACTAAAATGAGCCTACCAATCTTTAGGACTATCACTCACCTAAACATTAAGTCTATTCGACCGGGCTCTCGTCCGACGAGGGATTTCTCTTAATGCCTGCATTAAGCTAAGAACCTTGCTATTGGATGGGGAACCCAATCCGGTAGAGTTGCGTGCCTCCTCACTCAAGGTTTAGTGCGGAACTCCCTTTACCTAGGGGTGATCGATCCATACGCACGGCCTATAGGCTAGCTAGCATATGAACTACAGAAATAGAGCCCACACATTGATTATGTGGTTCTACTCTTCGTAAACCTGAGGCAAACCTTAAGTTAATTTATTTAATTAGAAAAATAGGACCTTTAATTATTTAAAGTTATTTTATCTGTCCCAATGCTCCTCGATATTGACGGGCTAAGAGCGGTTAGCCACTCAACGGAATGGGGACGACTTGCTGGAAGAAAGCGATAAAATAAAGCAGAAAAGGAAAGCTGAAAAAGGAAAGCAGTAAATGAAAGCTGAAAAGAAAGCAGTAAATGAAAGCTATAAAGAAAGCAGTAAATGACAAGTCCCACTCAAACGAGTGGGCGGGAAATGAAAGAAATCCCTACTCAAACAAGTAGGAGGGAATAAATGCACCCACGCATGCACGCACACTCTACTGAAATTAAAAACTCTCACACACAAGTCCTACTCAAATGAGTAGGCGGAAAATTAAAGCGAGTCCTACTCAAACAAGTAGGAGAAAATAAATGCAAACACCCACGCACTCGATAGAAATAAAAATGCACACACAAAACAGAAATTAAAACACACGCACACGCTCGACATAAAGTAAAACTCACACACACAACTTGAATTAAACACTCCACTCTATAGAAAATTAAAACACGCCTACACAACAAAAAATTAAAATCTAACTAATACACTCACGCACTCTACAAGAAGGAAAACACACTCACCCTAAAAAATATAAACACACTCACACACTCGAAAAAAGGGAAGGAAAGCTATAAAATCTATCTCATACACACACACACACACATACAAAAATAAGAAAAACTAAGTTACTGAAAAATTAAAAAACTACATTTCTGCCGCTTCAATGCGGTAGAAATGCATAAAAAGTTTAAATAAAAATTAACGGAGCAACAAGTTTTGCAAATAAACGCAAAATGAAAGTGCTCAAAAAATTAAAATAACTACATTTCTACCACTAGAATGCGGTAGAAATGCATAAAAAGAGGACAGAAAAATTAAACGAGCAAAAATTTAAATTGAAAATCGAAGTGTTCAAAAAATTAAGATGATTAAATATTCATTCCTATAACTCCATAAAAGTGGTTAAAAAGTGAAAATAAAGTAAAACGAACAAAAAAATTTACATCCTAAACAAGAAAATCTAAGTTAGAGAAAATGAAAACCACTTTGAAAATGCTTTTATGGATTTATAAGGATGCATGAAAGGATATAAAAATTGCAAAATGAAGTAAAAATACCTATGTAAAAGAATTTGAAAATGAAAATAACTAAGCATGAAACCTAATCTCATACACACACGCACACATTTAAAAGAACAAAAAAACGAAGATAAAACAAGTAAAAATAAGATTGCTAAAGGGAGAGTTGCTTAAATCCATTCCAAAATCATATAAAGAGAAGAAAAACATATTTTATTAAGTAAAAGAACGAGTTAAAAAGACACTAAAATAAAAACTAAGGAGAGGGGGAGAAATATCCCCCACATAGACTTGGAATCCATCTAGGCAGCATAACACCTTAGCAAAATGGTTCAAGAAAAGGGAACAGGAACTCAAAACAGAAGAGTTCAATTTATAGGGAAAATTTTTGAAGTACACGCCCTTGGTCGCGGGCGTGTACTGGGGCGTGCCACTACTATACATGAGTTGATCCGGCGATTTTACGGCACGTTTGACTTCGGGGCGGTCCACGTGGAAGTTATGCCCGTGTCTCTGGCGACACGGGCGTGTCTGAGGGAGTGTCAGGACGGTGGAGCTGGGGACGGGTCGCGTTGAAAAGTCGTCGGTGCATCTTGTCGGCCAAGTGGATATGTACACGCCCGTGTGACATCTTGACACGAGCGTGTCGGGCCGGGTCGATGAACTTCGAGCGCAATTACGTCGAGCCGGAGTGACATGGGTCTCGGTCACGGTGCGTGTCCAATAACACAGGCATGTCATTGGGCGTGTCACATTTTTTGTTCAAAAGAACAGCTGATTTCACGGTAGTTGAAGTGTCACGCCCAGGTCACGGGCGTGACCCAAAGTACACAGGCGTGTCGATGCAATTTTTGGCAATTTTCCTGAAAATTTCAGGAAACAAAAATAAAGTAGGTTAGAACAATTTTTACAAAAAAGAAACATTTTATTAAGAAAATTTAACTAAATATAACAAAAATAAATGAAAATGACTTAATTAATGTACAAAAAAATACGTATATTTACAACTCATCAGTAAGTAATGCACAATGTCCATGGAGATGTCATCAAATTTCCACTCAGGAATAGGAACGGGCTTTAGGAACTAGCCCGACTTCTGACACTCGGCCTTCACTAAGGCACAAGTTTGGCACTAACTAACGTACAAAGCTATATCACGCTTCAAATCAGGCCACCAAAAGGATTTCTTCATATCCAAGTATATCTTTGTATTGCCCGGTTGAATGGAGTACTTCATAAATGAGCCTCAAATGTCAACTCCTCACGAAGCTTGCCGAACTGCGGTGTACATATCCTTCCGTCCTTCCTCAAGACCGCATTAATCATCTCCCAGGTGCTACCCTTGCCCTTTTGCCCTTTCAATCGTGCCATGCTTTACTCACCTCTTGCTATGCACTCAATTCCAAGGGACTCATAGTCTCGCACCAACCGCTCATCATGAGCTTTGATCCAACTCCCTTGACCAGAGTATTTCCTACTCAAGGCATCCGCCACCACGTTTGTTGAAACCGAAAATCGGTCTCCTGTGGAGTTCGACCCTTGGGGAAGGGGTGACCGCACACCTACTACCCTCAAGCAAACGATCTAGGCACAAGACTAGGAACACAAGGGACAGACCCAAGGTCTCAGCGTGGAGGACCCGCCGCATACCCGGAAGACTAACAAACTCTTTCCCTCCCAAGCTAAGAGCTGAGCTAAGGCACCTTCGGAGGGCTCTCTTGGCCGACCGGAACCTCTAAGGAGAGTATAAAGACCAACTCTCTCCTGACTAGAGGTGCCTCCTCGGGTCTATGTAAAATGTTCCCCGCCCGCCTTACTATTGGCGCAAAATCGCCCAGCAGCCCTATTCTACGCAGCCCCAATTGGGCCGCTAACAGCGGAACTCCGCTATTCTGAAAGGATGACAACAATACATCATGGGGCTTCCCGGCATCTATACCTCGGGGCCCCCACGGGGCGAGCGATTCACGAACACACCGCTCGCCCAAGACAGGAGGAGTAAACTACATATTCACAGAGCATCACAGATATTAAAAAATATTACAGGAATATGAATTCCATACTCAGCACGCAGGCCGGCAGTATGAACAAAAAAGGCCTTCGAGGGCCGACACGAGCTCGGGCTTAAGCCCGCTATTCCCCGCTTGGTACTGTAACACCTGTACGCCAACGTCTCGACGAGCGGCGACCAACTAGGCATCGGACGGCCAACATAAGCGGGCCAAACGTATTGCGCATACCCCCTTTTTTGGGGCTATGGTGCGCATTACCTACAAGCGGCTAATAAACAACTTCCTCGGAGTCTTCTCCGGGAACCCCAGAACATCACCAATCCGGCTCACATGTCCGGATGGACTTCACACAACATGTCTAAACCCGTACTCACGCTTCCGGGTACTAATGCAATAACTATGGGGGCGTACACGTCAACCCATCGGAGAGCTCCCTTCCCCCCACCTGTTGGTGGAGAGGGGCTTCCATGCAAATATGTAAACTGAGGGTTTCACATGCCCAAGTAGAAACATCATTACCCTTATCGTGTGCTTGGCAGCGGGGCCGGGAGAGGAGCTCCGGGTCGATCCTACTACATGCGGCCGTGTCGGTGGTCGATCTCCACTTTAGGCAGAGCCTTGCTCCAGGCCGAGCCTTGCTCCAGGCCGAGCCTGCTGGTGGTGGTGAAAATCTAGGCTTAGCTCCAGGCCGAACCCCACTCCAAGCCGAGCCCTGCTCCAGGCCGAGAGAAAGGGAGGGGGTCGGGTTGCTCCAGGCGGCTGGGAGAGAGGGAGAGGGGCGGTCAGGCTGCCGCTCCAGGCCGACGGGGGAGGGGAAGGGGGCAGTGTCGAGCTCGGTCTGCTCTGCTGAGGCGGCGACGGGAGAGAGGGGGGATGGATGTTGTGACCTGCTTTGGCGGTGGCTGGAGAGAGAGGGGGTGGCGGGTGGCTCCTTGCTGCTCCAGGTGGCTGGAGGGAGAGAGACAAGCGGCGTGGGTCGGCGGCTCCAGGCTGAACCCTAGCGGGGAAGCCGAAAATGGAAAAAACCCGCTGCTTCCCCCTTTTTCTCCCGCCTCTCCTGTACCGACCCCCCCCCCCTCCCAGCTTTTTCCCCCCTCTCCCCCCTATAACTCTCCTCTAATATATATATATATATGATATATATATATATATATATATATAATATAAAAATTATATATATATATATAAGATTTTAAGCCTATGCGAATAAAATCTCCGCACGCACGCACGCATGCACGAGGACCCGCACGTCCTCGAACGGGACGACACCAAAACGTCGCCCATACCACGCCCCTAGGATGATATTTGGGGAGGATCCCACTCACCCTGCTACGGGGTTGTACACAATCCCCGCTCTTTTCGAGGTTGGTACAAGCTCGAAAAGAATCACCCAACCCAACGTATCCGACGAGTGGGTGCCGACCCAAAAAACAAACTGAGAGTAACTGAAATCTGCACTTGGAACATCAATCTCTCCATGACATTTCTGATCTTTTTGAATCACTCGATACCTTTTGGCTCACTGCTATTGAATTGTGCTATACCATTACTTTCAACAAGTATACAATTTCTCGTGATATCGTGAAATAACAAAGCCATATACTTTGTAATGTGTTGAACACGCGGAGCTAATCCTTTCCCCCCAGGTGTACTTACAGCCCTGCCAGCTATGAGAGACTAACAGCGAGTCTACCCGGGGCTGAGCAACACTCGGGGTCCCTTACCCCCCAGGCGAGCCTACGGACCTGCCAGCTAGTAGGAGCCAGGCAGCGGGTCTACTCAGGGCCGAGCATCACTCGGGGTCGTGCAAAAATCTCCAAGAACCAACCCTTTCCTCCCAGGTGTGCCTACAACCCTGCCAGCTAATGAGAGCCTGACAGCGAGTCTACCCGGGGCCGAGCAGCACTCGGGGTCCCTTACCCCCCAGGCGAGCCTACAGACCTGCCAGCTAGTAGGAGCCAGGCAGCGGGTCTACCCGGGGCCGAGCATCTCTCGGGGTCCTGCAAAAATCTCCAAGAACCAACCCTTTCCCCCAGGTGTGTCTACAGCCCTGCCAGCTAATGAGATCCTGACAACGAGTTTACCCGGGGTCCACTACTACCACCATCGAGTGACTTCTAGCCCTGCCAATTAGGTGAGAGCCTGGCAGCGGGATCTGCTTGAGGCCCAAGGATGACATAGAGTGACTTCCAGCCATGCCAGCTAGGTGAGAGCCAGACAACAGGATCTGCTCGGGGTCCACAACTACCACCATCGAGTGACTTCCAGCCTTACCAGCTAGGTGAGAGACTGACAACGGGATCTGCTCGAGGCCCAAGGATGACACCGAGTGACTTCCAGCCCTGCCAGCTAGGTGAGAGCCTGACAGCGGGATCTGCTCGGGGTCCACAACTACCACCATCGAGTGACTTCCAGCCATGCCAGCTATGTGAGAGCCTGACAGCCGGATCTGATTGAGGCCCAAGGATGACACCGAGTGACTTCCAGCCCTGCCAGCTAGGTGAGAGCCTGACAGCGGGATCTGCTCGGGGTCCACTACTACTGCCATCGAGTGACTTACATCCCTGCCAGCTAGGTGAGAGCCTGACAGCGGGATCTGCTGTAGGCCCAAGGATGACACCGAGTGACTTCCAGCCCTGCCAGCTAGGTGAGAACCTGACATCGGGATCTGCTTGGGGTCCACTACTACCGCCATCGAGTGACTTCCAGCCCTGCCAGCTAGGTGAGAGCCTGATAGCGGGATCTGCTCGAGGCGCAAGGATGACACCGAGGGACTTCCAGCCGTGCCAGCTAGGTGAGAGCCTGACAGCGGGATCTGCTCGGGGTCCGCTACTACTCGAGGACTTGACTTTGCTTGAGGTGGAGACATCCTGTTTACTTAAGAGGTGTTGGAGAGTTAATCGCACCGATGTTCTTACAAATGGAGGATGCATTCTTTTTCATAAGAGAGACGATCTGGAACTCGTCAAATCGGGGAGCTAGCGTCCGAGCCTGTTCCTAATAATTCCTCCAATCGGAAGAGAGATGCAATCGGGGGGACATAGGCCGACATGCAAGGGGGGAGCTGATCTCGACCGTCAGTGCAGAGGCTCGGTCTTACAATAGTGCTTAGAGTCTCGAGGCATCGTCCCATCATCCAAATTGGGCTTTTTAGAAGGAACAGGTCGGCGGCTCGTATCCCAATCTAATGACAAAGATCACTTTCCACCTTGACACTTGTGATTGCTTGGAGAGATCGACCATTTATCAACTCTGGGAGGTTACCGTCTAGGCTCGTTCCTGATAATTGCCCTAGTCAGAGGAGAGTTGAGATCGGGAGGACATAGGCCGACGTGCAAGGGGGGAGCTGATCTCGGCCGTCAGTGCAGAGGCCCGGTCTTACAATAGCGCTTAAAGTTCCGCGGCACCGTCCCATCGTCCGAACTAGGCTATTTAAAAGGAACGGGTTGGACGTTTGGCTTCCGGAGTCGATCTCGAGGCTAACCCTTGAATCCCTCAGAAGCTCGAGGCGAATTGGTAATAAAGAGAAAATTTGACTGCTACTGAATTACAAGGAAGAGATAATATATTACCGTTTTGGAGGGAACCCTTTCGGGTCACCCCGGCTCATAATACCTCTCAGCTGCTCTCTTACTTGAACTTGAAGATAATAACATCCAGGTTTCTCGTTGATGTAATAAGTGGGGATACATTGGTTTTCATAGGTAGAAGCGCTTTAAATAGGTGCAAATCCTACTCCAAATGCTATGGGATTCAAACAACAACTATGGGAGGGGACAACTCTGAGTATGAGGACCTTACATACAAAGTATCAGCGTATGAGCCTGGTCGCCACCTGGTTCCACTTCTATAGCCATGACGCTCGCCAGAGTTCTTCTGTGCTGGTCACTCTCCATGCTCAGAACACCAAAATGTTGAAACCAAAAATCGGTCTCCTGTGGAGTTCGACCCTTGGGGAAGGGGTGACCGCGCACCTACTACCCTCAAGCGAACGATCTAGGCACAAGACTAGGAACACAAGGGACAGACCCAAGGTCTCAGCGTGGAGGACCCGCCGCATACCCTGAAGACTAACAAACTCTTCCCCTCCCAGGCCAAGGGCTGAGCTAAGGCACCTTCGGATGGCTCTCTTGGCCGACCGAAACCTCTAAGGAGAGTCTCAAGACCAACTCTCTCCTGACTAGAGGTGGCTCGTCGAGTCATGTAAAATGTTCCCTGCCCGCCTTACTATTGGCGCAAAACTGCCCAGCAGCCCTATTCTACGCAGCCCTAATTGGGCCGCTAACAGCGGAACTCCGCTATTCTGAAAGGATGACAATAGGCCATCAGGGGGCTTCCCGGCATCTATACCTCGGGTCCCCCACGGGGGGAGCGGTTCACGAACACACTGCTCGCCCAAGATAGGAGGAGTAAACTACATATTCACAGAGCATCACAGATATTAAAAAATATTACAAGAATATGAATTCCATACTCAGCACGCAGGCCGGCAATATGAACAAAAAAGGCCTTCGAGGGCCGGCATGAGCTCGAGCTTAAGCCCGTTATTCCCCGCTTGGTACTGCAATACCTGTACGCCAACGTCTCGACGAGCAGTGGCCAACTAGGCATCGGTCGACCAACATAAGCGTGCCAAACATATTGCGCACACCCCCTTTTTGGGGGTTATGGTGCGCATTCCCTGCAAGCGGCTAATAAACAACTTCCTCGGAGTCTTCTTCGGGAATCCCAGAATATCACCAATCCGGCTCACACGTCCGGATGGGCTTCATACAACATGCCTAAACCCGTACTCATGCTTCTGGGTACTAATGCAATTAACTGCAGGGACGTACACGTCAACCCGTCGGAGAGCTCCCTTCCCCCCACCCTTTGGTGGAGAGGGGCTTCCATGCAAATTTGTAAACTGACGGCTTCACCTGCCCAAGTAGAAACATCGTTACCCTTATCGCGTGCTTGGCAGCGGGGCCGACAGAGGAGCTCCGGGACGATCCTACTACATGAAGCCGCGTCAATGGTCAATCTCCACTCTAGGCCGAGCCTTGCTCTAGGCCGAGCCTTGGTCCAGGCCGAGCCTGCTGCCAGTGGTGAAAAGCTAGGGCTTAGCTCTAGGCCAAACCCCACTCCAAGTTGAGCCCTGCTCCAGGCCGAGAGAATGGTAGGGGGTCGGGTTGCTCCATGCGGCCGGGAGAGAGGGAGAGGAGCGGTCGGGCTGCTGCTCCAGGCCGACGGGGGAGGGGAAGGGGGCGGCGTCGAGCTCGGTCTGCTCTGCTGAGGCGGCGACGGGAGAGAGGGGTGATGGAGGCTGTGCCTTGCTTTGGCAGTGGCCGGAGAGAGAGGGGGAGGCAGGCGGCTCCTTGCTGCTCCAGGCGATTGGAGGGAGAGAGATAGGCGGCGTGGGTCGGCGGCTCCAGGCCGAACCCTATCGGGGAAGCCGAAAATGGAAAAAACCCACTGCTTCCCCCTTTTTATCCTGCCTCTCCTGTACCGACCCCCCCTCAGCTTTTTTCCCCCTCTCCTCCTATAACTCTCCTCTAATATATATATATATATATGATATATAATATATATATTATAATATAAAACTTATATATATACATAAGATTTTAAGCTTATGCGAATAAAATCTCCGCACGAACGCACGAGGACCCGCACGTCCTCGAACGGGACGGCACCAAAATGTCGCCCATACCACGCCCCAGGCTGATATTTGGGGAGGATCCCACTCGCCCGACTACGGGGTTGTACAACGTTGTCTTTGCCTGGTATATACTGAATCGCCACTTCGTAGTCTCCAATGAACTCGACCCATCTGCGCTGCCGCATATTCAAGTCCTTTTGGTCTAGAAGATACTTCAAGCTTTTGTGGTCCGTGAAGATCTACACATTCGCACCATACACATAGTGCCGCCACAAATTTATTGTAAAAATTACTGCCGCCAACTCCAAGTCATGGACGGGGTAATTCCTCTCGCGAGGCTTCAACTGCCTAGACCAAAAAGCTATAACACTGCCATGTTGCAACAACATACAACCCAGCCCACATCCTGATGCATCACTGAAAATCTAAAATCCTTCAGTCCTTTCGGTAGACTTAGCATTGGATCTGTCATCATCACGAACCGCCACTAGTGTAAAGAACAGCTCTACACTAGCACGAACCGCCTTCACCACCTGAAGAGCATACATCAACGTCCTGCTCGACCCTTTCAAGCCCGTAATGGTTGTCTCATGACTTACTGCCAACTTAACTTCCTTGCGACCTCAATCAAAATAGGCTTGCTGCTCCGAGTGCCAGTCCATGCCAAATATTACGTCGCACTCCTCCAGTGGTAGTAGCGATGCTAGCAAATGGAACTCCTGACTCCCAATGCAAACCTAAGCGCAACAGATTCTACCCGCGCGCATTGAGCACCATTGGACCATAACACATCCAATTAGTCTCTTACCATCGAAAGAGGTACTCCGACGCGCAATATAATTCTTGAATAAAAGGAATGCGAAGTTCCCTAAAAGAATGGTGCTCACACCAGATAAATGAAACTCAGAATAAAGCTTAGCACAAATAGTTCTAAGCTAACCTGCACAGGGGCTTCAATTATTTAAGGCTAAACTATCTTTAAACCATACCTGTCCTCACGACGGCGTGCTTCCTCTCGGGCTTTTGTCACCTGCGGGAATAATGCCCCGACTCCCCACATTTGTAACATGTGCCCGGGGTTTGGCCTGTAGATGCCCCCGAAGCACCGAAAGGAGGGGCAATACCCAAAGTCCTAGCCTTCTTATACCACCTTCGATGTCCAGACTTTGAGGTGTTCGGCACTCTGAACGTCATTTCCTTTGCACTAAAGTCCTAAACTATTCCTGACATAACTTTCTTAGTCTTCTGAGCGCCATTCCAACACTCTCGGGCAAAGTTTCCTTTCCTTCCACAAGTATGACAAGTGTAAGTAGCTTTGCTAGTCGATGTTGTAGCCCCCTTCTCCAGCATTCTGCCGGATGCAGCTCTTATGGGGCTTGCATAGTTCGATACCATGGTCGCTGGCATCAGGTGAGTCTTCCTCAAGTCTACTTCCAAAGATCTAGCTGACTCCACCAAGGATCGGAATCCCAATAATTTTGGTCCTAGTAGTAGGATTCGCAGCTCGCCACGCAGACCATTATAAAATCTATCGACTATAACATGCTCGTTCTCCAAATCAAAGCATGGGTAGCGGCTTATTATAAGAAATGCTTGCAAATATTCGTGAACTGAGTGCGCTCCATGCACTAAATGCATATTCAGCTGCTGCTCCGATGATCTACCAAAAGTCATCTGCTCCATCACGCCACCTAGCATTGAAGCCACAACAGGGGCACATGGTTGTACATTTCTTCCATGCTGTGCACTCGTCACAGCGAACACCGCTTCAACGATCCTTCTTACGGTTTCAGAAGAAGGAGGGGTCTCAAACACCTCACCGGGTGCACTATACTGCTCAGAAACTGGACATTCTGGCGGCCCAACACCGCTTCTGGTCACCTATAGTTGTACAAAACACCATTAAGCGACCATACAAAATTGCAAAAATCAATTATAGGAACACGTAGGTTCTCAAACACGTGTATTTTCATTCCTAAGTGGACATTCATGGGTTCTTTTACTATTATAATGATGACGCACACACATGTGCTGATGACGTACACACATGTGCTCACCACCCCTTAAAAATGATTCGTCCACGAATTCATTTTAAGCCAGACCAAAACCAGTAGTCTGATACCAAATTGTAACACCCCCTATCCGTCACATAGCATATAGCAGTAGGTCCGGCCGGGGCCCGACGCCATATACCACAGTCAGACCGGGTGGTTACTCAATGGAAACCATCCAACCAATCCAACATCCTACACATAGTCATTCTAGTGGAAGCAATTTTATTAGTTGCTATAACAATAACCCAACACTAGCATGAATGTCCACTAATACGCCAAAAGGAATGAAGTACAAATACACAAGTACTGACCTTATGTCCTTACAATTGTTTTCCTCAAATTACATGTCTTTCAAACCTCGGCACGCAGGCCGACCATAGATGAATAAAAGAAAACACTCAAAATTAGTCCTTCGAGGGCCGGCTCAGCAACTTAGGATTTAGCCCGATATTTATCGCTTGGTTCTGCAGCACCTGCAAGCAACAATCCACCGCACGGTGGCAAACAATAGTAACGGTCAGCTATGCTGACCAAATTATAACGATCCCGCCCCCAAACTCGAGGCGCTGATGCTCCTTCCCTGCAGTTTATTAGCATAATCAAGCAGTAATGTAACAACACTACATCACAGACATTGACATGCATAGCCACATGCCCCGTGCTCTCAGGGCACATTCTTGGTGATCACGGGCTAAGTCCACCGACTCACCACCGTCCCCTGGACGACAATCTCTTGTAAGCATTTGGTCTTTCTGTCCACTACCTAAG
Organism: Platanthera guangdongensis; assembly: GCA_039583875.1. Lineage (NCBI taxonomy): Eukaryota > Viridiplantae > Streptophyta > Magnoliopsida > Asparagales > Orchidaceae > Platanthera > Platanthera guangdongensis. Next base: position 127,181,682 of record CM077167.1, read on the forward strand.
ACCCTCTATCTATGCCAACGGTAAGTGCCAAGTAACTTTAGGTCTCTTTAACCGAACGACATAGAGCGGGTATGGTTCCGCCTGACCCGTTGTTCACACCGCAACGTTAATTTAAAAACATATGCGCGGGTCAAACTTTCCCTAGTCCCAAATCATTTACATACATCACATAACCCAGTTATATTCAAGTTGGCTCCCAGGTCCACATGATGGCAGAACCACGCGTCCTCCCAGTTTTTTGGGTGCACCTTGTAGTTAATCCCCAAGGCTCCCTGTTATAATCTACCTTGTAGAAAACCCGAAAAACAAACATTCACACGGAGTCTTCTCCGGCCACTTATGCAATGCACCATCACCGATCCAGACCAACTTGTCTTGGTAGGCTTCACACATCATGCCTATATCCGTTCTCGATTACGGACTCTACATGTACACAACGGGGACTATTCATGTCTACCCGAAGGAACGTCTCAAACTCACCGCAAACTCGCAAGAGCGTGCTTCCCTATGCAAAAGAAGTAGAGCTTCACATGCTCAAGTAGAGAATCGTTACCCGAGCATTTTTCCTTGGCGCCATGGAAAAGTATGCAGATGAAAAGCACCGCCCTCTCATTGCCTCCGTAGATCCGAAGTAGGTTCGCAATTTGGAGCTCCGAAGCTCCGCTGGTGACCGGATCTTCTTCCTCCTTTGCTCTCCCCTCTCTCTGGACTTAGAAAGAGAACCACTCAAGTAAAATGAGGATTTCAAAGGCCCAATGTCGGGTATATCGTAGTAGGAACAACCCCCAACCGTCGGATCCCAAAATAAGGAAACGAATGGCTACGATCCGTAACTGAAAAGTAAAACCTGGGCCCAACACGGCCTGCGACACACCCATTTCCAGGGCCGTGTTCCTCATTCGCCGTAAAAATCGACGCGTATCGAAAAACACACGGGCATCCAACATGCTCGTGTTAGACCTGACACACCCGTGTCAGCCAGTACACGCCCGTGTTCCCGGGCGTGTTCCCCCATCAACACAATACCAACACCAACACGAGACTCACACACAAGTTCGTCGACCACCCGAACACTCCTGGGCTCCAGGCCGTGTTCACTGTCTTGACACTTCGTCGAGCGCAGTTCGTCGACCACCCGACACGGCCTTGGACACGCCCGTGTCCTAGGCCGTGTTCCCTGTCTCGACACATCGTTGAGCGAAAATGTCGACTTCCTGTACCGATCGTCGACACGAGCTTGACACGTCTTGAGACACGCTCGTGTCTCAGGCCGTGTTCGCTGCTCGACGATCGTCGACTCCAAAATTTGTAGACCTCACGGCCAAATCATCGACTCGAGCCTGACACGCCCTGGGATACGCCCGTGTCCCGGGCCGTGTGCCCCCTGCCAAATTCCAAATTTGGCCCAAAACGCCTCCCGTCGCTCTTTTGAGTTTCGGGGCGTTACATGGCAAGTGTGTGGGTGACTCTTAAGCTAACGTCTTAGCATATGAGCGCTACAGATATGCGTTCTCCTAGCGCCCACAATAGCGTGAAGTACGCCGAAGCGAGAAAAAGAGAAATATAATTTTTAATAATAAAAAAATTTTATTTATTTCCAGTGTTTAGTATTTTTTAGGTAAATTTTTTTTGGGGTTTTTGGAAAAGAAAAAAAATGTTAAAACAAAACATATATATGAGAATTGTTTTGGTTTTTAGGAGAGGATTTGTTTTCTATAGATATATACATTTAAAATGACATAGTGTTATATATAGTTTTTGTGTTTTTAAGTAGGTTATTTTTTGTAGTTATTTTTTTTCATAGTTTTTCTTTTTTGGCTTTTGTGTTTTTGTAGTGTTTTTGGTTTTTAAAATGACATAGTTTTTTAGGTTTTGAAGTTTTTTGGGTTTTTTAAGTTTTTTAGTTTTTTTGGAGTTTGTTGTTTTTTTCTTTTTTTAAGTTTTATAGTTTTTAAATTGTTAGTTTTAAGTTGTTTTTTTCTTAATTTTTTGATTTTTTAAAAAATTAATTTTATTTTTTGAAAGTAATTTTAATATTAGTATTATTATTAATTTTTTTGGTGGCCATTATATATATATAGGTAAAAGTAATAGTTCTCCAGAGTTCAAAATAACGACTCGAAATCTCCGCGGCAACTGCGCCAAAAACTTGATGAGGGTAAGAACTCGCGGCGCCTCACGAGTTTTTATGTAGCAAAAGAGCGATTTATATATTTTATTTTGGAAGGACGGGGCGCGCGAATTTATTAATTATAACAAGTAGAAACCAAGTTTTAACGAGAGGAGGCAAGTGCGCCTATCACGTGTAGTACATGATATTCCGGTGTGGAATATCAGGGTTGTATTGTTCTCGGGGTCGGTTTGATTATTTCTACTCTTCCTCGGAGGAGACAATTATTCTACCGATATTTTATCTTATCAAGATATTTTTGTATATAAAATAGGGCAGAAAATAAAAGCTTTAAAGATGGAGCCGATGAAGAGTTTGGCGCAACCGTATCGAATAAAATTTGAACTAAAATATACTTTTAATAAAAAGAGATCCAAAATTTCAAATTAATTAAGACGGAGACTTGACTGTGAAGGTTCAATTAAAATGAGCTCACCAATCTTTAGGACTATCGCTCACCTAAACATTAAGTCTATTCGACCGGACTCTCGTCTGACGAAGGATTTCTCTTAATGCCTGCATTATGCTAAGAACCCCGCTATTCGGTGGGGAACCCAATCCGGTAGAGTTGCGTGCCTCCTCTCTCGAGGTATAGTGCGAAACTCCCTTTACCCAGGAGTGATCGGTCCATACGCATGGTCTCTCCGCTAGCTAGCGTATGGACTACATAAATAGAGTCCACACATCGATTATGTGGTTCTACTCTTCGTAAAACCGAGACAAACCTTAAGTTAATTTAATTAATTAGAAAAATAGGACCTTTAATTATTTAAAGTTATTTTATCTGTCCCAATGCTACTTGACATTGAGGGGCTAAGAGCGATTAGCCACTCATCGGAATGGGGACGACTTGCGAGAAGAAAGCGATAAAATAAAGCAGAAAAGGAAAGCTGAAAAAGGAAAGCAGTAAACGAAAGATGTAAAGAAAGCAGTAAATGACAAGTCCCACTCAAACGAGTGGGCGAGAAATGAAAGCAAACCCTACTCAAACGAGTAGGAGGGAATAAATACACCTATGCACGCACGCGCACTCTATTGAAATTAAAAACTCTCACACACAAGTCCTACTCAAATGAGTAGGAGGAAAATTAAAGCGAGTCATACTCAAACGAGTATGAGAAAATAAATGCAAACACCCACGCACTCGACAGAAATAAAAACGCACGCACAAAACAGAAATTAAAACACATGCACACGCTCGACATAAAGTAAAACTCACACACACAACTTGAATTAAACACTCCGCTCTATAGAAAATTAAAACACACTTACACAACAAAAATTAAAATCTAACTCATACACTCACGCACTCTACAGGAAGGAAAACACACTCACCCTAAAAAAATATAAACACACTCACACACTCTACAAAAAGGAAGGAAAGCTATAAAATCTATCTCATACACACACGCACACATACAAAAATAAGAAAAACTAAGTTACTGAAAAATTAAAACAGCTACATTTCTACCGCTTGAATGCGGTATAAATGCATAAAAAGTTTAAATAAAAATTAACGGAGAAAAAGTTTTGCAAATAAACGCAAAATAAAAGTGCTCAAAAAATTAAAATAACTACGTTTCTACCACTAGAATGCAGTAGAAATGCATAAAAAGAGGACAGAAAAATTAAACGAGCAAAAATTTAAAATGAAAATCGAAGTGTTCGAAAAATTAAGACGATTAAATATTCATTCCTATAACTCCATAAAAGTGATTAAAATTGAAAATAAAGTAAACCGAACAAAAAAATTTACATCCTAAACAAGAAAATCTAAGTTAGAGAAAATGAAAACCACTTTGAAAATGCTTTTATGGATTTATAAGGATGCATGAAAGGCTATAAAAATTGAAAAACTAAGTAAAAGTAACTAAGTAAAAGAATTTGAAAATGAAAATAACTAAGCATGAAACCTAAACTCATACACACACACACACATTTAAAAGAACAAAAAAACGAAGATAAAACAAGTAAAAATAAGATTGCTAAAGGGAGAGTTGCTTAAATCCATTCCAAAATCATATAAAGAGAAGAAAAACACATTTTATTAAGTAAAAGAACGAGTTAAAAAGACACTAAAATAAAAACTAAGGAGAGGGGAGAAATATCCCCCATATAGACTTGGAATCCATCTAGGCAGCATAACACCTTAGCAAAATGATTCAAGAAAAGGGAACAGGAACTCAAAACCGAAGAGTTCAATTTATAGGGAAAATTTTTGAAGTACACGCCCTAGCCCGCGGGCGTGTCACTACTATACATGAGTTGATCCGGCGATTTGATGACACGTTTGACTTCGGGGCGGTCCACGTGGAAGTTATGCCCGTGTCTATGCCGACACGGGCGTGTCTGAGGGAGTTTCGAGAAGGAGTAGCTGGGGACGGGTCGCATCGAAAAGTCGTCGGCGCGTCTTGTCGGCTAGGTGGATAAGTACACGCCCGTATCGCATCTTGACAAGGGTGTGTCGGGCTGGGTCGACGAACTTCGAGCGCAATTACATTGAGCCGGAGTGACACGGGTCTCGGTCAGAAGGCGTGTCCAATGACATGGGCATGTCATTTAGCGTGTCACATTTTTTGTTCAAAAGAACAGCTAATTTCACGGTAATTGAAGTGTCACGCCCAGGTCACGGGCGTGACCAAAAGTACACGGGCGTGTCGATGCAATTTTTGGCAATTTTCTTGAAAATTTTAGGAAACAAAAATAAAGTAGGTTAGAACAAGATTTTACAAAAAAGAAACATTTTATTAAAGAAATTTAACTAAATATAACGAAAATAAATTAAAATGACTTAATTAATGTACATAAAAATACGTATATTTACAACTTATCGGTATGTAATGCACAAAGTCCATGGAGATATCATCAAATTTCCACTCAGGAATAGGAAGAGGCTTCAGGAACCAGCCCGACTTCTGACACTCGGCCTTCACTAAGGAACAAGTTTGGCACTAACTAACGTACAAAGCTATATCACGCTTCAAACCAGGCCACCAAAAGGATTTCTTCATATCCAAGTATATCTTTGTATTGCCCGGTTGAATGGAGTACTTCGTAAAATGAGCCTTAAACGTCAACTCCTCATGAATCTTGCCGAACTGCGGTGTACATATCCTTCCGTCCTTCCTCAAGACCGCATCAATCATCTCCCAGGCGCTACCCTTGCCCTTTTGAGCTTCCACCACGAATGGTTGAAAATCTTCATCCAGTTCAATCGTGCCATGTTTGACTCACCTCTTGCTGTGCACTCAATTCCAAGGGACTCATAGTCCCGCACAAACCGCTCATCATGAGTTTCGATCCAACTCCCTTGACCAGAGTATTTCCTACTCAAGGCATCCGCCACCACGTTGTCTTTGCCTGGCATATACTGAATCGCCACTTCGTAGTCTCCAATGAACTCTACCCATCTGTGCTGCCGCATATTCAAGTCCTTTTGGTCTAGAAGATACTTCAAGCTTTTGTGGTCCGTGAAGATCTCCACATTCGTACCATACATATAGTGCCGCCACAACTTTATTGCAAAAATTACTGCCGCCAACTCCAATTCATGGACGGGATAATTCCTCTCGTGAGGCTTCAACTGCCTAGACCCAAAAGCTATAACACTGCCATGTTGCACCAATATGCAACCCAGCCCACATTCTGATGCATCACTGAAAATATAAAATCTTTCAGTCCTTTCGGCAGACTTAGCATTAGAGCTATCATCATCCTTTCCTTCAAGTTTTTAAACGCTTGAATACACTCCTTAGTCCACACGAACGTTTTGTCCGTGTGAGTCAACAAAGTGATGGGTAAAGCTATCTGTGAAAATTTTTCCATAAATCTTTAGTAATAGCCGGCTAGTCCAAGAAAACTCCTGACTTCAGCCACGATGCTCACAACTGGCCAATCTCTGATGGCCTCCACTTTTGCAGGATCCACCGCGACCCCATCACCACTAATCACATGCCCCAAAAATGCCACCTTCTCTAACCAGAACTCGCACTTTGAGAACTTCGCATAAAGCTGGTTCTCTCTCAATACTTACAAAACTATTCTCAAATGAGTCACATGCCCCACCTCTGATTTGGAGTATACAAAAATATCGTCGATAAAGACGACAACAAAAGAGTCCAAGTATTCATAAATACTCAATTCATCAAATCCATGAATATGAACGACGCGTTCGTTAGCCCGAACGACATAACTGAGAATTCGAAGTGACCATGCCTCATTCCAAAAATTGTCTTTGGTATGTACTCGTCCCGAATTCTCAACAGATAGTATCCTGACTTCAAGTCCAACTTAGAATACACCACTGACCCCACCAACTGGTCAAACAGGTCATCTATCTGAGGAATCAGATACTTATTCTTGACAGTTAGTTTATTCAACTCTTGGTAGTATATGCATTGCCGCATACTACCATCTTTCATATTCACAAATGGCACTGGCGCGCTCCATGGAGAAGAACTGGGTCTAATATACCCGTGCTCTAACAGTACCTGCAACTATACTTTGAGTTTGGCCATCTTTTTTGTTGCCATCCGAAAAGGAGGATGTGACACCTGCCTAGCCTCTAGCACAAATTCAATCGAGAAATTAATCTCCCGTCGAGGAGGTGCTCCAGGAAGCTCCTCGGGAATACATCCTCGAACTCTACCACTACCGGCACGTCTGCAAGTGACAACCTGGAAAGGCGATCCTCCAATAATTCTATAAGAGATACTCCTCCCTGGTTAACCGCCCACACCAACTGCATGGCCGAAATCAGGGAACCGACCACTCCACTAAGTCCCTCAAACGTGACTTATGCCTGCCCTTCACTTCTCAGGGTCACCACCTTAGATAGGAAGTCAATAATGGCACGCTGCTCTACAAGCCAGTCAATACCCAATATTAAACCAAATTCAACCAACGGTAGAACCTCCGCTACCAACGTGAAGTCAACTCTGTCCAAACTCCAACAAATACGCCCCTTCGCCCCGGTAGTCATGGATGACCCATTGGGCATGCACACCTTCAGCTCTGCATCAGCCAATAATGGCTCAACTCCAATCCTCCGGATAAAGCTTTCCATGAGAAAGGAGTGTGATGCTCCCATATCAAAAAATATCGTAGCGGGGTACCAGAAACTAACACAAAGCCAGTCACAACATCGGATTGGCGGATCGTTTCCTGCTGCCCAAGGTTATATGCCCTTGGCTGTACGAGTTGGAAACGAGAAGTGCTAGACTCCGCCATATTTCCTTTCTCCACTGCAATGGGCTCGGAGCACACCGAATGTTCTTGTCTCGTCTCCTTCTCAACACCACCCTCAATACAAAAACGAGCTATGTGGCCCATTTTGCCACACCTATAGCATGATCGTGGTCCCTTGAAGCGAGACCCTCCTGACATCATACTATCCTTATCCCAATTCTTGTAGGGATGAGACTACTTCTTCCACTTACTCCAGTCAGTACTTCCTTGAGATTGAGAAGACTTTCCTTCTCCCTGCTTGGCAGCAAAACCCTTTCGACATTGGGTTCGCTCCAAATCGCTCTCCAACGTTCTAGCAGCCTCAGCCTGCTCATTGAAAACATCCTTCTTCATAGATATGGGGGGTTGTCTCAGATTCTCCCGCAATCCATGATAAAAGAGGTTGTCCATCTCCACATCGTCTACCATGGTCGTTCCAGCATATCGACCCAAATGAGTGAACTCCTGGACGTACTCATCCACTGTGTTGTCCCGCTGCACCAAGTACAGAAATTACCTCTAAAGGGCTAACCTCATCGATGCAGGAATCAGATTCTGGTCGCACAACTAGATACAAGGACACTCACGGTCCTGCGATACTCCTAGGTGGATAAATTCATTACATGATCTGATTACGATATTCGACCATGAATCTTTACCTTGGACACCAACTGCCCTCTCATACCAAATTGTAACATCTCCCCTGTAATGATCGTATAATATGGGTCCCCTCGGGGCACCACAACATACAGACGCCACAACTTAAGCATTAAAAGATGATATAAGTCTACCCAACTCAAAACTCAGACATCAAACAACAGAAACAAACAAACAAAACTAGAAGTTATCCACCACAACCAGGAGTATCAAAATGGCCTTAGGGCCTTACACATCAGAAGTCCAAGACTTAAGCAACATTAAATAATAGTAACGCGCATAAGCACTCATAGGCTACCTCAGAATGCAAGCCAGAAATATAGAACATAAAGCATCACATTCCACAACATAGAGCTATAACACATCTTGCAATACTACATGAAGCTTAGGACTTTTTGGCCGATGAGCTTGCTCCCGCTTCAGATCCTTGTCCTGAAAAATTTGGTTGTAACATGGATCAGCAAAGGCTGACCTCAACTGTGTAACCAACACATATCCCCCCGGCCATCCCCAACAGACCCAGGGGCACTCCATCACCCTGCAGGTCAGCACTTTGTATGTAAAATATGTTAGCATGTCAAGCTATAAAATAGGTTTGGATGTCTCATACAGCAAACACGTTTCTATGTTGAGCATATAATAAATGGGGCCAACAATGCAGCATGAATGCAATCCTGGGTTTCACCCAAGGCACCCTAAAGCGTATACTTCTAACATAACATCACATCAGGTACTTTGATTTCCCCATCAACGTTCAAGCCGAAATCACAAGGTTACTTCCAATTTCCCCCAAACGGCAAATAAGCCGCCACACGAAACGCTTACCTTGACAACACCCATTCGCGACGACCTAGACCCGGCTCTAATATTGGGTCCAAGTCAACCAAAGGAGACCCAGTGGGAACCAGCTGGGATCGTCTGGGCTTGCCTAAAAGATCTGACTTCTTACATCAGATTCTGCCACACAAACAAATCGATACCAAGAACCCTTGCTAGACCTCACCCATTTGCGATGACCCAGGACCGATCCAATATCGGGATCAATTCCACCAAAGGAGACCCAGCGGGACCCAACTTTAATCATCCTGGCTTGCCCAAAGCTCGGCGTTTTCATCAATTCCACAGAAGTGGACTTGTCTCGCCCGGACACCCTCCACACATGACTTTGCAATGTCACGGGCTAGCTAGCCAACCGCAGAGACAAATCATGCCTTAGCACATCACAATCCGAAGCCTTCCCGCCCAAATCCAATGTTCATACCGTAACGTTCTCGTGCCCCAAGACAACCATCTATAGTCATAACATAGCTAACTTTGTACGGTTTCGATTACGAGCACTTGCGCAGAATAAGGGGGAGATACAACATCACAAACGACGTCTTTCCGCTAACGGATTCCTATAGAATCCTTAAGGCTCGCTATGCAACATCACCGAGTCGGACTAATAGTCGCGACTAAGGCTTCACCCACCATGCCTCATCCATGAACGGAGCGGAGTTTTAGTGCAATATCATGTCGGGGATGGACACAATCGACCCAGTGGCTCCTCTTGAACCATGACAAACTGAAACCCTCTCACTTGAGAGATCTGGTGACTAAATGCTTGAAATAAAATCAAGAAAAGGAAAAGATGCCATGCATAAATCCTATAACCGAGTGGAGATGTGTCGTTACCCTTTGACTCCTCTTTCTAGCCACGAAACACTTGTCTTGCACTGATGAAAATGAGTGCCTTCGCATCCTCTTGTTGGATCTGGCCTCAGAATGATGATCGGAGATCTAAAGCTCCGTCAATTGCGGAAGAAAGCTCTCTTCTTCCTCCTCCCACCTTTCTCTTCCAAACCCTAACTCTCACTACCCAAATGAGAAAAATGAGGGGAAACAATCGTTCAGCCCTATATAGGCACTTTGGAGGAGATTCTTGGGCATTAGGATCAAATCCTAAAAGAAATCTGATGGCTACCAAGATAAATGACAGATATACTTCCATCCTCTACCGCCAGACGGTAACTACCCACCGTTGAGCGGTAGTTTCCCGAGCGCTCGGACAAAAATATTGCCGCGCCAATGCCGGCGATAAGACTAACGTCGCGTGGTAGCGTATTTCTTGAGAACTCGATGTTTTCTCGAAAGCTCAACATTCGATGAATTGGGCCCTTCGTTCGACATTCGACGAAACAGGGTTATCGTAGGGCGATAGCTACTATCGCCGGGCGAAAATCCGCAAGCACTGGACGAATGGATCTCTTGTTCAATGCTCGACGAAACAGGGCTACCGTCGAGTGGAACATAGCTAATGCCATGTGCTAGCATTCAACGCTCTTAACGCCTGTCCACTCAACGTTCTTAGTATTTGGCCACTCAACGCTCTCAGCGCATGCCTACTCAACGCTAAGCTACCGCCGGGAAATAACTTCTATCGCTGGGTGATAGCTTCCAAACACTCTAGATCTGAAAACTGGGGTGTTACAGGAGCACATTGATTTTCCAAACTGGATCTGTGGTCGGGGTTTTACCAATTGAGGATACAAGAGGAAGATATCCTGAAGACACTGTTTAGCTCAAGATATGGTTTGTACTAGTTCATGGTGATGCCGTTTGGACTCACAAATGCCCCTTCTGCATTCATGAGTTTGATGAACCTGGTGTTCAAGCCATACTTAGATGTCTTCGTCATCATCTTCATCGATGATATTTTGGTCTATTCGAAGACAGAAGAAGAGCATGTAGAGTACTTGACCTTAGTTTTGAAGAAGTTAAAAGTGCATGCCTTATTTGTCAAGTTTAGCAAATGCGAATTTTGGCTCCGAGAAGTTGCCTTCTTGGGTCATGTGATTAGTGGAGCTGGACTAGCAGTGGACCCAACCAAGGTGTGTGCCGTGAAGGAATGTTGCCTATGAAGTCAGCGGACAATGTACGGAGCTTCCTTGGACATGCCAGGTATTATAGCAAGTTCGTTAAAGGATTCTCGAAGATAGCCCTTCCCCTGACTGCTTTGACGAAGAATGGTGTGCCATTTGATTGGACACCCTAATATGAGGTTGAATTTCAAAGGCTGAAAGATAGACTTACCACCACACCAATCCAAGCATTTCCATCAGGGAAAGATGGATTTCAAGTTTACACTGATGCCTCCTATCAAGGGATGGGGCAGCGTTGATGTAGTACGGGCATGTGATCGCTTACGCTTCAAGGCAGTTGAAGAAGCATGAGGCTAATTACCCAGTGCATGATTTAGAGTTGGGAGCAGTGGTGTTTGACTTAAAGATTTGGAGGCATTATTTATATGGTATTCACTACAAGATCTTTTCGGATCATAAAAATTTGAAGTATGTCCACACTCAAAAGGAGTTGAACTTGAGGAAGCGGTGGTGGTTAGAGTTTTTGTGTGATTATGAATTTATATTGAACTATCACCCTGAGAAAGCAAACTCCGTATCAGATGATTTGAAAAGAAAGTACCAGAGTCGAGCCTTGAGTCTTGGATGATGAGCATGAAATTATCTCGAGTGTTCGAGGAGATGGAGATCACATTGGTGTGTAAGGATCATACCGAGATGTATACTGAATATCTAGCTGCCATGAGCATAGTTTGTGACATTCGAGATTGAATTATGGCAGAGCAAGGGAATGATGCTGCTCTGGCCCTAATGATTAAAGCTATTGAGGATGGATCTACTGAGGAGTATAAAATGAAGGATGACCTTGTTCATTTTCGTGGCAAGCTCTACATTCCAAAGAGCCGTGAAATCCGAGAAGACATCTTGAGAGAGGCACATTGTTCCAAGTATTTGGTGTGTCCCGGAATTTACAAGATGTATAGTGACCTACAAAAGACCATGTTCTGTCCAGGAATGAAGAGTGGTGTTAAGTATTATGTTACATACTGTGAGGCTTGCTAGAAGGTGAAAGTGGTGTGCAAGAGCCCTGGATGATTATTACAGTCATTGCCTATCACCAAGTAGATGTTCGAGGATATCTCCATGGACTTTGTTCACAGGTTGCCTCGCTCATGCTCTGGGAACAATTCAGTTTGAGTAATTGTAGATCGCTTGACTATGGTTGCCAGATTTATCCCAATGAAGAAGGAGACGCATGTGGATGTATTGGTTAGTCTCTTTGTGGAACAGTTTGTACGGTACCATTGGGTGTCTAAGACGATAGTCTCCAACCGTGATGGTCGCTTTACCTCCAAGGAAGGGAAGGCATTTCAAGCTTATTTGGGCTCTTGCCTTACCTTTAGTATGGCCTTTCATCCTCAGATGGATACTCGGTCTAAGAGGACCATCAGAACTATGGAAGATCTGTTGATATTGTGTGTACTAGATAGAGGAGAGCCATGGGAAAGTCTTTTGCCATTGGTGGAATTTTCATACAACAACAATTATCAAGCAAGCATCGGGATGACACCCCACGAAGCACTTTATGGGAGGAGGTGTAGAACTCCATTTTCATGGGTGCAGGATTAGGATCCAAAGGTTTTGGTAGTCAAATATATTGATGATACCAATGCTGCTGTTAGATTGATATAGGAGCACGTGCTTGAGGATCAATGTCGGTAGGCAAAATACCATATTAAGAAACATCGGATGTTGGAATTTCAAGTCTGTGACAAAGTATTCTTGAAGATCAGGCCGATGCATAGAGTCTCCTGAGGGCGTGGTATGAGGAAGCTCAGCCCGAGATATATTTATATGGAGTGGCACTATTACGACCCGATCAACATATTTACACCATAGATATTGCAGTGGCAACTGATAGATCTGTTCGAATAGAGCCAGTGCTGGTATTAGACGGAGAGATGAGGAACTTGCGTCAGAAAAGTATACCTTTGGTGAAGGTCCTGTGGTCTAACCATGGGAAAGTGGAATATACCTGGGTGCCAGTGGACTTGATGTGGAATCGCTACCCAGAGTTGTTTCTGTTGGAAATATTGTTCCACATTCCTTGTGTTTGAGAATATCAACTCCCTGGTTGTATTTGATTACATCTTGTGTTTGGTAGAGTGTGCAGGTTTACATGTTCGAGAAATATAAGGAGCTCTCACAAGGAACCTACTGTCGAGCGGTAGAAGCTCATGTTGGGCGGTAGCCTCAATTAAATGGAGAAAGTGCTCGAGAACCTATCGCCCTGCGCTAGTCCGACCGCCCACGTTAGATCGATGAATTAATTTGTCAAGCTCTCGGGAACCTACCATGCAGGTGCTAACTTTCTACCACTCCGCGCAAGCTAGAGGCGTTGAGAGCATCGAGAGCATAGAGACAGCACTACCGCTAGGCGCTAGTTTGGTACTATGCCGCGTTAACTCACTCAATGCTCAAGGGATTGAGTGCATCGAGACAGATCTACCACCGGGTGCTATCTACTTAATGCGCCGCACTAGCATAATGAAAAGGAAAATATTTATTTTAAATATTTTTCCATTTTGCAGGACAGCTGTCAGCATGTAGCGCGTGAACCTACCGCTGGGCACTAGTCCTACCACTGGCGGTTTCATATTTTCTTAAAGACATATATAAGGCTCCTAGTGTTTCGATTTCAATACTACAACGAAAAGAGATCAAATTCATTCATTCTAGATTTTGGCCGCTGATGTTAAAGATCACGGCAGTGAACCTGTCGCATAAGTAATATAAAATGGGCGAGTTTTCCCAAGTATCGATCTCTCAAGGAACACAGTAAAGTGGAGTTAATTTCGAGGAGGAGTTGAGATTGAAGTCCTTAGGTCGGAGTTAACTACGGGGGGGGGTTTTGATATTTGTGGAAAAAAAAGTAAAAATCTAACAACTACTCCTATGCAATGCCACTATGCGATGTTTCGCCAGGCGGGATGGAAGACTAGTCGGGCCGCTATGCACTGAATCACTAGGCAGATGGGCGAGTAGGCTTGCGGATGAGGTAATGAGATTGGCGGAATGAGGGTCGTGAGCACCTCTTCGCTACGCATGCCACTAGCAATTGCTAGTGCGGCAAGGGTGGATGGTGGTGGATGGACAAATAAGCGCACCTCAAGCAAATATACGAAATTACAAATCACAAAGACATGATTTAATAAAAGTGTTTACAAGTAAGCACACATCATCTATAAATAAAGTTTACAACAACACATAAACAACAATAAAGGAAGAACAAGGCAAGAGATCGATCAAATCCGAAGTCTTGCTGAGGATTCACGGTTGGAATCGTCGGGTTGTTAATCCGCGTCCAAGCTCGGTCGTCAACTGTGTCCGGGTAGAGAAGGGTTGTCACCACCTTCCAATGACCCGTCTTATTCGTGTCACGATAGCAGACGAAAGTTGCAAGCTTCCCTTTGCTTGATGGCTATGGCATTGAAGCTTGAAATGAGCCCAAGAAATGATGGAGAAGGCCGAGAGGAAGATCCGGCTTGGACTTGGCGGTGAAAGCTTGCCCGGAGCACCTCCCTATGATGGAAGATGAAGGGGAATGACGGAACCCTTCCTCGGAGATGAAAACGGCGGAGAAATGTCGAGCGATCCCGAATTAGGGCAAAACCTGCGAATTTATAGACTGCAGAAATTATAATGCACACGACCAGTGGTGCACAACCAGTGGTCGTGTGCACTATGTCTAGTGGTAGTGCGTTTGCCCTAGCCAGAACTTAGAAAAATATGAAATCAATGCACACGATCAGCGGCGCACGACCAGTGGTCGTGCGCACTGTGTCCAGTGATAGTGTGTATACCCCAGGCAGATTCTGGAAATCAGGGAACATTGCACACGAGCAGTGGTGCACGACCAGTGGTTGTGCGCACTATATCCGATGAGCGTGCGCAGTATTCCTGCTTCCAAACATCCCCAGAACACGCACACCCCCCTGAACCCAGCACTTGTCGCCCCGAAACTCAAAAGAGTGACGGGAGGCGTTTCGGGCCGAATTTGGAATTTGGCAGGAGGAACACGGCCTTGGACACGGGCGTGTCCCAGGGCGTGTCGTGTTGGGTTCGGCGATTTAGCCGAGAGGTCGACGAAATTGCGTTCGACGATCATCGAGCAGCAAACACGGACCTAGACACGGGCGTGTCCCAGGGCATGTCGGGGTAGTTCAAAGATCTGGAAAATGATCAGGCAAAAATATGGGTTCGACGATCGTCGAGCAGCGGTCGACGATCTGGTCACAATGCTGCGGTCTACGATCGGGCCAGCTTTCTGTGTTCGATGATCGGGCCAGCTATCTCCCTTCGACGATCGGGCCGCGTGTTCGACGATCGGGCCAGCTATCTCCGTTCGACGATCGGTCGTGGGTTCGATGATCGGGCCATGCGTTCGATGATTTTGCCAGAGTTTCCCCATTCTACGATCTGACAGCGGTCGACGATCTTGGTTTGACGATCGTCGAGCGCGGGGCGTGTTTTGTCGTGTTTGATTCTGTCGACGCGGAGTGTTGACGTTGGGGTTTTGGCGGGAGTTGACTAAATGTCCTGACACAATTTAATTGGCCGCGGACGTGTCTTGCTCCGGATTGGTGAACCATGCGGTGTTTAACCCCATTTGTCCAGGTCAGACCTGGATCATTTCTGTGCATCCCTTTTGTGGGATCCGACGGCTGTGGTTATTCCCGAAGAGGTTATACCCGAGAGAAGGGATTTATAACCCTTATTTTTTTGCCGTAAGTTCTCTGTCTAAATCCTAGAGAGAGGGGAGAGCAAAGGAGAAAGAAGAAGTCTAGATCCAGTCTTTGAAGGAGTTTTAGAGATCCAAATCGCGAGCCGACTTCGGATCTACGAAGGCAAGGAGATTGCGGTTCTTTTCATTCGCTTACATTTCCATGGAGCCAAGGAAGAACGCTATGGTAACGATTCTCTACTTGAGCATGTGAAGCTCTACTTCTTTTGCATAGGAAGCCCGCTCTCGCGAGTTTGCGGTGAGTTGGATGCATTCCTTCGAGCAGATATGTAATGTCCCCATTGTTTAGAGTCCGTATTCGAGAACGGACATAGGCATGATGTGTGAAGCCTACCCCGACATGTTGGTCTGGATCGGTGATGTTGCATTGCATAAATGGCCGGAGAAGACTCCGTGCGAATGCTGTTTTTCGGGTTTTCTACGAGGTAGATTGCAACAGGGAGCTTTGGGGATTAACTCCAAGGTGCACTCGGAAAACTGGGTGGATGCGTGATTCTGCCGTTTTGGTGGCCTGGGATCCAACCTGTACATAACTGGGTTATGTAATATTGTGCGTTCAATTCACGGGCTTCGGGGAAACTTAACTCGTGCCGATGATTTTAAATGTCATGGCAAGTGAGCAACGGGTTGAGTGGAACCGTTCCTGCTCTATGCCGAGGGCATTGAGGTCGAGTCTTTTGCTGTCAATGATTTTAAGTGTCATGACTTATGCTTATAGGTTGTTGATGATTTTAAGTGTCATAACTTCTGCCTAGAAGACTCAACTGCTCACGAGAGATTGCCGTCTTGGGGATGGTGGTGAGTCGGCGGGCTTATACCGTGATCACCGAGAATGTGCCCTGAGAGCTCGGGGGTGTGGCCGTGCGAGCCAATGCCTGTGATGCAATGTATTTATATACTGCTTGGTTGTGCTAATAGAATGCTGGGAAGGAGCATCGCCTCCCCGAATTGGGGGCGGGATCGTTATAATTTGGTCAACATTGCTGACCGTTGCTTTTGTTTGCCACCGTGCTGTGTTTTGTTGTTTGCAGGTGCTGCTGGACCAAGCGGTCAATAGCGGGCTAAAGCCCAAATTGCAAAGCCAGCCCTCGAAGGCCTAATTGGAGTGTTTACTTGCTTTTGTTCATGTATGACCAGCCTGCGTGTCATGGTATGGAAAATATGTAATATGAGTAAACCATTTGTAAGGCCTTAAGTCCAGTACCTGCGTATGTACTTCATTCTTTTTTGGCTTGTTAGTGGACATTCATGCTTGTTGCGAGGTTCTTTTAATTGCAACTATTTAAACTTCTTCCGCTAGAATGCTCTGTGTAGGACGTTGTGATTGGTTGGATTATTTCCATTAAGTAACCACCCGGTCTGTCTGTGGTATATGGCGTTGGGCCCCGGCCGGACCTACTGCTATATGCTATGTGACGGATAGGGGGTGTTACAATTTGGTATCAGACTACAGGTTTCGGTCGGTCTTACAATGAATTTGTGGACAAATTCTTTTTAAGGGGTGGTGAGCACATATGTGTGCGTCATCGTTATAACAACAAAAGAACCCATGAATGTCCACTTAGGAATGAAAATACACGTGTTTGGGGAACCTGTGTGTTCCTATAATTACTGTTTGTAATTTTATTTGGTCGCCTAACGGTGTTTTGTACCACTATAGGTGACCAGAAGCGGTGCTGGGCCGTCAGAACGTCGAGTTTCTGAGGCTAGCAGTGCACCAAATGATGCTCTTGCAACACCTCCTTCAGCTGAGACCATACAATTGGTGGCCAAAGTAGTGTTTACCATGATTAATGCGCAACCTGCAAGGCAAATGCAGCAGCCCACTCCTGTGATGGAGCAGGCACCTTTTCCATAGGTAGAGCCGAGAAGAGTGGAACAGGTAGTAGAGGAACCGTTGGTGCGGAGGAGGGCAACTGAGAGAGAGCTCAAACATGTTATGAGCTTCAATCCTCCAGTATTCTCGGGGTTGGAAACCTCATCTCAAGCTGAAGACTGGCTCTCCCTTGTGAAGAGAGTCTTGACAGTGACAGAGACAGAGGAGTGGCAAATGACCACTATTGTTACGTTCCTTCTAGACGGTGAAGCGAGCTTGTGGTGGGAAGGTTTGGAGCTGCATCTTTTGAGAGGTAGGCAACTTTCAGACGTCTCGATGGAAGAGTTCTCGAGACTGTTCTTGGCTAGGTACCTCCCTTCGGCGCAAAGGATAGCGTTGGAGAATGAATTCCTGAAGTTTGTTCATGGAGACAGTAGCGTGGATGAATATCTCCACGAGTTTACTCGACTGAGTCGTTATGCTAGATCCACCATCGCGGATGAGGAGCGCAAGACGAATCAATTATACGAAGGGTTGAGAGATGATTTGAGGCTACTACTCTCGGGTTCGATGATGCAGGGTTTCTTAACCTTGGTCAACACGGCCCGGTCCTTGATGAAGGACATGAAGAATGTTCAAGCGAAAAAGAGCGTTGGTGATAAGTGGTCGTAGTTCAAAGTGCCGAACTCCTCAAAGTCTGTGTTCCGGAAGTGGAACAAGAAAGCTAGGACTTCGGGTCCAGCCCCCTCTGCTGGTGCTTCTGGGGAGACTACGGGTCGGACCCCGGGCGCATGTTACAACTATGGGAAGCCGAGGCATTATGCCTGTGAGTTCCGGGACGGACGTCCCAAGTCCGAAAGGAAACCGGGAGAAACATATGAATAGAAGGGCAAGGCGGTGGAGTCAACCGCATCCCACTATGCTCCGGCCCAACCGAGGGTTTATAATCTTGGCCAACAGGAGGCCATCAAATAGGAGGATGTGGTGACAGGTAAAATTTAAATTTGTAGCAAGTTAAATTTCTTTAATACTTGTTATGCACATGTTACCTTACCACTGCTTGTTTAGGATTTGTTTTAATTTATGAAAATCCGGCAAGAGCACTCTTCGATACCGGAGCTTCACACTCCTTTTTGTCCGAAGAATTCATATCGCGCATCGGAGTACCTTCTTCGATAGCATAGCGAAGGAAAAGTTGGATGTGTTGTTTCCCAATGGGTGTTCGATGCGCGCTGATAGAATATATGGCGTGAAGATTTGAATTGGGAGCCAGGAGTTCCATTTGCAAGCGTCGTTATTGCCACTAGTGGAATTCGACATCATATTTGGCATGGACTCGCTCTCGGAGGAGCTAGCCTATATTGATTGTGGTAGCAAGGAAGTCAAGCTGGGAGCAGGTCGTGAGACGACTTTCACGGGCTTGAAGGGGTCGAGAAAGACGTTGATGTATTCTCTTCAGGTGGTGAAGGTGGTTCGTGCCGGTGCAGAACTGTTCTTTACACTAGTGGAGGTTGCAAAGCCTAAGCCCGTGTTGGACAGTATTTCAGTGGTATCGGAGTACCCTGATGTGTTCCCGAGCGATCTTCCTGGAGCCCCGCCGCAGCGGGAGATAGATTTTACGATAGAGATCGTACCAGGTGCAAAGCCTGTGTCACACTCTCCATATCGGCTAACGTCTAAGGAAATGGCGGAGCTGAAGGTTCAACTGCAAGAGTTGTTGGAGCAAGGGTATGTGCATCCAAGTTCTTCGCCTTGGAGCGCGCCGGTCCTCTTTGTTAAGAAGAAGGACTGAAGCTTGAGGCTATGTATTGATTATCGGGAGCTCAACAAGTTGAAGAAGAAGAACAAGTACCCGATCCCCCGAATCGATGATCTTTTTGATCAGTTGGTCGGGTCGACGGTGTACTCAAAGTTGGATCTCAAGTCCGAGTACTATCAGCTGTGAATAAGGGAGAGTGATATCCCGAAGACAGCGTTCAGTATGAGATACGGGCATTACGAGTTTACGGTCATGCCGTTTGGGCTGACTAATGCACCGTCAGTGTTCATGGATTTGATGAACAGGACCTTTAGGGAGTGCTTGGACCATTTTGTGATCGTCTTCATCGACGATATTTTGGTGTACTCGCAGAGTGAGGAAGTCACTTCAGGCATCTCCATTTGGTTTTAGAGACGCAAAGGAGGAATCAATTGTACGCCAAGTTCTCGAAGTGCGAGTTTTGGTTATCCTCGATGGCGTTCCTCGGTCAAATAGTGAGTGGGGAAGGTATTGCAGTAGATCCGACGAAGATTGTTGCGATACGGGAGTGGCCTGAGCTTTCTACGGTAGTGAAAGTCCGGAGCTTTCTGGGGCTTGCCGGCTATTATAAGCGCTTTGTAGAGAGCATCTCACGGATAGCGTTACCTCTCACTTCTTTGACGAGGAAAGAGTAGAAGTTCGTTTGGACGACGGAGTGCGCACGAGCTTTTGAGGATTTGAAATGTCGGTTGACCACGACGCCTGTGCTGAGTTCGCCGAGTGGGACCAAAGGTTATGAGATTTATAGCGATGCCTTGGGCAGCGGTTTGGGTTGCGTGCTACTGCAACATGGAAGTGTGATAGCTTATGGCTCGAGACAGCTGAAAGTGCACGAGAGGAATTATTCGGTCCATGACTTGGAGTTATTGACCGTGATTTTTTCCTTGAAGCTGTAAAGACATTATTTGTATGGTGTGAAGATTAATATCTACACCGATCATAAGAGCTTGAAGTATTTGATTGATCAGAAAGATCTGAATATGCGGCAATGTAGATGGATGGAGTTCCTGGGGGACTATACATTCAAGATCCACTACGTGCTTGGTAAAGGTAATGTTGTTGCGGATGCGTTGAGTCGTCGGGCCCCAGCTCAAGCCAACTGGCTGTCGGTTCAAGACGAGCGGTTGGTTCGGGAGTTAGTGGCGTTGGAGATCTTTTGCGTTGATAAGCAAGCAAGTGCAGAAGCAGTACTGAATTGGACTGAAGTCCAATATGACCTGGCTGATCGGATTTGTCAAGCTTTGGATTTGGATGTCCAAATGAAGAAACTCATGATAGAGGCTCTAGACGGGTCAAATTCCCAATATGAAGTTGTGGATGGATTGCTTTGGAAAGACGGTCGTCTTTGCGTCCCAAACATGGGAAGTTTGCGGGTGGATTTGTTGTACGAGGAGCACCATACCAAGTACTCGATTCACCCGGGGAGCACAAAGATGTACCGTGACGTTAATAAACTGTTTTGGTGGCCGGGTTTGAAGAAGAATGTGGCGCTCTACGTGGAGAAGTGCCAAACTTGCGCCTTGGTGAAGGCGGAGTGCCAAAAGCCGGGAGGATTTCTGAAGTCCTTGCCTATTCCGGGGTGGAAATTCGACGACATCACTATGGACTTTGTGCACGGTTTGCCAAGGTCGCAAAAGGGGAACGATGCCATCTGGGTGATCGTAGATCGGCTAACGAAGGTGTCGCATTTCGTTCCGCATAGTAAGGATGATCCGGTGGAGAAGTTGGCAAAATTGTATGTCGACAATATTGTGCGGCTTCATGGTGTGCCCCGCAGCATCGTGAGTGACCGAGATGGGTGGTTCACGTCGAATGATTGGAGGCTGGTGCAGCAAATGTTGGGAACAAAGCTGAGTTTTAGCACAGCCTTCCATCCACAAACGGATGGGCAAACCGAGAGGGTCAATAGGACAATAGAAGACATGCTCCGCATGTGTGTCATGGACTTTGGAAGTCAATGGGAAGACCACCTTTATTTGGTGGAATTTACGTACAACAATAGCTACCATGCGAGTATTCAAATGGCGCCCTTTGAGGCCTTATATAGTAAAAGATGTCGCACGTCGTTGTCCTGGTTAGAAATGGGTGAGTCGAAGTTGTACAAGCGTCAAGAGGTGGAGGATGCTACTTCATTGGTGCGAACCATTCGGTAGAGGTTGCTTATCGCTCAGGACCGGCAAGCGAATTACTATAATGCCAAGCACAGGAACGTGGAGTTCGCTGTGGGCGACTGGGTGTACTTAAAGATCAAGCCGTTCAAGGGTGTCTCGTGGGTGCGGCGCTTTAAAAAGCTAAGCCCGAGGTACCTTGGGCCGTTTGAGGTTCTGGAGCGGATTGGCGAAGCGGCTTATCAGTTGAAGCTATCAGTGGAGCTTAGTGGGTTACATGATGTATTCCACATATCAGTGCTTCAGAAGGCGGTACTAGAGCCTACACAAGTGATCGCAGTCGATCAAGTGCCAGTTGATAGTGGGTTGACAACAAAGGTCAAGCCCGTGCGTATTGAAGACTCGGAAGTCAAGCGGCTACGCAATAAAGAGATCAGGATAGTCAAGGTCCGATGGGACAATTACGGTCGAGAGGAGATCTCTTGGGAGCGAGAGCAGACTATGCTTGACGAGTACCCGGAGTTGTTCCACTCAGGTACAATTTAATTTAGTACTTATCTTTCTTTTATGTGATTTCGTGGACGAAATTTTCTTAAGAGGGAGAGAGTTGTAACGCCCCGAAACTCAAAAGAGCGACGGGAGGCGTTCCCGGCCGAATTTGGAATTTGGCAGGAGGAACATGGCTTGGGACACGGGCGTGTCCCAGGGCATATCGTGTTGGGTTCGACGATTTGGCCGAGAGGTCGACGAAATTGCATTCGACGATCATCGAGCAGCAAACACGACCCTGGACACGGGCGTGTCCCAGGGCGTGTTTGGGTAGTTCAAAGATCCGGCAAACGATCCGACAGAAATCTGGGTTCGATGATCGTCGAGCAGCGGTCGACGATTGGTCACAATGCTGCGGGCGACGATTGGGCCAACTTTCTGTTTTCGACGATCGGGCCTGCTATCTCCGTTCGACGATCGGGCTGTATGTTCGACGATCGGGCCAGCTAACTCTGTTCGACGATCGGGCCGTGGGTTCGACGATCAGGCCGTGCGTTCGACGATTTGGCCAGAGTTTCCCCGTTCGACGATCTGGCAGCGGTCGACGATCTTGGTTCGACGATCGTCGAGCGCGGGGCGGGTTTTGTCATGTTTGATTCTGTCGACGCGGAGTGTTGACGCTGGGGTTTTGGTGGGAGTTGACTAAATGTCCTGACACAATTTAATTGGCCGCGGACGTGTCTTGCTCCGGATTGGTGAACCATGTGTTGTTTAACCCAATTTGTCTAGGTCAGACCTGGATCGTATCCGTGCATTCCTTTTTGTGGGATCCGACGGTTGTGGTTATTCCCGAAGAGGTTATACCAGAGAGAAGGGTTTCAGAACCCTTATTTTTCTGCAGTAAGTTCTCTGTCTAAATCCTAGAGAGAGAGGAGAGCAAAGGAGGAAGAAGAAGTCTAGATCCAGTCTTTGGAGGAGTTTTAGATCTCCAAATCGTGAGCCGACTTCGGATCTACGAAGGCAAGGAGATTGCGGTGCTTTTCATCCGCTTACATTTCCATGTCTCCAAGGAAGAACGCTAGGGTAATCATTCTCTACTTGAGCATGTAAAGCACTACTTCTTTTGCATAAGAAGCCCGGTCTCGCGAGTTTGCGGTGAGTTGGAGGCGTTCCTTCGGGTAGATATGTAAAGTCCCCGTTGTTTAGCGTCTGTATTCGAGAACGGACATATGCATGATGTGTGAAGCCTACCCGGACAAGTTGGTCTGGATCGGTGATGTTGCATTGCATACATGACCGGAGAAGTCTCCGTGCGAATGTTGTTTTTCGGGTTTTCTACGAGGTAGATTGCAACATGGAGCTTTGGGGATTAACTCAAAGGTGCACCCGGAAAATTGGGCGGATGCGTGATTCTGCCATTTTGGTGGCCTGGGAGCCAACTTGTACATAACCGGGTTATGTAATATTGTGCGTTCGATTCACGGGCTTCGTGGAAACTTAACTCGTGCTGATGATTTTAAATATCATGGCAAGTGAGCAACGGGTTGAGTGGAACTGTTCCTGCTCTATGCCGAGGCCATAGAGGTCGGGACTTTTGCTGTAGATGATTTTAAGTGTCATGACTTATGCTTATAGGCTATTGATGATTTTAAGTGTCATAACTTCTGCCTAGAAGACTCAACTACTCACGAGGGATTGCAGTCCTGGGGATGGTGGTGAGTTGGCAGGCTTAGACCGTGATCACCGAGAATGTGCCCTGAGTGCACGGGGCGTGTGTCCGTGCGTGCCAACGCCTGTGATGCAATGTATTTATATACTACTTAGTTGTGCTAATAAAATATAGGGAAGGAGCATCGTCGCCCCGAATTGGGGGCGGGATCGTTATAATTTGGTCAGCATTGCTGACCGTTGCTTTTGTTTGCCACCGTGCAGTGGTTTATTTCTTGCAGGTGCTGCTGGACCAAGCGGTCAATAGCGGGCTAAAGCGAAAATTGTGAAGCCGGCTCTCGAAGGCCTAATTGGAGTGTTTACTTGCTTTTGTTCATGTATTACCGGCCTGCGTGCCGTGACATGGTAAACATGTAATATGAGTAAACCATTTGTAAGGCCTTAAGGCCAGTACATGTGTATGTACTTCATTCCTTTTTGGCTTGTTAGTGGACATTCATGCATATTGCTGGGTTCTTTTAATTGCAACTATTTAAACTACTTCCTTTAGAATGCCCTGTGTATGACGTTATGATTAGTTGGATGGTTTCCATTGAGTAACCACCCGGTCTGTCTGTAGTATATGACGTCGGGCCCCGGCCGGACCTACTGCTATATGCTATGCGACGGATAGGGGGGTGTTACAGCACTGATATGTGCAGACATTCCAGACGAGCACAAAACCTAGTACAAACATTAAAAGTACAAAAAATACACAACCTCAGGCCTAAGTGTGCACTTCCTATGAAAATATAGACAAGATGAAATATGAATGATATAGAACTAAACGTGAAGTGCAAACACGTGAAAACTAGCCCCGATGAGTCCGAAAAACCCTATATAAATCGGACTCATCACACCCCCAGACTTAACTGTTTGCGCGTCCCAAGCAAACAAAATCTAAGCAGATAGGGAAAATTACTAGCTAACAAAGAAATTGAAAAACAAAGTACCATGCAAAGTCGCATGCTCGCGTGCGTAAAAATACAATAGAGAAAATTTCTAAGTATGCAGAATAATTTATATTTTTCACAATGCGTATCAAAATTTTATTATTTCTCAAAAATAGAATCACGGTGATTCAACCGGTCAGACATATGAAGAAAGTAGGCAGGCCACTAAGGTGATCTTTGCCAAAGATCGGGGCGCAGGATCACCTCCAAAGAAATCCACCAATATTGGGGACCATACGCTTGCCCGTTCACACTCTCTCCATGGTACTAGTTAGACTCAAGCGCAAATCCGTAGGACTTTAGGATAATCACGGGGCTTGTGTTACGGTGTGGTAAACAATGATAAAAAGAAAGGCTATGCACCTAACCCAAATGAGCTAGCCTAAAAAGAATCCAACCGCTAACCACAATATATACAGGTACACCACACCCCCAGACTTAACTTTTAACAAATGGGTGTGTGCACCGCCTACTCTAAATATAATCACATTTCCAAAAAGATTTTCAATTTAAACTTTTTCTTTCACTTTCTTTTCTTTACAAATATTTTTCTTTTTTTTTCTTCATTTTATTTTCACAATTTAGCAGATATAAACTGGGGAGCACTTCCATATTTTCACAAATAATAACACCACATCACATCCCAACATGAAAATATAAAACACTAAACTCGACTTGGGTGTGAGACTAGGGTAGGCTATGGGGCTTTGGTGAATGAAGGTGGAGCTGAATCAAAAGAAAGGTAGGCACAATGGGGCTAGCGAGGATATGACGTTAGGAACGGTACAAAGCTCAACTAGGCCAAAATGATGGCCTACATCACGCTTATGCTAGACTAACCAAGTACCCATGCTTCGAGAGTAGCTTGGGGCAAGTTCTTAGCCACCGAGAAAGATGATCCTTCCTCCCGACACGAGCAAAACGAGTCTAGTGACGGCTACACACCTTCATATACTACCATTTTATTCACACCAGATTTACCAATTTTTGACTAGAATAAAAAGATCTTTACGCAAATAGAAAAGTATAAAACTATAAGCATACAAAAAAATTAAATCTACTCGAATTTCTACATGAGACGAGAGCAGTTGACTAGAAACACAACAAGGACAATATTATACTCTGTCTCATAATCCTAAGCCAACACCATAATTTTCCCAAATCTAACGAAGAAATGAGTTTAACGCGCGGCACACGAACAACTAAGCAAGCGCTCAAGTGGGTGCAGTGGTGTGCAGTGCAATGAACTAATCAAAATAAAACTATAAAAGCTTCTAGTATGCACATGAGATGTGCACGTGCAAAAGTAACATAACTGGCTCTCCCCCAGACTTAAACTAAACTACACAGCTATGATAGAGAAATTAAAATCAAAAAGAGCTAAGGGAAGAGGTTACCCAATGCTCAGCCAGTGAGCATACCAAAAGACGCGTGGAAACCTAAAGCAGGTCCTCCATACGAAGAATCACAACCCCGCCAATGCGATTTGCCATGAATACCTGCAGGGGTGAGCTCCGCAAAAATAAAACAAAAATATACAAACTACAAAGAAATACTAAAACTAAATAGACATGAAAAAAATGCAGAAAATGAAAGATAAGTACTGGGGTTATTGTCATCCCAACACGACTTATTCAGCTACAAAAAAGTTCTAGCTAATGGGACTATGAAATGAAAAATGCACAGGTAACTGTTCCAATATCCATTTTGGTAACGGGTACCGATACGGCGATAGAACAGTTACCCCTCTACCTAAATAGTAATACCTGCCCAACACAGGTAAAGGAAATAGGAAGTAGGATGAGGAGGAAGTCTGGTCCTCACTCATCTCACAACAAGACAAATCCTTGCCTTGCATGGTTTTGTCTACCACAAGTTCGCTGGGCGCAAAGGTGACGGCAGGGGCTTCCACTGTGAAGGAGGTAGGAACCTCCTCACACAAGAGGATGCACTCATCGATAGCCAGAGCACAAGGCTCAACGTCAGCCCAACTTACCCGTGGAGATTCAACCTGCACAGGCTCAGATAAGGAAGGGGGGTCAAGAAATAAAAGAGATGAAGAACATAAAGAAATAATCGGGGGAGTGATCCCGGTTTCACTCCCCAAAGGCTGAGGTAGAAAAATATCGTCAGCAATGTCGACAATGCTACAAGGCTCGGCCGGATCCATAGAGGCCTCCAGCAAGACTTGGACTTCCTCCTTTGGTATCGAGGGAGAAACCTCGACACTAGGAAGTTTGTCCTCCTCCATGGGAGTGGAAACAATCCATGAATCACAAGCCTCAACTTGTGTTGCATCATCGAAAATGTCATCAGAGATTACTAAAGTAGAATGCACAAAAGGCGGAAGAACTTTGCTTGGATAAAAGTCAAGCGCAGGTTCCTCACAAAGAATCGGCTCCACGCTTGGAGATGTATGCACAGGAGAGATGGGCTCATCCACGTCAAAGCCTAGATCAGCCACACATCTGGTGGTTGTGTCGACATCATTCCCTTAAACAAATG
Organism: Platanthera guangdongensis; assembly: GCA_039583875.1. Taxonomy (NCBI): domain Eukaryota; kingdom Viridiplantae; phylum Streptophyta; class Magnoliopsida; order Asparagales; family Orchidaceae; genus Platanthera; species Platanthera guangdongensis. The sequence continues at coordinate 127,208,755 of CM077167.1, forward strand.
AAGGTGACAGGGACACAGAACCAGATGATGAAGGTGTTCCACTGAGGGTAGGAGTCGGGATGATCCGGATGTCCGGCTCATCATCCTCTTCCATAACACGGAGGTACTCGGCATAATCCTTCATGACATGATCTGTTCTATGACAATACAAACACTTTCTCCCATTACTCTGCGGTCCTTGTGGGGCTGGAGAGGAATACGAGAACGGTGTATGTGGCGAGTACGATTGACCATAAGCTCGGGGCATAGTGTTTGAAGGGTTGTACAAATACAACATCTCATGCATTGTGCACTGAGGCTTATGCTCAATATCTCTCGTAGGTCATTTATGACTATCGTGGGAAGGCTTTCCACACCAACTACATTGGGCATACGAATATCCCCACATGGTGTCGAAATAGCAGATTCAAAATAAATTGTACAAATTACTAAATCCAACAATATATTACTACAATTGCCTAAACAAAAAAAGGCAGGCAAAACAGAAATAGAACAAAACAAAAGCGATTTACAAAGGAAAAGAAAAGCAATCTCACATCTCCCTCTCCAGAAACTCACACGATTGTGTTCCCCGGCAACGACGCCAAAAATATGATGCTAAAGATCACGGTAGTGAATCGGTCGCACAAGTAATATAAAATGGGCGAGTTTTCCCAAGTATCGATCTCTCAGGGAACACAGTAAGATGGAGTTAATTTTGAGCAGGACTTGAGATTGAAGTCCTTAGGTCGGAGTTAACTAAGGGGGGTTTTGATATTTGCCGAAAAAGAAAGTAAAAATCTAACAACTACTCCTATGCAACACCGCTATGCGATGCTTCGCCAGGCAGGATGGAAGACTAGTCGGGCCGCTATGCACCGAATCACTAGGCGGATGGGCGAGTAGGCTTGCGGATGAGGTGATGAGAATGGCAGAATGAGGGTCATGAGCACCTTTTCGCTACGAATGCCACTAATAATTGCTAGTGCGGCAAGGGTGGATGGTGGTGGATGGACAAATAGGAGCACCTCAAGCAAATATACGAAATTACAAATCACAAAGACATGATTTAATAAAAGTGTTTTACAAGTAAGCACACATCATCTATAAATAAAGTTTACAACAACACATAAACAACAATAAAGGAAGAACAAGGCAAGAGATCGACCGAATCCGAAGTCTTGCCAAGGATTCATGGTTGGAATCATCGGGTTGTCAATCCGCGTCCAAGCTCGATCCTCAACTGCGTCCGGGGTAGAGAAGGGCTGTCACCACCTTCCAATGGCCTGTCTTCTTCGTGTCATGATAGCAGACGAAAGTTTCAAGCTTCTCTTTGCTTGATGGCTATGGCATTGAAGCTTGAAATGAGACCAAGAGATGATGGAGGAGGCCGAGAGGAAGCTCCAGCTTGGATTTGGTGGTGAAGGCTTGCCCAGAGCACCTCCCTATGATGGAAGGGGAACGGCGGAACCCTTCCTCGGAGATGAAAACGACGGAGAAATGTCGAGCGATCCTGAATTAGGGCGGAACCTACGAATTTATAGGTTGCATAAATTATAATGCACACGACCAGTGGCGCATGACCAGTGGTCGTGCGCACTATGTCCATTGGTTGTGCATTTGCCGCAGCCAGAACTTGGAAAAATATGGAATCAATGTACATGATCAGTGATGCACTACCAGTGATCGTGCGCACTGTGTCCAGTGATAGTCCGTGTACCCCAGACAGATTCTGGAAATTAGGAAACATTGCGCACGAGCAGTGGCGCACGACCAGTGGTCGTGCGCACTATATCCGATGAGCGTGCACAGTATTCCTGCTTCCAAACATCCTCGGAACACGCACATGACCACTGAACCCAGCACTGATATGTGCAGACATTCCAGACTAGCACAAAACGGAGTACAAACATTAAAAGTACAAAAAATACACAACCACGGGCCTAAGTGTGCACTTCCTATGGAAATATAGACAAGATGAAATATGAATGATATAGAACTAAAAGTGAAGTGCAAACACGTGAAAACTATCCCAGATGAGTCCGAAAAACCCTATATAAATCAGACTCATCAGCCGCTTTTCTGAATTCCGTTCCAATCGCCTTCATCGAAGGAAAGAAAACCACCTTCCACCAATTTGTGAATGATGAACTCCGACGATCCAAGGACTACATCGATTATGAAGAGACGACTGGATGCAAGCACACAGAAATCTCAAGCACCTACTGTGGATCGCTCTACGGAGAAATTGTCAAGAGGGATAGTTTAATCTTTAGATTCTTTAAACCTTAGTTTTGTAATCTTCTTTTCTTTTCATTCTTGTGTGGTGAGGAAAATGACCGATGAAGGTCGTCAGAATCCGAAAATGGTTCTGTAAGAAATTGTCAAGGGGTAGGGACGTCTAGATCGGGTGATGTAGTGGGGATCTAAGACCCTTCCTTGCGTGGTGGTTAAGATCTGACTCAAAGACCTTTCTTGGAGCGAAAGGGAGAGAGACAGCCACTCCGTGGAGCAGGTCGGTATAGAAAACAAAAGTGTTTTTCTTTCTCACGACCTTCGATCACCGGCGTCATGGGGATCACAGTTTTGTAATTGTCAAAAACATTTGTTGTTCTAATTCTTGCAATGATATTCATTTTTTGCTGTATTACTTATGTTATCTGCTGTGATTGTTAGTTGGTATTCTTCTGTGCGGTGTACAACTAAATCTGCACAGGAAAATGAGTTCATAAACATACCGCCGCATGTTAGCTACCTAACGCCCCGCGACAGCTTCCAGAACTCGATTTTCTCCGGAAAAATCACTTAAATTTCATTTAATGAAAAAATCTTATTCACCCCCCAAAGAGGTCTGCCATGAGATCGAACAGTTTCCCCTAGGTAAAATTTAAGCATATTATATTTCCATGCTTTATCTCCTATATAGCCTTAGCCAGATTTCGGGGACGAAAACTTTTATTTTGTTTATAAGATTTGTAACATCTCATTTCGTGTTAGACCCCTTGCGCGCATTTTGAGTCAAGAAAGCTGACTCAAGCTCGGGGTGCAACAGTAGCAGGCATCGAGTGATACTCTACTAATAGTGAAAATTTTACTTAGAAGAATTCTGGACTCAACTAGGCATTGAGTGTGTTGAGTGGTCTCAACGCCGTTCCAGTTTAACTTAGAAAAACTGTTCTGGATCCACCAGGCATTGAGTGTGTTGAGTGGTGTCAACGCCATTCTAGTTTAACCTAGAAAATTGCTCTAGATCCACCAGACATTGAGTGCATTGAGTGGTCTCAAAGCCATTCCATTTTAACTTAGAAATTGTCCTGGATTCAGAAAGCATCGAGTGCATTGAGTGGTCTCAACGCCACTCGATGAAATTTAACTTAGAATATTTTTGGACTTAGAAAGCATCGAGAGCGTTAAGTGCTCTCAATGCCATTCGACGAGGCATTGAGTGTTTTAAATTAGAATATTTCTGGACTCAGAAAGCGTCGAGAGAGTTGAGTTGTCTAAATGCCATTCAACGAGACGTTGAGTGATTTAACTTAGAATATTTCAAAACACAAAAAACATCGAGAGCATTTATTGGTCTCAATGCCATTTGACGAAGCATTGAGTGTTTAACTTAGAATTATTCTGGATATATAAGCGTAGAGTGAACTCGATGCCACTCGATGAAGCATCGAGTGCTTCGAGTAAACTCGACGCCATTCGATGAATTGTCATATATACTTGATAATCCCGACGCTTTAACTTAGAAAGATTCTGGGGGCATTGAGTGAACTCGATGCCACTCAAAGGGCATCGAGTGATCATGACGTATCTCGACGATTCGTCAAGTGTGTATGGCATACATGGCGATTTTGACTTAGAACATTTTCGGCAGACTGTGTTGCAGGTTCATGTGGACGGGTTGAACTGGGTTTTCGGGGAATGCACCGATTGACTTATTAAGTCCCGGTCGTTTCGACAAGACTTAATTTAAATAATAATGGGCGGTCAAATACTAGGGTGACACGTGGCAGGCAGTCTAACCCTAATTCTTCCTATAAAAGGGGACTAACTTAAAATCCTAGCCATCACTTCATTTCTTGTCGAATCGTTACCTGTGCCGAAATCGTCAAAAGATGGAAAGCTGTCAGTGTTGGATTTTGCTGGAGGAAAACTTCTCCTTTCCATGAAGAACAACACTAACGACGAAGAAGATGCCGCTAAGGAGTGTGATGAGATCCATGGCCGGAACTGAGGTGAGCTCCCTACCCTCTCCCTTGGTGTTAGATCTATAGTTACTATGTAGGAGAGATGTCGACTCAAAAGAGGTTGACTTGCGAGATGAAGATCTCCTAGGAAGAGACCATGCTAAGACCTTGTCCTAGGGATTGGATGTCTTCAACCACTCCTCTCTTCTTTGTGAAGATGACGAACTTGGTTTCTTGAAGAGGAATGATCTAATGAGGGTGAATACGGGAGGAGGAAAGTCTGAATATAGTCTTGAACAAATAACTAAATGAAGAAGATGAACCGATGTCGTTCATCTTGCTTTAAGATTCGTGCAGAAATCTGTTTTCTATGCGCAACGAACTTCAAGGACTTTTTTGAGTATGTTACACCCACATTTGGGTTTTTGACAAAACCTGAAAGTAATAGCCCTTAGAAATGCCTTTCCAACGGATGGTTACTATTTTTCATACGAGTCCTGTAGCCTTAGGAATGTCTAGTCAAAGTTGCTATACAGTCATGTCTTAAGTACATTTTGTTCTCGGGTTAGTGTTGAACCAGGTTTGGTTTTGGTAGAGAGATCATCAAAAAATAATGTTGAGGTTTTGGTAAACTTAGTCTATATGCAATCGCGAAAAATAAATGGTTTGGTCAAACATGATTGTACAAATAGTTTGAAGGAGTTTCATAAACAAATGGTTTGGGAAAGTTAGTGAACAAATTATTTCATACGATTGGTTGTACAAATGATATTCTTGTGAAATTCGGTATGGATGTGCAAGATTATAATAAGGAGAATGAAATAGGTTTTGCAAAGAGTGTGTGATGTCTGACAATTGAACTTATAACCCATAACTATGTTATCATGCTTGATGTGTATGTGAAGTATCATTATATTATTGTGGTTATCATTTGGGGTTGCACTTGTTGTGAAAGCTCGATCATGTGGAAAGTAATTGGATGTGGTTAATACATGGCCATGCGATATGATGTTTAATGAAATGTGTATAATATTCCACTACTTAGAGTTATCTCCCTACGGGTAGCAGTATGGGATTGGTATGTTGTGTGAGGTGGCTTGCCACTCGTATTCCTATTGAACCCTTAAGTACTTTGGTGCACGAAAATGTAAAGAGGGTGTAAGTGCATGAGTATTTGACCGCACTAAATTGATGTGATTTTAAGGGACTCATTGTGGAGCCCTTAGATGTGAAAATTGCATGCGGTGTGAGTCGACACACAGTGTCGTAATCCTGGGTTAAGGATAGTGTGGTAGGTCTACGGGCTCGCCGGTCATCACAGCGACGAGAGTTGACAGATAGACTTTGGACGGTTTGGATGTGTCCTTGGTGCTCATTCCGGAGGCCCTTTCCGTGCCAAGAGGATGGTTTGGATGTGTCCTCGGAGCTCATTCCTGAGGCCCTTTCTGTGACACACCGGTAGTCCAGTTTGGGCTATGTTCTTGGTGCACATCTAACTAAGACCACACTTTAGTACGCATGTGAGCTCCGCTGTTGTGTTCTTAGCTTTGAGGCATACGAAGGACTAGTCTTGGTAGTGTGGATGCCCTCCTAGTGTGGAAAGCCAATTCCACTGTCACCGTCTGGACACGACGGATGACTCTTGAGAGGATAGCTAGCTGATCAAAAAGTGGGAACTACAAGTCCGTGTCAACGTAGCAGTGTGCGTGTGTACGGGCAAGGGTGAGTCATCACATTGCATTCATATCATTGCATTGCACCGTATAAGATCCTTATCATATAAGTTTGTATGGGCACTCTTATATGATGAGTTACTTTACTATTAAGCTGATCCTTCACTTATATGTCTATATGTGCATTCTTATAAATTGAGTTACTTTCCTGTAGTAGGTTCATTCTTATATACTGCTGTTGATAGTAGAACTATTAGTGTATATTGATATACTCACTTGTTATACATATTCGACACTCTGATATTGATTACTCTTATACCACCTGCTTGTCCCACTACTTATATATATATATATATATATATATATATATATATATATATATATATATATATATATATATATATATATATATATATATATATATGACAAATAGTTTCTACGTCTTCCTTTTTAGGAGGAAACCCTGCAGATAGAGCAGCAGTAGGTTATGCAAGAGGGCAGCCGGGCCAGGGTGATAGGGCCTGATGTGACGTTACCATCACTGCCTTTGGTTACAGATGTGAGTTTTTGAGAGACTTTTATTATACCTTTTCAGTGAAGTTTTTTTATACTCTGATATTATAGAAGCTTGTTGATGCTTCTTATTATTGATGTACTAGTGGACCTTTATACTTATGTGGATTTTGACTTCTATTTGTTCATTATGTTGAGTTGGCATGGATGATATTGGTTTTAGCCGACAGGATAGGAATTTTGTATTATCGGTCAATCCATATGTTGGATTTACCGCAAGATAGCTGTTCTGGGTATAAGACTCCCCTCGGCCATTTCTTATGTTCTGGAGGGTTGTCTTACACACGGTGATGCCATTTGGACTCACAAATGTCCCTTTTGCATTCATAAGTTTGATGAAAAGAGTGTTTGAGCCGTATTTAAACATCTTCGTCATCATCGTCATCGACAACATTTTGGTTTAATTGAAGATGGAAGAGGAACATGTTGAGCACTTGCCCCTAATTTTGAAGAAGCTAAAATAGCATGCCCCGTTTGCTAAGTTTAGCAATGCGAATTTTGGCTCAGAGAAGTTGCCTTCTTGGGTCATGTGATTAGTGGAGCTGGGTTAGCAGTAGACCCGTGAAGTGTTAGTTGTCTTACCTAAATCACCTAGAGGGGGTGAATAGTTGAGTTTTGCGTCTTTTGCAGAATAAAAAATTTATAGATCTAATCACAGAAAATAACCACCACCAAGCAATCACAGAGGATACAGAGATTTATAGTGGTTTCCCAACCTTGGGTACATCCACTTTCCACTCACCGATCTAGCAAAACACTAGACTCGGCTACACCACTATCTTGGATTGAAACCAATCCTATGCCTTGAAATAACGTTCCTACAACTCGATCCACAAAACGGATCTACACTCGAAAGATGAAAACTTCATACAACTCGGAGAACAACGCCCCTACACCCGCAGAATAATCTCATACAAGAATAGATTAAAAATAGGAAATACAAACAGTTTCTTTTTCTCAGATCTGGAAATTTCTGCCTAGGTCTTCCTTCTTGAAATTTGCGTCACTATCAGAAAACTTTGAATAAGACCAGAAGAGTTCTGATCTGAAGATTCTTGACTCACACGATTCGAGAGAAGATGAAGAAGTTGAAGAACAATCTCGATCGGCAAGTCGACTGATCTGAATCTTCTTCAATAAAAGCCCTTGGCGACTTTGCATTAATGACGGCCACATGGACCAATCATGTCAAATCATTTAAAAATCCCATCAGTTAGGACTTAGAGAAATTTTCTTGATAAAATACTGAATTACTCGAGTGAAATAGGAACTACTCAAGTACTAAACTGAGTTCTCGATAGGACAATATCAGACAACTCAAGAACAAGTCCTTTAGGAAATTTCAGAACAGAATCATAGTCACTCGAGTAGAATGATGGTTACTCGAGTGCTAGAAATGTTACTCGAGAGATGGAGGTGAACATCTCGAGAAGAGGACTTAGAGAAAATTCAGGGAGATAAACTTGATTACTCCAGTTCTGGAACTCGAGTACTCAAAAAGTAAGCGGACTACTCGAGTTCAGAAGCAACACTACTCGAGTGGGGTAGATAATTCACGAGAAAATTCCTTATGTCACTCAAGTTAAAGTGCTCATCTACTCGAGTGGTGAACTTGATTACTCGAGTATAATACTTTAGAATATTTCTGAAGAGTAAAATCTGTCAACTCGAGAAAGAGAAGAAGTCTACTCGAGTAATGGACTTGGCCACTCGAGAAGTAGATTTAACTTTCTCGAGAACCATTTTCTTTACTCGAAATCTAGATTAGACTTACTCGAGTTCCACTTAAGGTTCTACTCGAATACTATAATTCTACTCGAGTAAAACACTTAGAAAAAAATTGGTTTTGAAGATTTTCCTTCCTTCAATAGAATCAGCAACAAGTCTTTCTCCAACAAACCAAGTGCTTGAAAAAATGAAGTGTATTCCAATAGAGAGGCTATACATGAGTCAACACCATGGATCACATAATGAGGGATTATATTTTATGGTCCTGTGTTTGGTGACCCATTGTAGACTGACATTGGTCTACACTTGGTAATTTAGTCCTACAAACACATAACTCAAACGATGCATCAAATACAACTTAATTCATCTTAGTTCAAGGGTGACTTCATACAAATCTCGATTACTGTGGATACAATACCCAACAATCTCCCCCTATTTATAGAAGTCAGAACCCTCTACACTAAGGTGAGTTGTATAGATAAATAAATAACTAGATATAAAGGAGATAAAACAGAGTAATAAGCACAAATATAGATTGCCAAAATTAAGGATGTATATAAATAGAATTGTCCAAAGATCATTTCTACACAAATTCCCATCCACACTCTTATAACTTTCTTCAATCTTTGGCTAGATGTTGTTGTTGTTATTGCTGTCTGTCCTTTTTTTCTTGTTGCCTTCTTTGATAGCTGAAAGGCTTTGGATAATACTTGGGAGGTTTTGGAGGTGCAGCAGGATTGTTCCTTCCATTCTCTCGATTATAGAGTCATCTTTTGGTCATAGACTTCTCATACAAGTCCCACTCTTGGTAGCTGTAATGATCATATCTATTCTCATTAAAATCCAAAACTAACATGAGAGTATTAAGTATTAGTGACTTTGATGTAGGACTCCATATCTCTGCAAATTCAGGAGATTTCCTTTTCTTTGCCTCTGGAATAGGAATGGATCTGCTGGCAGAAGCTCCATCACCATACTTCCTTTTCTTTGGGATGCGAATCTCAGGAGGAGCTTGAAGAAAATTATCTGCTGGATCTGATTCCCAAACCTGAGAATAAGTTTCTAGAGGAGGAGCTCAGATCCTTCAGATCTTGGAGAAACGATAGGCTGAGGAACTGGAGCTGGAGCAAGAGGAGCTAGGTGATTCAGATGATGAGGAATTATATTTGGATCTACATGAAAATGAGGGAAGATCTGGTTGTGCATCCACACAGCTGTATCATAGGTATGAAATTTTACACTATGGATCTGATTCTGCACATCATCATGAATTTCCTTTAGCTTTGCTTCCCAAAGAGTTTGCTTGGCAGCATCTGAAGTTTCTAAATATCTTTTGACTAATGTCTCCCCCTTTCTGACTTCTACAGTGAGTTCATCTATGACAGCTTCTTTGAAGGTACCCACTTCATCACAGATTTTGAAAGTGTGCTCTTGGGCCAGCTTATCTTACTGAATCTGAGTATTGACAAGAGTAATAGATTGTCCCATCACTTTGCCAACACTGGTAATCGTGTGATCCAATGCTTTTCCAGCTATATTGAATAACTGTCTGAGCTCATCAGTATTGTGCTGAATTTCTGCAAAACCTATACTCACCTCTTTTTCAAGAGCAAAAACTTTCTCTTGAACTACCTTCAAGGAGTCATCAAAATATTTTCTTTGGTCGAGTAGCATCTATTCTATCTTACTAAGAATATCATTGGCAGCAGGAGTTAGAGTAACTATATGAGGAACTGGAGGAGAAGGATCAGACCATGGAATAATCTCTTCAATGATGACTGAGCTCTTAACACTGGTTGTGTGAATCAGAGCATCTCCTTCTTAATCAATGAAGGTGGGAAGAGGGAAATCCTAGCTCTTCAGAGGAGCTTCAGCTGGTTCTGGAGTTTATTCTTTCTCATCAAAAATCAATATTGGCTCATCTGGCTCTTTGTCAGCTATAGGAGATTGGTGAACAGGGGATCCTGAAGATTGAGTAGTTGAGGGTGATGGTAATGGAGTAGGTTCCTTGGTTGGTTCTATAGGTTGTTCTTTCTGGAGGGGAGGAAGAAGATCTGAAGTGTCGAGTTCTTTAATCATCTGGTTAATTGCTTCTTCTGTAGAGAGTATGGTGTCTCGTACTTGAGCATATGATGGAGTTTCTTCTGGAGTGGTTGGAGGGAGCGAAGCAACAACAGGTGAAATAGGTATCCTTTCTACTGCAATAGAAGGAGTAGGCTCCCCCTCAATAGCTGCACCAGATGTAATGACAATATGAGGTTGAGAGGGAGATGGAGTCCTGTCCTCTGCAGCTGGATGGTCATGAGCTATAGCAGCCTAGGCAGGATTCAACAACTTCAGTTCCCATCTTTGAATGGAAGAGATGGATACCTTCTTCATATGGTGAAGGGTTATTCCTTTGGAGAAATCAGAAACTTCTAGATTGATCTTATGCAGTAGCAGAGAGATGATCCTGGCATTGTTAGGAGCCTTTATGCTCTCCCATATCTTATCATGAATCAACATTCCAAACTGAATCTGTATATAATGGCAGTCAAAATATCAAACATATCAAAAGAGATGTTCCTGATGGAACTTGTCTTACATAGGAGAACCTTGCCAATGATGTCCACAAGGAATTTGCTCTCAGGATTGAGGTCTGTTCGATGGATGGAAAGAACTTCTGGAGAAAGTCCACAAAACATGCAAGCTCTGTCTGAATCTTCATGAGTTAGGGCATCTTCTTCATCAACTATGGGTAGCTGAAGAAGTGTTGAGATAGTGGTCTTGGTAAGCTTGATCTTGATTCCCTTGACTTTGGACTTCAGGACCTTACAATTTCTTTGCACTTTGATGTTCTTAAAGAATTCTTCAACTTTAGGGAATAGTATTTTGCAGGGGTGATGGAGAACGAATGTTTAGCCAGCAGTATCGAGAAGAATGAGAAGATTCCTGAAATCATCGGAGAGTTCGGCAATCCCTCGACGACTAGCTCACTACCAATCACAATCTTGGAAGGAGGTGCCATAGTCCAGAAAGAAGTGAAAAATTGGCTGCGTGGAAGAAGGCAATGACGTACTCTATGACAACGGCGGAAGACGAAGAGTCTTTCTTCTTTCTCGAACAAGATGGTTTGAAATCGTGTAGAAAAAAATCCGGTTTTTCAATTTATATAACCCTAATTATTCGATGATTAAGAAGGAAATTAATCGAGCATACCTTAGAAAATGCTAGTATAAGCTTCGGGTTGCGAATAAAGAGATTTGAATAGAAGTAGAGAATTTGTCTTCATGTTTCTCGAGTGGACCGACAGTACTCAAGTGAGAGAATGATGTTACTCGAGTGTTATCTTTATACTTCTTGAGAGGAAGCTCATTACTAGAGTGGTATTACTCGAGTGACTTGCTGAGTTCTCGAGTAGTTTAAAGAAGTACTCGAGTGGTTATTATCTTTATCGAGACATTAAGTCTTAACTTGAGAAGTTTTAGACTTTTGAAGTTATTCCTTGATCTCTGAGCTATGTTGTGAGTCCACTTTCTCTAATCTTCTTTATTGAGCATTCCAAGTTCTGTTTTGAAGAACGTGAATTTGGTGTGGTGCAGTAGCTTCGTGAATATGTCTGCAATCTGCCTGTCAGTCGGGGCATATTGTAGATCTATGTCCCCATGCTCCACAAGCTCCTGAATGAACTGGTAACACAGCTCTATGTGCTTTGTCCGGCTGTGAGAGACAAGGTTGTTGGCTATTGCAATCGCACTGGAGGAGTCACAAAATAAAGGGATGTTTTGGACTTTGAGATTGTAATCTTCCAGCTGATTCTTTATCCATAGCAACTGTGCACAGCAACAGCCTGCAGAGATATACTCTGACTCAGCTGTTGAGATTGCGACACAGTTCTGCTTCTTACTACTCTAGGAAATGAGTCCTCTTCTGAGGAATTAGCAAGTCCCGGATGTGCTCTTCCTATCATCTTTGCTACCTGCAAAATCTGCATCTAAGAAACCAATTAGTTCGCTATCATTACTTCTTAGGTACCATAAGCCAAGATTTGGTGTACCTTTAAGGTATCTCAAAATCCACTTTGTAGCAGCGTAGTGAGATTCCTTAGAGTTCACTTAAAATCTAGCACATACACATATTTAGAACATTATGTCAGGTCTACTGGCAGTAAGGTAGAGCAAGGATCCAATTATGCTTCTGTACTTGGTTTCATCAAAAGGTTTCCCTTTCTCATCCTTCTCTAGAGACACAGCTGAATCCATTGGAGTCCTCATAGAGGTTGCGTTCTCTGTTTCGAATTTATTAATTAGCTCCTTGGTGAACTTTGTCTATGAGATGAAAATTCCATCTTCAGACTGTTTCACCTGAAACCCTAAGAAATACTTCAGCTCTCTCATACTGCTCATTTCAAACTTCCATTGCATAAGTTTAGAAAACTTCTTGCAGAGGTTGTCGTCAGTAGAGCTAAAAATAATATCGTCGACATAGATTTGCACTAGCAAAATCTTGTCATTTAGTTTCCCTAAGAAATAATGTCTTATCTATCTTTCCCCTAGTGAACGTATTCTCAAGAAGAAAGATAGACAGTGTCCCATACCAAGCTCAAGGAGCTTGTTTCAAACCATATAATGATTTAGATAACAGATAAACATAATCAGGAAAGTTAGAGTCAACAAAACCTGGAGGTTGTTCCACATACACCTCTTCCTTTATGTCACCATTAAGGAAGGCAGACTTCACGTCCATCTGATAGACAGTGAAGCCCTTAAGAGCAACATATGCTAGGAACAACCTGATTGCCTCCAGTCTTGTGACTAGAGCATACGTTTGGTCAAAGTCGATTCCTTCTTCTTGGCGATATACTTTGGCAATGAGTCTGACCTTATTCTTTATGATTGTTCCATCCTCATCCATCTTGTTCCTGTAGACCCACTTTGTCTCGATGATATTTTTACCTTTGGGTCTTGGAACAAGTTTCTAAACTTGACAACGCTTGAACTGATTCAGTTCTTCTTCCATTGTCATTATCCATGATGCGTCTGATTTTGCTTCTTCAACCTTCTTTGGTTCAGCCTGTGAGAGAAAACTCAAATATAGATTCTCGTTAGTTGTACCTCTACGAGTTCTGACACCATCCCAGGGATCTCCTATGATTTGGTTAATTGGATGATCCTTTAAGTGTGTGAGCTCTAAGGTCCTTGCATCTAGAGCTACTTCTTCCATAGGAGTGACTTCATCAACTTGGATGATTTCTTCATCTTGATCATCAACCTCTCCAATCGGGGTTGGAGTGGTGATCTTGATGAAATTTTCACCTTATTCTTCAGTCGGCTCATTCCAAGTTTATTTCTTTCATCTTTGAACATGCATCTTCAATGAACATACTAGAAGAGTTGCTTTGCAGTAAGGTCGTATCATTAAATACAACATGAATGGATTCTTCTACAACCAGATTTTCTATTAAATATCCTATATGCCTGACTGTGGCTACTATACCATACGAAAATACCTTCAAAATATTTTTCGCTAAATTTGGTAGTGTGATAGTTCCCATTGTTAAGGACGAAACACTTACAACCAAAGATTCTAAAATATGCAACAGTCGTTTTCCTGCCCTTTAGAAGGTCGTAAGGTGTCTTGTTGTAGTTCTTGTTTACGAGTGCTCGATTTTTCACGTGGCATGCAGTGTTGACGGCTTCAGCCTAGAAGTATTCCTGTAGTGAGGCATCACTCAACACGGTCCTGCAGGCCTCTATGGCGGTTCTATTCCTTCTCTCAGCTACTCCATTCTGTTGAGGAGTACGAGGAGAGGAAAACTCATGAAAGATACCTAAGCTTTCACAAAATTCTGTCATGGCCCCAGACTTGAACTCTGTTCCATTATTACTTTTGATTTTGACTACGGAACAGTTGTATTCATTCTGGACTTGCCTGAGAAAATTAGTAACGATGTCAAAGGTATCTGACTTGTGTTTCAAAAATAACACCAACGCAAAGCGCGAGTAATCATCGACAATAACCAATGTATAATCCTTACCTCCCAAACTTCTAACTTGCAGTGGACCGAACAAGTCCATATGAAGTAAATGTAAACATCGATTAGAATCTTTGCAAGTAATGCTTTTAAAGGTAGTCATTGTTTGCTTACCTTTTACACATATGTGACAAGGTCTATCTTTAACGTATTTGACATTTGGGGCATCACGTACTAAATTTAGAGAAATTAATTTATTAATAGTTTTGAAATTAATATGTGCTAGTCTCTTGTGCCATTGTTCACGAAGAGATGCACTATCTTTAGCCATAAAACAAACTGGTGTAGAAGAATCTATACAAATGAAATTCAAACAAAACATATTTTGCTTTGTGTGCCTGATAGAATCGTTTCCATATTGTCAACCGATTTCATCAAGCACTTATCAGCATGAAAAACAACAACATATCCTTTATCGCAGAGCTGACTTATGCTTATAAGATTGTGTTCCAATCCTTTAACATAAGCCACATCTGAGAAGGATACACTACCATTAGAGATCATACCATAGCCTTTAGTAATTCCTCGGTCTGAACCTCCAAAGATGACCTTTGGCCAGTCCAAGACTGGAGAATAGTTCAGAAGAAGGCTTCTTGTCCCGGTTAAATGCCGGGAGCATCCACTGTCCAAGTACCAGATAGGAGTTTTGGTGGAATTTGGACATACCTGCAATCACAAAATAATTTGCCTTAGGAACCCAAACATGTTTGGGTCGAGTGGTCTTTCTCATATTGCTAACTTGAGGAGTTGCAAAATTCCTGGAATTAAACCAGCAGTCAATGGCAAGTGACCTATTTTGCCACAGCACCAAGAGTCAAACATGTTGTATGTTTACCTCAAATTCTCCTGCTTGATCTTTTGAAATGGTGGTCTAGCAGCGACAACATTCTTAGAGGAAGAAGCTTCATGGTGATGACAATCACATGGCTTATTCTCCTTGAGAGGCTTTTCTACAATAGGCTTTACCTTAGTTGCCTTCTTGATGTTATGACCATGATTATAAGGGCCATAGCTCTGAAGAGTGATTTCTTCATAGGGTGCCTTAAAGACACTTTCACCAAAGTTACGGGGACGAGTCCATTCTTGGTAACAAGACTTCGGCTCTACATAAGTAGGCCTAGCAAAGTGACCATAGGACGAGTCAAGATCAAACTCATTTGATGGAAATACGACCTTCTTGAAAGAAGTCTGATCTTTAGGAGCTTTCCCCTTTTCTTTGGCCAAAGACTTCTTGGCCGCCTTATTCTTTCTCTGAGCCTTATTCCTCCTAGAAGATTTACTAGGAGCTTCAACATGGCCTAGCCCAGCACCCTTAGCCTTAGCTGAGAATTCAACAACGAAAGGAAGGACAGTCTTGGGCTTTGAGAAACTTTCAACAAGTTTCTTTTCTACTTCAAGTTATGCTTCCAGTTCTTTTATGATCTTGTCCTTAAGGTCTAGGTGCCTGAGAGCCTTGTTATATTCTTCAGTGGCAATATTGAAGTTCTCTCTGAGTGAGTCCGTCTTAGCGACTTCCTCTCTCAAAGTGCTCTCCTCAGCCTTGAGAGTCTTAATCTCTTTGGTTTGAGTTTTCATGACTTTTCGACATTTGTCGTAAGCCATGATCAACTTCTTATATTGGGCCATGAGATCAGACTCATTGTCAGAAGGGCTGTCCTCATGACCATTTTCATAAACATCAGATTTAGAAAGATGAGTGTGAGAATTTACCTTTCCAGTTAACTGGGGTTCTTGTTCATCATTAGTTTGAGCCATTAGACCGAAGTAAGCTTAATCTTCTTCACTTGACTCAAATGAGTCAGAGTCGCTAAGAGTTTTGCCCTTCTTGGCTACAAGGCTTCTCTATGTTCTCTTCTTATTGTAAGAAGATTTCTTCTCGTCTCTTTTTCCACCCGCATTCTTCTTATGGGGGCAGTCAGCAATAACGTGACTTGGCTTATTGCAGCAATAACAAACATTGTCAGCAGAAATGTGTTTGTTCTGTTTAGAATTATACCTGTCTTGGCTGCTAGTGCCTTTCTTGTGTCGATCACCATCATGACATGATCTTCTGTACGAGGCATCCTTGCCTCTCCATTGCTTCTTCTTGTTCAAGAATTTCTTGAACTGTCTTGAGAGTAAAGAGAACTCTCCTTCAGATAGTCCTGAACCTGAGGTACTTGGCTCCAAAGTTTCTTCTTCACTTACATCTTATGCTGGGGCAGGAGAGGCAGCCTTGGACTTCCTTGAGGTGTCTGCCTTGAGAGCTACAGACTTCTCCTTAGATGAAGACCTATTCTTCTCTTCTTCAGCTCTTCTTGAATTAAGTTGCAGCTCATATAGCATAAGCTTTCCGAAGAGATTTTGCAGGTCAGTCTCAGCTAGCTTTCAAAATTCTCGAATAGCATAAACCTTGTTATCCCATTCCTTAGTAAGTAATCTCAAGAACTTATCATTCAGTTCTCCGTTGGTGAAGACTCGGTCGTATACTCTTAGGCTGTTAACTATCTTGAAGATGTTTTCAAATGTGTCTGCAATGGTATCCTTGGGTCCTTGTCGGAAGGCTTCATATTTTTGATTAAGAAGGGATCTTCTATCATCCCTAACTTCCTTTGTGCCTTCCATCAAGCTGATGAGGGACTGCCACATTTCCTTAGAGGATTGGCAGGGAATCAGGTTCTGCAACATAGAGTCATCAACTGCACTTGAGATAATATTTTTGGCCTTCTTGTCTAAAGAGACAAGTTCAATCTCATCTTTGTCGAGATCCATCAACTTCTTAGGAACTTTCTTCATAGGATCTGTAGTGGAGACGGTCATAGAAACATAAGAACCTTTTTCAACAATAATGAAGATCCTTGGATCTACAGCTTCCATGAAAAACTTAATCCTCTCTTTCCACATGGGAAAGTTGTTCTTTGTACCTAAGGGAAGCTTAGCATAGTCCTTGGCCTTGTCCATGCTTGGATAACTCAAAAGACAACTTAGGTCAGATCAGATCAAGGTGTTAACCTTTTAATGATGAACCTGTCTCTGATACAATTGAAGTGTTTGTTGTCTTACCTAAATCACCTAAAGGGAGTGAATAGGTGAGTTTTGCGTCTTTTGCGGAATAAATATTTTAGAGATCTAAGCACAGAAAATAACAACCACCAAGCAATCACAGAGGACACATAGATTTATAGTGGTTCCCTAACCTTGGGTACATCCACTTTCCACTCACCGATCTAACAAAGCAGTAGACTCGGCTACTCCACTATCTCGGATTGAAACCAATCCTACGCCTCGAAACAACATTTTTATAACTCGATCCACAAAATGGATCTACACTCGGAAGATGAAAACTTCCTACAACTCGAAGAACAACTCCCCTACACTCGGATAATAATCTCCTACAAGAATAGATTAAAAATAGGAAATACAAATAGTTTCTTTTTCTCAGATATGGAAATTTCTACCTAGGTCTTCCTTCTTGAAATTTGCAGCACTGTCAGAAAACTTTGAAGAAGATACGGCAAGATCCGATTTGAAGATTCTTGACTCACACGATCCGAGAGAAGATGAAGAAGTTCAACAATCTCGATCTGCAAGTCGACTGATCTGAATCTTCTTCAACGAAAGCCCTTGGCGATTTTCACGATGAGGAGCAGCGACGACTTCTGTTTTAGGAAAGAGAAAAATCGATTCAGAAATCTTAGAATATTTCTTTCACGAGCTTGTTAGGTTTAGTCGGAATGAGAAGACCTTATGTAAGATATCCCTAACGGGCATAATTAGAATTAATGACGACCATGTGGACCAATCATGTCAAATTATTTGAAAATCCAGTTAGTTAGGACTTCACGAAATTTTCTCGAAAAAAGACTGAATTACTCGAGTGAAATAGGAACTACATGAGTACTAAACTGAGTTCTCGAGAGTACAATATCAGACAACTCGAGAACAAGTCCTTTAGGAAATTTCATAATAGAATCATAGTCACTCGAGTGGAATGATAGTTACTCGAGTGCTATAAATGTTACTCGAGAGATGGAGGTGAACATCTCGCTAAGAGGAATTAGAGAAGATTCAGGGAGATAAAATTGATTACTCGAGTATTGGAACTGGACTACTCGAGAAGTAAGCAAACTACTCAAGTTCAGAAGCTACACTACTCGAGTGGTGTAGATACTTCACGAGAACTTTCCTTCTGTTACTCGAGTCAAAGTGCTCATCTACTTGAGTGGTGAACTTGACCACTCGAGTATAATACTTTAGAATATTTCTGAAGAGGAAAATCTGTCAACTCGAGAAAGAGAAGAAGTCTATTCGAGTAATGGACTTGGCCACTCGAGAACTAGATTTAACTTTCTAGAGAACCATTTCCTTTACTCGAAATCTTGACTAGACTTACTCGAGTTGCACTTAAGGTTCTACTCGAGTACTATAATTCTACTTGAGTAAAACATTTAGAAAAAAAAATTGGTTTTGAAGATTTTCCTTCCTTCAATATAATCAGCAACAAGTCTTTCTCCAACAAACCAAGTTCTTGAAAAAAATGAAGTGTATCCCAATAGAGAGGCTACACATGACTCAACACCATGGATCACACAATGAGGGATTACATTGTATGGTCCTGTATTTGGTGACCCATTGTAGACTGACATTGGTCTACACTTTGAAATTTAGTCCTACAAACACATAACTCAAACAATACATCAAATAAAACTTAATTTATATTAGTTCAAGGGTGACTTCATACAAATCTGGGTTACTGTTGATATAATAACCAACAACCCAGCTAAGGTGCGTGACGTAAAGAAATGGTTTCCTTTGAAGTCGGTGGCTGATATACGGAGTTTTTTTGGACATGTCAGATATTATCGTAAGTTCGTGAAGGGATTTTCAAAGATAGCCTTTCCCTTCAATGCCCTAATAGAGAAAGGTGTGACGTATGAGTGGACACCTCAGCGTGAAGCTATGTTTCAAGAGTTGAAGGATTGACTTACCCCCACACCCATCATATCTCTTCCATCAGGGAAAGAAGGGTTTCAAGTTTACACTGATGTGTCATATCAACGGATGGGATCAGTATTGATGCAGCATGGGCATTTAATCGCTTACGCTTCAAGGTAGTTGAAGAAGCATAAGTTTAATTACCCTGTGCATAATTTATAGCTGGGACCAGTTGTGTTCGCCTTAAAGGTTTGGAGGCATTATTTATATGACATCCACTGCGAGATCGTTTTGGATCATAAGAATTTAAAGTATGTTCATACTCAAAAGGAGTTGAATTTCAGGCAGCGGTGTTGGTTGGAATTTTTGTGTGATTACGAGTTTACATTGAACTATCACCCCAGGAAAGAAAACTCCGTAGCAGATGCATTGAGCAGAAAAGTTCCAAAGTCGAGCCCTGAGTCTCGGATGATGAGTGTAAAATTGCCTCAAGTGCTCGAGGAGATGGAGATCACAATAGTGTGTAAGGATTATTCCGAGACATATACTGAATATCTAACTGCCATGAGTATAATCTGTGACATTCGAGATTGAATTCGGGCAGATCAAGGGAAGGATGCTGCTCTGGCCCTAGTGATTAATTCTATTGAGGATGGATCTGCTGGAGAGTATAATCTGAAGGACGACCTCATTCATTTCCATGGCAGGCTCTACATTCCCAAGGGTGGTGAAATCCGGGAAGACGTCTTGAGAGAGGCACAATGTTCCATGTATTTGGTGCTGATACTACAGGGCATCGGTAAGGTGGAGAAGAGGGGTTAAAGAAAAGAGAAGGTGGATTATGGAAGTTGGTAATATTCTCCGATTCTATATTCGATAAAGGCAAGTGTACGTTATCATTTATAGTATAGGGTATTAAAGATTAATATTAAGGTTGTATTTTCCCTGGGGCGTAATGACTACTTCTACTTCGAGGAGATTGCTATTATTTTATCAAAATGATTTTTTTGATTAATTTACTAAACTATAAATAGGGACTAAATTTATAAGCTAATAAGAAAACTAAATTACTTGCAGAAATAAAAGGTTAGAGCTAAATATAATAGGGGAGTACTCAATCTTGAATCACTTTGAAATAACAAACTAATCCTAAATAAAGTAAAACACATTGACTGTGGAGGTTCCTAAAGCATTAACACGCTTCTCTCGAAGTCATGCCCACCCGTGTTTAGGAAGGTTCGACCGAACTGTCTTCCAAATCGGAGGCCTAAAGCTCGCTTTATGCCGCGAACCCCGCTATTGCATTTCACTCCAATCCAGGAGATTTAACATCTGCCTCTCTCTAAGGGTGTGTGCAACTCTCTTTACTCTTGGGTGATCGATTCAATCTGCGAGCCACTCAGCTAACTATGATTGAAAACCCAAATGGAAACTATATACCGGCAATATAGTCCCACAAAATAAGAACCAAGAGTAAATCAAAGGTAATTACTTTAAGAAAAAAAGAAAGCTAAAACATCATAACTTGATCAACTTATTCTCAGATAATCGTGATCGAGTACAAATGAGAGATTTATTATTCATGGTAATAGGGAAGAGGGGAGTAAATAATAAAGGTGCATGAAAACTAAAGAGAGAGAAATAGAGAAATAGAATGCTAACTACAATTTCATTAAACACAAAAATGGATTACAACTAGGAATGAAGATTACAAGTGCGTGAAAAAGAGAGCTAACTACTGATATTACACCAATAAAAAGAGATTACAAATAATAAAAGTGATAGTACATTTTGTAGTCTAAACTATTAGGGTATTTTTAGGTTTTTAATACACGAATAATGTCTTGTAAACTTATATATTGACCTCCTTTTTTATATTTTCTTGCCACTATTGTTTTCTCTTCTTTTTGTAGGTTTTATCAGCTTTCTGCCAAAATGACCTGACACGCCCCCCTTACACGCCCTCCCTGGGCGTGTCCTCGGGCGTATAACCCGATCCTAAGGAAGCTTGCTGCCTGAACCGAAATCCCGAGAAAAAACCTGACACACCCCCCTGAAATGCCCTCCATGGGCGTGTCACTGGGTGTGTCACCCTCTTCCCGAAGCCTGCTATTGCATTTAAAGATTTCCCATTGCTACACGTCAACAGTACTGACACGCCTACCCTACAAGGGCATGTCACCGGGCGTATTCCACATTTTCCGACGTTTGACGAATTTCCGACCACTAATTGAAGCTTAATGTGCCTTACACGCCCACCTTACACGGGCGTGTCCATTGGGCGTATCCTCTGACCTATAGAAGAAACATCATTTCTGTCAGAATACATCTCTCGAGGTCAACCCCGTACATGTCATGCCCCTCGGACATACCCTCCTTGGGCGTGTCGCCGGGCATGACCGAACCGGAAAATCTTCTATAAATTCAGATACCCCTTATGTCCAGAAGCAGATTTTGGAGTGAGAGGGGGAGGTGCTTCCCCTTTGTTTTCTTGGAGTTTTTTCATGATTCTCCTCTCCCTCTTTCTCATTTTAAGTTTTTCTTATCCTAGTTTGTGTACTCCTTTTGTATTAGTTTTTGTAACTTTTTTAGTAGCTTAATGTTAATGCTAGCTTAGTTTTCATTTCCTGCAAGTGTAATATCTTTTATTTCAAGTTGTAAGCTCCTTGTTTGAGTTAATATAAAGCTTGTTTACTTTTACTTATTTCTATTTTGTTTCAATGCACTCCTACTAATCTCTCTTCCTCAATTTCTCCATGATTAACTAATCCTCCTTGTACTTGATCTTGATGATCCGAGATTTGAGTTGATTAAGTTATGATGCTATAGTTTTCTTTTTTTAGGGTTTTGGCCTTGATTTACTCTTGATTATTCATGTTTGCAGTTAAATCATCAATATATAATTTCCATATTTGTTTTCACTCTTAGCTAGACGAGAGGCTCATAGTTTGAAGTGAACACTCGAGAGTAAAGAGAGTTCTACGCACACCTCGAGAGAGACGGACGTTAAATCTCCTGGATTGGAGTGAAATCTAATAGCGGGGTTCGCAGTGTAAAGTGAGCTTTAGGCCTCCGATTGGACGAGAGTTCGGTCAGACCTTCCTAAACTCACGCGGGCAAGACTTTGAGAGAAGCGTGTCCGTACTTTTGGAACCTCCACGGTCAAGGTCTTTTGCTTTATTAAGTTAGAGTTTATTATCGCATGTTTTTGATCAACTTTAGCCGAGGTGATTTTCGATCGAGTGCTTTTCTTTATCATTGTTCAACCCCTACTTGTAATTGCTTTTAGTAGCTCTGTATTTAACTGCAAGTAGTTCTCTTTTTAGCGCAATATATATTTTTAGTTTTATTTTTAGCTTAGAAATTTAGTTCCCGTTTTTAGTTTATTAAATTAATCGAAAAAAATCATTTTGATAAAATAATAGCGATCTCCTCGAAGTAGAAGTAGTCATTACGCCTAGGGAAAATACGACCTTGATATTAATCTTTAGTATCCTATACTATAAACGATATGGTACACTTGCCTTTTTCGAATATACAATCAAAGAATATTTTCAATTTCCACAATCCACCTTCTCTTTTCTTTAACCCCCTTTCTCCACCTTTGTGATTCTGAGTATCAAGTTTTTGGCGTCGTTGCCAGGGATGTATTGATATTTTGAAAAAAAGATAGCTATTAATTTTATCATTTTTGTTGTTTTTTTATCACTTCTTTTCTCTCTTTCCGCTCTTTCGCGGTTGATTTTTTTTTATGGATAGATTTTGTTTTTCTTGTGGATAGTTCGGTCACTCTCACGAGGAGTGTTGGGTTTGATATTCTTCATCCACCCATGATTTTATTCCTTCCGGATCGGACCAATTTGGCCAAATTGATCCATCCGCGAATTTTTTTCATGGGGTTACGATGATTTTCAAATGCCTTCCTACCCTTCTCCTCTGAATTTTCCTGATTTTAATTTTTCTGGAGAGTTCATGAATGGAGACTTTGATCCTTGCCCTGCTTTGAACTACTCAGGGTGGCAACACCCTGATCACTCTTGGGGCCATGGTGATCATCAACCCATTCCATCTCAAGATTTCTCTGCTTTTTCTCCGCAAGTTTACGCGCCTCCTGTTTTTTATTTTAGCGAAAATGAAAGCACTTTTGATTATGCAGCATTTGATGCAATCATCAATGTACATTACAAAATAATTTCTGACAATTTAGCTTCTAAGGACGTAATTCGTTCTTTTCTTCCTCCTCCTCCAACATATCTTTCGAATGATGAATCTTCGGACTTTCCGCCATGCCTTCAATCACTCGCGGAAGATAATTATTCAGAAATTCCATTGTGCTTACCACCTCTCGAGGAGGAGATTTCCCTCGATATCCCAAATTTTTTTTCTAATTTTCCGAGGAAGATGAACTTTCCGGTGTTCGATCATCCATGGAGATTGATTTTTCGGATATCCCATTTTGCTCCCAATCTACGGAAATGATTGATATCCAAGTGGAGCAACCGGGTCTTTATATCCAAAACTTTTCATGTGATCAACTGCCGCAGCCTTTTTGTTTTCTTCTCTTCCCCCTCCTTACGAAAATCTCTTCGCTTTCTTCTTTTATTTTTCCTTCTAATTTAATTTTTAATTCTCCTTCCTTTCCCCCTTCTAATAGTTTATTTTCTTTTACTAACAAATTTTATTTTTCTAAATCTTTTTCTTGTTTGTTTTATTTAAAAAATTAAAAATTACCAAAAAATATTTTTATTTTCTTAAAAAATGTTTTGGCACTCGCGCCGCAATGCATATTAGCGAGTTACCATTACATTTCCCTTTTAATTTACCATTTAGCTAACCAATAACGTCGAGCTCAACAATGTTTTAAAAAAGAGCGTTCTTGGGAGGCACCCCTTATCTTTTTTGTTGTTTGCTTTTGTTTTGTTTTGTGCAGAAATAAGTTCCCGGGTGTTTTTTCCGCTTCTCGCCTCTCAACTTAGACTCGAGCCGGTCGTTAGCTCAAGTTTGGGGGGATGCATTTATCAACATCTGGACATCAAGCACTAGGGAAACATCTTTTCCTTTTCTTTGCATTTCTTTTTCAATTTTGTACTTTCATTTATGTTTTGATTTCTCTCTCTCCTTCCCCTCTTTTCTTCATTGAGGACAATGTCCATTTTAAGCTTGGGGGAGGATTTCATCCTTCTCTTTTCTTTATTTTGTTTCTAAAAAAGAGAATATATCTTAAAAATATATAAAAAAGAGAATATCTTAAAAATCCAAAAAAAAGAATATTTCAAAATATAAAAAAAGAGAATATTTGAAAATCTAAAAAAAGAGAATATCTTAAAAATCCAAAAAAATAGAAAATATTTCAAAATCAAATATATATATTTATATACTATTTGTTTTACTTTAATAATTTAAACAAATTTTGATATTTCAAAAGTACCCCTTGCTTTTGTTTTGTTTTTTTTTCAAAAATTCCTTATAACAACTTAGCTAATTATGATTTTTCTAATCATTTTTTTAATTATGTTTCACAACTAAAATGTTGGACATACTGTGTTTCTAATTCACGGTAGCATGTTAACGTGAAATGTTTTTCTAAAACTCGCATTTCTATTTTGGTTTTTCGTTCTTTATTTTCTTTACTTTTTAAAAATCTTTCAACCACTATTTTCCTTTTTATTTTTTTGGATAATTTTTGTAATGTCAACTTTTGATTAGCGTAGTAGATGTGAATGATCCAAGTCGCCTATTATTTCTATTTTCAATATAATTTCAGTAGTCTTCATTCATTATCTAGGATTTTTTTTTTGAAATTTTTTAAGGCTTATGCTTTAGATAAATTTGGAAACATGAAAATGATTTAGGTCATTTCTGTTTTCATTTGAGCCTTCCCGCCAACCTAAATTTTTTTTTATCTCTAGTCAGCCGCTTTTGAGCTTTTTTCCGATTTCAATTGATAGCTCCACTTATCATCTCATTTTCACCAAAGCTAAAATTTCCAACCTATCTAATCACACTAAACTTTTGAGTTTCTTTAAAATTTTCATGATTATGATAGGGTTGTTTTGTGATTTATATTTGGAGAACGTTTTGGAAAAGTATGCTCAAAATAAGTATTTACTTTTGTTTGGCCAATTTCAAAATGAAATGAAAATTATTTATGGCCTTTATTTTGTTTTGAAAAAAAGAATTAAAAATATAAAAAGGAAAGAGAAGAAAATGAAAAAAAGAACGGAAAATATTTTATTTATGATTAAAATTTTTGAAACTCTTTATTTTGGTTTAGTGTGATTTTAAAACCTTCATTGTTTATCTTTGAATTACACTCCTAATCATAATCCTAAACCAAACATTTCGGTTCTAATAAGCCCTTTTGATTCATGTTTTTAAATTTTATTTTTTTAGCTAAGGAAGAAAAGTAAAATAGAAAAGTTTTGGATTTAAATTTAGATTTTTGTTATTTGATTGATTTAGGTATAATGTGTCTCTTGGATATGCTAACAACTCAATGCGCTTTTTTATTTTGTTGCTTTGCATAAATTTATTTAAAAAATTTTGTTAAAATTTTGGATGATTTATTTTCGTTAGTAAAGCTTATAAATTTTTAAACCATATTTATGTAAATGTTTTAGGTTTACGTTTCACCTTCTCACTACTTAGAATTTCGCATTGTACTTGTGTTAGCATAATTAGAATTTCCTGATCAGTCACTTTTATGTTAGCTAATTATTATATTTTTGCTTGAAGATAAACAAAGCTTAAGCTTGGGGGAATTTGATAGTACATTTTGTAGTCTAAAATATTAGGGTATTTTTAGGGTTTTAATACACGAATCATGTCTTGTAAGCTTATATATTGACCTCGTTTTGTATAGTTTATTGCCACTAATGTTTTCACTTCTTTTTGTAGGTTTTCTCAGCTTTCGGCCAAAATGACCTCACACGCCCCCCTTACACGCCCTCCCTGGGCATGTCCTCGGGCGTGTAACCCGATCTCGAGGAAGCTTGCGGCCTGAACCCAAATCCTGAGAAAAATACCTGACATGCCCCTGACATCCATGGGCGTGTCACTGGGCGTGTCAACCTCTTCCTGAAGCCTGCTGCCGTATTTAAAGATTTCCCATTACTACACGTCAATAGTACTGACACTCCCACCCTATACAGGCATGTCACCGGGAGTGTACCATGTTTTCTAACGTATCACGGATTTTCGACCACTGATTGAAGCTTGACGTGCCTTACACACCCACCCTACACAGGAGTTTCCTTGGGCGTGTCCACCGACATACCGAAGAAACATCATTTCTGTTAGAATTCAGCTCCCGAGGTCAACCCCGTACCTGTCAAGCCACACGAACACTCCCTCCCTGGGCGTGTCGCCAGGCGTGACCGACCCGAAAATCATCTATAAATTTAGAGCCCCCTGTGTCCAGAAGCAGTTTTGGAGTTAGAGGGGAGGTGCTGCCCCTTTGTTTTCTTGGAGTTTTTTCATGCTTCTCCTCTTCCTCTTTCTCATTTTAAGTTTTTCTTATCCTAGTTTGTGTACTCCTTTTGTATTAGTTTTTGTTACTTATTTAGTAGCTTAATGTTAATGCTAGCTTAGTTTTCATTTCCTGCAAGTTTAATAACTTTTATTTTAAGTTGTAAGCTCCTTGTTTGAGTTAATATAAAGTTTGTTTACTTTTACTTGTTTCAATTCTATTTCAATGCACTCCTACTCATCTCTCTTCCTCATTTCTCCATGATTAACTAATCCTCCTTATACTCGATCTTGATGATCCGAGGTTCGAATTGATTAAGTTATGATGCTCTAGTTTACTTTTTTTTATTAGGGTTTAGGCCTTGATTTACTCTCGATTAATCTTATTTGGAGTTATATCATCGATATATAATTTCCATATTTATTTTCACTCTTAGCTAGCTGAGAGGCTCGTAGTTTGAAGTGAACACTCGAGAGTAAAGAGAGTTGCACGCACCCCTCGAGAGATGCAGACGTTAAATCTCCTAGATTGGAGTGAAATCCAATAGCGGGGTTCATTGCGTAAAGCGAGCTTTAGGCCTCCGATTTGGACGAGAGTTCGGTCGGACCTTCCTAAATTCAGGTGGGCACAACTTCGAGGGAAGCATGTTCATGCTCTTGGAACCTTCTCGGTCAAGGTCCTTTGCCTTATTAAGTTAGAGTTTATTATCGCATGTTTTTGATCAATGTTAGCTGAGGTGATTCTCGATCGAGTGCTTTTCTTTATCATTGTTCAACCCCTCGTTGTAATCACTTTTATTAGCTCTCTATTTAACTGCAAGTAGTTCTCTTTTTGCTCAATATTTCTTTTTAGTTTTCTTTTTAGCTTAGAAATTTAGTTCCTGTTTTTAGTTTAGTAAATTAATCGAAAAAATCATTTTGATAAAATAATAGCGATCTTCTCGAAGTAGAAGTAGTCATTACGCCCCAGGGAAAATAGGACGTTGATATTAATCTTTAGTATCCTATACTATAAATGACAAGGTACACTTGCCTTTATCGAATATATAATTGGAGAGTATTTTCAACTTCCACAATCCACCTTCTCTTTTCTTTAACCCCCCTTCTCCACCTTTGAGATTCTAAGTATCAAAAAGTATATTGCATGAAGAGTAAAACTAGAAATGGAGGGAGGGAGAGAAAGCAAAAACATGAAAATAAAAACACAAAACGTTTAAGAATAGAATTAGCAACACCTCTCCTCTCCCCAAAAATTCTATCTCCAGACACAAGAGGAAGGTCTGAATTTATAGATTTTTTCGGGTTGGTCACGTCCCCCTGTCATTCCCGAGGAGGCTGTGCCAAAGGGGCGTGATAAGTACGGGGTTGACCTGGTACGAATCTCTGGCGGGAAATGATGTTTTCGTCAGTATGGGTGATGTGGATTTATTGCGGAAACAGGCTTTTGTGAAAAATATGGGACATGTACTCGGCAATAGGTAAGCTCGATGAAAGAAGGAGAAAAAGCTCGACAAAATCAAAGGAGAAAGAGGGAGAGCATGACGAATAGCGAAGAGAAGGGGTAGGAGGAGTTTGACGGAATTGAGCTGAAGATGAGGTTGACAAACGTCGAATGCAGAAAGTGAGTTCGATGAATTGGGAGAAGTTCGTCGAATGCAGAACTAAAGGTGAGGTCGACGAATTTTGCTAAAGGCGAGGTCGACGAAATTGAAGACGTTCGTCGAACGCAGAAAGGAGCAGGAGGAGTTCAACGAATTCTGAAATGAAGGCGAGCTCGATGAATTTTTGCTGAAGGCGAGGTCGACGAATGTTGAATGCAGAAAGTGCATTCGACGAACTGGGAGACGTTCGTCGAACGCAGAATTGAATGCTGAGGTCGACGAAATTTGCTGAAGGCGACGTCGACGAACAGGCTGAGCTCGACAAAAAAAGCTGAGCTCGACGAAAAAAGCTGAGCTCGAAAAAAATGCTGAGCTCGATGAAAATGCTAAGCTCGATGAAATAAGCTTCTGGCAGCAATCTTCCTCATGATCAGGCTACACGCCCGGTCACACACCCAGGGAGGGCATATCAGGGGGCGTGTCAAGGTCATTTTGGCTAAAAACTGAGAAAATCTGCAAAACGAAGAGAGAAAGACATTAGTGACAATAATATATACAAAAGGAGGTCAAAATATAAGCTTACAAGACATGATTTGCACATTAAAAATCTTAAAATACCCTAATAGTTTAGACTACAAAACGTATTATCAAATTCCCCCAAGCATAAGCTTTGCTTGTCCCCAAGCAAAGATATAAAAACTAGCTAACATAAAAAGTGTCTAATCAAAAAGTTCTAATTAGGCTTACACAAGTACAATGCAAAATTTTAAGTAAGGAGAAGGTGAAATGTAAGCCTAAAATAATTACTTAAATATGGTTTAACAATTTAAAACTTTACTAACGAAAATAAATAATCCAAAATTTTAACAAAATTCTTTAAATAAATTTGAGCAAAGCAACAAAATAAAAAAAATGCATTGAGTTGTTACTACATCCAAGAGAAACATTGTAACCAAATCAATAAAATAACAAAAATCTAAATTTAAATACAAAACTTTACTATTTTACTTTTCTTCTTTAGTTAGCTAAAAAAATAAAATTCAAAAACCTGAATCAAAATGGCTTATTAGGACCAAAATATTTGGTTTAAGATTATGATTAGGAGTGGAATTCAAAGATAAACATGAAGGCTTAAAATCACACTAAATCAAAATAAAGTGTTTCAAAAATTTCATCTTAAATAAAATATTTTTCTTTCTTTTTTTATTTTCTTTCCTCTTTTTTTCCAAAACAAAGGCCATAAATAATTTTTCTTTTCATTTTCAAATTTTGCCAAACAAAAGTAAACACTTATTTTGAGCAAAACTTTTTCAAAAAGCTCTCTAAATAAATCACAAAACAACCCTATCATAATCATGAAAAATTTTAATGAAACTCAAAAGGTTAGTGTGATTAGATTGGTTGGAAATTTTAGCTTTGTTGAAAATGAGATGATAAGTGAAGCTAACAATTGAAATCGAAAAAAGGCTCAAAAGGGGCTAACTAGGGATAAAACAATTTTAGGTTGGCAAGATGGCTCAAAGAGAAACAAAAACGGCATAAATAATTTTCATGTTTCCAAATTTATCTAAAGCATAAGCCTTGAAAAATTTCAAAAAGAAAATTCTAGATAATAAATGAAGACTAATGAAATTATCTTGAAAATATAAATAATAGGCGACTTGGATTGTTCACATCTACTAGCTAATCAAAAGTTGTCATAACAAAAATTATCCAAAAAAACAAAAAATAAAATTGTGGATGAAATATTTTTCAGAGAGTAAAGAAAATAAAGAACAAAAACCATAATAAAATTGCGAGTTTTAGAAAACCATTTCACGTTAACATGCTACCGTGAATTAGAAACACAGGATGACCAACATTTTACTTCTGAAACATAATTAAAAAGAACGATTAGAAAAATCATAATTAGCTAAGTTGTTATAAGGAATTTTGAAAAAAAAAACAGAACAAAAGCAAGGAGTATTATTGAAATACCAAAATTTGTTTAAATTATTATAGTAAAAACAAATACTATATATATATATATATATATATATATATATATATATATATATATATATATATATATATATATATGATTTTGAAATATTTTCTTTTTTTTTGGATTTTTAAGATATTCTCTTTTTTTGTATTTTTAAGATATATTCTCTTTTTTTATTTTGAAATATTCTCTTTTTTTATTTTAAAGATATTCACTTTTTTTTTGTATTTTTAAGATATATATAAAAAATTTTTTTGATTTTGATTTTTTTAAGGAAACAAAATAAAGACAAGAGAAGGAGAAAATCCTCCACTATGCTTAAAATGAACATTGTCCTCAATGGAGAAAAGAGGGGAAGGAGAGAGAGAAATCAAAACAGAAATGAAAGTGCAGAAATGAAAAAGAGATGCAAAGAAAAGGAAAAGATGCTTCCCAAGCGCTTGATGCCCAGATGTTGAAAAATGCATCCCCCCCGAACTTGAGCTAAAGACCGGCTCGAGTACAAGATGAGAGTCGAGAAGCGGCACAAACACCCGACAACATATTTCTGCACAAAACAAAACAAAAACAAATTACAAAAATGATAAGCAAGGGGTGCCTCCCAAAAGTGCACTTTGTTTAAAATGTCGTTGAGCTCGACATTATTGGATAAAAAGAGAAATTTATGGCAGCTCGCGTAATATGCGTTGCAGCGTGAGCGCCAAAACATTTTTAAGAAATTAATTATATTTTTTGTAATTTTTTTTAAATAAAATAAAAAGAAAAAGATTTAGAAAAAGAGAAATTGTTAGTGAAAGAAAATAAACTATTAGAAGGGGAAAGTAAGAAGAACTAGAAACTAAATTAGAAGGAAAAATAAAAGAAGAAAAAGAAGAGAAATTTTTGCAAGAAGGGGGAAGAGAAGAAAAAGAAGAAGGCGGCGGAGGTTGATCACAAGAAATTTTTTGGATAAAAAGATCTGGTTGCTCCACTTGGATATCAATCATTTCTGTAGATTAGGAGCAAAACGGGATATTTGAAAAATCAAACTCCTCAGAAGATTGAACACAAGAAAGTTCGTCTTCCTGGGCATCGAGAAGGTGGAGAAGAGGGGTTAAAGAAAAGTGAAGGTGGATTGTGGAAGTTGATAATATTCTCTGATTCTATATCCGATAAAGGCAAGTGTACCTTATTGTTTATAGTATTTGATATTAAAGATTAATATCAAGGTCATATTTTCCCTGGGGCGTAATGACTACTTCTACTTCTAGAAGATCGCTATTATTTTATCAAAATGATTTTTTCGAATAATTTACTAAACTAAAAATAGGAGCTAAATTTCTAAGCTAAAAAGAAAACTAAATTACTCGCAAAAATAAAAGGTTAGAGCTAAAGATAATAGGGGAGTACTCAATGTTGAATCACTTTGAAATAATAAAATCAAAATGAAATAACAAACTAATCCTAAATAAAGTAAAACACCTTGAGCGTGGAAGTTCCTAAATAATGAACACGCTTCTCTCGAAGTCTTGCCCACCTGAGTTTAGGAAGGTCCGACCGAACTCTTGTCCAAATCAGAGTCCTAAAGCTCGCTTTATGTTGTGAACTCCGCTATTGGATTTCACTCCAATCTAGGAGATTTAACGTCTGCCTCTCTCGAGGGGTGCGTGCAACTCTCTTACCTCTTGGGTGATCGATTCAATATATGAGCCTCTCGGTTTACTAAGATTGAAAACCAAATGAAAACTATATACCGGCAATATAGTCCACTAAATAAGAACAAGAGTAAACCAAAGGTAATTACTTTAAGAAGAAAAAGAAAGCTAAAACATCATAACTTGATCAACTCATTCTCAGATCATCGCAATCGAGTACAAATGAGGATTAGTTATTCATGGTAATAGGAAAAGAGAGGTGTAAATAATAAAGGTGCATGAAAACAAAAGAGAGAGAAATTGTCACAACCCGCATTTTCACTGCATACAAAAGCTTATCAGAGCAAGGGAAAATATGTGTCATGATGCCACGTCAGCAGGGGATATCTGCGGACGCTCAGGCAGACACCAAACTAAACATGAAGAAAGGTTCCTTTTTAAGTTATATTAAGGAAAATCAGTTAAGTGTAGTGATTAGCCATATCCCTCGGCTCAGTGGCTCATCTAGTCAACGAATCAAAATATATTGTACGATGCAGAAAAATACTTGATTTAAATTAACTCGACATCCTACATGAGTACCAACGTATCCAAAGGACCACTCATATTATGCAAGACCTCTAAATTTATTATAGTAGGAAAAATGGCTTTTATAGTCGCTGAAAATAACAAGTTAGAGTTTCAAATCATGCGATGTATGAAGTAGTAATAGTAGGTTTTATAGTTGAAAATACATAACATGCATTTCTAACATAAATCTTCCCAGCGAGCAAGTAGTCCACATCCCATGAAGAGAAATAAGCAGCTAGCAAGTATCAAATAATCAACAGAAATAGTGGTTGCCAACAACTGACACGAACCCACAAACAACAGTATGTCTGAACTAGTAAAACTAAAACAACAAACAACCTCGCTATGACGAGGCAACAACCACGACCAATGCTGCCTCCTAGAAAACTCCAAAAAAAAAACCAGCGCAGCTATCTGCTACTGCTCTGAACCTGAGGCATTCCAAAGACAGAACACCTCAGCAAGAAGGTAGAAGTGGTGCAGGAAATAAGAATAATAAGCCAAAAGTACATAGAGGTCAACAGGGGTACCAACCCAAGACCAAAAAGAAAACACTGAAGTAAAGTACAAAAGCATACCGGGCATCAACAGGAAAAGAAATCCTACGTGACTTGTCACGTTCAACAAAAGTACACCAGATGCACGAGGCTATATGGTGACTACAAGAATCATTTGGAGAAGGAACAATGCAAATCCTTTATCAGGCTCCTGTGGTCGACACTACCCAAAAATGAGGTGAGGCGGACACTCTTGGTCGTACCTCCCAAATTCACGGGCACGGTGCATACTCTTGGTCTCACCACCCAAAAACACAGATATAAAATTTGATAAACTGCGAGGGAGTCTCATTCTCTCCACCATTCAATGCAGATAAACAAAACCAGGTAGACCCCCACAGGGCACTAATTAAGGAAGCAAACACTGCGGAGGTGGAATCATCCACTAACTCCCGCATTTAAGAAAGCCATAGAAACCACAATACAAAAATACCTCGAGATTTGGCTCGACGGATTCTACTTGACATTACAAGGTCTAAGATATGGTTGATTAACCCTTAGGAACGATTTACAATCCTAATTGAATTCTAATACATTCGATACCAGAAGTAAAGGTATTTAAGAAATCAATAACACTTCGAGAATGATAAAACGAAATTAGACAAGATTGGGTTAAATCATGATGAAACATTACAACGTGAGATCATGAAACAGTTAATCAATTGCTAAATTGGAAAACAAGGGCAGAAAATTTCAAAGAATAAGAAAAGCATGGCTGTAACCATTCAATCGGACAAGGAAAAATGACGGAAAACCACCACTTGCCTTGGTTTTACGGGAAAAGTCCTCCGAATCACTCCACGTCGTAGATCGGGGCAAGAAACTGCGGGAGGAGTTGAGATATAGATAAAAGGTCGAAAAGGAGGTTAGGGCCGAAAACCCTAACGAGAAAATCACGAGAAACGGGGAAGAAATTACCACGAGGGCGAAGCTCTCGACGAGAGCTTTCCAGATCTATGATCGGTTGCGGATTTCGAGCACCGGAGCACCGTCGGCGGCCACCGGAAGAAGCACGGGCGGACGGCCTAAAATCTCAAGCCACTCTGGTTCGGGAAGAAGAAGAAGTTTCGGTCGGCTAAATGAAGAAGAAGAAGAAAGAGTATTTATACTTAAACAGTAAAAACAAACAGGGTTCAGTTGAACTGGTTTTCCGAGTCAGGATAGGGTTACTCCAGTAGTTTATTAAAACTACTCGAGCAACACAGGAAGACTACTCGAGTACCACAGACGGGCTCCTCAGGACGAACTACTCGAGTAGTAAGGTCACTATTCGAGTACCTGGAAAGAACTACTCG
Source organism: Platanthera guangdongensis (assembly GCA_039583875.1). Taxonomy (NCBI): domain Eukaryota; kingdom Viridiplantae; phylum Streptophyta; class Magnoliopsida; order Asparagales; family Orchidaceae; genus Platanthera; species Platanthera guangdongensis. The sequence continues at coordinate 127,242,933 of CM077167.1, forward strand.
AGTACCTAGCAAGACCTACTCGAGTACCTGGAAAGACCTACTCGAGTAGTTCTATGCAACCACTCGAGTGACCAGGAAACCACTCGAGTAGTTCATGTCAACTACTCGAGTGACAGGGAAGCTACTCGAGTAGTTCATGTCAACTACTCGAGTAACAATAGCCTACTCGAGTAGTTCATTTCAACTACTCGAGTAGCAGGAATTCTACACGAGTACATATATCAGGACTTACAGAAATTTGCACAAACAACATGATTTTTTTTACAATCATAACCTTTGATGAAAGTATATGTACGAATAGTGAATCACATTTTGAATAGTATTGCAATGTTAAAATATTCATATTTTTGTACTTTGAATAAGAAAACACGGGTTCAAAACGGAGGGCCGAATATGCGCCAATTTAAATGAAACTCACGCCGTAGGTGAAGACTGATGCTACGGACACAACGGCGAGGTAAAAGACAAAGTCCTACGAGCCAATCCCGAGATATTAACCGCCGAAGTATGCGGCAAACAATAACAGAAAAACCCAAAACTTCGATCGCGTGCCGAGACTCTTAAAATGCTCGGGTTGCGACGAAACTGGACGTGCACGTCCAAAACCACTTAAATCCAAAAACTCGACGTTAAACGTAACGCCACGACATCATAAATCTGACGTTGCCCATACAATAAAATCAACGAAAAATCGGGAGCGTTACAGTCACTCCCCCTAAAAAGAAGTTTTGTCCCGAAACTTATCAACTCCAAAACCAAACCAAAACCGATAAAACCATGCATAACTGAAAACATAAAAACGTACCCGGTACTAAGAGAAGAGATGCGGATGAGATTCTCTCATCGCCGATTCCAATTCCGACGTCACACTCGATTTCTTGATTTCTCCAAAGAATCGTGACCATAGGAATGGTCTTTCTCCGCAACACACGCGCTTGAGAATCCAGAACACGAACAGGTTCTTCCACATAAGTAAGGTTGCGCTGAATCTGGGGTATCGAGTCGAGGACTTGACGATCGCTATGAACACACTTCCGCAACTGGCTCACATGGAACACATCATGGACACCAGGGAAGGTCGCAGGCAATTCCAACCTATAAGCTGACACTCTGATGCGCTCAAGAATCTGGAAAGGTCCTATATACCGGGGGTTTAACTTGTGGACCCTACCAAATATTTTAACACCAGACATCAGAGAAACCTTCAGAAAAACCAATTCTCCAACCCCAAAATCCAGATCGACCCTTCGCCAATTAGCATACTTCTCATAGCGCTCTTGAGCCACACAAAGCTTTTCCCGAATGTGGGTCACAGCACAATTCATCTCTTCAAGGGCTTCTGGACCTAACAACGGCCTCTAACCAACTTCAGCCCAAAATAGAGGAGTTCTACAATGCTTTCCATACAAGGCCTCAAACGGAGCCATCTGCAGACTCTCTTGATAACAATTATTGTAAGCAAACTCCATGAGTCTGAGACGCTCATCCCAAGCACCACCTTGATCCAAAATATAACACCTGATCATATCTTCTACGATTTGATTTACTCTTTCCGTCTGACCATTAGTCTACGGATTATAGGCGGTGGAATACCTTAAATCGGTACCCAACCCATCCTGTAGACTCTTCCAAAAACGAGACGTAAATCTAGAGTCCCGATCTGATACGATGCTAACAGGCACACCATGCAATCTGATAACCTCTTCAAGATATAGCTCAGCTATCTTTTTCATCGAATACCCAATCTTAAATGGAACAAAATGAGCACACTTTGTCAATCTGTCGACTATCACCCAAACGGAGTCGTGCCCACGGGGAGATTTTGGCAGACCGGTGATAAAATCCATTGAAATACTCTCCTATTTCCAACTTGGAATATCAAGCGGTGTCAACTTACCACCAGGCCTTCTGTGATCAGCCTTAACACGCTGACAAGTAAAATATTCTGATACAAACCTGGCGATGTCATTCTTCATCCCTGACCACCAAACAATTTGCTTTAGATCTTTATACATCTTAGTGGATCTAGGGTGGTAGGATACACTCGAACCATGGGCTTCAGCACAGATCTTGGCTCGAATGTCGCCAAAGGCGGGCACGCAAAATCTACCCTGATACTTCAGGGTGTCCAACTCGTCCACAGAGAAATCAGGTAGCTCTCCTTTCACGGTTCTATTTCGGAAGTGCAACAAATCAGGATCATCCTTATGATGTGCTCGAGCAAGGGCGATCCAAGAGGGTTCTTCTGCTTCTAGACTGGCCGGCACAGTACTACACCCAACCTCAATATCCATCAACAAAAATTCTTCTATCAAGGACTGCATCGACAGATTAAAAATCTTAGCGGTCTTCCTACTCAAGGCAACAGCTACTACGTTACCCTTCCCTAGATGATAAAGAATTTCCACCTCATAATCTGCCACATATTCTAACCACCGACGCTGGCGCATATTTAGTTCTTTCTGAGTGAAGACGTACTTCAAGCTCTCATGGTCCGTATAGATCTTGCACAACGCGCCATATAATAAGTGTCTCCAAAGCTTCAGCGCATAAATTACGGCAGCAAACTCCAAATCATGCGTCAGATAGTTTCTCTCGTGGATCTTTAGTTGTCTCGATCCATACGCAATCACCTTACCATCTTGCATTAAAACGCAACCAAGTCCGATATGTGACGCGTCAACATACACAACATACTTAACTCCTTCAGTAGGTAAGGATAAAATCGGAGCAGTACATAACCTCTTCTTCAGCTCTTGGAAAGCCTCTTCACATTTATCACTCCAAATGAAAGCAGTATTCTTCTGAGTAAGTCTAGTTAGAGGAGCAGACAACACCGAAAATCCTTCCACGAATCTTCTATAATAGCCGGCTAGGCCTAAGAAACTCCTAATCTCTTTAGGTGTAGAAGGTCTCTCCCATTCCATTACAGCAGAAATCTTAGTCGGGTCTACAGAAATACCATCCTTGCTTACCACATGACCCAGAAAGGACACCTGCGGTAGCCAAAACTCACATTTGCTCAACTTCGCATATAACTTATGTTCCCTCAGGGTCGACAAAACTCGACGCAAATGCTGAGTATGCTCCTCTACATTGCGAGAATATACCAAGACATCATCTATGAACACGATAACAAATCGGTCCAAGAAATCTTTAAACACCCGATTCATCAAATCCATGAAAGCAGATGGTGCATTGGTTAAACTGAAAGACATCACCAGAAACTCATAATGTCCATGCCGTGAACGGAAACCGGTTCGAGGAATATCTGCCTCTCGAATCCTCAACTGGCGGTAGCCTAAGCGGAGATCGATCTTTGAAAATACCGAGCTACTACGTAATTGGTCGAACAAATCATCAATCCTTGGCAGGGGATATCTATTCTTAATTATTACCTTGTTCAATTCCCTATAATCAATGCAAAGTCTCATCGATCCATCTTTCTTCTTGACGAACAAAACAGGAGCACCCCATGGAGAAGTACTTGGCCTAATAAAACCAGACCTGAGAAACTCATCGAGCTGAGTACGCAACTCATCCAACTCATGCAGAGCCATACGGTACAGTTCTTTAGCAATAGGACGAGTACCTGGTTCGAGTTCTATCACGAACTATATCTCCCTTTCAGGAGGAAGTCCTGGAAGACTATGAGGAAAGACATCTGGAAACTCTCGCACCACCGAGACATCCTCAAGACGTGGCATAACAAAAGCTGTTTCTAGAGCAGAAATAGAAACCAAAAATGCCTTGCAACCAGACTCTATAGCACGATAAGCACGTACCGCAGAAATGATAGGAGAAATTCTGTCCAGAAATCCATAGACGCTCATAGGTTGTCCGTCGTCCATTCTAAAATCCAATCGCTTAGCCTTGCACTGGATGACCGCATCATATTTGGATAGTCAGTCCATGCCCAGAATCACGTCAAAATCAGACAGATCCAAAATCATCAGATCCGCATAAGCTAGAAAATTCCCAAGATAAATAGGGCATCTCAGAACTCCATGGTCAGATATCACTGAATCATCGGAAGGGAGCTTGACATTGAAGGAGCCTCCTAATTGGTCCACACTTAGACGGTGCTTATCGACAAATCTCCGGGCTACAAAGGAATGGGTGGCACCTGAATCGAAAAGAACATGCGCCCACCTATTCCGCACCTTAAACTCCGCTAAAACCGAACATGTGTAACTAAACGAACGACAACTAGGGCAACGAAGATAATTAACAAGGGTAAATTAAACTGAGCCTAACCTGATATGACTTGCGTAGAAGTTTGGGCTTCCTCGCTGGTCATCACGTTCAGCTTTCCTTTTCCTTTATCCAGGCTTGGTGGCGGTGGCAGAGCTCAAAGTGGGGCAGGCTGCAGTGGGGACTGAGCCTGGGGGCACGAAGACTTCTGGTGTCCCTTCTGCCCAGACTGGAAGCAAAACCTTTCTTTCATCCAGCAACGAGTCACATCATGACCCTCCTTGCACAGAACAAGCACACAAGCTCTCCCTTGGGTGCACCTTGGATGGCATGCACCGGCTGCTGCTTCAGGGTGGCAGTCCTCTTGAAGCACCTTTCGTAGGGGTGGCCAGGTCGACCACAGAAGCTACACACATCTTTACTTTTATTCTTCGAAGAAGGGCCAGATGCCCTGGAGCTACCATCCTCAACGCCTTTTCTTTTCTCCTTCTTTGTCGTAGCGTCGCGGTTCTTGGCATTTTCAATCGCCTCCACTTTTAAAGCGGCTTCCACTGCTTCAGCATAACTTCCAGCTTGGTAAGCGCATACCAACTGCTGGACATTGCTTCTTAATCCTCCCAAGAAGAATTTCACTCTACCCTCCTCAGAAGCTACCAAATCCGGAGCAAACCTGCTCAGTTTGCTAAACTCAATTTCATACTCGCTCACGGTGAGCTGTCTCTACTTCAAATGTAGGAAGTTATTCATCAGGCGGTTTTGCTAGACCGAGGGTAGAAACTTTTTCAGCAACAACTTCTTAAAAGATTCCCAAGTACAGCCTTCCTTCAGTCTCTCTCTTTCCCGAATCCACCAACTCTTTTTCCAGACCTTTTAACTGATAGGCTGCAATCATCACCTTCTGGGTTTCTAGAATTCCAGAATACGAAAACATCTCCTCGATGGAGATGATCCAGTCATCTATAACCATAAAGTCAGCACTCCCGTCGAAGGTGGGAGGTCCCAACCGCTGGAAGTGCGTTATGAAATTCATTTCTGGTGGTATCGCCATCGGGGGTACCAGAGGAGCAGAGGTATCAGACACGGCTTGGCCCAAGGCGGGCTCTTGCGCTGAAGGTTGCTCCGCGGGAGCGGCAGACAACAAAGACTCAATTTGCGATTGCATCGCAATCAATTGACTTGAAAGAGCCTCATTGCTCTGGCGCAGACTCTCGATAAACGCGTCACCTTGCGCACCTGATGACTCACCCCCCCTACTCGGGAGTCGACCTCATCGCAGGACGCTTTGGCGGCATTCTAAAAAGCAAACGAACAACTCATCAAAATCCTAGCTTACGACAAAGCCACACAACTAGCTCAGACAATACTTAAAAGACACTTGCTTATGCCACAACTTGCTCTAGGATTTTATAATAATGCTACGTCCTACTTAGGATGATATCCTCTCATCCTATTGACTCTTGTGCCTATGACATGAATGCATGTATTTATGTTCGTATTTCTGATTTAAACTCATGTGTGTACATATATCATTCCACAAATCTTTAGCTTGGCACGTTGTGCTTATGCAATGTTATGCTATGCATTCTAAAAAGGCCCTAATGCATGTTATGAGCGGCGTACGCATGAAAATGTTATGCATCCCATACTACATGACATTCTCATGCAACGAAAAAGAAACGTGCTAGTCGCATTCATGTGGCAAGGTTATGCATCCCATACTACATAACCCTCACATGTTGCCCCTATGGTGGATCCATATACAGACACATATTATGCATCACATACTACATAATATGCCCCGTATACTTCATGTTATGCTATGAGTGTAGTGTCCGTGCTTAAGCCAAGACGTGCTGATGACATATCGGTGTGTGTATGATATGATGCTAAGCACCTAAACCAACAAGGAAAGGTTGCCCGACAAATTATCAAGCAACCTCCCTCTGATACCAACTGTCACAACCCGCATTTTCGCCGCATACAAAAGCTTATCAGAGTAAGGGAAAATGTGTATCATGATGCCACATCAGCAGTGGATACCTGCGGATGCTCGGGCAGACAACATACTAAACATGAAGAAAGGTTCCTTTTTAAGTTATATTAAGGAAAATCGGTTAAGTGCAGTGATTAGCCGTATCCCTCGGCTCAGTGGCTCATCTAGTCCATGAATCAAAATATATTGTACGCTGCAGAAAAATACTTGATTTAAATTAACTCGACATCCTACATGAGTACCAACGTCTCCAAAGGACCACTCATGTTATGCAAGACCTCCAAATTTATTATAGTAGGAAAAATGGGTTTTATAGTCGCTGAAAATAATAAGTTAGAGTTTCAAATCATGCGATGTATGAAGTAGTAATAGTAGGTTTTATAGTTGGAAATACATAACATGCATTTCTAACATAAATCTTCCCAGCGAGCAAGTAGTCCACATCACATGAAGAGAAATAAGCAGCTAGCAAGTATCAAATAATCAACAGAAACAGTGGGCGCCAACAACTGACACGAACCCACAAACAACAGTATGTCTGAACTAGTAAAACTAAAACAACAAACTACCTCGCTATGAGGAGGCAACAACCACGGCCAACGCTGCCTCCCAGAAAACTCCAAAAAAAACCAGCGCTGCTATCTACACTGCTCTGAACCTGAGGCATTCCAAAGACGGAACACCTCAGCAAGAAGGTACAAGTGGTGCAGGAAATAATAATAATATGCCAAAAGTACACGGAGGTCAACAGGGGTACAAACCCAAGACCAAAAAGAAAACACTGAAGTAAAGTACAAAAGCATACCGTGCATTAACAGGAAAAGAACTCCTACGTGACCTGTCACGTTCAACAAAAGTACACCAGATGCACGAGGCTATAAGGTGACTACAAGAATCATTCGGAGAAGGAACAATGCAAATCCTTTATCAGGCACCTGTGCTCGACGCTACCCAAAAACGAGGCGAGGCGGACACTCTTGGTCGTACCTTCGAAATTCACGGGCAAGATGGACACTCTTGGTCTCACCACCCAAAAACACTGATATAAAATCCGATAAACTGCGAGGGAGTCTCATTCTCTCCACCATTAAACGCAGATAAATAAAACCAGGTAGACCCCCACAGGGCACTAATTAAGAAAGCAAACACTGTGGAGGTGAAATCGTCCACTAACTCCCGCATTTAAGAAAGCCATAGAAACCATAATACAAAAATACCTCGAGATTTGGCTCGACGGATTCTACTTGACATTACGAGGTCTAAGACATGGTTGATCAACCCTTAGGAACGATTTAAAATCCTAATTGAATTCTAATACATTCGATAACAGAAGTAAAGGTATTTAAGCCATCACTAACACTTCGAGAATGATAAAATGAAATTAGACAAGATTGGGTTAAATCATGATGAAACATTACAACGTGAGATCATGAAATAGTTAATCAATCGCTAAATTGGAAAACAAGGGCAGAAAATTTCAAAGAATAAGAAAAGCATGGCTGTAACAATCCAATCGGACAAGGAAAAATGAGGGAAAACCACCACTTGCCTTGGTTTTACCGGAAAAAGTCCTCCAAATCACTCCACGTCATAGATCAGGGCAACAAACTGTGGGAGGAGTTGAGATCTAGACAAAAGGTCGAAAAGAGGGTTAGGGTCGAAAAACCCTAACGATAAAATCGCGAGAAACGGGGAAGAAATTACCACGAGGGCGAAGCTCTCGACGAGAGCTTTCCTGATCTACGATCGGTTGCGAATTTCGAGCACCGAAGCACCGTCGGCGGCAATTTGAAGAAGCAAGGACGGACGGCCTAAAATCTCAAGCCGCTCTGGTTCGGGAAGAAGAAGAAGTTTCGGTCGGCTAAATGAAGAAGAAGAAGAAAGAGTATTTATACTTAAACAGTAAAAACAAATCGGGTTCAGTTGAACCGGTTTTCCGAGTCAGGAAAGGGTTACTCGAGTAGTTTATTAAAACTACTGGAGCAATACAGGAAGACTACTCGAGTACCACAAACTGGCTCCTCGGGACGAACTACTCAAGTAGTAAGTTCACTACTCGAGTACCTGGAAAGAACTACTCGAGTACCTGGCAAGACCTACTCGAGTACCTAGAAAGACCTACTCGAGTAGTTCTATGCAACCACTCGAGTGACCGGGAAACTACTCGAGTGATAGGGAAGCTACTCGAGTTGTTCATGTCAACTACTCGAGTAACAGCAGCCTAATCGAGTAGTTCATTTCAACTACTCGAGTTGCAGGAATTCTACACGATTACATATATCAGGACTTACAGAAATTTGTACAAACAACATGATTTTTTTTACAATCATAACCTTTCATCAAAGTATAGGTACGAATAGTGAATCACATTTTGAATAGTATTGCAATGTAAAAATATTCATATTTTTGTACTTTGAATAAGAAAACACGGGTTCAAAACGAAGGGCCGAATACGCACCGAATTAAACGAAACTCACGCCGTAGGCGAAAACTGATGCTACGGACACAACAGCGAGGTAAAAGCCAAATTCCTACGAGCCAATCCAGAGATATTAACCGCCGAAGTATGCGGCAAACAACAACAGAAAATCCCAAAACTTCGATCGCGTGCCGAGACTCTTAAAATGCTCGGGTTGCGACGAAACTGGACGAGCACGTCCAAAACCACTTAAATCCAAAAACTCGACGTTAAATGTAACGCCATGATGTCATAAATCTGATGTTGCCCATACAATAAAATCAACAAAAAATCGGGGGCGTTACAGAAATATAGAAGATAATGCTAACTACAATTTCATTAAACACAAAAATGGATTAGAACTAGGAATGAAGATTACAAGTGCATGAAAAAGAGATCTAACTACTGATATTACACTAATAAAAAGTGATTACATGTAATGAAAGTACGTTGCTTGAAGAGTAAAACTCGAAATGGAGGGAGAGAGACAGAGCAAAAACATGAAAATAAAAACACAAAAGTCTATGAATAGAAATAGCAGCACCTCCCCTCTCCCCAAAAATTCTATATCCAGACACAAAGGGAATGTCTGAATTTAAAGATTTTTTTTTGGGTTGGTCATGCCCCCCTGTCATTCACGGGGAGGGCGTGTTTGAGGGGCATGACAGGTATGGAGTTGACCTGGTACGAATATTTGGCGGGAAATGATGATTTCTTCAGTATGGGTGACATGCATTTATTGCGGCAACAAGCTTTTGTGAAAAAGGAAGGACTTGTATTCGGCAGCAGGTAAGCTCGACAAAAGAAGGAGAAAGAGCTCGACAAAATCAGAGGAGGAGGGAGAGCTCAACGAACGGCAAAGAGAAGGAGCAGGCGGAGTTCGACGAAATTGAGCTGAAGACGAGGTCGATGAAAGTCGAATGTAGAAAGTGAGTTCGACGAATTGGGAGAAGTTTGCCGAACACAGAACTGAAGGCGAGGTCGACGAATTTTGCTGAAGACGAGGTCGATGAAATTGAAGTCGTTCGTCGAACGCAGAAAGGAGCATGAGGAGTTCGACAAACTCTGAAATGAAGGAGAGCTCGATGAATTTTTACTGAAGGCGAGGTTAACGAACGTCGAATGCAGAAAGTGCATTCGACGAACTGGGAGACGTTCGTCGAACGCAGAACTGAATGTTGAGGTCGACGAAATTTGCTGAAGGCGAGGTCGACGAACAGGCTGAGCTCGACGAAATAAGCTGAGCTCGATGAAATAAGCTGAGCTCGATGAAAATATTGAGCTTGACGAAAATGCTGAGCTCGACGAAATAAGCTACTTGCAACAATCTTCCTCGGGATCAGGCTACACACTAGGTGACAGGCCTAGGGAGGGCGTGTCAGGGGGAGTGTTAGGGGGCGTGTTAGGGTCATTTTGGCCAAAAACTGAGAAAATCTGCAAAAAAGAAGAGAAAAAGACATTAGTGGTAATAATAAATACAAAATGATGTCAAAATATAAGCTTACAAGACATGATTTGCACATTAAAAACCTTAAAATACCCTAATAGTTTAGAATACAAAACGTATTATCAAGTGTATCTCAGGATTTTCAACAGGTATGGTGACTTATGGAAGACCATGTTCTTAGCATGAATGAAGAGTGTTGTTAAGTGCTATGTTACACACTATGAGGCTTGCCGGAATGTGAAGGTGGAGTGCCAGAGCCCTAGAGGATTGTTATAATTGTTACCCATTCCAGAGTGGAAGTTTGAAGATATATCCATGAACTTTGATCACGGCCTTCCCGATCATGATCAGGGAATGACTCAGTTTGGGTGATTGTGGATCGTTTGACTAAGGTTGCCAGATTTATCCCAATGAAGAAAAGATGCATGTGGATGTATTGGTTCGTCTCTTTGTGCAACAGTTTGTACAATATCATGGAGTGCCTAAGACGATATTCTCCGATCGTGATGGTCGTTTTACCTCCAAGGAATGGAAGGCAGTTCAAGCATATTTGGGCTCTCTCCTTACCTTTAACACGACATTTCATCCTCAGACGGACGGTCGGTCTGAGAGGACCATCTGAAAAATGGAAGATCTATTAAGATTTTGTGTATTGGATATAGGGGAGTCATGACAAAGGCTCTTGCCACTGGTGGAATTATCATACAACCACAGTCATCAAGCCAGCATCGGGATGACACCCCACAAAGCGATTTATGGAAGAAGGTGTAGAACACCTTTATCATGGGTGCAGGATGTAGATCCAATGATTTTGGGAATCAAGTATATTGATGATAACGATGCTGTCGTTAGATTGATACATGACCACATGCTTGAGGCTCAGAGTCGACATGCAAAGTACTATAATGCAAAACACGACATGGTGGAGTTTTAAGTGGGTAACAAAGTGTTCTTAAAGATCAGTCTGATGCATGGAGTGTCACGAGTACATGGTAGAAAGAAGCTCAACCCGAGATATATGCGGCCTTATGTTACATTGGAAAGAATTGGCCCCTTGGCTTATCGGCTGGAGCTACCACCGGAGCTGGAAACTTTGGACAATGTTTTCCTTGTATCGTCGCTTCGGAAAGCACTTCTACGACCCAATAAGCATGTCCCCACCACAAATGGAATAGTGACAACTGATAGGTCTGTTCGACTAGAGCCGGTGCGGATAGTGGACACCGAGATAAGGAACTTGCATCGAAAGAGTGTTCCTTTGGTGAAGGTATTGTGGTCTAATCATGCGAAAGACGAATATACCCGGGAGCCGGTGGACTTGATGTGGAAGCACTACCCGGAGATATTTCCCCAAGTAAACTTAAAAGCATAGTTTGTATTTTGCATACTTTACTTTCCCCATAGCCTTAGCCTGATTTCGGGGATGAAATCTTTTATTTTGTCTATAGGATTTATAACATCCTGATTCGTGCTAGACCCCACACACATGTTTTGAGTTAGGAAAGTTGACTTAGGCTCGGGGTTCACTAGTAACAGGCGTCAAGTGATACTCGACTAATAGGGAAAATTTCACTTAGAAGAATTCTAGACTCAAAAAAGCGTTGAGTGCATCGACTGGTGGGCAGGCGTCGAGTGCGTGGAGTGATACTCAACACACTGGAAGCAATGGACTTAGAATTATCTTGGTTGTAGTAGGCATCAAGTGAGTTGAGTGGTCTCAACACCACTCGACGAGGCATTGAGTGATACTCAACGCACTAGAAGAAATGGACTTCAAATATTTCTGCATTCTAAAAGCATCGAGTGCGTTGAGTGGTCTCAATGCCATTCGACGAAGCTTTGAGTGGAACTTGACATAGAAGTGAAATTTTACTTAGAATAATTTTGGACTCGGGAAGCGTTGATTGCGTTGAGTGGTCTCAACGCCATTCGACGAGGCATTGAGTGATACTAAATGCACAAGAAAACTTGGACTTAGAATAATTCTGGATCCAATAGGCATTGAGTAGTATCAACGCCATTCGATGAATCGTCCAGTGATACTCGATGAATGATACTTAGAAAATTTCTGTATTCAGCAGGCATCGAGTGCGTTGAGTGGTCTCAACGCCATTCGACGAATCGTCAGGTGATACTCTGCGAACTCAATGCTTGGACTTAGAATATTGCAGGACTAAACGAGGCATTGAGTGTTCATGAAGCCATTCGATGAAGCTTCAAGTGTGTCAAGTAAACTTGACACCATTTGACGAAGCATCGAGTGTGTTGAGTAAACTCGACGCCAATCGACGAAGCGTCGAGTGATCTCGATGATTTTGATTTAGAACATTTTCGGCACAAACTGTGTTTACTGGTTCATATATACGGAATGAACTGTGTTTTGGGTATAAGAGCTGATGACTCATTTGTACCCGGTCTTCTCAAATAAGACCTATTTAAATTAATAATGGGCGATACAATGTTAGGGTGACACGTAACAACCCAAATTCTTCTTATAAAAAGGAAGGAACTAGAAACCATAGCCATCACTTTCATTCGCTGTCGAGTCGTTATCTGTGCCAAAACCGTCAAAAGAGAGAAAGTTGCCAGAGTTGGATTTTCTGGAGGAGGAACCTTTCCTTGCCGTGAAGAATAACGCCAATGAGGGAGAAGAAGCTGCCGAGAAGGATAATGAGATCCATGGCTGGAAACGAGGTGAGATTCCTACCCTCTCCCTTAGTGCTAGATCTCTAGTTATTATTTCTTGGAGAGATGTAGACTCAAAGGAGTTTTACTTGCGAGAGATGATCTCCTAGGAAGAGACCATGCTAGGAGCTTGCCCTAGAGATTGATAGTCTTCAACCTCTCCTCTCTTCGATGTCAAGTTGGTGGACTTGGTTTCGTGAAGAGGAATGGTCTATTGAGGGTGAATAATATATGAGGAAAGTCTGAATATAGTCTTGAATAAATAGCTAGAGGAAGAAGATGAACCGATGTCGTTCATCTTGCTTTAAGATGCGTGCAGAATTCTATTTTCTTTGCCCAGAGAACTTCGAGGCCGTTTTAGAGTGTGATACGACCAAATATGGGTTTTTAAATAAACAAGAAAGTCGTATTCCTTGGAAAGACCTTTCCAACGGAACGTTACAAGTTTTCGTACAAGTCCTGTAGCCTCGGAAATATCAAGTCGAAGTTGCTGCACAGTATCACTGAAGTGCACATTGTTTTTAGGTTAGTGTATAATCAGATCTGGACTTGGTAGAAGGTTGTAACAGGAAGATGTTGAGGTTTTGGTGAACTTAGTTTATTTGTGATCATGATAAACAAATGGTTGATAGGATTCAGTTGTTAAATCATTAAGTATACAAATGGTTTCGTGAAACATGCTTGTAAAAACGGTTTGAAGAAGTTTAATAAACAAATGGTTTGGAAAAATTTGGTGAACAAAAGACTTGATACGATTTGGGTGTACAAATGATATTCTTGTGAAATCTGGTAAGGATGTGCATGATTATAATCAGGAGAATGAAACAGGTTTTTGAAAAGGGTGTGATGCCTGACAATTGCGCGTGTAAACTATAGCTATTTTATCATGTTTGATGGATATGTGAAGTATCATTATATTGTTGTGGTTATCATATTTAGTTATACTTATTGTGAATTCTTGATCATGAGAAAAAGAATTTTTGAGGTTAATGCATGACCATGTGATATGATGATTAATGGAATGTGTATTGTAGTCCACTGCTTAGAGTTGTGTCTCCCTACGGGTAGTAGTGTGGGATTGGTATTTTGTATAAGGTGGCTTGCCATCTATGTTCTTGTTGAACCTTTAAGTGCTTTGGACCACGAAAATGTGAAAAAGGTGTAAGTGCGTGAGTATTTGACCGCACTAGATTGATGTGCTTATAAGGGACTCAGTGTGGATCCCTTGAGTGTTGTTGAGCATTGGATGGTTGATGGCAAGGCCATGTGAAATTGCATGCGATGTGAGTTAACAACTGGTGTCATAATATTGGGCTAAGGATAGTGTGGAAGGTCTACAGTTTTGTCAGTCGTCACACCAAAGGGAGTTGACAGATAGACTTTGGATGTTTGTGCTTGGTCCTCGGTGCTCATTCTAGGGGCTCCTTCCGTGCCGAGTGGATGGCTTGGCTTGGTGATGCGCCCGCGAACAGACTCTTACTGTGGTTGGTTCGCTGAGTCGATCGCCGCGGGCGTGCTATAGGAGGCAAGTGCACCTATCGCAAGTAGTACTCGATATTCGGGGGAATACCGAGGTCGTATTGTTCTCGGGGTCGTGTTGACTATTCTTACTCCTCCGGGAGGACTATTATTTTACTGGAAGTAAGGTGGATTTTTATAATTAACTAAAGACGAAAAAGCAAAGGATCGAAAAAACGATTTAGAAAATATTCGATGAAGGGTTAACGCTCGGCATCGAATCGGATTAAGACTAAAATAATTTTTAATAATTATAGGACTTACTTTTCAAATTAATAATAAGGCAACTTGGCCGTGGAGGTTCCACAAATGTGAGCACACTTATCTCTAGGAATATTGCTCACCTGAATGTTAAGACTATTCGACCGAACGTTAGTCCGACGAAGGATTCCTCTTAACGCCGCTTTACGCTAAGAACCCCGCTATTTGGTGGGGAACCCAATCCGGTAGAATTACGCTTGTCCTCTTTCGAGGGTATGCATGCAACTCTATTTACCCAGGGGTGATCGGTCCATATACACGGCCTCTCGGCTAGCTAGCATATGAACTACGAAAATAGGGCCCACACATCGATATGTGGTCCTACGCGTCGTAAACCCGGGGTAAACCTTAAGTGCTTAAATTAAAATGAAAATAAAGAGCTTCAATTATTATAAATCATTTTAATTCTCCCAATGCTCTTCGATGCCGAGGCTAATAGCGATTAGCCACACATCGGTATGGGGACGGCTTATAATTTAAGTGAGGCGCGAGTTCGAAATTAAACGTTAAACGATTATAAGAAGGGGACATAAGAAAAAAATAACAAACATTTAGAAAATTGAAAAGTTAGCTAAAACAAGAACTCACGCACACTCCAAATTATAAGTTAAACAGAAACTAAGTTACACATAAAAGAAATTTGCATAATTGAAATTTGCGAGTCCCACTCAAACGAGTGGGGGCGGTAAATAAAAGCTGAAAATTGCAAGTCCTACTCAAACGAGTAGGACTGAAATGAAAGCGAGTCCTACTCAAATGAGTAGGAGAAAATAAATGCGATTACAGGGCTTTAAAGATCCGTCCATTTAACTCAAGTGAGTAGGCGGAAAAATAAAGAAAGAAAATTACAAATCCTACTCAAACGAGTAGGCGGGAAATAAAGTCCGACCATTTAACTCAAGTGAGTAGGCGGAAAAATAAAGAAAGAAAATTACAAGTCCTACTCGAACGAGTAGGACTGAAAATGAAAACGATGCGCCATTTAACTCTTAACGAGTAGGTGGAAATAAATGCACACAAACACACACACTCCATATGAATTTCAAGAAAGCAATAAAGCTAACACCTACACTCACACACTCTACATAATTTGAACAAAGCATTAAAAGAAAGCATTAAAAGAAAGCATTAAAATTTAACACCTACACTCATACACTCTACATAATTTGAACCAAGCATCAAAAAATTATTCTCGTACACTCACACACACAACATGAAAATTAAGAAGAACAAAAGAAAATTTATGCTCATACACTCACACACACTAATAACGAAGAAAAATCAAAGTTGCTTATAAATTAAAATAACAAGATTTCTACTCCTAAAGCTTACCAAAAACACATAAAAAGAACAAATAAAAATAGAATGAGCAAAAAGTTTTTCCAAAATAAAGTCAAAATCAAAGGTGCTCAAAAATTAAAACTATAACTTTTTCATTCTTAAGAATTTATAAAAGTGATAAAAAAAGGTGAAGAGAAAATGAAAAGAACAAAAGATGTTTTACAATCCTAAAAGAAAAACTAAGTAAAAAAAAGAACAAAATCACTTTTCAAATCTCTTTTATAAATTCATAAGAATGAAATCCTAATTCTTTCAAGAAGAAGACATGGTGAAAAAGAGGAAAACCTATCATACCTAAGCATGAAGACAAGTTAAAAACATGTAAAGTAAATAAATTACACTCATACACACACACACACATTTCATAAATGAAGAACAAAGATTAAACCAAGGATAAAAAGGAGAAGGAAAGTGGGCACAAGTGTTCATTCCAAAGCCAAATATGAAGAGAAAATCTATCATTTTATTGATTAAAGGAAACTATTACAAGCTATTACAAGAGCTAAAGCTAAAGCAAAAACAAACATGAAAGAAAAGAGGGAGAAATCCCCTTACATAGCTTTAGAAATCACGGATGCAGCCCACAAAAAGACACTAAAATAAACCAAAAATCTGAACCCTTGGACCTTACAGAACTGGGCAATTTATAGGCAAAAAATTCTAAGTACACTCCCTAGGTCACGGGCGCGTAGGGGGGGCGTGACAGTACTATTCATGATGTCGGTCGGCGATTGGACAGGAAAGTTGACTTCGGCCTGAGTTCGCAGCAGTCACGCCCCAGGTCACGGCCGTGACTCTGGGCATGTCGGGGAGGTAGAACCGGGCGCGGGTTGCGTCAAAAGTCTTCGGCAGCATCTTGTCGGGCCAGCTGGAAAGGTCACGCCCCAGGTCACGGGCGTGACGCTGGGCGTGTTGGTTGGTGTCGACACTCGACAATCGTCGAGTTGAAAGTGTCGAGTTGAAATCGTCGAGCTGAGATTGAGTCACGAACTAGGTCACGGGCGTGACGCTGGGCGTGACTGTTGGTGTCGAAACTCGACGATCGTCGAGAGGAAAATGTCGAGAGGAGAGGACACAGGCTTGGGTCACGCCCCGTGTCGGGTGACACGGGCGTGTCGCCAGGCGTGTCAAGCTTGTACTTCAGAAATCGTCCGATTTCACGGGAAATGCAATGTCACGGCCCTGTCACGGGCGTGACCAAATTGTCACGGGCGTGTACTGCCCAATTTTGGCAGATTTTGAAATTTTTCTAAAAAATAAAATAAAACAAGTTAGGAGTAAATTTACAGGAATAGGAGCATTTTATTGAACAAAAATAAGTAAAAACGACGAAAATAAATGAAAACGACTAAATTAATGTGCATAACAATACGTATATTTACAATTCATCAAATACCCCATACTTAGGCTTTTGCTATTCCAGAGCAAAAGTTTGAGGTGAATCTATAAGGAATAAAAAAAACTCTAAGTTATAGCTACCGCTTAATCAATTATAAGAGAGATCGAAATAAATATACGGGGTGTAAGAGTTAAGTCCTAAAATTATGTAGATGATTTAAATAGCGCAAAAGTTTTGGCCAAAAGACTTCTTGATGTAATCAAATAGAAGACAACATTTGTAATGGTTAGATTAACGAAAAAATTTTGGAATTATAAGAACTCTAGCTTATACGAGTGCTACTGGAAATAATACAATTTACTAATTATGCTCTCAAAAAGATTTTTGAATTAATTCTAGAATCGTGTAATTGGCTAAGGGGGTCGTGGGTTTATGAAGAGGGTTTTGATATTTGAGGTGAGGTAATTTTTTCTCGAACCTCCATTTTTTTCTCTTTTGGATTATTAGGAAAACGAAATCTTATTTTCCTAATATGATTTTTGTTTTTCAACTTCATAAGAATAAAATTAACCCAATGTATATTTGTAGGAGTAATGAATTTTATCCTCTTACTCCATATATAATCTTTTTAAATTATTGGGTGCCTATGTTTACGGAACGAAATCTTATTCCCATTGACATAGGATCTTTTAAGGATAAATTTTTTTCATGCCAAGTAGGTCATGAAAGGTAAGGGGAGAAAGGAAAACTAGATTTTTAACCTTAAAAATGTTTGAGAGCAACCTTAATAATTTGTACGTTCTAATTTTTTTCAGAAAGCTAAAAGTAAGTATAATTGAATTCTATAGTCGTTATTTCCTAACATAATATACGTGCTCCTATTAATGAAAAATTAGAAGTAGTGCCTAAAACGAGTTCGCTATTTTTAACAAAGTATAATGAATTCTTTAAAACTTAACCCCGGGTATTTAAATTTTTCAATCAATAATTAACAAACGGGTAGTGAACAAAGAATTAATTAAATTCACATATAAATAAACTCAAAACGAAATTTTTGGATAGCAGAAAAGTTAAGGATGAAATATTTGATTTATTTGTTTCAAAACTTTTTTTTTGATTTGATTTTTATAGTTTTATCATCATTTTTTTTTTCATTTATTATCTTTTTTGTATTTTTGTTTTTTTTACTTAATTAATTTTTTTTTAATTTTTGAACTATTATCTTTTTTTGTATTCTTGTTTTAAGAGAATTTTCATACTATGTACAGAAATATGGGAGAAAAAGAGAGGTTTTTACAAGAATGAGGAAGGGGGAGAGAGAAAAGAGTATGTACAAAATAATATTTACAAAGTGAAACTAAATATAATTTTTTTGTTGTTTTTTTTGGGAAAAAAAGAAAGAGAGAGAACAAAAAAAAATTTTGGATTTTTCATTTAAATTTTTTTTTCATTTTAAGATGCTTTTTAATTTTGTTGTTTTGTTGTTATATGTATTTTTTTGTATTTTTGAAATGCAGAAAAATTGAAGTGCAGAAAGTAAAGCACGAAAATACCCCCATACTTAAGTCCAACATTGTCCCCAATGTTGTATCGTAAGTATGCAGAACAGAAAGGAAAGACAATATGTACAAAGAAAAGAAAGGGAAGGGGGTAGAAGCTTCCCTGAAACGCGTAGGGGGAGGCCGATCAGAAACCCTGCGTTTATTAGAAAAAAACAACAAAGCTAATAAGGAAAGAGCGAAAAAGATAAGCGAGGGGTGCCTCGCAGGAGCGCTTTGTTTATAGTCGTGTAGCTTGACTATTTTGGCGGAGTTATAGATCGAGGAGGGTTATGGTTTCGTAATGCTCGATCACTGGGTCGCCCGCAATGTATAACTTAAGCCAATGACCGTTTACTTTAAACGAACCTCTTTCCGGGTGGGAGACGAGTACGGTCCCATATGGAAAGACTTCTTCAACTAAGAAGGGACCGAACCATCTAGATTTTAGTTTACCCGGAAAAAGCTTAAGGCGTGAATTATAAAGAAGGAGAAGATCGCCCGGAGAAAATATTTTTGGGGACTTTAAATTTCGATCGTGATATAACTTAGAGCGCTCCTTATAGAATTTATTGCTCTCGTAAGCGTTCGCACGCCATTCATCGAGCTCGTTTAGTTGCAGTTTTCTATTCTGAGCGGCTAAGTGGGAGTCGAGGTTTAAGAGTTTTAAAGCCCAAAGTGCGCGATGCTCTAATTCTACGGGTAAATGACACGCTTTGCCGTAGACTAACCGGAACAGCGTACAACCAATTGCAGTTTTGTATGCCGTCCGATACGCCCACAACGCGTCGTCGAGTTTAACGGACCAATCTTTCCTATTTAGTGAAACGGTTTTTTCTAAAATTCGCTTAATCTCTCGATTTACTACCTCGACTTGGCCACTTGTTTGCGGGTGGTAGGGGGTGGCAAGCTTGTGCGTGACTCCGTATTTAGCTAACGTCTTAGCCATAAGAGCGTTACAGAAATGCGTTCCCCTATCACTAACAATTGCGCGAGGCGTGCCGAAGCGAGAAAATAGTTTTTTAAGAAATGTAACGACAACTCGCGCATCGTTTGTGGGGAGAGCTTGCGCTTCCTCCCACCTCGATACGTAGTCCACCGCCACTAAAATATACATATTTTTGAAAGATGGAGGTAGGGGGCCAACAAAATCTATGCCCCATAAATCGAAGACTTCGCACTCTAAAAACATATTTTGGGGCATCTCGTCGCGACGAGAGATGTTACCCGGCCGTTGACAGCTATCGCATGTGCACACAAAATTATGCGCATCTTTGAAGAGAGTGGGCCAAAAGTAGCCCGCCTCTAGCGCCTTCCGAGCAGTCCGGTGTGCTTGATAATGCCCCCCGGCTGGACCCTCGTGGCAGTGCTTAAGAATTTGCAAGCACTCCACACCCGCAACGCATCTTCGGACCGCTTGGTCCGCGCAGATACGAAGAAGAAATGGGTCCTCCCAAAAGAAATTTTTCAAGTCAGAAAAGAATTTCTCCTTTTGATGACTGGAAAACTCTTTTGGAAGGACCCGCGCTACTAAGAAATTTGCAAAGTCTGTGAACCAAGGCGAAGATGACGAAGATTTATTAATGGCAAGAAGGCGTTCCTCGGGGAATCTGTCATTTATTTCAGATTCGACGAGCGCTTCTGCACCCGGATTTTCTAAACGGGAGAGGTGGTCCACCGCTAGATTTTCCGCTCCCCGCTTATCTCGGATCTCCAAATCAAACTCTTGTAGGAGGAGAATCCATCGAAGAAGGCGGGGCTTCGCATCATTTTTAGTTAATAAATACTTAAGCGCGGAGTGATCGGTAAAAACGATAACTTTAGATAGCGTTATATACGAGCGAAACTTATCAAAAGCGAAAACGACAGCTAAGAGTTCCTTTTCCGTTGTCGTGTAATTTACTTGGGCAGAAGTGAGCATCTTGCTAGCGTAATAAATAGGATGAAAATGTTTTTCTACGCGTTGGCCAAGAACGACACCTAAGGCAATATCACTAGCGTCGCACATTATTTCGAACGGAAGGGACCAATTAGGGGCCACTAAAATTGGTGAAGAGATAAGTTTCTGTTTTATCAAATTAAAGGCGGACTCGCATTCGCTACTAAAGATAAAACGTGATTCCTTTTCCAAGAGGTGAGTTAGCGGCTTTGTAATTTTTGAAAAGTCTTGAATGAAGCGTCGATAAAAGCCCGCATGGCCTAAGAAACTCCTAATAGATTTTACGTTTGTTGGATGCGGAAGTTTTTCTATAATTTCTATCTTGGCCTTATCCACCTCTATCCCCTTAGACGAAATCATATGGCCGAGGACCAAACCTCCTCGAATCATAAAGTTGCATTTTTCCCAATTTAAAACAAGGCTTGTGTCCTTGCACCGTTGAAGGACACGATCTAAATTGTTAAGGCAATCGGGAAAAGAGCGTCCGAAAACAGAAAAGTCATTCATAAAGACTTCCATAATGTCTTCTACTAGCTCGCCAAAGATCGCTAGCATACATCTTTGGAATGTAGCTGGCGCGTTGCAGAGTCCAAATGGCATTCTTCGATAGGCCAAGGTGCCAAACGGGCAAGTAAAAGTTGTTTTCTCTTGATCATCGGGGGAAATGGGGATTTGGAAAAACCCCGATAAACCATCAAGAAAACAATAATACGGATGACCGGATAAACGCTCTAAAATCTGGTCTAGAAATGGCAGAGGGAAATGGTCCTTGCGGGTGGCATCATTAAGTTTTCTATAATCGATGCACACTCGCCAACCCGTAACAGTACGAGTTGGGACGAGCTCGTTATGCTCATTCGCCACTACGGTAAGACCGCCCTTCTTGGGCACGACATGCACAGGACTAACCCATGTATTGTCCGAAATAGGGTAGATAATCCCCGCATCTAATAACTTAATGATTTGGGCTTTAACGACGTCTTTCATGTTTGGGTTAAGACGACGTTGCGGCTGAATCGTCTTGCGGCAATTATCGTTAAGAAAAATCTTATGGGTGCAAAAGGAGGGGCTAATCCCCTTTAAGTCAGAGATTTGCCACGCAATTGCGTGGCGATGTTTAAATAAAACTTCCAATAAATCGGAAGTCTCCGAATCACTCAAGTCCGAAGAAATGATAACGGGAAGCATATCGCCTTTTCCCAAAAATGCGTATTTGAGCGAGGCGGGTAAGGGTTTGAGGTCTAGGACGGGCGGTTCTTCTAGGGAGGTTTTAATGCCTATGTCTTTCTTACCAATTGGTTCGAAAGGAAAGTCTAAAGAAGTATCCTCATCGCATTTAAAATTTTCGAGCGCATAAACATCGTCGTTTAAAAATACGGACTCGAAAAAGGGAGAAGAATGATCTCCGAAAAAGGTATCTAAAGAGTAGCAGAAATCGTCGCTCGATGACAAATTGTCCATCGAGGGATTAATAGAGAAAGTAACTTGGTCATCGCCTACTCAAAGGAGAAGACTACCATTACTAACATCTATTAGTGCGCGGGAGGTGGCGAGAAAAGGGCGACCGAGTATTATTGGTACCTCGGCATCCTCCTCGATATCTAAGATGACAAAGTCTACCGGGAAGGTAAACTTGTCGACTCAGACAAGGACGTCCTCCACTACCCCGATAGGGAACTTAACCGAGCGATCCGCTAATTGGATGCGCATATTTATAGGACTAGGAGTACCCAAACCTAAACGCGAAAAGAGCGAGAACGGCATCAGATTAATGCTAGCCCCTAAATCAGCTAAGGCGTACTTTACTAATATATTGGCAAAAAGGCACTGGATGGACAACCGTCCCGGGTTATTTTGTTTTGTGGGAAATTTATTAGTAAGGGCCGCCGAGCAGACAGCGTTGAGAGATACATGCGAAATATCCTCTAATTTGCGTTTATTAGAAAGTAGTTCTTTTAAAAATTTCGCATATTTGGGCATTTGCGAGATAGCCTCGCAAAAAGGAAGATTAATGTGAATTTGTTTTAATAATAAAATAAATTTTTCATATTGCGCGTCCTTACGCTCGTTATCTAACTTATGCGGATACGGAAGAGCCTTGTTTAAAATAATGTTTTCTTTTATAATTGGTAAAGGCGGCATAAGCGAAGAAAGGGGAAGAGGGGTCGGAGGTGAAATATGTACCTGAGGGTCGGTCCGTTTTGGATCGACCACCTCCTTTCCGCTACGGAGGGTTATAGCGTTGGCGTTCTCCCGCGGATTTGGCTTCGTGTTTCCCGGCAGTGCCCCGAGCGCGCGCTCGGACATCATCCTCGCCAGCTGTCCAACCTGTTGTTCGAGAGTTTTTAGCAATCCGGTGATGTTCCGGATATTTGACTCGTTGGACGCAATATACTTCGAAAAAGTTTCCTCCATCGGGGAGGGTTTCAGAAGAGGAGGAGGAGGAAGAAATCCGAGCGCATAAGAAATAGGGGGACGCTGAGCATTATTCGGGTTGCTCCACGAGAAGTTGGGGTGATTCCTCCAACCCGGATTATAGTTATTACTATAAGGGTTGTTATTGGGGTTGAAGTGAGGACGACCAGAATTTCCCATGAAGTCCACGAACTCTTCAGCTACGCAGACGTTAGGGGGAATAAAATAAGGCGGAGTGGAGGAGGCAGCAGAAATCTCCACCACCTGCTTTGTTAACCTTTCAACTTGAAGGGTCAAGAGAGCAGTGGCATCCACTTCAAAAAGACCAGCCGCCGGCTTTGGGCGTCCCCGCGGGACGTTCCATTGATAGGCGTTCATAGCCTTCTCTTCGAATAAAGCCTGGGCGGCCTCGGGGGTTTTGTTGTTAAGTGTACCCCCGGCAGCCGCGTCAATCATTGGACGCGTCTGAAAATTCAGCCCATTATAAAAAATTTGAACTTGCAACCACGTTGGCAGCGCGTGGTGCGAGCAACAGCGGAGGAATTCCTTAAACCGTTCCCAAGTCTCGTATAGAGACTCAGGATCGTTTTGCACAAACGAAGAAATGTCCGCCCGCAACTTTGCAGTTTTTGCGGGCGGAAAGTACTTCGTTAGGAACCGTTCCGTCAACTCAGCCCACGTGGTGATACATCCTCACGGGAGGGCCTTTAACCACGCCTTGGCTTTGGACTTAAGGGAAAAAGGAAATAAGCGCAAATGAATGGCGTCATCAGTGACGCCATTAATCTTGAAGGTGTCGCATATCTCCAAGAAATTGGACAAGTGGACATTCGGGTCCTCATCCGGCATTCCATCGAACTGCACGGCGTTTTGGACCATTTGAATGACACTTGACTTTATTTCAAAATTATTATTCGCCACCGCAGGGCGAACAATACTCGACCCAGAATCATCCAGGTTAGGCCGGGCGTAATAAGACATAGTACGCTCGACCGCCGGGGGAAGGTTAGGGGCGGCCATAAGTACAACAGTGGGTTCTCCGATAGATTCCTGGGGATCTAAAGAAGGATTTCGGCGTTGAGATCGAATACGCGCAAGAGAGCGTTCGATCTCAGGGTCGAAGTCAAAATCTTCAGACTCTGAGGGTTGTCCTCGGGTCATACACCCAAACAAAAATAAAACAAAATAAACTTCTCTTTTTTTGTTTTAAAATAAGTTTTTAGTTTTTTTTTTAGAAAATAAGTAAAAGTAATAGACTCCGGAATTCGAAATAGCAACTCGAAAAGAGATTCCCCGACAACGGCGCCAAAAACTTGATGCGCCCGCGAACAGACTTTTACTGTGGTTGGTTCGGTGAGTCGATCGCCGCGGGCGTGCTACAGGAGGCAAGTGCACCTATCGCAAGTAGTACTCGATATTCGGGGGAATACCGAGGTCGTATTGTTCTCGGGGTCGTGTTGACTATTCTTACTCCTCCGGGAGGACTATTATTTTACTGAAAGTAAGGTGGATTTTTAAAATTAACTAAAGACGAAAAAGCAAAGGATCGAAAAAATGATTTAGAAAATATTCGATGAAGGGTTAACGCTCGGCATCGAATCGGATTAAGACTAAAACAATTTTTAATAATTATAGGACTTAGTTTTCAAATTAATAATAAGGCAACTTGGCCGTGGAGGTTCCACAAATGTGAGCGCACTTATCTCTAGGAATATTGCTCACCGGAACGTTAAGACTATTCGACCAAACATTAGTCCGACGAAGGATTCCTCTTAACGCCCGCTTTACGCTAAGAACCCAGCTATTGGGTGGGGAACCCAATCCGGTAGAATTACGCTTGTCCTCTTTCGAGGCTATGCACGCAACTCTATTTACCCAGGGGTGATCGGTCCATATGCACGGCCTCTCGGCTAGCTAGCATATGGACTACGGATGTACAACCTGGGGCTCGCGAGAGAGACGGTCCAGCGGGCGAAGGGATGACTGGCGAGATGATAGGATGCCCGCCTACAGGAGGCGAGAGGGAGCAACCTCTGGAGTGGGCGAGACCTTCTAGTGGGCGGGGTCACCCAAGAAGGCGAGAGAGCTCACATGCCGGAAAGGCGGCGAGACGAGCATGGTTTCCGTCTCGCCCGGCAGCACCTCCCCCACTCGCCGAAGGAGACTAACAGCTCTACCAATTCTAAACCATAAGGGAGATTTTACCTTTGGGCCCCAGATGGTTTTACATTTTTACCCTTGGAGGCCTGCGTATAGCTCTCCAGGACAGCGGAGCTGGGCTATTAGCAGACCCGGTCCAGGGTGTTTTGGTCATTTTGAGAAGGTTTGAAAGTGATATTTGCAGAGCAGATTCAGAAACCTATAAATAGACCGATAAGGTGCCTGAAAAAAGGTTGTTGAACCTTCCCACTTTTTCCCTCTCAGGCACCTAGCTCAACACTGGCTAGGGAGGGGAAGACTAACAGTTCTTCCGGGTAAGAGGTGGGACCTCCAAGTTGAGTCCCCTCGGTCTGTTTCCAGGTCGCTGACTCTCGTCAAGGCGGTAGCGCAAGGAGAGTACGTGTGGGTTGCATTCTGCTTCGAACGCTAGGAGGGACCGGAAAGCCGGTTCCAACATTTTTTGGTGCGGTGAGCGTGGAGCGCAGCCCTCAGAGAAGAACCTTGAGCAACCAACATGGCGGGAGATCATGGAGAAGGAGAAGGAGGGGAGTCAGATAATCAGGGGGGATATGTAGGGAGAACGGAGTTCCTGGCTTCGATCAAGGGGATCATGGATCTATTGCAAGGGATCTCGCGGCAGGGAGACTGTTCAACTCCACTGCCCACAGTGCCAGCTCTCGCGACTCAGGAGGAACTCGTCTCGGCGCGAGTCGGAGAAGACGCCCCGGGGAGAAGGCCGGGAAAGGAGGTGATGCTGGAAGGGACCGGGAGGGACATGGCGGGAAGGGAGCTGTTCCCAAGTCCGGCGAGTACCATCGCGCCAGGGGAGGTCGTCGCGCGAGTAGGGGTGGCGAGACCGGCGGCGCGAGGGTCCCCCTTTTGCGAGCTAGTCCTGTCTGCTCCGGTCCCGGAGGGCTTCAGGGAGCCCGAGATGAATTACTATGTAGGGAAGGACGATCCCCTCCATCATCTGCAGTGGTTCGAAGACGCTGTCTCAATCAGGCCCATGACGGACGCGTTTAAGTGTCGCCTCTTCGCGATCACTCTGAAAGACAAAGCTAGGGACTGGTTCCATCAACTCCCGGCAGGCTCGATATATTGTTTCGAGGACTTGAGTAGAAGTTTCCATCTTCGATTCTCCACATCTAAGAAGAGGAAGAAGAACCCGGAATCGATCTTTTTGATCAAGCAGAAGGCGGATGAATCCCTGGCCCAGTACGTGGATAGGTTCCAAGAGGAGATTCTGGATATACAGGAGGTACCGGGCTTCGCCCTCCAGATGGCTTTCACAGTGGGACTGCGGGAAGGATTCTTCAAGATGAGCCTCACCCGAAAGGCTCCGCTCTCCTTTGAGGGCTTGATGGAGAAGGCGGCCAAGGAAATAGCGATGGAGGCGGCGAACCCAGCTTTTGCGAAAAAGTTGGCGAGGCTGACCGAGATAGAGTCGAGGGAGACAGGGGGGAGGCAGCAGGAAGCGAGGAGAAGAGACGAGCCGAGGGCGCCGGCGTATCCAGAGCTGGGATGGAGGCAGCAGGGGGGGACGGCCCCCGGGCAAGGAAGATGATTTCCCCAAGGGGGAAGAAATCAACAAGGAGGACCGGGAAGGTTCAATCAGATGGGGTGGGGGTATGGTCATAGACCGCCCCTACCTCCTCCGCAGCAGGCCATGGCCATCGGCCGAGGTAGAGGAAGGGGCCGGGCAAGAGGAAGAGGAGCAGGAGCAGGGAGAAGGAGGGACCCTCAGGAAGGGAGACCGGAGGGGGGGGGGGTGGCGTTGCCCTACTGTGACTTCCACGAGGAGGAAGGTCACGCAACGGCTACCTGCCCGGATTTCTTGGAGTTAAGGAGGACTCGAGGAGCTGGGGAACAGCCAAGGCCAGTGCGGATAGAGGAAGTAACGATTACAGGGGAAGAGGATCGGTGTGTGGATCGTGCGGATGAAGGGGACCGCGGGCTGGTTGGGGTGATCAATGGGGGAGTGGGGATAGAGGCGGCCCGAAAGGCGAGCCTTCACACTATGTACCGCCGAAGTGTCGCCTCGACGTCACAATCCCCTCCTCCCGATGAAAAGATCACGTTTTCAAGAAAAGACATGCCCGACCATGAGGACCCCTTTTGTGACGCGTTAGTGATACGGACCGCCATCGAGAACTTCACGGTGTCGCGGATCCTGGTCGACAATGGAAGCTCGGTGAACGTGATTTTTAAGAAGGCATTCAATGCAATGAGGGTAGAGGCACGGAGGGTACTGACAGCGGATGGACCATTGTTTGGATTCTCAGGAGAAAGGAAAGAGGTTGAGGGGGGTGTAGGACTTCAAGTAACTCTGGGAGGACTATCCCGAAACTGCCGTTTTGTCATAGTGGATGCCCCAAGTAGCTACAACGCTATCTTTGGGCGCCCCTTGATCAGCGCTTTCAGATGCGTTCCGTCGTCGTTTCACCAATGCTTGAAGCTGAATTCTGGAGGTACTCAAATCAGGGTACAAGGAGATCTGAAGGCAGCAAGGGAATGTTACGTGACAACGGTAAACACAATCTCCTGGCAGGGGGACGCAGAGGAGTTGGAAAGGAGGATGGAGCGATTGCAACAAGAGCAGGGAGGCAAAGAAGAAAGAGAGGAGGAAAGTGCTGGGGGAGAGGGAGAAGTAACGGTGGGAGGCATTGCGGGGGAGCCAGCGATGGCGGGAGAGAAATTCGGGGAGACGGGGATGGAAGAGGAAAGGGAGAGGGGAAGAGCTGAAGGTGAGGGAGGAGAGACGGGAGCAGAAGGGGAAGTAGATCAAAGAGAAGAGGGAGGGAGGAAGGAGAAGAGGAAGACGGAAGAGGTGGGCGGATCGCCCGGAGAAGGGACCCGTCCAGAAAAGAGAAGAGCCTCCTGGCAGGGAAAAGAGGGCGCGAGCAGGTGGGAGGCAGAGCAGCCGGGGGAAGAGGGAATGATGGCCAACGTAGAAGACAAAGTCCAGCAGCAGGGTAAGCAGGCAGGACAGGAAGAAGAGGAGGAACCATCCAGGCTGAAAGCTGCGGTGGAGGTCCTGGAGGTAGAAATACGCACCAAGGAAGGCCGAGTAGAAAGGATAAAGATCAGTGGCGAGCTCAACCCAGAGGACCGGGAGAAGGTCAGGACCTGCGTACAAGACAATATTGACGTCTTCGCGTGGAGCGCCGCGGACATGCCGGGGGTCGATGCAGACGTCGCCTGTCACCGCCTCAATCTGGACCCCAACACCCGCCCCATACAACAAAAGAAGAGGGCCATCGCCTCGAAGATGGCCGGACCTATTAGAGAGGAAGTGGAAAAATTGCTTAAGGCGGGGTTTGTGTCCGCCTGTAAGTATCCGGGGTGGGTGAGTAATGTTGTAATGGTCCAAAAAGGGGAGGGTAAGTGGAGGATGTGCGTAGATTTTTCTCTTTTAAATAAAGCATGCCCTAAGGATTGTTATCCGCTGCCCCGAATCGACGCGCTGGTTGACTCAGCCGTCGGTTTCCCTTTTATGAGTTTCTTGGACGCGTTTTCTGGGTACCATCAAATACGCATGCATCCTCCGGACGTTAAGGACGTCACCTTCGTCACGGAGGATGGGTGCTTCTGCTTTAACATGATGCCCTTCGGTTTGAAAAATGCGGGCGCAACCTATCAAAGGATGATGGATCGAATTTTCCGAGAACAGAAAGGAAGGAACCTCGAGGTTTACGTAGACGACTTGATGATCAAAAGCAAGGACCTCGGAGCTCATGTCCTAGATCTGGAGGAAACCTTTAAAACCTTGAGGAAGTATAAAATGAGGCTTAACCCCCTGAAGTGCGTTTTCGGCGCTAGCAGAGGGAGATTCCTGGGGCATCTACTCACTCCATCTGGGGTGGAGCCCAACCCCGAAAAAGTAAGAGCAATCCTAGAACTGGAGTCGCCTCGGAATGCGATGGAAGTCCAGCGTCTCACAGGAAAGTTGGCCGGGCTGAGCAGGTTCCTTTCTCGGGCGGGGGAGAGATGCTCACCCTTCTTTCGAACGCTGCGAGGGGGTAAGGGTTTCGAGTGGACCGCGGAGTGCGAGACGGCCTTTCAGTCCATAAAGCAGCAGCTTACCCAGACACCTTTACTCCAGGGACCAAGGGAAGCCGAAGACCTGTTCCTATATTTGGGGGTAGGGATGGAGGCGGTAAGCTCGGTTCTTGTACGTGAAGAAGGAAAGAAACAATTCCCAATTTATTACGTGAGCAGGGTCCTGAAGAAGGCGGAACTCGGGTACCCCATCCTGGAAAAATTAGCATTTGCCCTCATCGTCTCGGCCCGAAAGCTCAGGCCGTATTTCCAGGCACATTCCATCCGAGTGGTGACTGACCACCCTCTCCGTAACATCTTGAGTGGGGTAGAGCATTCAGGGAGGCTGGCAAAATGGTCAATAGAGCTCAGCGAATTTGACCTCGTCTTTGTTCCACGGCTCGCCATCAAGGCGCAGGCGGTGGCCGATTTCTTAGCAGACTATGTAGTCGAGGTCCGAGAAGCGGAGACGCCCCCTCGAGCAGCTTGGAAAATGTTAGTGGACGGAGCGTCAGGAAGAAACTCTTTTGGGGGAGGAGTGGTCTTGACCAGTCCGGAGGGGACTCGTATTGAGCAAGCCTTGAAGATTCATTTCGCAGTCACCAACAACCAGGCGGAATATGAGGCGGTCATTGCAGGGCTGAAGTTAGCCCGGGAGCTGGGCATACAGGACATTGAGGCCTCGACGGACTCCATGGTGGTGGCAGGTCAGATCAAAGGGGAGTTCGAGGCAAGGGAGCCAGCCCTCCAGCTGTATTTAGGAAAGGTCAAGGACATCATAGGACAGTTCCGAAGTTTCTCAATTCAACACGTCCCGAGAGTGGAGAGCACCCAGGCCGACCAACTCGCCAAGCACGGCCCTCGGGCCGGGGGAACAGTAACGGAGCTCTTCAGGCCGTCCAAAAAGGAAGGAGAACTTATGGAAGTGTGCCAACAAAGGTCGTGGATGGACCCCTTTATCACCTTTTTGGCATCAGGACAGTTACCTGCGACGGAGCACGACAAGAAGCGCACCAGATACAAGTCGGCATACTACCTATTAAAGGATGGAGTTTTATATCGCAAGACCTTGACAGGATTGCTGGCCAGGTGTGTGTCGGAGGAAGAGGCTCCTAGGGTTCTGCAAGAGATCCACTCCGGGGAATGTGGAAGTCACTCGGGGAGCCGAACTTTAGAAGGAAGGGTGCTGAGGCAGGGGTACTTTTGGCCTACCCTTAGGAGAGATGCGGAGGAATTTGCGAAAAAGTGCCAAAAGTGCCAGGAGTTCGCCCCTCTTCAGCTCCTCCCGGCCCAGAGGTTGCGAACCATCACAGCTCCCTGGCCATTCGCTATATGGGGCCTAGATCTGGTTGGCCCCTTTCCCCAAGCAAGTGGCCAAAGGAAGTTCCTAATAGTCATGGTGGATTACTTTTCAAAGTGGCTGGAGGTGAAAGCATTGGCTAAGGTAACCTCGCAGGTGGTCAAGAACTTCGTTTGGGGGGAGATCGTCTGCCGGCATGGGTTGCCCCTAGCCATTGTGACGGATAATGGACCCCAGTTTGCAAGCAGGGAGTTCGTGGATTTCTGCATTCGTTTGGGGATAGATCTCCGCTTTGCCTCTGTTCACCATCCGCGGAGTAACGGACAGGTCGAAGCGGCTAACAAGGTCATCGTCAATCTGTTGAAGAAAAAGGTGGAGAATTTGAGAGGAAGCTGGGTGGAGCAATTACCTTCCGTGCTGTGGGCCTTGAGAACCACACCAAACACAGCCACGGGAGAAACCCCGTTTAAGCTCTCTCACGGCTCAGAGGCCGTCATACCTGTCGAGTTCGAGGTCGCATCGCCAAGAATAGTGGTTGCAAGGGAAGGAGCCGAAGGATGGAGGGCAGAGAACGAAGAAGAGCAGAGGCTTTCGTTGGATCTCGTGGAGGAGCTCCGAGATTTAGCGGTGGTCCGGCAGGAGGAAGTCAAGCGCCGAATGGCGAGGTACTTCGATAAGCATGTAAGGGTTAAACAATTTGCGAAAGGAGATTTGGTCCTAAAAAAGGTTGACGCGGCGGGTAGAGGAGCCTCGGTAGGGAAACTTAACCCAAACTGGGAGGGTCCTTTTGTAATAAAAGAAGTCTTAAAGTCAGGAGGGTACCACCTCCAGAATGTGGACGGGGTATCTCTCGAGCGAGCCCGGAGTGGGGATGATTTGAAGAGATTTTACCCGTAGCACTGTACTTCACAGTATTTTTTTATTGTTATTGTGTAATGCTTATCATCCCGATGCCCTCTCTTGGTGGAAGTGTGGGTGACCCCTGTGAGGCACCGGGGGCGAGATGCTTTGTGGAAACAACCCCGAGCAGACCCGCTGACCAGGCTCCCATCTAGCTGGCAGGGCTGTAGGCTCACTCGGTGGTTGGTGGTGTTTTGGAGAGGAGACCCCGAGCATACCCGCTGACCAGGCTCCCATCTAGCTGGCAGGGCTGTAGGCTCACTCGGTGGTTGGTGGTGTTTTGGAAAGGAGACCCCGAGCAGACCCGCTGACCAGGCTCCCATCTAGCTGGCAGGGCTGTAGGCTCACTCGGTGGTTGGTAGTGTTTTGGAGAGGAGACCCCGAGCAGACCCGCTGACCAGGCTCCCATCTAGCTGGCAGGGCTGTAGGCTCACTCGGTGGTTGGTGGTGTTTTGGAGAGGAGACCCCGAGCAGACACGCTGACCAGGCTCCCATCTAGCTGGCAGGGCTGTAGGCTCACTCGGTGGTTGGTAGTGTTTTGGAGAGGAGACCCCGAGCAGACCCGCTGACCAGGCTCCCATCTAGCTGGCAGGGCTGTAGGCTCACTCAGTGGTTGGTGGTGTTTTGGAAAGGAGACCCCGAGCAGACCCGCTGACCAGGCTCCCATCTAGCTGGCAGGGCTGTAGGCTCACTCGGTGGTTGGTGGTGTTTTGGAGAGGAGACCCCGAGCAGACCCGCTGACCAGGCTCCCATCTAGCTGGCAGGGTTGTAGGCTCACTCGGTGGTTGGTGGTGTTTTGGAGAGGAGACCCCGAGCAGACCCGCTGACCAGGCTCCCATCTAGCTGGCAGGGCTGTAGGCTCACTCGGTGGTTGGTGATGTTTTGGAGAGGAGACCCCGAGCAGACCCGCTGACCAGGCTCCCATCTAGCTGGCAGGGCTGTAGGCTCACTCGGTGGTTGGTGGTGTTTTGGAGAGGAGACCCCGAGCAGACCCGCTGACCAGGCTCCCATCTAGCTGGCAGGGCTGTAGGCTCACTCGGTGGTTGGTGGTGTTTTGGAGAGGAGACCCCGAGCAGACCCGCTGACCAGGCTCCCATCTAGCTGGCAGGGCTGTAGGCTCACTCGGTGGTTGGTAGTGTTTTGGAGAGGAGACCCCGAGCAGACCCGCTGACCAGGCTCCCATCTAGCTGGCAGGGCTGTAGGCTCACTCGGTGGTTGGTGGTGTTTTGGAAAGGAGACCCCGAGCAGACCCGCTGACCAGGCTCCCATCTAGCTGGCAGGGCTGTAGGCTCACTCGGTGGTTGGTGGTGTTTTGGAGAGGAGACCCCGAGCAGACCCGCTGACCAGGCTCCCATCTAGCTGGCAGGGCTGTAGGCTCACTCGGTGGTTGGTGGTGTTTTGGAGAGGAGACCCCGAGCAGACCCGCTGACCAGGCTCCCATCTAGCTGGCAGGGCTGTAGGCTCACTCGGTGGTTGGTGGTGTTTTGGAGAGGAGACCCCGAGCAGACCCGCTGACCAGGCTCCCATCTAGCTGGCAGGGCTGTAGGCTCACTCGGTGGTTGGTAGTGTTTTGGAGAGGAGACCCCGAGCAGACCCGCTGACCAGGCTCCCATCTAGCTGGCAGGGCTGTAGGCTCACTCGGTGGTTGGTGGTGTTTTGGAGAGGAGACCCCGAGCAGACCCGCTGACCAGGCTCACATCTCGCTGGCAGGGCTGTAGGCTCACTCGGTGGTTGGTGGTGTTTTGGAGAAGAGACCCCGAGCAGACCCGCTGACCAGGCTCCCATCTAGCTGGCAGGGCTGTAGGCTCACTCGGTGGTTGGTGGTGTTTTGGAGAGAAGACCCCGAGCAGACCCGCTGACCAGGCTCCCATCTAGCTGGCAGGGCTGTAGGCTCACTCGGTGGTTGGTAGTGTTTTGGAGAGGAGACCCCGAGCAGACCCGCTGACCAGGCTCCCATCTCGCTGGCAGGGCTGTAGGCTCACTCGGTGGTTGGTGGTGTTTTGGAGAAGAGACCCCGAGCAGACCCGCTGACCAGGCTCCCATCTAGCTGGCAGGGCTGTAGGCTCACTCGGTGGTTGGTGGTGTTTTGGAGAGGAGACCCCGAGCAGACCCGCTGGCCAGGCTCCCATCTAGCTGGCAGGGCTGTAGGCTCACTCGGTGGTTGGTGGAGTTTTGGAGAGGGGACCCCGAGCAGACCCGCTGACCAGGCTCCCATCTAGCTGGCAGGGCTGTAGGCTCACTCGGAGGTTGGTGGTGTTTTGGAGAGGAGACCCCGAGCAGACCCGCTGGCCAGGCTCCCATCTAGCTGGCAGGGCTGTAGGCTCACTCGGTGGTTGGTGGTGTCTTGGAGAGAAGACCCCGAGCAGACCCGCTGACCAGGCTCCCACCTAGCT
This sequence comes from Platanthera guangdongensis, assembly GCA_039583875.1. Taxonomy (NCBI): domain Eukaryota; kingdom Viridiplantae; phylum Streptophyta; class Magnoliopsida; order Asparagales; family Orchidaceae; genus Platanthera; species Platanthera guangdongensis. Next base: position 127,276,852 of record CM077167.1, read on the forward strand.
AGCAGGGCTGTAGGCTCACTCGGTGGTTGAGGGTGTTTCGGGAGGACGGTACTCACTTGAGGAGACAAGTCTGAGGGTAAGAATTCGCGTGGAGAAAAAACCATGACTCGGCAAGAGAGGGATAGTCCCTGAGACAGAGGGTGACCAGGAATAGGGCCAGGGAAGAAAATCCCTGGCCGGCACTCGCCATAGGGGGTCTCGCCACGGGAGGGAGGGTTTTCCCCGTCCCAGGATCAAGAGAGCTGAAGTGGCCGAAACTGGCTGGCGAGACGACTGGACCCCGAAATTTTGTGGCGAGATGATCTCGCAGTGCAGCGCCGGCGGAGGTTATCAAGACAGGTAAAAAGCAATACAGGATGCCTCGCGCGGGTTTTTAAGCGAAATGGAAGGCAATAACAATAGTAATTAAACGGCGTCCCAAAAAATAGCCCTACCCTTTGGACTAGAAGCTAAGCGAGAGGATGGAAAATCAAACTAGCAGTTAAAATAAAGTAACTCCTAAATGACTATTGCGCAGCACCCCAAAAGGGGAAACGGCCATCAGCATATAAAGAGTTTTTAAACAAAAAATTAGTGAGGCAGAGACACCTCGCTCTCCCTTTAAGAAAGGAAACAAGGACCATAAGTGTTAAACAAAAAGATGAGGGCGAGAAGAAAATGTTGAGAGGGATGGTGCACTACTCATTGTCAGAGGAGGCGCTGCCGTCCGACTCGTCGAACAAACGCGGGACCAGGTCGCGGACGGTCACCGCCTCCGCGTCGGCGCGCACCACTCCTAGCTCCTTCATCATCTTAAGGACGACCTCCGCTGTCTTGATGTTCGAGTCCCGGCAGATGGCCTCCACCTCATCCACAGAATATCGGGAAGAATCGGGAAACGGATCCGTGGGGGGCGTCGCGCGGCTCTGAAGGCGAAGGTTCTCGGCTTTCAGCTTCTCGATCTCTCCCTCCAGCTCCTCGATGCGCGAGCGCATCCTATTCGCCGTCTCGGCATCCTGCGAGGGGGGGGGGGGGAGAAGTGAGAGAGCCATTAAGGGCAAGGGCTAGGCGGGCGAGGAAAAGATAAGGAAACTTACCACGCCACCCTGGCTCTGTGCAAGGAGTTTGTCAGCGACATTCAACCGCTTCTCCAAGTCAATAGACTTCTCTCGCTCCGCGGCGAGACCGGTCTCCGCCTCTTTCCATTTCCTGTTATTAAAGACCAGACGGCGCGAGACGCGATGCGCGAGCTCTAGGGAGCGAAATTGCGAGTGGACGCTTCTCAGAATGAGGTCCCGCGAGGCCTCGTTGTCAGCGGGTTCGGAGCCAAGACCGCCATAAAGCCCGAAGCCTAGCGAAAAGGCGTGGCCGGTGGGACGGTCCTGTTCCTTCCAGGAAGGGAGAAGGGTGGACACCGACACTCGGTTAGAATCCTGCTCCCATTTTATAACCGGCTCGCCGGCGTCATCCTCCATCACGGGCCCCATGTTGTAGTTGGGGTGCGAGGCGGGAGCCGGGCGACTCGATGAGCCAGGAGAAGGCGGAGGAGGCTGAGCACGACCGTGGGGGCTGGTTCTGCAGAAATCGTCTCGCGGGTTGGCGAGACGGGATGACGAGGAGGCGAGGGAGACGATAAGGTGATAGGTGAAAGAGACCCCTCAAGCTCTTCTCTTCTCTTGGCCGGCTTTTCCTTCTCGAAGGACACAGTCTTTTTCTTCTTCTTGGGGCTGAGGCGGGAGGTACCCTCGCCTGCAGGCCTCTTCTTGGCGACAGGGGTTAGCGTATCTTTCGCAGCCTCCGCCGCCATATTCGCTAGAGCGAGAGCTCGATTGCTCTGGTAGGGGGGATTGACGGGAACGGCCCTTTCTCCTAGAAATGGTAACAGTGAGCGGGAGAAAAAATTTTTACAGGGACAGAAGGGAATAGAGGTTTACCTTCGCCCGGAAAGACGGCAGGTAGCGAGTCCAGGTCTCGCCACAGGTATTGAACTTCAAAATTCTTTCCCACGAAAAAGTCACAGAGTTCCTTCTCGGCGCCCCCCACCTTGGGGGTATCGTAATAGCACTCGGCAGGGGATACCGGTGCGAGGGGGATGCCTCCTAGATCCCCGCGTATGAAGACAAACCGTGTCAACCAATGATGGTTCTTGTTCGGGGTCTCGCATACTTTGAGGCCTTGACCTGTGAAGTAAGAAATGTCGTCGTCCTTGGCGTGGTAGACAAATAGCTTGCGGAAGGCGGTTAGACTGAACTCGACGCGCTCTCGCCGCAGGTAGCAAGCGAAGGCGACCAGCATGGAGATAGCATTGGGGTTGAATTGGGCCGGGACGACCCCAAAATACTTCAGCACCAACTTAACCTCTGGCCAGAGGGGGAGCCTCAGTCCCGCCTCAAAGTGCGAGATCGGGAAAGCCAGCTCATTGGGGTAGAAGGTGTTGATGCACTCGCCCACCTTAGGCGGGCGAGACGGGTAGCAATCGGAGAGGTACTCGCGAGCAAAACGGGCGTGGTCTTCCTCCGGCAGTCGGCCGAGAGGGAAGTCGTGGTCGACGAAACGTTTCCCACAACGGCTACGGCCCTCGCCCTCTTCGATCTTCTTCTTCCCCATGACTGGCGAGAAAGCGGGAAAAGCAGAAAGGGATGGCCCAGAAAGAGAGGCGCGAGACGATGAACGAGGAACGGGAGCCGGGGTCAGAAGAACAGCTTAGAGTAGTGAGGGGGAACGGTGGTGGTTGAAGATATTTATAAGGGATAGAGAAAAGGGCGGGAAAGTAAGGCGGCGGGACATGAGGGGACGTCCCGACACCTCGTTCCCTCCCCCTCTCTCTCTCTCTCTCTCTTAATTTCATTTCCCCTCTCACTCTCTCTCTAGAACTCAAGAGACGGAGGCGCCGCAGGCACCCTTTCGAGGCAAGCCATCATTGCAGGGTTAATAGAATAATAAAATAAAATAATATCTAATGAAAAGACTGCAATAATGAAAAGACGGCACGATACGACCATTGCGTGACCCAGAGCCAAAAAATGAAACCGTCCCGCAGAAGGGGGCGTCTCGTCCGAATAAGTTTGTACAACATAGCAGTAATAAAACAACGACATTAGTAAAAAACGAGATCCGGGGAGGGCGAGACGGGCTGAGACTGCCTAGTTCCGCACCCACCGCCAGCGGCCATCCTTACCTCCCGCGCATGGCGGGCGGCCAGGGAGGTGAAAGGCGCGAGCGGCGATCACGCCGCGGCGCGCGAGACGGAGATGTTCATCCTTCTCGTTCAGTATAGCCTGGGGGTCAGTCCCGTCCAGCACCCCGTCCGCCTCCACCATCGTGGAAAGACGGTGATGATCTGCTTCCATCCACTCCATGCGCCGGTCGGAGGCTTGCTTCTCGAGCTCCATCTCGCGGATTATGTGTGTGTATTTGCGGAACATCCGGGCAGTCCTCCGTTTCAACTCCAGAGGGTCCATGGGATCACCTAGGTAGTCCTCGATCTCGCTCGGATGAGGAAGGGGCGAGAGGGGGGGAGACCCGGGAGCTTCCTCAGTATCAGAATCAAAGTGGATGCCTGCGAAAATAGTGAAAGGTTACAAACAAGGGTGAACCCGCGCAAGCCGAGCAGAAGAAAGCAAATCAACCAAAAGGCGAGAAGGAAAACAGAAAAAGATCTTACTTGGGATTCGAGGATTCCCCACCACTCGCGAGAGATTTTCTCTCCGCGAGAGAGGTGGGGAGGCCACCTTGGGCGAGTCCGTGCGCTGAGGGACTTGACTTACATTGTCATGAGGATCGGCCGGCACCGGCGAATCAGCAGGACTTCCCTGCGAAAGCATAATCAGACAGGCGAGACAGGGGAGAGGAAAAATAACGTAATCACCTGTCTCTCCCCTGAGGAAGAGAACGGGGCGTCTATCGGAGCGGCCGAAGAGGTTGCGCCTGCCGAGAGAGGAGCGCAGACGGCTTTCGCTTTCTTGGTGCGAGACGGCGGAGAGGCTGCGGGGGAGTACGCCCCAGATCTGGGAAAAGGGCATCTGTGCCGGCTTTGTTCTGCCTTCGCACAATCGCAAGACGCTCACGAAAACTTTGACTATGAGACATTCCGGAAGAAAGGACGAAGGCAAAAAGAGTTCCCGAATGAAGGTTTCCTCCTCATATTTATAGACAATACGGGGAAGGAGGGGCCCACCCAAGATTCCCACAAAGGAACCTTAGCATCGCGAGCCACGATTGGACTTATCTTTCCGAGGTTAGGACAACCTCGAAAAGAGCGGGGATTGTGTACAACCTGGGGCTCGCGAGAGAGACGGTCCAGCGGGCGAAGGGATGACTGGCGAGATGATAGGATGCCCGCCTACAGGAGGCGAGAGGGAGCAACCTCTGGAGTGGGCGAGACCTTCTAGTGGGCGGGGTCACCCAAGAAGGCGAGAGAGCTCACATGCCGGAAAGGCGGCGAGACGAGCATGGTTTCCGTCTCGCCCGGCAGCACCTCCCCCACTCGCCGAAGGAGACTAACAGCTCTACCAATTCTAAACCATAAGGGAGATTTTACCTTTGGGCCCCAGATGGTTTTACATTTTTACCCTTGGAGGCCTGCGTATAGCTCTCCAGGACAGCGGAGCTGGGCTATTAGCAGACCCGGTCCAGGGTGTTTTGGTCATTTTGAGAAGGTTTGAAAGTGATATTTGCAGAGCAGATTCAGAAACCTATAAATAGACCGATAAGGTGCCTGAAAAAAGGTTGTTGAACCTTCCCACTTTTTCCCTCTCAGGCACCTAGCTCAACACTGGCTAGGGAGGGGAAGACTAACAGTTCTTCCGGGTAAGAGGTGGGACCTCCAAGTTGAGTCCCCTCGGTCTGTTTCCAGGTCGCTGACTCCCGTCAGGGCGGTAGCGCAAGGAGAGTACGTGTGGGTTGCATTCTGCTTCGAACTCTAGGAGGGACCGGAAAGCCGGTTCCAACAACGGAAATAGGGCCCACACATCGATATGTGGTCCTACCCGTCGTAAACCCGGGGTAAACCTTAAGTGCTTAAATTAAAATAAAAATAAAGAGCTTCAATTATTATAAATCATTTTAAATGTACCAATGCTCTTCGATGCCGAGGCTAATATCGATTAGCCACACATCGGTATGGGGACGGCTTATAATTTAAGTGAGGCGCGAGTTCAAAATTAAACGCTAAACGATTATAAGAAGGGGACATAAGAAAAAAATAACAAACATTTAGAAAACTGAAAAGTTAGCTAAAACAAGAACTCACGCACACTCCAAATTATAAGTTAAACAGAAACTAAGTTACACATAAAAGAAATTTGCATAATTGAAATTTGTGAGTCCCACTCAAACGAGTGGGGGCGGTAAATAAAAGCTGAAAATTGCAAGTCCTACTCAAACGAGTAGGACTGAAATGAAAGCGAGTCCTACTCAAATGAGTAGGAGAAAATAAATGCGATTACAGGGCTTTAAAGATCCGTCCATTTAACTCAAGTGAGTAGGCGGAAAAATAAAGAAAGAAAATTACAAATCCTACTCAAACGAGTAGGTGGGAAATAAAGTCCGGCCATTTAACTCAAGAGAGTAGGCGGAAAAATAAAGAAAGAAAATTACAAGTCCTACTCGAACGAGTAGGACTGAAAATGAAAACGACGCGCCATTTAACTCTTAACGAGTAGGCGGAAATAAATGCACACAAACACACACACACTCCATATGAATTTCAAGAAAGCAATAAAGCTAACACCTACACTCACACACTCTACATAATTTGAACAAAGCATTAAAAGAAAGCATTAAAAGAAAGCATTAAAATTTAACACCTACACTCACACACTCTACATAATTTGAACAAAGCATCAAAACATTATTCTCATACACTCACACACACAACATGAAAATTAAGAAGAACAAAAGAAAATTTATGCTCATACACTCACACACACTAATAACGAAGAAAAATCAAAGTTGCTTATAAATTAAAATAACAAGATTTCTAATCCTAAAGCTTACCCAAAACACATAAAAAGAACAAATAAAAAGAGAATGAGCAAAAAGTTTTCCAAAATAAAGTTAAAATCAAAGGTGCTCAAAAATTAAAATATAACTTTTTCATTCTTAAGAATTTATAAAAGTGATAAAAAAGGTGAAGAGAAAATGAAAAGAACAAAAGATGTTTTACAATCCTAAAAGAAAAACTAAGTAAAAAAAAGAACAAAATCACTTTTCAAATCTCTTTTATAAATTCATAAGAATGAAATCCTAATTCTTTCAATAAGAAGACATGGTGAAAAAGAGGAAAACCTATCATACCTAAGCATGAAGACAAGTTAAAAACATGTAAAGTAAATAAATTACACTCATACACACACACACACATTTCATAAATGAAGAACAAAGATTAAACTAAGGATAAAAATGAGAAGGAAAGTGGGCACAAGTGTTCATTCCAAAGCCAAATATGAAGAGAAAATCTAACATTTTATTGATTAAAGGAAACTATTACAAGCTATTACAAGAGCTAAAGCTAAAGCAAAAAACAAACATGAAAGAAAAGAGGGAGAAATCTCCTTACATAGCTTTAGAAATCACGGATGCAGCCCACAAAAAAGACACTAAAATGGCCCAAAAATCTGAACCCTTGGACCTTACAGAACTGGGCAATTTATAGGCAAAAAATTCTAAGTACACGCCCTAGGTCACAGGCGTGTAGGGGGGGCGTGACAGTACTATTCATGATGTCGGCCGGCGATTGGACAAGAAAGTTGACTTCGGGCTGAGTTCGCAGCAGTCACGCCCCAGGTCACGGGCATGACTCTGGGCGTGTCGTGGAGGTAGAACCGGGCGCGGGTTGCGTCAAAAGTCTTCGGCAGCATCTTGTCGGGCCAGCTGGAAAGATCACGCCCCAGGTCACGGGCGTGACGCTGGGCGTGTTTGTTGGAGTCGACACTCGACAATCGTCGAGTTGAAAGTGTCGAGTTGAAATCGTCGAGTTGAGATTGAGTCACGCCCTAGGTCACGGGCGTGACGCTGGGCGTGACTGTTGGTGTCGACACTCGACGATCGTCGAGAGGAAAATGTTGAGAGGAGAGGACACGGGCTTGGGTCACGCCCCGTGTCGGGTGACACGGGCGTGTCAAGCTTGTACTTCAGAAATCGTCCGATTTCACGGGAAATGCAATGTCACGGACCTGTCACGGGCGTGACCAAATTGTCACGGGCGTGTACTGCCCAATTTTGGCAGATTTTGAATTTTTTCTGAAAAATAAAATAAAATAAGTTAGGAGTAAATTTACAGGAATAGGAGCATTTTATTGAACAAAAATAAGTAAAAACGACGAAAATATATGAAAACGACTAAATTAATGTGCATAAAAATACGTATATTTATAATTCATCACTTGTTCCTGTGGTGATACGCTCCCCTAAGCTCCTTCATGCCACGACATTGGCCAGTTGGGCTTAGTCCTCGGTGCACATCTACCCAAGTCTCCTTCTGAGCCACAACACGCAGGGAGCTCCGTTGTTGTGTTTTTATCATTGAGGTGTATGGAGGCCTAGGCTAGGTAGTGTGGAGACCAGCCTAGTAGTGGAAAGCCCGTTTCACAGTCACCGTCTGGCCATGACGGATGATGCCTGAGAGGTTAGCTACCTACTCGAAAAGTGGGAACTACAATTCTGTGTTGACATAACAACATGCATGTGTGTGAGCATGGGTGAGTCATCATATTACATTCATATCATTGCATTGCACCACATAGATCCTTATCATATAAGTTTGTATGGGAACCATTATAGGATGAGTTACTTTCCTGTTAAGCCGATCCTTAACTTATAAGTCTGTATGGGCATTCTTATAAGTTGAGTTACTTTCCTGGTGTAGAATATATATACTGTCGTTGATAGTTGAATTGCTAGAATAGATTGATATACTCACTTGTTGTACATGTTGGATACTCTGATATTGATTAGTCTTATAGCACCAATTTGTACCACAATATATATATATATACATATATATATATATATATATATATATATATATATATATATATATATATATATATATATATATATATATATATATATATATATATATATTACCATCTTCCTTTCTCCGCCCGGTTCCTAAGAGTCGCTAGGGGAGCGATGAAATAGCCATTTAGTCTTTATGACTAATGGTTGCTAAAACTTCCTTTTTAGGATGAAACCCCGTATATAGAGCAGCAGTAGGTTGTGCAGGAGGGCAGCCAGGCCAGGGTGACAGGGCATGATACAATGTTACCATCTGATAGTCTTTAATTCAAGGATAACTAAATCACATAGAGGGGGGGGGGGGTGAATAGGTTATTGGCCTCTTTTCTTATTTCTTAAATATTTCTTATTTAAGTGCTTTGGACTTAGGTTATTTTATGCTTTCAAGATGTACACAACCTACACAAAGAAAAACAACACAGAAAAGCACACAGTGATTTATAGTGATTCCCCAACTAGGTACATCCACTTTCCCTCCATCCTATCCAACTATCTTGTTAGACAAGGCACTTCCCCAAAACTTGCTCCAAAGAGCTTACACCTCAGATCCCGCAGGACCTCACAGGTCACACATACCTACCACTTAGGCACTAAGCAAAACCACATGTCACAAAGACCTTTCACTCGACACTAAACCAAACCACAGATCACAAAGACCTTTCCCTCGACACTAAGCAAAACCACAGGTCACAAAGACCTTTCACTTGGCACTAAGACAAACCACAGGTCACAAAGACCTTTCACTCTACACTAAGCCATACCACAAGTCACAAAGACCTTTCACTCGACACTAAGCCAAACCACAAGTAACAAAGACCTTTCACTCAGAGAGCAGGACTCTCCTACTTCATGAAATTAAGCCCTACAGCTCAGATCCACACTTGGATCCTATAGGATGAAGTGGGTTGGAGTGATGATTTGCCACAAGTGAAATTTCACTATTCTAATCTACTTGGACTGAGATAAACTCAGCCCAACCTTGACTCCAGGAAATATATTTCCTGAGTCTACTTATCTGGACAAAGAAAATACTTGTACCTAACTTCCTCTTCTCAGCACCAGGGATTTTATATAGCTGGAACTAGAGAAGTAACTACAGCAGATCTTGTTGCAACCTGAGCTGGAAGAATCCCAACCCTACTCCTTTCTTCATAGCAATAAGGATGAAGATCTTGCTTTATCCTGTGCTGGAAGTATCTTGTAGATTAGCATCTCTGCCCCTTTTCAACGGAGCCAACTGCTCAGCACTATCTCCTTATTCACAGCTCCCCAAGAGAATGATCTTTAGGATTTGTTGGTTGGGTCTGTGAAGCACCTGCAACAAGGGTCGAGGCAAGCTACTATCTTTTTCTCAGAGTATACCTCTGAGCTAACTTGCTGGTGTAGATGAAGATCACACCAGCTATCTTGTTGTTGAAGATGTTGATACCAACAGCTAACTTGCTCTTCGTCTTGCTGACTTGAGCTTCCTGTTCTTCAGCTCCACAATAATGGCAGAGAAAAAGAACTCCCTGATTGCTCTTTATGAAAAATATCTTCCTCAGTACGCCTTTTTCCTTTTATTGATTTTGACCCAACGATTCTTGAGCAGTGGGCCCCACATATTTAATGGTCATCAACAACCTTGAGTAGTGGACCCCACACATTTAATATCCAATAACAACCTTGTTTAAAGCCAACTGTCGTACAGTAGGTTTGCGATAACATTTATCGCATACTGTAGCCATCCCGCCACTAATTTGAAATATGTTGACTTGTTGACTTACTGACATCCTCATCTATGGACTTAGCCAAAAATCAAGCAACATTAGCATTGGCTTTGAGTGAGTAATCATCACTCAACACCAAAACACTTAGACAAAATTCTATCTATCTTATGTTGAGAGCGTTAAGTGAACTAGCCTCACTCAACTTAATTTTCCTTAGCCAAAATCTTCCTGCTTCTCTAGCGTTGAGAGCGTTCAGTGTATCTTCATCACTCAACACCTTTTGCCTTAGAATAGCTTTCTGCAACTTAGACGTTGAGAGCATTGAGTGAGCACAGTTCCCTCAATGCTTTTTGCCTTAGCAAAATTTTCCTGCTTCTCTGGCGTTGAGAGCATTGAGTGAGCATACCTCACTCAACGCCTTTTGCCTTAGCCAATTTTCTGCCTCTACAGCATCTTAGGCGTTGAGAGCGTTTAATGAACATTCATCACTCAACGCCTTTTGCCTTATCCAATATTTTGTGTTTAAAAACACTGGCTTAACTGTCTCAGCGCTTTCTTGTTCTTTGCTAGGACAAACAGTGGTTTCTACGGTTATATTGGGACTAACACTTATCTCAGCGGTTATGCTGAGACCAACACTTGTCTCAGTGGTTATGCTGAGTCCAACACTTGTCTCAATGGTTATGCCTTGGACAAAATCTTCCTCTTAACTTAAGGCAGAGACTGACTCAGTCTGCCTTACTCTGAACTGAGTTCGACGAATGGTGGACTGAGCTCGACGAACTCTGAACTCAGTTCGACAAATTCTGCACTGAGCTCGACAAACTCAGAATCTCAAGCTCTGACTTTAGCTCGACGAATGGTGATCTCAGCAAGATGAACTCTGAACTTAGTTCGACGAATTTTGAACTAAGTTCGACTAAGTTCAACTTATAGCCTTTTTGTTGTATGGCGTTGAGTGTGTCTTCATCACTCAACGTCAAACTACTTAGCCATATTTCTTGATTAACAACATTCTTTCTTACCTCTGGCATTGAGTGAACATGCTTCACTCAACGCCTGTGTACTTAGGAATATTCCCGTCTTTCTAGCATCTTTTCTTGGTGTCCACCTTTCTACCTTATTACCACCTGTCACATCACTTAGACATTACCTAGACTTGTTCCATGGAACATCCTGCACAAGATGAGCTTAAACAACATCAAATGCAACTATGCTCTTAGTGTTTATGGTGATGCCTCTTCAAATCCAATCTAGGGAACATTGTTGGCAATGGAACCAACACCATTGCTGCCATCAGTTACGGATGTAAGTTTTGAGTGACTCATATTTTATCCCTTGGGGCAGATTTTTATGTACTTTGATATTATAGAAGCTAATGTTGCTTCTTATTATTGATGTACTAGTTGGACTTTTATACTTGTGTGGATTTTGACTTCTGTTTTTATTCTATATGTTGGGTTGGCATTAATGATATTTGCTTTAGCCGGTAGGATAGGCAACTTGTGGTTTAGGTCAAACCATATGTTGGCGCTACCACAAGGAGGCTGTTCTGGGCATAATACTCCCCTTGCCGTGTCATGTGTTCCAGGAGGGGGGATCTTACATTTAGTTCACCATAAGCCATAAATTAAACATTCATGTAACATATACTTCAAGCCTTTACGAAACCTAAACAATCCATCACATTATTAATTAGATGCATGTTTACCAGTTTTCATGAATAAACCATTGTTCATTCGAGGATCTGATAACCATTTGTTCCGTCAAGATCTAACAACCAATTGATCATTCAAATAGTTCCAACAACAGTTTGCTCATCCTAGTTGCCTTTAATTAGATTTACCAATTTCCTCTGTAAATTCTAGTTACGGTCTTCCAACCGAGCCCAATCTGAATGTACACTAAAACGAAAAGCAACATACTCACATAATATTATGGTGCAATGACTTTGACCGAACATTCCCGGAGTTACATTGATCCTATAGGAACGTGTAGCTATCCGTTGGAAAGGTATTTCCAAGGACTACAATTTTCTTATTAGGCCAAATACCTGAATATGGCAGTACCGTACTCCAAAATGACCTAGAAGTCTGCTGCGCTTAGAAAATAGATTTCTGCACGCATCTTAAAGTCTAACGAACGACATCGATTCATCTTCTTCCTCTAACCATTCCAACAAAACACATTCAACAATTCCTCCTCCCTTATTCACCCTCACTAGACCATTTTTCTTCACGAAACCTAGCCAACCGTCTTCACATTAAAGAGAGTAAAGGTTGAAGACAACAAACCCTACGACAAAGGTCCTAGCATGGTCTCTTCCTAGGAGATCTCAATTCCTCACCAAGGTCGAACTCATTTGAGTCTACATCCCTCCTATTTCATAACTAAAGATCTAGCACCATGGGATGGGGTAGAAACTCACCTCGTTTTCTCCATAGATTATGTTATCCTCCTTGGCGGCATTGCAGCGTCGACCTTGGTTCTCGCTCTTCTCCTCCGAGAGAAAGTCTGTCTGTTCCTTGTCCTTCCAAGGGAAGCTCTGCACTCTTTGTTATCTCAAGAAAATTGGAGAAGAATACCGTCGGCCAAGCCTTAGACAATCGTATATAAAGGAGGTATCCAAATGGATCTATGGCTTACTGATTAGGGAGTTACCACCGTGCGGTAGCTTCGAAATTAAGTTCCTTCGCAAGCCACCATCTAAACTTCCCACTCAGGTACCGCCACCTATACGCTATTGGCGCGCCGTATCCTTCTACCATCGTATGCTACCTTACCGAGTGGAAAAATAAATAATTTAGCTGGCCTATTGCCTGCTGTATCACTAACGCCAGGCGGTAGCTTACTGAGCCATACATTGATAAATCAGTCGGCTACCACAGCTCGGTATCCTACTACCGCCGCAAGATAGCACTCGATGATCTTTTGTCTACTCAATGCTCTCAACACCTCTGGTATCCCGCTACCACCGTGCAGTAGTACTCGACGAACGTCGAGTCCACTCGATTCCCTCGACTCTTCCTGATATTCGTCGTACATACTCGACGATGGCTACCGCCATGCAGTACCAACTACCATCGAGAGGTAGTATCTAGACACTCAATGTCGAGTCAGCACTTCCTCCGGCTCAGGTGCAAGTTTATCCACCAGCAAACCACGAGCCCAAGTAAACTTACATCACTTGAAAATACAAGTGAGCTGTATAGCGCGAATCGGGATGTTGCAAATACTATAAACAAAATAAAATATTTCGTCCCCAAAATCAGACTAAGTCTATGGGGAAGGTAAAGCATGAGAAATAAGGTATGCTCCTAAATTTACCTCGGGGAAACAACTCCGAGTTGTGCTTCCGCATCAAGTTCACCGACTCCCAAGTGTATTCCTTTTTTCCGTGATTAGACCACAGGACCTTAACCAAAGGCACACTATTTCGCCACAAGAGCCTTGTTTTGGTATCTAGTACCTGCATTGGCTCTAGCTGAATAGTTCTATCGGTTTCCACTATTCCATTTGTAGCTGTGACATGCTGATAGGGTCGTAGGAGTGCTTTCTGAAGCGATAACACATGGAAGATTCCGTACACACTTTTTAGCTTTGGTGGTAGCTCCAGAAGATATGCCAAAGGGCCAATCCTTTCTGATATAATATAAGGCCCCGCGTACCTCGGTCTGATCTTATTTCTTCCACGCACACGTGACAATACAAGCATTGGCCTGATCTTGAAGAACACCTTGTCACCCACTTGAAATTCCACCATCACGCGCTTCACATTATAGTACCGTGCTTGTTGACTCTGAGCCTCCAACATGCGGTCTCGTATCAATCTAACCATAACATCAATATCATCTATATATTCCACTCCCAAAGTCTTTGGATCTTCATATTGCACCCATGATAACAGATTTCTACACCTCCTCCCATATGGTCTTTCATAGGGCGCCATTCCGATGCTAGCTTGATAACTATGGCTGTAGGAAAAATCCTCTAGTGGCAAAAGCCTTTCCCATGCACGCCCCTATCCAATACGCATAACCTCATACAAATATTCCATGGTTCTGATGGTCCTCTCAAACTGGCGATCCGTCTGAGGATGAAAATCCATACTAAAGATAAGGTGCAAGCCCATGTATGCTTGAACTGCCCCCAATTCCTTATAAGTGAAGCGACCATCACGGTCAAAGATGATTATCTTGGGCAATCTGCGGTACCGCACAAACTATTCCACAACGATACGCACCAAAACATCAACATGCGACTCCTTTCTCATTGGAATGAATCTGGCAAGCTTCGTCAAGCGATCCACTATTACCCAAACTGAATCACTCCCAGAGTGAGAGCGAGGCAACCCGTGCACATAATCCATGGAGATACCCCCAAACTTCCACTAGGGTATGGGTAATGACTGTAATAATCCTCCGGGGCTCTTGCACTCCACCTTCACCCTTTGACAAGACTCACAGTGTGTAACCTAATACCTAACAGTTTTCTTCATCCCTAGATAGAACAAGGTCTTCTGTAAGTCATTATATATCTTGGTAATCCGGGGATGCATTTAATACATGCTACAATGTTCCTCTCTCAAGATGTCTTCCCCTATTTTACTGCCCTTTGGAATATAGAGCCTACCGTGGAAATGAATGAGGCCTTCCTTCAACGTATACTCTTCAATAGATTCACTCTCAATTTCCTTAAATATGGGGGCAAGAGCAGCATCCTTCCCTTGCTCAGCCCGGATCTGATCTCAGATGTCAAAAACTATACTTTTTGTAGCCAAGTATTCCGTATATGTCTCAGAATAATCCTTACACACCAGCTTAGTCCCCATCTCCTTGAGCACTGAAGCTAATTCCATACTCATGATCTGTGACTTGGGGCTCGAATCTGGTACCTTTCTGCTCAAAGCATCAGCTACAGAGTTCACTTTCCTGAGGTGGTAGTTCAATGTAAATTCATAATCGTACAAAAATTCCATCCACCACTGTTGTCTCAAATTCAACTCCTTTTGAGTATGAACATACTTCAAATTCTTATGATCCGAGAAGATCTTGTAGTGGACACCATACAAATAGTGTCTTCATACCTTTAAGGCGAATACCACTACCCCCCAACTTCAAGTCATGTACTGAATAATTCACCCGGAGTTTCTTCAACTGTCTCAAAGCGTAAGCGATCACGTGCCCATGCTGCATTAACACTGCTCCCATCCCTTGATAGGACACATCATTGTAAAACTGAAATCTTCCCTTCCTAGATGGAAAAGCTAGGATCTGTGTGGAGGTAAGCTGGTACTTTAGGTCTTGGAATGCAGCCTCACACTGAGATGTCCACTCAAATGGCACACCCTTCTTTGTTAGGGCAGTGAGGGGAAGGGTGATCTTTGAAAATCCCTTCGCAAACTTGCAATTGTACCCCACAAGTCAAAGAAAACTTCATGCATCGTCCGCTGACTTCAAACGCGACCATTCCTTGACAGCATACACCTTGGTTAGATCTTCTACTAATCCAGCACCACTAATGAAAAGGCCCAAGAAGGCAACATCTTGGATCCAGAACTCGCATTTGCTGAACATAGCAAACAAGGAATGCTCTCTGAGTTTCTTGAAAACTAAGGCCAAGTGTTCAACATGCACCTCTTCCGTCTTTGAATAGAACAAGATGTCATCGATGAAGATGATGACAAAGATGTCCAAATATGACTCAAACACAATGTTCATCAACCTATGAAGGCAGAAGGGGCGTTTGTGAACCCGAACAACATCACCGTGAACTCGTATAAGCCATATCTCGAGCTAAACATTGTTTTCGGAATTTCTTCCTCTTGTATTCTCAACTGATAGTACATGGAGCGCAAATCTAGTTTGGAAAACAAATGCGCTCCCACCAACTGATCAAATACCTCGTCGATCCGGGGTAAAGGATAGTTCTTCCATACCGTTAGTCGGTTGAATTCCCGGTAGTCTATGCACTACCATAGTGACCCATCCTTCTTCCTAATGAACAAAATAGGGGCTCCCCAAGGTGATGAATAGGGGTGAACAAACCCTAATTCTAATAACTCCTGTAACTGAACTCTAAACTCAGCAAGTTCATTTGGAGCCATTCTATAGAGGGTCCAAGAAATGGGCTTGGCACCCGATACTAGTTTAATTTGAAAGTCCACTACCCTATGTGGGGGTAATCCAGGTAGCTTCACGGGAAATACCTCAGGAAAATCACGCACTACCTACACCTCTTTCGTGCTCGTTTCCATCTCCTTTAGTTCGAAACATATCATCCCCGTTCATATGGGCCTTAAGGACCTGAATTAAAGACAATAACATTCGTGGTGCAGATTTAATACCTTGGTAAATGACCTCAGACTCTCCAGTCTCAAAGTGTTTTGTTTTGCCTCTCAATCTGTAACACCCCCTATCCGTCGCATAGCATATAGCAGTAGGTCCGGCCGGGGCCCGACGCCTTATACCACAGACAGACCGGGTGGTTACTTATGGAAACCATCCAACCAATCTCAACGTCCTCAAAGCATTCTAGCGGAAGCAGTTTATAAAGGTTGTAAACAAGAACCCAGCATAGGAGCATGAATGTCCACTAAAACCAAAAGGAATGTTATACAAAAATACTCAAAACCGGCCTTAAGGCCTTACAAAGTGTTTCACTTGACAATTACATGATTTACAAACCACGGCACGCAGGCCGGTCATACATGAACAAAGCAGTAAACACTTCTACTTGGGCCTTCGAGGGCCAGCTTCGCAAAAAGGGCTTTAGCCCGCTATTGACCGCTTGGTCCCGCTGCACCTGCAAACAACAAACCACCGCACGGTGGCAAAACAAGGCAACGGTCAGCAATGCTGACCAAATATAATGATCCCGCCCCCAACTCGGGGCGGCGATGCTCCTTCCCTGCATTTCATTAGCATAAGCGAGCAATTTATATAACCATAGCCATTTCATCACAGGCGTTGGCTCGCACGGCCACACGCCCCGTGCACTCAGGGCACATTCTCGGTAAACCGGTCGATGTCACGTCAATTAAATCCATTAACATTCCGGACTCACCACCGCCACTTTGACGGCCAAACCTATGAGCAATTTGTCTTCTTGGCATGGGTCACGACAATTAAAGTCATAGACCGCCGAAGACTCACATCTATGCCAACGGCGAGTGCCACGTAACCTTAGGTCTCTCTAACCCGAACGACATAGAGCGGGTACGGTTCCATCTAACCCGTGCTCACATCGCAACGACAATTTAAGCCATTTGCGCGGGTCAAACTTCCACCGAGTCCCATTCTAACACAAGTCACATAACCCCGTTATGTTCAAGTTGGCTCTCAGGCCACCAAGTTGGCAAGATCTCGTATCCGCCCAGTTTTCCGGGTGCACCTTTGGGTTAGTCCCCAAGGCTCCCTGCTGCAATCTACCGCGTAGAAAACCCGAAAAACAACCAATAGCACGGAGTCTTCTCCAGCCTTATGCAATGCAACATCACCGATCCAGACCAACATGTCCGGGTAGGCTTCACACATCATGCCTATGTCCGTTCTCGCTTACGGACTCTAAACAACGGGGACTTCACATATCTACCCGAAGGAATGCCTCCAACTCTCCGCAAACTCGCGAGAGCGGGCTTCCTATGCAAAGAAAGAGAGCGACTCATGCTCAAGATGAGGATCGTTACCCTTGAGTTCCTCTTTGGCGCCATTGAAAAGTATCCGGATGAAAATCACCGCACTAGCGTTGCCTCCGTGGATCCGGAGTTGGCTTGCGATTCGGAGCTCCGAAGCTCCTACAATGGCGGATCTAGCTCCTCTTCCACTCTTGACTCTCCTCTTTCTCTAAGGACTTGGAGAGATGATAAGTGAAGAAAAGTAAGGGTTTTCTAAGTCAAAACCCGGGTATATCCCTTCAGGAACAACCCCCAGCCGTTGGATCTTCAGTCAAAGAAATGAACGGCTTCGATTCGGGGCTGAAATGCCCAATCTGGACCGAACACGGCCTGGCACACGCCCGTGTCCAGGGCCGTGTGCCTCATTCGCCGTCAAAATCGAATCACCTGGAACCTCACACGGGTATCGAACACGCCCGTGTTCGAGCTGACACGCCCGTGTTCCACCTGACACGGCCGTGTAGCCGGCCGTGTACCCCATGATTTTTCCCCGTTTTCAACCCGAGCACTGCACGGGTTCTAGGACACGCCCGTGTCCTTGCCCGTGTCACCTTGACACGCCTGGGCTCCAGGCCGTGTACACGGTCTCGACACTTCGCGGCTAAGTGTCGACATGGGCCGACACGCCCTGCGACACGCCCGTGTCGCAGGCCGTGTGCCATGTCTCGACACATTGTCGACACCAAAGTGTCGACTTCACGGCTAAGTGTCGACACGGGTCGACACGCCCTGCGACACGCCCGTGTCACAGGCCGTGTGCCATGTCTCGACACATTGTCGACACTAAAGTGTCGACTTCGCGGCTAAGTGTCGACACGGGTCGACACACCCTGCGACACGCCCGTGTCGTAGGACGTGTGCCCAGTCTCGACACAATGTCGAGACCAAAGTGTCGACTTACCGCCTTAGTGTCGACACAGGCTTGACACGCCCTGGGACACGCCCGTGTCCCAGGCCGTGTGCCTGCAGCCAGAACTCAAACTGGCCCCAAAACATCCCCCTTTTCTCCTTTGAGTTTCGGGGCGTTACAACTCTACCCCTCTTAAAAGAATTTCGTCCACGAAATTACATAAAGGAAAAACATGTACAAAACCAAAATTTTGTACCTGAGCGGAACAACTCCGGATACTCGTCAAGCATAGTCTGCTCTCGCTCCCAAGAGAGCTCCTCACGACCGCAATTGTCCCACCGGACCTTGACCATCCTGATCTCTTTATTGCGTAGCCGCTTGACCTCCGAGTCCTCAATCCGCACGGACTTGACCTTTGTCGTTAGCCCACTATCCACCGGCACTTGATCAACCGCGATCACTTGCGTAGGCTCTTGCACCGCCTTCCGAAGCACTGAAATATGGAATACATCATGTAAACCACTTAGCTCCACTGAAAGCTTCAGCCGATAGGCTGCTTCTCCAACTCGCTCCAGAACCTCGAACGGTCTAAGGTACCTCGGACTTAGCTTTTTCAATCGTCGCACCCGCGAGACACCCTTGAACGGCTTGATTTTTAAGTATACATAATCGCCCACAGCGAACTCCACGTTCCTATGCTTGGCATTATAGTACTTTGCTTGCCGGTCCTGAGTGATAAGCAACCTTTCCCGAATGGTCCTCACCAAAGAAGTAGCATCCTCCACTTCTGATCGCTTATACAACTTTGACTTGCCCGTTTCTAACCAAGACAACGGCGTGCGACATCTTCTACCATATAGGGCCTCGAAGGGCGCCATCTGAATACTCTCTTGGTAGCTGTTGTTGTATGCGAACTCCACCAAATAAAGGTGGTCCTCCCGTTGCTTTCCAAAATCCAAGACACACATGCGGAGCATGTCTTCCATTGTTCTATTGACTCTCTCGGTCTGCCCATCCGTTTGCGGATGGAAGGCTGTGCTAAACTTCAGCTTTGTTCCCAACATTTGCTGCACCAGCCTCCAATCATTGGACGTGAACCGCCCATCCCGGTCACTCACGATGCTGCGGGGCATACCATGAAGCCGTACTATGTTATCCACATAAAGCTTTGCCAGCTTCTCCACCGGATCATCCTTCCTATGCGGAATAAAATGCGACACCTTCGTTAATCGATCAACAACCACCCAAATGGCGTCGTTCCCCTTTTGCGACCTTGGCAAACCGTGCACAAAGTCCATAGAGATGTCGTCGAATTTCCACTCCGGAATAGGCAAGGACTTAAGAAATCCTCCCGGCTTTTGGCACTCCGCCTTTACTATGGCGCAAGTTTGGCACTTTGCTACGTATAGCGCCACATCCTTCTTTAAACCCGGCCACCAAAACAGTTTCTTTATATCGCGGTACATCTTCGTGCTCCCCGGGTGAATCGAGTACTTGGTATGGTGTGCCTCGTACAACAACTCCACCCGTAAATTGCCCACACTTGGGACGCACAAACGACCGTCTTTCCACAGCAATCCGTCCTCCACAACGAATTGGGAATTTGACCCATCCAGTGCCTCTATCATGAACTGCTTCATATGAGCATCCATATCTAAAGCCTGCCGAATCCGATCAGCCAGGTCATATTGGACTTCAGTCCAATTCAGCACTGCTTCAGCACTAGATTGTCTATCCACACAAACAATCTCCAACGCCTCCAACTCCTGCACCAACCGCTCATCATGCACTGATAGCCAATTTGCATGAGCTGGGGCTCGGCGCCTCAACGCGTCCGCAACCGCATTCCCTTTGCCAGGCACGTAGTGGATCTTGAATGTATAGTCCCCCAGGAACTCCATCCATCTACGCTGCCGCATATTCAGATCCTTCTGATCAATCAGGTACTTTAGTCTCTTGTGATCGGTGTAGATATCAATCTTCACACCGTACAAATAGTGTCTCCACAGCATCAAGGCAAAAATCACGGCCGCTAACTCCAAGTCATGGACCGGATAATTCCTCTCGTGCACTTTTAGCTGTCTCGAGCCATAAGCTCTCACGCTTCCGTGCTGCAGTAGCACGCAACCCAAACCGCTGCCCGAAGCATCGCTATATATCTCATAGCCTTCGGTTCCACATGGCGAACTCAGCACAGGCGCCGTGGTCAACCGACACTTCAACTCCTCAAAAGCTCGCGCGCACTCCGGCGTCCAAACGAACTTATGATCCTTCCTCGTTAAAGTAGTGAGAGGTAACGCTATCCGCGATAAGTTCTCTACGAAGCGCCTATAATAGCCGGCAAGCCCCAAAAAGCTCCGGACTTCTGCTACCGTAGCAAGCTCAGGCCACTCCCGTATCGCAACAATCTTCGACGGATCCACAGCAATACCCTCTCCACTCACTATATGCCCGAGGAACGCCACTGAGGATAGCCAAAACTCGCACTTCGAGAACTTGGCATACAACTGATTTCTCCTGAGTGTCTCCAACACCAAATGGAGATGCTTGAAGTGATCCTCCTCACTTTGCGAGTACACCAATATATCGTTGATGAAGACGATCACGAAATGGTCCAAGTACTCCCTGAAAGTCCGGTTCATCAAATCCATGAACACTGACGGCGCATTAGTCAGCCCAAACGGCATGACCGTAAACTCATAATGCCCGTACCTCGTACTAAACGCTGTCTTCGGGATATCACTCTCCCTTATCCGCAGCTGATAGTACCCAGCCTTGAGATCCAACTTCGAGTACACCGTCGACCCGACTAACTGATCGAAGAGATCATCAATCCGGGGGATCGGGTACTTGTTCTTCTCAGTCAGCTTGTTTAGCTCCCGATAATCAATACATAGCCTCAAGCTTCCGTCCTTCTTCTTAACAAAGAGGACCGGTGCGCTCCAAGACGAAGAACTCGGGCGCACATACCCTTGCTCCAACAACTCTTGCAGTTGTACTTTCAGCTCTGCCATTTCCTTAGGCGCTAGCCGATACGGAGATCGTGACACAGGCTTTGCACCTAGCACTAGCTCGATCGTAAAATCTATCTCCCATTGAGGCGGGGCTCCAGGAAGATCTGCGGGGAACACATCAGGGTATTCCGATACCACTGAAATACAATCCAACGCGGGCTTCGGCTTTGCAACCTCCACTAGTGTAAAGAACAGTTCTGCTCCGGCACGAACCGCCTTCACCACCTAAAGAGCAAACATCAACGTCTTGCTCGACCCCTTTAAGCCCGTAAAAGTCGTCTCACGACTTGCTCCCAGCTTGACTTCCTTGCTACCGCAATCTATATGGGCCTGCTGCTCCGAGAGCCAGTCCATGCCAAATATGACGTCGAACTCCACCAACGGAAGTAAGGACGCCCGCAGGTCAAACTCCTGCTCCCCAATACGAATCTTAACATCGCAGATCCTATCCGCTCGCATCGAACACCCATTGGGCAACAGCACATCCAACTTGTCCTTTGTCATTGAAGAAGGGGCTTCGATGCGTGATACAAATCCTTCGGACAAGAAGGAGTGTGAAGCTCCCGTATCAAAGAGAGCTCGTGCCAGATTTTCACAAATCAACACAAATCCTAAACAAGTAGTGGTAAGGTAACATGTGCATAACAAGCATATAAAGGAATTGACTTGCTATAAATTAAACCGTACCTGTCACCACATCAGCTTGTTTAATGGCCTCCTGTTGGCCAAGATTGTAGACCCTTGGTTGGGCCGGAGTATAATGGGATGCGGTCGATTCCACCGCCTTTCCTTTCTCTTCATAGGTAGCTCCCGGCCTCCTCTCGGACTTAGGACGTCCGCTCCAACAATCACGGGCGAAATGCCCCGTCTTTCCACATGTAAAACACGCGCCCGGGGTCCGACTCGTAGTCGCCCCAGAAGCACCAGAAGGAGCTGGACCCGAAGTCCTATGCTTCTTGAAAGCCCTCTGATAGCCGGACTTTGAAGTAGTCGGCACTTTAAATTCAGATTTTCTATCAACCAAGCCTTTCTTCGCTTGCACATTCTTCATGTCCTTCTCCAAGGACCGGGCAGTATTGACCAAGGTTAAGAAACCCTGCGTCATTGGCCCCGACAGTAATAGTCTCAACTCATCCCTCAGGCCTTCATAAAAGCGATTAGTCTTGCGCTCCTCATCCATGATGGTGGAGCTAGCATAACGACTCAAATGCGTAAACTCGTGGAGATATTCATCCACGCTCCTCTCACCCTGCACCAACTTCAGGAACTCATTCTCCATTGAAATCCTCTGAGTAGAAGGGAGGTATCTTGCCAAGAACAATCCCGAGAACTCTTCCATCTGAACGTCTATTAGTTGTCTACCTCTCAGATGATGCAGCTCCAATCCTTCCCACCACATCCTCGCTTCACCGTCCAGCAGGAACGTAGCGATGGTGGTCATTTGCCACTCCTCCGTCTCCGTCGCTGTCATGACTCTCTTCACCCTAGAGAGCCAGTCTTCAGCCTAAGATGGGGTTCCCAACCCCGAGAATAACGGAGGGTTAAAGCTCATTACATGCTTCAACTGCCTCTCAGTTTCCCTCCTTGGCACTATTGGTTCCGCAACCACTTGCTCCACTCTCCTCGGCTCAGCCTCTTGAAGAGGTACTTGCTCCATCTCAGGAGCGGGCTGCTGCGCTTGCCTCCCAGGCTGCGCATTGATCACGGCCAACACCGCTTCAGCCACCAATCGTATATTTTCAGCCGACAGAGGTGTTGCAGGAGCAACATCCGGTGCACTACTAGCCTCAGAAACTCGGCGTTCTGACGGCCCAACACCACTTCTGGTCACCTATAGTGGTACAAAACACCGTTAAGCGACCAAATAAATTGCAAACAGCAATTATAGGAACACGCAGGTTCCTCAAACACGAGTATTTTCATTCCTAAGTGGACATTCATGGGTTCTTTTTACTGTTAGTACGATGACGGACACAATGTGCTCACCACCCCTTAAAAAGAATTCGCCCACGAATTCAGTTTAAGCCCGACCAAAAACCAGTAGTCTGATACCAAATTGTAACACCCCCTATCCGTCGCATAGCATATAGCAGTAGGTCCGGCCGGGGCCTGACGCCATATACCACAGACATACCGGGTGGTTACTTATGGAAACCATCCAACCAATCTCAACGTCTTACACAAAGCATTCTAGCGGAAGCAGTTTATAAAGGTTGTAAACAAGAACCCAGCATAGGAGCATGAATGTCCACTAAAACCAAAAGGAATGTTATACAAAAATACTCAAAACCGGCCTTAAGGCCTTACAAAGTGTTTCACTTGACAATTACATGATTTACAAACCACGGCACGCAGGCCGGTCATACATGAACAAAGCAGTAAACACTTCTACTTGGGCCTTCGAGGGCCAGCTTCGCAAAAAGGGCTTTAGCCCGCTATTGACCGCTTGGTCCCGCTGCACCTGCAAACAACAAACCACCGCACGGTGGCAAAACAAGGCAACGGTCAGCAATGCTGACCAAATATAACGATCCCGCCCCCAACTCGGGACGGCGATGCTCCTTCCCTGCATTTCATTAGCATAAGCGAGTAATTTATATAACCATAGCCATTTCATCACAGGCGTTGGCTCG
The DNA here is from genome assembly GCA_039583875.1 of Platanthera guangdongensis. Taxonomy (NCBI): domain Eukaryota; kingdom Viridiplantae; phylum Streptophyta; class Magnoliopsida; order Asparagales; family Orchidaceae; genus Platanthera; species Platanthera guangdongensis. Next base: position 127,300,731 of record CM077167.1, read on the forward strand.
CACGGCCACACGCCCCGTGCACTCAGGGCACATTCTCGGTAAACCGGTCGATGTCACGTCAATTAAAGCCATTAACATTCCGGACTCACCACCGCCACTTTGACGGCCAAACCTATGAGCAATTTGTCTTCTTGGCATGGGTCACGACAATTAAAGCCATAGACCGCTGATGACTCACATCTATGCCAACGGCGAGTGCCACGTAACCTTAGGTCTCTCTAACCCGAACGACATAGAGCGGGTACGGTTCCATCTAACCCGTGCTCACATCGCAACGACAATTTAAGCCATTTGCGCGGGTCAAACTTCCACCGAGTCCCATTCTAACACAAGTCACATAACCCCGTTATGTTCAAGTTGGCTCTCAGGCCACCAAGTTGGCAAGATCTCGTATCCGCCCAGTTTTCCGGGTGCACCTTTGGGTTAGTCCCCAAGGCTCCCTGCTGCAATCTACCGCGTAGAAAACCCGAAAAACAACCAATAGCACGGAGTCTTCTCCGGCCTTATGCAATGCAACATCACCGATCCAGACCAACATGTCCGGGTAGGCTTCACACATCATGCCTATGTCCGTTCTCGCTTACGGACTCTAAACAACGGGGACTTCACATATCTACCCGAAGGAACGCCTCCAACTCTCCGCAAACTCGCGAGAGCGGGCTTCCTATGCAAAGAAAGAGAGCGACTCATGCTCAAGATGAGGATCGTTACCCTTGAGTTCCTCTTTGGCGCCATTGAAAAGTATCCGGATGAAAATCACCGCACTAGCGTTGCCTCCGTGGATCCGGAGTCGGCTTGCGATTCTGAGCTCCGAAGCTCTTACAATGGCGGATCTAGCTCCTCTTCCACTCTTGACTCTCCTCTTTCTCTAAGGACTTGGAGAGATGATAAGTGAAGAAAAGTAAGGGTTTTCTAAGTCAAAACCCGGGTATATCCCTTCAGGAACAACCCCCAGCCGTTGGATCTTCAGTCAAAAAAATGAACAGCTTCGATTCGGGGCTGAAATGCCCAATCTGGAACGAACACGGCCTGGCACACGCCCGTGTCCAGGGCCGTGTGCCTCATTTGCCGTCAAAATCGAATCACATGGAACCTCACACGGGTATCGAACACGCCCATGTTCGAGCTGACACGCCCGTGTTCCTCCTGACACGGCCGTGTAGCCGGCCGTGTACCCCATGATTTTTCCCCGTTTTCAACCCGAGCACTGCACGGGTTCTAGGACACGCCCGTGTCCTTGCCCGTGTCACCTTGACACGCCTGGGCTCCAGGCCGTGTACACGGTCTCGACACTTCGCGGCTAAGTGTCGACACGGGCCGACACGCCCTGCGACACGCCCGTGTCGCAGGCCGTGTGCCATGTCTCGACACATTGTCGACACCAAAGTGTCGACTTCGCGGCTAAGTGTCGACACGGGTCGACACGCCCTGCGACACGCCCGTGTTGCAGGCCGTGTGCCATGTCTCGATACATTGTCGACACCAAAGTGTCGACTTCGCGGCTAAGTGTCGACACGGGTCGACACGCCCTGCGACACGCCCGTGTCGCAGGCCGTGTGCCCAGTCTCGACACAATGTCGAGACCAAAGTGTCGACTTCCCGCCTTGGTGTCGACACAGGCTTGACACGCCCTGGGACACGCCCGTGTCCCAGGCCGTGTGCCTGCAGCCAGAACTCAAACTGGCCCAAAAACATCCCCCTTTTCTCCTTTGAGTTTCGGGGCGTTACACAATCAATCCTGGCGTGGTGCCAATTCAACCATGTCATGCCAAAAATATGTTCAAATTCTGTTATCCACAACACCATTATAGGGGTTTCAAAAATCTTTCATCCAATATACACTTCCAAGTCACACTTGGCAGACGACGTCATCTCAGAGCTGTCTGGGAGGTGTACTCTCGGAGTCTCTATGGCTCTAATGGACCCTCTAATGGTTTAGAGGTATTGTGATGGGGTCATGGAGTCATGGTGAATCCCTATGGTTATCCATAAGCTAGTAATTAGAATTCTACTATTTTCATACCAAGCTGGTTCACACCCTAATACCCATGTTCACCCAAACCCTTTAGTGCTTCCTAGGGTTTTGTCATGACCCTGTCATGACAAAACAGTCCTAGGATTCTAGAAGTCTGAGGTATGTTACATGCGACTTCATCGTCTGATGCGAATCTGAGGATTTGTGTGGAAATAGATCCATCCACCATCGTGTGTGCTTCCTCCACTTATCTTTGTGGACGGATTTTCTTGGATTGGGTAACAAAATTCTAAACCATCTCTTGTGTGTTTCTTTTATATTATTGTGATATTTGGTGGAATAGAAGGCTAGTTTGAAGTCCCGATTTATATTGAATTAGTGCTTAATTAAATTTGAATTTTCAAGCGTGTTTCATCCGAATATTTTTGAATTACTTGGATTGGGTAGATCTTGTGAATGCTAGTAGAAATCGGGTTCATTACCCTTGATTTCGCCTTGCGTTCAAGTGATTTTTTCCAACCACGTATTTAATAATTTTTGGATTGATTTTGGACTTTGTTTAAATCGCTATATTAGTCTAGATCCTCTCTTGTTGGGTTTGTGAATGCTAGCGGATAATTTTAACTTTAATTGCTAATTTTCCGGATCGGGTAAGTCCAATTCGCTTGAGCGGACATTGGCATATATCTCTTATTTAATCTCTAAAAGGGGTAGAGACCCTTTGCATTATGCATTGTTAAAGTTTGTGCCACTATTTAGTTGAAATCATTGGTAGTGTATTAGAGAGGTACCGCACGCTACGAATCTATTTTAATTGTCGAACCCAAGAGTGCCTAGTTTTATCCATTGTAACCGTTGGCCTGCGTCATATATTATTACCTGTTAAAGTTTATCAACGTCACATCTAGTAGGCTGCTTGCTATAGTCTTACTAATTTTGTTATTTACTGTACTTCGATACTTATATAATAGGTTCATCCCACTATACAAACCATTAACATTTCTAATTGGTTAGCACATAGATTTTGAAATTCATCGGTGACCTAATAAGTGCTGATAGTAGCTATCAATTTGTATCAAACTAAGATGGAATTTTGTCTTGTACATGAAATTATATAGGAAATCTTTGATATGAGTAAAACTTGATCTGCACAGATCATATGCGCATCAATCTCAATGATCAACCTAAGATTTTGAAAAATAGTTGCCACTCAATATCCTCTAGTCATTTCCTTAAATTTCACTCTATCCCAAACTCATACAATGTCTATGTGGTCAAAGAGAAGATGTAAGAACGAGAAGTTTTATAGAATTTGACCCTTATAGGCAACGTGTGAGATTTCAACAGGTTAGGAGTTTATGAATGCTGCAAAAGTAGCTCTTTGTTTCGTCAACGTTAGATATTAAGTTATATTTATTATTCTACAATTGTTTTATTTTAGTCTCAAACTGTCTATGATACTTAGTCTCTATTATATTTCTTATATGTTCCCTTCACTTGTATGTGATTGAATCAATGAAGTATCTTTTTTCTAACATGGAACCACAGAGAGAATTAATTCCTCCTTAATTTCTCATGTTAGAACCCCTTGCATGACCCGCCTCGTCCTTCCGCCTCTTGCACAATCCGTCGCCACTTCTTGTAACGGCCCCCTTACGACCACCACAATAATTTAGCATAAGAATTCTATAATGAGCAAGGTAAGAACATTAAGAGCACAACAATCTATGATAATGTACGAGAAGTAAAAAAGCCCTTGGTGACTCCTTTATCTGGGCCACCAAATATTACTTTTGGCCCATTCTTTACTGGATTGTATTCCTTTAGAAGACCTCTTATTCCAGTCATGTGCCTGGAACACCCACTGTCCAAGTATCATAATGGATGGGTACTTGGACTAACATGCAACCACAATTCAATTTACCTTAGGACCATAAAGTATTTGGCTCCTATGTTCTTGTTAGTCTGAATATTAGCCTGTCTGCCAGCAGCATTTCTGACAGGTAGACTTGCCATTGTACTAGCCATATTTGGATTGTACCAACAATCTATGGAAAAATGTCTCACTTTACCACAACACCAAGACTCAAGAATATTATATCTCCTTTTCTGAAAAGCTCTTGTTGACAAGCTGAAACCAACGGACTATTCAGAAGGGAGAGCAGTAGCCCTTTTCAAATTTCTTTCAGCAAGGATGAGACTGAAATAGAGTCTTCCAGAAGATGGACTTCGCTTACTGTGAATCCCACGAACAACAGTCTTCTTTGTAGAAGACAGGCTGTTGATTGCATCACAGACAGCCAAGTCAGGCTTACAGATTGACTTGCTTTTAGTCTGATTCTTTGCATGAGGAGCTTGACTATCAACCACTTCCTTATTCTTAAGAGTGATGGCTGGTGAACCGAAAAAAAATGGTTCATGATAGGCCATCTGAATTTCCTCATGGGTAGCCTTAAGGGCACTCAAACCCATGCCCTTCCTTCTAGTATAGCTGCGAACATTTTTGTTCACACTAATGGATCTTGCATTCAACCAGTGACCATAAATGCTTTCTTGGTCATACCTGTTGGATGGAAGCACAACTTTTTCAAAGGAGATAACAGACTGAATATGGGCCTTGCCCTTCCTCCTATTCCGTCTTCTAGTGTTCATCTCAATGTACCCAATTCCCATCTTATTTATTTGGGAGTAGAAGGTATCAATGAGTTGCAACACTAATTTATGCTTGGAGTACTAAGCCACTAGTTTCCTCCCTTTGAGGAGATTTTCTCCAAGATCCATTATGATCTTGTTCTTATGGTTGATGATACCAATCTGGATGATTGAGAAGGTTTTCAGTTTGTTGATTTCCCTCCTCATCTGATCCAGCAAGGATTCTGACACAGATTGTAGGGAAGAAACTAGTTGTAGGGAGATAATCTCCACAGCTTATTTCTTAGCCAACCTCTTGCTCCTCTTCAAAGAATCCAAAAGGGACCCATACTTGTCAATCAATAGATTGGCATCATCCTCAGATTCTGACCCATATTCATCATAGGGAGAAGATGCAACAAAATTTAGACTAGTCTCATAGTCAGATTCAGAGGAGGTACTGGACAGAGAATATACCTTATCTGGACCTGGTTGCTCCTGACTGGATTCTTCATCTCATATGTTCATTAGCCCATAACAGCCACTAACATATTCATCCACCTCAGTATCGCTATCTGAGAGTGATAGAGGGGTCATGATTCATATCCTAGCAACATGGTAGTCTTCATCTTCTTCTGTAGTAGCAACAAATAAGCCTAAGTAGGCTTCCTCTTCTTCAAAATCTGAGGAAGCTGAGTCACTTTGACTCTAACTTTTCTCATTCATGGCAATGAAGTTAGTTTCCTTCTTGCCCTTGTGTTGGTGGTGCTTTTTATCATTTGATTTCTTTTGCTCTTTCCTCTCGACTGGACAATCAGTAACGACATGCCTAAGATTACTACAGCAATAAAAAACAACATTATAAGAAAACTGTTTACTGGTTTTGAATTATACCTGTCTTCCTTGGAGAACTTCTTGTAAGATTGGCGGTGATCCCTCTTGTTGTGTGAAGAGGGGGATGGTTTGTTTTTCTACTACCCCGGTAATACCCCATTTATTTGCAAAACCAACAGGGTCTTATGCCTAGAACCGCCTCTTTGTTGTGACACAAACACACCTAGGAAGGTCGTCACTACAAAACGCCAATCCTGCCAGACAAACCGATCGCAAAAGAGAAGAGTAAGGACAAAGAGTAAAGTAAAACTCCAATACTAGTCCACTAGAAATCACATGAATATAAAATAAATCCACACGAAGGGAGAGTCCATAGTAACAACAAATCAAAGTACTAATAAAAGGGCTCCTACCCGATACATCATGAACCTAAATACAAGTCACTCAACACGGAAGCAAATCTATAGTAACTCTTAATGATCGGGACTCACTGTCCTTGTTGCCTGAATTACCATGCTAGACTATCCCGTCTCCAAGCGCACCGACCTCTGGGGCTGCATCTCCATGTTCGGCACCACGATCCCCTAAAATGATTTGGTCAACGACCATTAGTCAAAAAGACTAAGTACTATCATCCACCACCCCTCCCTCAATGACTCCTAGGCACCGAGCGGGGAGATGGATAGGGAAGGTATTTTAGGTGGAGAGTAATAAAAGTAATCATGTGATGGTAGAACTAGCCTATCATGAGCATAAAATCACAGCAAGTACGAGTAAGCAAATAACAAGTATGCAATATGAATATACACATGAACAAGGTGAGCAAGTAAAGTACAAGAAGGTAAACTAAGTAACCATGACCTATAGGAATGCTCATACAAACCTATAGACCAAGGGGTCCTTTTGCAAGGCCTATTGTATAAAGAGTCACATATCAATTTATAAAATAGGTGTCAAGGGTTATATGCAATTATTATGCTATGTCATGCAAGTATGCTATTGTATCAACTTGCAATAGCAACTCACACACCTGACTCTGTTCAAACAGACCTTTAGTTCCCAATTTTTGGAGCCTAACCTCCCAGGGTACCTCCATAGTGGGAAACAGAAGTGGTGGGTTGGGCCTCGCCCACTGATGAGTCCGATTTATATATGGTTTTTCGGACTCATCTCGGCCTATTTTCTCACTCGTGCACTGCATTTCAACCGGTAATCAGTTATATTTGCTTCGATCGTTCAATGCCCACACTGTGCACCGCTTTGGACCGAGGGTGTGCATTGCATATTCTGTTGTCGGGGGTAAGCACATGGTGCTCCCCATGGCTCTTTCCGGCTTTGCTTATTCTTTGTTGTATATTTGGTGCTGGGAGCTTGTGCTCCATTTTTGATTTTTTTGATGTGCAGGTAGTGCATTTTCCACAAGACAGGAATTCTGATTTGTGGAAACGCATGATCGTGCATTTTCTTAGCACACGCTTTTTGACCGATCGTGCGTTTTGTTGAGCTGGAGAAGAGTCGAGTGGAGCTCGACGAATATCAGCGAGCTGAGCTCGACGACCTTCATGCACCGTTTTCTTCGGAACCGTGCGCGAAGGAAATGCACTGTTTTCCTGTTTCTACCTTGATTTATTGTGCTTCATGGTTAATCATGTGATTTTCTCACTCACGGGCAAAAGTGCCCGTGTGCGAGTAAAACGCACGGTTCCACCTGCTTGCCTGAAATTTCTGCTTTCTGTTGTTACCCGTGCGTTATCCTTCACGTACGGGCGGAAGCGTCCATGCGCGAGGAAACACAAGGGTCAATGATTCTTCCTTCGCAAGCTTGTTCTGGAATTTAATATAGCATGGTTAACGCACGATCGTGCTCCAAACCATGCGTGACCATTATTTCTGACTTCTCTATTTAAGCTGCAGGTCTCATTCGCCCAAGGAATCCAGTCTGCCATTTCCACTCCTTTGAGCGGGAAATCCTTCCTCCTGTCATTTTCCTCTCTCACCTCCATGGAGAGCTCGTCCGGCCACCGTTCTCCCTACAAAAGCTCTCAATAGCTTCATCTTTGGCCGCCATCGTCTTTTCAAACCTCAAATCTCTGTTTCAATCCCTTAGGTGCTGCATACGTGGAGTTCTCCGATCAGGTTTAACCGGAGGGCTATTCCGGAAGAATACGGGCTATTAGAAGGAAGTGACAACCCTTCTCAACCCCGAACGTCATCTGTAGACCAAGCACGGACAAGGACCAACAACCCTTGACTCCGATCGCGAATCTCGGAAAGTCTTTGTGCGTTTGGTTGTATCTCTACCCCTTCTCTTGTAGTAACTTTGCTCTTGATTTCTTGGTTGTTGGATTGATGAGTAAGAACTTGATTTACTTAATGATTTCAGCATGTCTATGTGTTGACATATTTTAGTTCTTGATTGTGTTGGTGCACTTCCATCCTTTATGTTATTGACGGGATAACGCTGTCCTAACAATTATTAGGAGCGTACGTGGCGAAGAGGTGACTGCGACCCTCAATGGTTTGTCCATCCTCCTTATTACTCACTTGAGTAATCCACCAAAGCAACGCGGTGAAGGCGACCCACATTAGTTTTATTGATGTTAAAATTTGGAAACCAAAAATCAAAACCCCTTGTTAGGTCGGCCCTTGCAATTCCTATTTCAATAGCGACGTCATACTCCCTACTTGAACTCCTCGAGAGATCGATATCCGGGGATTCAATTCCTCAAATTTATTACTTTACTACGATCGGTACACTTCCTAAAGGTGTAATCAAGTTTTTGGAGACGTTACCGGGTAGTGCAACCGTTGTGTGTATTTTTCTTATTGCTAAAGATGTTGCAAAGGTTTTTGGTATTTTGATCGGTTTTTATGTGTTGTATGAAAGATCCAAACCCTAGGGATTCAGGTGAAGATCTTGGTGTTGACCTTGAAACCGCATGAGCGAGGCGAGCTCACCGGCGTGCTTCTGCTGTTGAAGGTAGAGAAAGAATGGAAGAGTTAGGTCAAGGAGGAAATGGCATTGGTGAACGGGTCGATGAGGACCAGGAGGTGGTCCGACCCCGCATTAGGACAATGCGAGACTTCACGACCCCTACCACGGGAAGTATTTACCCTGACTTCGACCCGACCATCGTAAAGAACCACTTCGAGATAAAGCCCACCATCCTCAACATGATCTACAATAACACGTAATTTTCGGGGTTGCCAAGTGAGGATCCGCAACTCCATCTAGAGGAATTCTCGAAGATCTATGGTACATTCCGCTGCACCGGTATTACAGATTACGTGGTGAAGCTAAGGTTGTTCCCATTTTCGCTGAGGGACATGGTGAAAACCTGGCTCCAAACTATTGCTCCCGGGACTGCAACTATGTCGGAGGCTCTTTCCTCGAAGTTCTTAGATAAATTCCATTCAGTGGAAAAAATAGTGAACAACGGAAGGGAGATAGCCACTCTCTAGCAGCTGGACCAGGAAACTTTGTCTGAGGCATGAGAGAGATTTGTTGATATGCAACGTCGATGACCCCAACAAGGCTGTGAGCCGTGGAATTTATTTGAAATCTTTTATTTTGCTGTTGATCCCAATTACAGGGCTATGATCGATGAGGCGGCTTGAGGTGATGTGGTTTATGGAAAGTGTACCAGTCACACAAGTGATATAAAATGTGCGAATTTTCCCAAGTATCTATCTTTTAAGGAACACAGTAAGGTGGAGTTAATTTTGAGGAGGACTTGAGATTGAAATCCTTAGGTTGGTGTTTACAAAGGGGGTTTTGATTGTTTGTGGAAAAAGAAGGTAAAACACTAATAAACTACTCCTATGCAATATCACTATGCAATGCTTTGCCAGGCGGATGAAAAACTACAAGAGCCATTATGCACTGAATCGCTAGGTGGATGGACAAGTAGGCTTGCGGATGAGATGGTGAGAACGGCGGAATGAGGGTCATGAGCACCTCTTTGCTACGCAGGCCACTAGCAATTACTACTGCGTCGTTGTGTGGTAGAGGATGGATAAGGGCGCACCTCAAGAAAATAACGTGAATATAAAATCACATAGACATGATTGTACAAAAATGTATATCAAATTAAGCACACCTCATCAAATACATAGAGATCAAACTACACTATCAACAACAAAAGAAGTGAGTGCGAAATTGACCGGATCCGAAGTCTTGCTGAGGATTCACGAAAGGAATTACCGGGTTGTCAATCCGCGTCCAAGCTCGATCCTCAACTGCGTCTATGGTAGAGGAGGTTGTCACTAACACCCAATGGACCCGTCTTCTTCGTGTCATGATCCGGTGGAGGATGACACAAACTCCTGCGAGCTTGATGATTAAAGCTAGGTCAAACCCTTCTTGAAGCTCAAGGATGAAGGAGGAGGCCCAGAGGAAGCTCTGGCTTGAATTTGGCATTGAAAGCTTTCCCAGAGCCCCTCCCAATGGTGGAGGAAGGATGATATCGGCGGAACCATCCTCGGAGACGAAAACGGCAGAGAAAAGTCTAGAATTCGGAATTACGCGAAACCTGTGTATTTATAGATTATAGAAATTATAATGCACACGATCAGTAGCACACGACTAGTGGTCATACGCACAGTGCCGTGTGATTGTGCGTATTGCCATGGCAGAACCTGGTAAAAAATGGAATCAATGCTCACGATCAGTGGCGCACGACCAGTGGTCGTGCGCACTATGTCCTGTGATAGTGCGTATTGGCATGGCAGAACCTAGTAAAAAATGGAATCAATGCACACGATCAGCGGAACATGACCAGTGGTCGAGAACTAAGGAATCCACTGAGCGTGCGCATGTGAAAATGCACGATCAGTAGCCCTTAGGCATAAATGGGCGCCAAACCAACCGTGAGCACCCACAAAACCCCTGTACCTGCAGGAAAAACTAACCACTGATATGTGCAGACATTTCAGGCGATCATAATAAGTACAATCAATAAAAGTAACAAAAAATACACAACCACGGGCCTATAAGTGCACTTCCTATGGAAATAAATATTAGATGAAATATATACGATAACGAATTAAAAGTGAAGTGCTAGTGAAAGAAAACTAGCCCAAATGAGTCCAAAAATCAGTATATAAATAGGACTCATCACACCCCAGACTTACATGTTTGCGCATCCCGAGCAAACAAAATCTATGTAGATATGGAAAATAAACTAACTAACATAGAAATTGAGATACAAAGTACCAAGCGACATCGCATGCTCGCGCGAGTAAAAATATAATAGAGAAAATTTCTAAGTATACAAAATAGTTTATACTTTTCACAATGCGTGTCAACATTTTATTACTACTCAAAAATGGAATCACTGTGAATATTCCGGTCACGTATAGGGAGAAAGTAGGCAGGCCACTCAGGTAAGCATTGCCAAAGACCGAGGCTCAGGATCACCTCCAAAGAAGTCCATCAATGTCGGGGACCATACGCTTGCCTGTTCACACTCTCTCCACGGTACTAGTTCGACTCAAGCGTGAATCCGTAGGACTTTAGGATAATCATGGGGCATGGGTGTATATATAGGTAAGGATGCACAAGGATAAAAAATGACTTCTAAGCACAACCCAAATGAGCTAGCATAAAAAAAGAATCTATCCGCTAACCAAAATACATGTGGGTACACCACACCCCCAGTCTTAGTTTTTAAAATATGGGTGTGTACACCGCCTACTCCAAATACAATCTCATCTCAAATAGAATTTTCAATTATACTTTTTCATTTCATTTTTCTTTTTCACAATTAATTTTTATATATTTTTTTAAAATCTTCTTTTTATTTTAACAATTTCAAAAAATATAAATTTTGGAGCACATCCACATATTCACAAGTAATATCACCACATTAACACCCAAAAATGAAAATGTAAAACACTAAAGCTTGACTTGGGTGTGTCACTAGGATCGGCTATGAGGCTTTGGTGAAATAATGGCGGAGCTGAATCAAAAGAAGGGGTAGGCACAATGGGTCTAGAGAGGATAAGACATTAGGAATGACACAAAGCTCAATCGGGCCAAAATGATGGCCTACATCACGCTCATGCTTTACTAACCACACACCAATGCTTCGAGAGTAGCTTGTGACAAGTTCTTAGCCACCAAGAAAGATGATCCTTCCTCCTAACACGAGCAAAACGAGTTTAGTGATGGATACACACATCCCTACACTACCATTCGATTCACACCGGATTCACCAATTTTTGAGTAGAATAAACAGTGTTTACGCAATTAGAAAATATAAAATATAAGTATATAGAAAAATTAAATCTACTCCAATTTCTACACGAGACGAGAGCACTTGATTAGGAGCACTGCAGCAGTCAACATTTTACTCTGTCTCTCAATCCTATGATAGCACAATAATTTTCCCAAATCATACAAAAAAACGAATTTACCTCATAGCACACTAACAACTAAACATGCGCACATGTGGGTGCAGTGGTGTGTGATGCAATGAAGTAATCAAAATAAAACATTAAAAGCTTCAAGTATGCAAATGAAGTGTGCTCGTGCAAAAGGTAACAAATACTGGCTCTCCCCCAGACTTAAACTAAGCTACACAGCATATGATATTGAAATTAAAATCAAATACAGACAAGGGAGAGGTTACCCATTGCACAGCTAGTGGGCATAACAGAAGACGCGTGAAAAAACAAAAGCAGGTCCGCCAAATGAAGAATCACAACCCCGCCAATATGAATTTGCCATGAATACGTGCAGGGGTGAACTACATAAAAACAAAAGAAAATAGACAAAATACAAAGAAATACTAAAACTAAGATAGACATGAAAAATAAAATTGCAGGAAATATAAGATAACTACTGGGTTTATTGTCCTCCCAGCACGACTTATTAAATTTTATACATTTCTAGCTAATGTGCCTATGAAAAGAAAAGTGCACAGGTAACTATTCCATTATCCATTTCGGTAATAGGTACCGATGCGGCGATAAAACAGTTACCCCTCTACCCAAATAATCATACCTACTACTCACAGGCAGAGGAAATAAGAAGTAAGAAGAGGCGGAGCGCTGTTCCTCACTCATCTCATCACAAAATAAATCCATGCCCAGCAAGGTATCGTCTACAGGGATACGGCAGGAGGAGAGAGCAATTAATGGAGCTTCCTCAATAGAGGAGGAATTAACCTCCTCGCGCAAGAGGATGTTATCATCCCTGACACGAGCTAAAAGCTCCAATTCCTCCTAAAGCACCTGCAAAGAATCAACGCGCACAGGCTCAGATATAGAAATGGGATCAAGAAATAAATGAGATGAAATACTAAAATAATCCAAAATATGGGGAGTGGTCCCGATTTCACTCCCAATAGGATCCAAGCATAGATCATCATCGTTGTCATATGAGTCATAGCTAGGGGAATCTGAGAGCTCAAGGTCCTCGGTGGTGGTTTGGACCTCCTCATCTGACAAGGAAGTGAAAACTTCCTCATCAGAAAGGATCTCCTCATCATCCCACCATGGTGCGTCAACATGTTCCGATGTGTCACTCTCTCCATTTGAGAGAGTAACGTCCTCGTCCCACATTGGCACATCCTCGGGCTATAAATCACTATCCGGCATGACATCATCAACCGACTCACTAAAACTTGGGATAGAAAATTTTTGCAAAGAAAGCGGAGGAACAACAACAACAGAGAAAATATGTGCGGGTTCATTCAGGGGGGGTGAATCGAAAAGAGGGGAAGAATGCATAGGGAGAGACGACACCATAATGTCGTCACACCGATCAACCTAAAGTTTGATGGGTATATCCGCAGCAGTCCCCCATAGATAAGGTGGTACTGCGAATACATCATCAGAATCAGAAGGGGCAGCCAATTGAGAGGTGGATGGAACGAATCGGATACCCGGTTCATCCTCCTCCTCCAACTGGCGCTGAAATTCTGCGCTATCTTTTAACACGTGCTCGGTGCTACGACAACACAAACACCATTTTCCATTATTCCTCGGTCCTGGTGGGACTGGAGAGAAATAAGAAAAAGGTGAAGGCGTAGAAGACAAGTGACCATAATACTTGGGTATGGTGTATGAAATACCATAAGAGGACGGTGCTCCTTACAATAAACCACGAGAATTATGCTCACTATCTTCAGTGGGGCACTCATCACTACCATGCCTATAATCCATACACCATCTGCAACGTATATTCATATAAGAAAACATGGTGCAACAAGAAAGATTTCACCAACAGAAATATTCTAAGAAAAAAATTAACTACACACTAGCAGATAAAAGAAAAGGAATGTCTGCAGCTGAAAAATTAAACTAGGAATAAAGAAACATAAGCAACAAATTCTAAAAACAAAAGCGCAGAAGAAACATGAAATGAACAAATGGAAAAGGGTTCCGATCTCCTATCTCCCTCTCCAAAAATTCATACGACTATGTTCCCCAGCAACAACGCCAAAAACATGATGCGGTTTACGGCAAGTGTACAAGTCGCACAAGTAATATAAAATGAGCAAATTTTTCCAAGTATTGATCTCTCAAGGAACACAGTAAGGTGGAGTTAATTTTGAGGAGGAATTGAGATTGAAATACTTAGGACGATGTTTACAAAGGGGTTTTTGATTGTTTGTGAAAAAAGAAAGTAAAACACTAATAAACTACTCCTATGCAATGTCACTATGCAATGCTTTGACAGGCGGATGGAAAACTACACTGGCCGCTATGCATCGAATCGCTAGAAGGATGGACGAGTAGGCTTGCGGATGAAGTGGTGAGAATGGCGGAATGAGGGTCGTGAGCACCTCTTCACTACGCATGCCACTAACAATTGCTAGTGCGGCACTGTGTGGTGGAGGATGGTAAGGGCGCGCACCTCAAGCAAATAATGTGAATATAAAATCACATAGACTTGATTTTACACAAACGTATATCAAATTAAGCACACTTCATCAAACACATAGAGATCAAACTACATTATCAACAACAAAAGAAGAAGACAGTGCGAAATCGACCGGATCTGAAGTCTTGCTAAGGATTCATGGAAGGAATCGCCGGGTTGTCAATCCGCATCCTGGCTTGGTCCTCAACTATGTCCTGGGTAGAGGAGGATGTCACTAACTCCTAATGGACCCGTCTTCTTCGTCTCATGATCCGGTGGAGGATGACACAAACTCCTCCGAGCTTGATGATGAAAGCTAGGTCAAACCCTTCTTCAAGCTCAAGGATGAAGGAGGAGGCCGAAAGGAAGCTTTGGCTTGAATTTGGCGTTGAAAGCTTTCCCGGAGCCCCTCCCAATGGTGGAGTAAGAATGAGATTGGTGGAACGTTCCTCGGAGACAAAAACGGCGGAGAAAAAGTCTAGAATCCGGAATTAGTGCGGAACCTGCATATTTATAGGTTGCAGATATTATAATACACACGATCTGTGGCGCACGACCAGTGGTCGTGCACACTATGTCCTATGATAGTGCGTATTGCCACGACAGAACACAGTAAAAAATGGAATCAATGCACACGATTAGTGGCACACGACCAGTAGTCGTGCGCACTGTGTAATGTGATAGTCCGTATTGGCATGGCAGAACATAGTAAAAAATGGAATCAATGCACACGATCAGTGGCGCACGACCAGTGGTCGTTCACTAAGGAGTCCACTGAGCGTGCGCATGTAAAAACACACGATCAATGGCCCTTAGGCATAAATGGGCCCCAATCTAACCCAGAGCACCCACACAACCCCTATACCTGCAGGAAAAACTAACCACTGATATGTGCAGACATTGCATGCGATCACAATAAGATGTACAGTCAATAAAAGTAAAAACAATACACAACCACGGGCCTATAAGTACACTTCCTATGGAAATAAAAATTATATGAAATATATACGATAACAAACTAAAAGTGAAGTGCCAGTGAAAGAAAACTATCCCAAATGAGTCGGAAAATCAGTATATAAATAGGACTCATCAAGAGGCACTATCATGAACCTGACTCCCGACGAGGTGTTGTTGCTCCTTCGTGATACTGCTTCCCATAGCATGTATTGGACTGCAAGAAGAAATGCACCGAGGGGTGCGGGAAATTTGTTTGGGGTAAATGCGGTGCATCCGCAAGATGAGGCGAGCCATCCTACTATGGATGGAATGATGTTGCTGACTAGATCAACCTCTCCTCCTGCTCGGGTGATGGCTATTTCATGTCAGGGTTGTGGAAACTCCGACCATCATACATATGAGTGCCCAGCTGGAGAAGCTTTTGCTAATACCTCAGGTATATCTACTGACGAGAATGTGAATTTTATAAATAATCAGAATCGTGCTCCTCCTTATAACAATGCTTATAACACGAATGTGAGAAATCATCCGAATTTCTCTTGGAACCAATATGCTCCCGGTCAAAGATGGAAGGGAGGCCATGTAACGCCTCAGGTTTAGGAAATGATTTTTGGGAGGTACCGCGTGGCGGTAGAGATACCACTGGAGGTAGGTCGGTGCTCTCGATACTCTTGATGATCTCGATGCTATCGTCATCTCAGCGCATGCTAGCACTGTACGGTAATGTATACCGCACGGCGGTAGTCCGCTCGACATTTGGGTCGGGGCACTCAGAGCTCGACATTCTCGAGAAGCATTAGCGCTCGGCAGTAGCAGTAGCGTGGGGCGGTAGCCCGGCGATTTATTTTACAGACCTCTCGGGTTACTAACGCGCGGCATTAAACTTACCGCATGCAGTAGCATAGTTTTGTGGTTTCCTTACAAAGCGTAGGCTATCGCGCGACGTTAGCTTTCTACCGCTCGACGGTAGCTTAGCAGTTATGATGTGACCACGTGTCACCACACAATTTGGTTTCTAGGCTGTGGAGTTCTCGAGAATCCCAACGATTGGGATACCGTGCGGCGGTAACTTCCTACTGCACGGCGGTAGCTATCGTAAACTAGATTCTTAGAGAATTCAGACCGTCCACTTGTTTTATTTGGAGATTCGACGGCTGGTGCGTGCCTATGTGTGTATATGGCTTAGAGTTAGGTTTTCCCAACTCATTTCTTCATTGGCACTCTCTTTCTAAGTACTAGGGAGAAGGGAGACTAAAGAAGGAAGAACAAGGGAGAGATCCCGCCGCCATATGAGTTCTGAAGCACCGATTCGCAAGATGAGTCCGAATTTGTGGAGGCAAGGTCATTGCGGTCGCATCCATCCATCTAGATCTTATGCATGGCACCGAAGAAATCGCAAAATGTTGGGTCTAGCATTCCTTCACTTCATCCGTGGTGCTCTGCTACTTTTTTAAGAAATTAAGTAGCACCTTTTCCAATAGTCCGGTCTTTTGGAACAATTGGGCATGTGTTTGTTCCTACATTTGTTATCAGAGGATGTCATTGGTTCAAGACCGCGGTGCGCTATTAAACCCCGATTTGTTCCTTCTACCTGTGTGGGTTCAGCGGGTCAGGCAATTGTGGAGATGTGGTAACCCCACCTCTAAGCCATGTGGGACATGTGGTAACCCAACCTCTGAGCCGGAGGTTTGTGCTGGACGCCGGGGGGGGATTGTTGGGTCTGGCGATCCGTCACTTGATCTGTGGCGCTCCGCTAGTTATTTAAAAAATTAAGTAGCACCCTTTCCAACAGACTGGGATTTTGGAACAGTTGGATATGCACTTGATCCTACACAAAGGGTAACGATTCTCTACTTGGACATGTGAAGTCCTCTTCATTTCGCATAGGTAACTCTCTTCCGTGAGTGTGCGGTGGGCGTGAGGTATTCCTTTGGGTAGATATAGATTATCCCCGTAGTTTTTCATAAAGAGTTCGGAATCGAAGTACAGACATAGGAATGGTGTGTGAAGCCCATCTGGACGGGTTGGTCTGGATCCCTGATGTTTCATTATGCATGTATTGCCGGAGAATACCCCATGCTGTTTGTTTTTCTGGTTTCTACATGGTAGATTGCAGCAGGGAAATTTGGGGACTAACCCCAAGGAGCACCCGAAAAACTGGGAAGAAACGTATTTCTGCCAGATACCGCACAGCGGTAGTGTTACTGCCGGCGGTAGCTCTGTGAAAGAACAGTTGTGAGGCCTGTCTCACGGAGACCTAGCGACCAGTATGTGGGGCGGAGTGCTCTGGGAGCCAACCTCTGTTGGGTACATTGGTCAAATGTACCTGATTTGAAGAAGCCTCACCTAACTCAATGATATACATCAGAATGTATTTGATGTTTGTTTGAGTTACTTGTGCAGGTTAGTTATACACTGGACTGAAGCTGAAAATTTCTAAGTCCATGTGTCGACACCCAGAGGGAAAGTGTCGACACTTGAGAAAGCTTGTGTCGACACCCAGACAAGCAGTGTCGACACTTGGAGTCATTGTGTCGACACCTGGGAAGAAGTGTCGACACCAGTCAGAAAGTGTCGACACTTGGAGTTGTGTCGACACTCTGTGTAGAAGAATGCAGAAAAGCTGTGTCGACACTTGGCAGAAGTGTCGACACCTAGAAGAGCTGAGTCTACATCAGAAAGTGTCGACACTTGGAGTTGTGTCGACACTCAGCAAAATTCTGCAGAGACTAAGTACAAGTGTCGACACTCAACACAATGTGTCGACACTCAATCAGCAGAGTCAAAATATGAAGAATGTGTCGACACTCAACACAATGTGTCGACACACACTCAAAGGAGTCAACACTTGAAGATTGTGTCGACACTCAGCACAATGTGTCGACACATAACCAGAGGACTCAACACTTGAAGAAAGTGTCGACACAAGGAGCTGTGTCGACACTTAGCAAAGAACAGAAAAGTTGTAAAATATTCTAAGTACAAGTGTCGACACTAAAGGAATGTGTCGACACTCAGCTGAAGAAACAAGATTGAAGACTTGTGTCGACACCAAGAAGCAGTGTCGACACTTGACAGTTTCAACACATGAAGACGTGTCGACACAAAGGAGATGTGTCGACACTTAGAAGAATACAGATAAAGAATGAAGTGCAAGTACTTGTGTCGACACTCAATTTCAGTGTCGACACATGCAGAAGAAACTGTGTCGAGACATACAAGGAATTGTGTCGACACCTTGTAGACTTGTGTCGACACTTACACAACATGTGTCGACACTTGGTCTATAAGTGTCGACACTTAAGAACAGAAAGTCTCGACACTAACTGACAGTTAGTGAGATTTCAAGAAGTGACTGGTTGACATGACAGCTGCCAATCCAGCCGGTCTACAGCAACTGTCAAAGAAGTCAAAAGTCTGTTATAAACCGGATCAGCCGGTTACCATAAAGGAAGCCTATAAATAGGCACCCACAGTTTACAGAATGGGTAGTGAAGTGGTTAAGGTTGTTCAAAATCATTACATGGTGTGATAATAATTGAAGTAGTTGATCAGACTAAATCAAGAAGTGATACACAGAGGATCAACACAAGAAGATCAGGCAGTCCAACTGCAGATCTAAGTAGTTGGAGAGAGAGAGCTCCAACCAAGGATTCAGTCTTTGGAACTAAGGCTGAGAAGAACAATTCAGAGTCATCTGGATTTCAAGAAGCAGAGATCAAGGATCAACTGCAGAAGATTCAGACTAATTCAGTTCTACTCAAGAAGCTTTGAAGAAAGCTAAGTCAGTTTGGATCAAGCTGAGTTCTTCCAAGAACTCTTCAAGAAACTCTCAACTCCTCTCATCCTTTCTGAGTTGTAGAGTTAGCATTTGTAATTTCTATTTTAAACTTGTAAGATCCATTGGATCTGAGTGATTGTAAGCCTATTTTATAAAGGCTGAGGGTAGGGCTTGGTGCCTGAGTGTAGGAGTTGAAGAACTCTGAGTGTAGGCCTTTAATTGGCTGAGTGTAGGCCTGGGTGGCTGAGTGTAGGCCTTTTGGCTGAGTGTAAGGCTTTGGGCCTGAGGTAGGAACCTTGTTGGGTTCTGAGTTAGTGGAGAAGTTTGGCCGAATCTAGTACACTGCTAGATAGGCGAAGGGGGAAAGTGGATGTACCCAAAGATTGGGGAACCACTATAAAATTAGTGTGTCTTCTGTGCTGTGCTGTGCTGTGAATTGACTGCTTAATTTCTGTATTTGCTGTTAGCTGTAGTAATCAGTGAAAAACTGTTGTGCTGCCAAACAAAAGTCAAAAAAAGGTTTAGGTCACCTATTCACCCCCCCCCCCCCTCTAGGTGTTTAGGTACCATATCTTTCAAGTGGTATCAGAGGGAGGTTCCTCAAAATCAGGACTAACTGTCTGAGGAGATCCAGTTTGGCAGATTCAGTATAAGTCAGGAAACAGGAAACAGTTTCAAGAAAATCAAGAACATGGGTTCTTCAGAGAATCATAAGGAGTTGGGTTCAATGAAACTACCTATATGCAGAAAAGAGATCTTTGGGATCTGGAAAGAGAGGGTTAGGCTTTTTATGGAAGCCTCTGACCCTAGGATATACATCACAGTCAAAGAAGGGCCATATGTGCCCATGAAGATTTCAGTATTGGATGCAAATCAGAGGACTCCAAAGGATTTCTCTGAAATGACCAAGGATGAGATTGTCCTAGCAACCATGGACAAAAGAGCACAGAATATAATAGTTAGTGCAATTGATGATGCCACCTTCCAGAACCTTATTCACTGTAAAACTGCAAAAGAAATGTGGGACACCCTCATTGTCTATATGGAAGGTTCTGAAGAAGTAAGGCAAGATAGGAAGTCCTTGCTTAATCAAGAATATGAGAGCTTTAGGCAAGGAAGAGGAGATAGCATCACTGAATGCTACAAGAAATTTTATAGAATTGTAAATGAACTCATGTCATATGGAAGAGAGTTCACAAACTATGAGTTGAATGATAAATTCTTAAGGTCCCTTACCAAAGACTGGGACACCAAGATCTGTGCCATCAGAGAAATGGCAAAGTTGGGAGAAATTCCTCCTCCCACACTTTTTGGCAAGTTGTTATCTTATGAGATGCAATTGTCAGTGAGAAAAGAAGAAGAAAAGTCAACAAGGACTGAATACAGAGAAAAGACTGTTGCCTTTAAGTCAGATGTACCCAGAAAGAGCAGGACCAAGTCATCAACTCCTCCTCCTGAGGTAGTTGAATCAGAATCTGAAGAGTCAGAAAGTACAAAATCTACAAGCAGTGAAAGTGATGAAGACTTTGCTGCATTCACCAGACATTTTCAGAAGTTCCTTAAGAAGAAACAGTGGAGGTCTAGACCTTCATCTTCCAAAGGGAAAGAGGTTCAGTATCAGGAAAAGAAGCCTTCAAAGAAGGACAAGAAAAGGACCAAGACTAGTAAGGCAACTGGATCCAAGATAATTTGTTACTGCTGCAATAGACAGGGCCATGTTATTGCAGACTGCCCTGAAAGAAGGAAAGAATCCAGTGACAAAAAGAAAACACACTTCAAAGGAAAGAAGGAGAAGTCCTTTGTTGCAAAGAATGAGAAGACTCTTTCAGATATGTCTTCTTCAGACACTGAGACAGATGCTGAAGCCTATATTGGGCTATTTGCTGAAGAAGAAGAAGAGTTTATGCAGATCATGGAATCTATCTATGAGCAAGAAGACTGTCACAGCCAAGGACTGATGGCTTTGACTGAAAGTACCAAAAACCTGGAGCAGCCAGGACCCAGTCAGGTACAAGGTTTAACTCAAAGTTCTGATTCCAGTTCTAGTTCAGAGTCAGATTATTCTTCATCAAGTGATGAGAATATATCTGAGTCTGAGGGAGATATTCATCAACTCCTAGATGAATATCAAGTACTATTGCAAGCCTATAAGAAAAGCAAGACCCTAGCCAAAAATTTGGCCAAGGAAATTGCTGATCTCAAGGCAGCTGCAATAGATTATGAGAAGAATTATGATCAAAAACTGAATGAAGTGGCCAGGCTGAAACACATTACTGTGATTCAGATGGGTACTATTACATTTAAGAATGATCAAATTAAGAAACTGGAGATTAATCTTCAGAAGGAGAAAGAGCTAGTAGCTAGGTTTTCAAAACCTAAATCAGTGCTACCCTTGATTGATGATTTTGTTCATCATAAAGGAAAGACTGGACTGGGATTTGTTAATCCAGCTAGGACTGTTCAGAATCAGTCCAAGTCCAAGGGCAAAGCCCCAACATTCACTAAGACAGCCAAGTCTGTACCTAAGCAAAGGTACAACAAATTTGAATGTTGGTGCTGTGGCAAAATTGGCCACTTTGCTTTGGACTGTTGGCACAATGTTAGTGCCAAAGGTAGTAACAAGATACCTGATGGAAAGCCTGTAGGTAGCCTTGTTAAGTTGCAAGCTAACAGTTACCAAGGACCCAAGAAACCATTGGGTTCTAAGGTTCATTAATTTGTTTTGCAGGAGAATCCAAGTGGCCATACCCCTACATGGTACTTGGATAGTGGATGTTCCAGACACATGACTGGAACTAGGGGACTACTGAAGGACTACATCCCAATCAAAAATGGTCCTAAAGTGACCTTTGGTGGTTCTGAAAAAGGAATCATCAAAGGGTTTGGTAACATTTCTTCTAACCTTGTTACCATTACTCAAGTGGCTTATGTTAAAGGTTTGAAACACAACCTCATTAGTATAAGTCAATTAAGTGATGTAGGGTATGACATCTCATTTGTTAAAAATGGTTGTCATATCAAGAGGTCAAGTGATCAAAAGATCATTTTGACTGGATATAGAAAGAGAAATGTCTATTGTTTAGACATTATGGTTGAGAACAATAGTTCTCCAGTTTGTCTTGTAGCTGATGAGACAGTCTCTCAATGTGTCAAGTGGCACAAGAGGCTTGCTCATCTTAATTACAAGACTATTGGCAAACTCTTTAGTAAAGAGTTAGTGAGGAATGGTCCTCAAGTTAAGTGTGTCAAAGATGGCATTTGCTCAGCTTGTCAAAAGGGCAAGCAGACTAAATCCACCTTTAGAAGCATTGACAACAAGGATGCTGTGAGGTGTTTATACCTCTTGCATATGGATCTATTTGGTCCAATGCCAGTTCACAGCTTAGGTAGGAAGGTCTACACCTTTGTAGTTGTTGATGACTACTCAAGGTTTTCCTGGGTGTTCTTCTTAAAGCAGAAATCTGAAACACCTAGTGTCTTCCACAGTTTTGTTAGGCAAATTCAGAATGAATTGAACTGTACAGTGGTCAAAATTAGAAGTGACCATGGTACAGAGTTTCAATCTGAAAGCATGACAAAACTATGTGAAGACTATGGGATATTTCAAGAATTCTCTTCACCTAGAACACCTCAGCAAAATGGCATTGCTGAAAGGAAAAATAGAACCTTGATAGAGGCTGGTAGAACCCTATTAAGTGATTCATCACTGCCAGAATATTTCTGGGCTGAAGCAGTAAACACTGCATGCCATGTGATAAATAGGGCTACCATCACTAAAAGGTTAAACAAGACCCCCTATGAAGTAGTGAAAGGCAGGAAACCAAATCTATCCTATTTCAGGATTTTTGGTTGTAAATGCTTCATACTTAACAATGTGAAGTCTTACTTAACTAAGTTTGCTGCCAAATCCCAAGAGGGAGTGTTTGTTGGGTACAGCAGTAATAGTAAGGCTTATAGAGTCTACAACTTGACTACACAAGTTGTAGAGGAGTCTGTGCATGTAGTTTTTGATGAGACACTTCTTATTAACAATGAGTTGTCTAGTAGTGTGTGCAGCCCCACAGGTCTTTCTAAGAAGATGGACAAGCTAACCATGGAAGATGTACCTGCTACAAGACAACAAGTAGAAGAAGATGGCTTATGTCCAGGGGGAGAACTACATGTACCAGGAGCTGAAGAAGTTCAAGGAACTCAGCATGATGAAGATGCTGAAGAAGTACAACCAGAAGTAAGGATGCCTCCAGCCAACAGGCATCTAAGAGATCATCCAGTGGAGCTGATCATTGGAGATCCAAGACAAGGTGTTCAGACAAGGAGCAGAAATCAGAATGCTGCAGTATATTCAAGTTTTCTGTCTCAAATAGAACCAAAGAAATTTGAAGAAGCAATACAAGATCCACAGTGGACTGAAGCTATGCAGGAAGAGCTAAACCAGTTCAAGAGGTGCAAGGTTTGGGACTTAGTTCCTAAGCCTAAAGATCACAATGTGATAGGAACAAAGTGGATCTACAGAAACAAGTTAGATGAACAAGGAGTCATCATTAAGAATAAGGCAAGACTGGTTGCAAAAGGATATAGGCAAGAAGAAGGTATTGATTTTGATCAAACCTTTGCTCCAGTAGCCAGACTGGAAGCCATCAGGATGTTCTTGGCCTATGCAACCTACCAAGGATTCAAAGTATACCAAATGGATGTGAAGTCAGCATTCCTTAATGGTAATTTAAAAGAAGAAGTATATGTGGAGCAGCCTTCAGGTTTTGTTGATCCTACTCTTCCACATTATGTCTATAGACTTAGGAAAGCATTGTATGGGTTAAAGCAAGCTCCTAGAGCTTGGTATGAAACCCTATCTAGTTTCCTCATTGAGAACAAGTTCACAAGGGGGAAAATAGATAAGACTCTATTCCTTAGGGAATCTAGAGGCAAAGTAATACTTGTCCAAATATATGTAGATGACATTATATTTGGGTCTACTGAAAGTAGCCTTTGCAAAAAGTTTGCAAAGCTTATGCAAAGTCAATTTGAGATGAGTAGTATGGGAGAGCTGAAGTTTTTCTTGGGTCTCCAAGTTAAACAGACTGAAAGTGGCTTGTCCATATGTCAGTCAAAGTTCACCCTAGAACTCATAAGGAAATATGGTATGGATTCCTCCAGTACCATGAAGACTCCTATGGGGTCAAGTATGTCTCTAAGCAAGGATGATGCAGGGAAACCTGTGGATGAAACCTTGTATAGAGGGATAGTTGGCTCCCTACTTTACTTGACTGCAAGTAGGCCTGACATTATGTATGCTACATGTGTTTGTGCCAGGTATCAAGCCTGCCCCAAAGAGTCTCACTTGACTGCAGTCAAGAGAATCTTGAGATATCTAAAGGGCACATCCTATCTAGGCCTCTGGTACCCTAGGAATGGAGATTTTGATCTAACAGGCTATTCAGATGCAGACTTTGCAGGATGCAAAGAAGATAGAAAGAGCACAACTGGATCCTGTCAGTTCCTAGGTGGAAGACTCATTTCATGGAGTAGTAAGAAGCAAACCAGTGTGGCCATCTCCACAGCTGAGTCAGAATATGTAGCTGCAGGAAGTTGCTGTGCTCAACTTCTGTGGATTCAACATCAGCTAGAAGACTATGGATGTCAGGTAAGTAGAACTCCACTTTATTGTGATTCTACAAGTGCTATTTCCATAGCTAATAACCCTGTATCACATAGTAGAACTAAACATATTGAGATAAAATATCACTTTCTTAGGGAGCATGTAGAAAGAAATGATATTGCACTTGAATATGTTAAAACAGATAATCAGATAGCTGATATGTTTACTAAGCCCTTAGAAGAAGCTAAGTTTAATAGGTTCAAAATTGAACTAGGTATGATAAACTTAGACTAAGTATACAGAACAAAAATTGGCTAAGTAAAAAGGTGTCGACACATAGACAAGTCTATGTCGACACAGAATAGTAAGTGTCGACACTTCAGGAAAATGGTGTCGACACATCTAGGAAGTTAGTGTCGACACTTCAGAATGTTAGTGTCGACACATGTCGAGTAGGTGTCGACACATCCAATAAAGTGTCGACACTTAAGTTTTACTCAGAATTTTTCTAAGTAAAGTCTCGACACATGTCGAGTATAGTGGTGTCGACACTTAACCAAGTGTCGACACATAAAATCTGTTGACTAAATTTGTGTCGACACATGAGTGTCGCGACATTATAAGTCAGTGTCGACACTTATTGATAGTGTCGACACATCATTAGAAATTCATCCCGCCTGTTCGTCTTCAAACAAGAAAGGTATATATAGGGTTCTGTCTTTGATTGTCGACACGCTTTCAAAGTTTCGAGACCTAAACTCTTGTGTCGACATTTCTCTCATCTCAAGACTAATTCTCAAAACCCTAATGGCTCCCAAGCTGGAAGAGAATGTAAACGAAGGCTATGAGCTTGTGCGAGGCGCATTTGACGACAGCGACCAAGAAATCAAATCAGTGCTAACCCTAATTGCCAATTCAGGATTGGAGTTCTTGATTTCAGAACCAACGAAAATATGGAAGAAGGAAGTCATTGAATTTCTTTCTGGCGCGTCTGTAGATGACTCAGGCTACATGATTAAGTCAAGGGTGCATGACACCAAGGTCAAACTTTCACCCAAGTCTTTAAGGAAGGTACTTCAGCTACCTAAAGTTCAAGGTGAAGAGGAAGTAACTGCTTCTAAGACTAGGGAAGCTCTTACTTGGTGTGGACTGGATCCAAAGATGAAGGTGGGATCAGTCTTTAACAGAAAAGGTATGAATAATCAAGGCAAATTCCTGTCTGAAGTTGTGGGCAAGGTTCTTCTAAGCAAACCAGGAGGGCATGACAGGGTGTCAGCCTCTATGTTCAGTATCATGACCAGAATCATCTTCAACCTTAAGACAGACTGGTCTATGATTGTCTTTGAGAAAGTAAAAGAAAGTCTGAAGAAGCCCAATCTGGGCAGGATACTAAGTCTCTACCTGGCTGGATCAATTCCAGAGGTAATGAGCTCTACTGCAGGAACAAAGATCAACCACATGAGAAGGATGGACATGAGGATCTTCTCTAGGTGGGAAAGAGTGCTGTCCAAAGAAGTTCCAACCCCAGAGAAACAAGCTTCTAAGAAAGACTCTCCTCCCAGGAAGAAGAGGAAAACTGCTGCTGTGACTCAAGAATCCTCCAGCAGCTCAGGCAGTGAAGAACATGTGGTCTTCACTCCTGAAAGTCCAGTTGATGTGGCTGCAGAGAAGACACCTGCTCCTCAGGAGGCAGCTAACATCCAGGGGGGAGCTTCCAGGTGTAGCAGAACCATCTACACTGGAGAGTGAACAAGCCACCCTCCTCATTCAAGAGGTACTTGTTGATCTTAATACTTTGAACTTTTCAATAGTAAATTCTGATTTGTCTGATGATCATCAGCAAAATCAGCCAGCAAGTACAATACCAGATGTTGGTCTTGCTGGCAAGCCTAATATTATTCTGGAAAAGGTTGTTCAACCTATCACAGCTGCAATGCAAGAGGCTTTGGACAAAGAAGAAGAAACTAGGCTGTCAAAGAAGAAGTTTAGGGAAATTGCTGAGCAAAAGCCAGATTTTGAACAATGGAGCCCTACTTCTAGAAACATAATTCTCACAGCCTGGAAAGCTGCTAAGGACAATGCCCATGAGAGAAACAAGTGGTTCTCAGAGGCTGAATGGAGAAAGCATGAGAGTAGGCAGGAAGCAATTGTCCAATATAGAAGGAAGGCTAAGTTAGGAAAGCTACCTCCAACAGCTGTGGAGCCTAGCAAGTACTTTCCTAAGCCCTATCATTATTTTGAACGACAAAAGATCAAGGCTGAAGAACAGAAGAAGAAGGACTCTAAAGGGAAGAAGACTGCTGAAGCTGAGCCTGCTGCTGCTGCTGCTGTGAAAGCTCAAGTTAAAGCTGGAAGAGGCATTGTTATTAAAGAACCTGATCAGCACTAGATTAGGAATTAACTTGATGCTTGTTGTAATCTGTTGAGTGAAAAACATTGTAATACTTCATTGAAAATGTATAAGGAACACTATTGGAACAGTATATGATAAATATAGTATGAATGTTCTGAAATATGTGTGTTTCTTAATTGTTCTGCAATGTTTAATAAGTATACATGTGTGCTTTATTACATGTTCAAGTTTACCCTGTTGTCATTTATATGTTTTACATCATTTTGTAATTTTTAATTATGAGTGGTGTATATCATTGACTAAGGGTTATGACTTCTCCAAATAGGGGGAGATTGTTGGGTACATTGGTCAAATGTACCTGATTTGAAGAAGCCTCACCTAACTCAATGATATACATCAGAATGTATTTGATGTTTGTTTGAGTTACTTGTGCAGGTTAGTTATACACTGGACTGAAGCTGAAAATTTCTAAGTCCATGTGTCGACACCCAGAGGGAAAGTGTCGACACTTGAGAAAGCTTGTGTCGACACCCAGACAAGCAGTGTCGACACTTGGAGTCATTGTGTCGACACCTGGGAAGAAGTGTCGACACCAGTCAGAAAGTGTCGACACTTGGAGTTGTGTCGACACTCTGTGTAGAAGAATGCAGAAAAGCTGTGTCGACACTTGGCAGAAGTGTCGACACCTAGAAGAGCTGAGTCTACATCAGAAAGTGTCGACACTTGGAGTTGTGTCGACACTCAGCAAAATTCTGCAGAGACTAAGTACAAGTGTCGACACTCAACACAATGTGTCGACACTCAATCAGCAGAGTCAAAATATGAAGAATGTGTCGACACTCAACACAATGTGTCGACACACACTCAAAGGAGTCAACACTTGAAGATTGTGTCGACACTCAGCACAATGTGTCGACACATAACCAGAGGACTCAACACTTGAAGAAAGTGTCGACACAAGGAGCTGTGTCGACACTTAGCAAAGAACAGAAAAGTTGTAAAATATTCTAAGTACAAGTGTCGACACTAAAGGAATGTGTCGACACTCAGCTGAAGAAACAAGATTGAAGACTTGTGTCGACACCAAGAAGCAGTGTCGACACTTGACAGTTTCAACACATGAAGACGTGTCGACACAAAGGAGATGTGTCGACACTTAGAAGAATACAGATAAAGAATGAAGTGCAAGTACTTGTGTCGACACTCAATTTCAGTGTCGACACATGCAGAAGAAACTGTGTCGAGACATACAAGGAATTGTGTCGACACCTTGTAGACTTGTGTCGACACTTACACAACATGTGTCGACACTTGGTCTATAAGTGTCGACACTTAAGAACAGAAAGTCTCGACACTAACTGACAGTTAGTGAGATTTCAAGAAGTGACTGGTTGACATGACAGCTGCCAATCCAGCCGGTCTACAGCAACTGTCAAAGAAGTCAAAAGTCTGTTATAAACCGGATCAGTCGGTTACCATAAAGGAAGCCTATAAATAGGCACCCACAGTTTACAGAATGGGTAGTAAAGTGGTTAAGGTTGTTCAAAATCATTACATGGTGTGATAATAATTGAAGTAGTTGATCAGACTAAATCAAGAAGTGATACACAGAGGATCAACACAAGAAGATCAGGCAGTCCAACTGCAGATCTAAGTAGTTGGAGAGAGAGAGCTCCAACCAAGGATTCAGTCTTTGGAACTAAGGCTGAGAAGAACAATTCAGAGTCATCTGGATTTCAAGAAGCAGAGATCAAGGATCAACTGCAGAAGATTCAGACTAATTCAGTTCTACTCAAGAAGCTTTGAAGAAAGCTAAGTCAGTTTGGATCAAGCTGAGTTCTTCCAAGAACTCTTCAAGAAACTCTCAACTCCTCTCATCCTTTCTGAGTTGTAGAGTTAGCATTTGTAATTTCTATTTTAAACTTGTAAGATCCATTGGATCTGAGTGATTGTAAGCCTATTTTATAAAGGCTGAGGGTAGGGCTTGGTGCCTGAGTGTAGGAGTTGAAGAACTCTGAGTGTAGGCCTTTAATTGGCTGAGTGTAGGCCTGGGTGGCTGAGTGTAGGCCTTTTGGCTGAGTGTAAGGCTTTGGGCCTGAGGTAGGAACCTTGTTGGGTTCTGAGTTAGTGGAGAGGTTTGGCCGAATCTAGTACACTGCTAGATAGGCGAAGGGGGAAAGTGGATGTACCCAAAGATTGGGGAACCACTATAAAATTAGTGTGTCTTCTGTGCTGTGCTGTGCTGTGAATTGACTGCTTAATTTCTGTATTTGCTGTTAGCTGTAGTAATCAGTGAAAAACTATTGTGCTGCCAAACAAAAGTCAAAAAAGGTTTAGGTCACCTATTCACCCCCCCCCCCCCTCTAGGTGTTTAGGTACCATATCTTTCAACCTCGGTGGCCTGAGAGCCTACCTTATGCATAACCGGGTTGTTTACTATTATTTGATTGATATGTTAGGACTCGGGGAAGCTTGATCCATGCCGATGACTTAAATTGACATGGCAATGTGAGCAACGAGTTGAATGGAACCGTACCCTCTCTATATGGTTCAGTTAAATAGACCTAAGGTACTTGGCACTAACCATTGGCATAGGTGGAGAGTGTTAGGCTTTGGCCGGAAAGACTGAAATGCTCACAATATGATGTTGTTGTTCTGTGGGCGGTGGTGAAGACTCGGATTGGACCAGATTCACTGAGAATGTACCCTGAGAGTATGGGGTGTATGTCCGACATGCCTAGACCTGTGGTGAAGTGTGCTTAAATTGAACTTTCATTTAAATGTTGGATTTTGCTAATATAATTGCAGGGAAGGAGCAACGCCGCCCTAAGTAAGGGGTGGGATAGTTATAATTTGGTCAGCTTTAGCCGACCGTTGCATTGTTTTGCCACGGCTCGGTGGATTGTTCTTGTAGGAACAAGTGAGTATAGTGTCAAATAACGTGCTGAAGCCCTTGTTGTTGTGATGGCCCCTGAAGGTCAAAGCGAGGTGTTTTCTTTTACTGTTTTTTATGTATGGCCGGCCTGCGAGACGAAGTATGTAAAACACTTTTATTGAAGATGACTGTTGTATAGCCAAGACTCTATGTGTATCTGTACTTTCATTCCTACTTTGGGTTTTAGTGGACATTCATGTGCTGTGGTGGGTTCTACTAACTTACTTAAAAGCTTTCGCTAGAATGCTCTGGTTTAGGTTTTGATATTGTTTATTAAGTCATTTGGTATTAATACGAAACTCCGCTGACTGCCCGTTTAATATGGCATGGGGCCCTGGTCGGACCTTCTATTATATCCCATGTGACGGATTGGGGTGTTACAATTTGTTATCAGACTATGGAGTCGGTATTTCTTAGGAGAATTCATGGTCGAATTCTTTTTAAAGGGTGGTGAGCACAGTCATGTGCGTCATCGTTATAACATGAAAAGAACCCATGAATGTCCACTTAGGAATGAAAATACACATGTTTGAGGAAGCTGCGTGTTCATATGATTGCTTTTT
Source organism: Platanthera guangdongensis (assembly GCA_039583875.1). Lineage (NCBI taxonomy): Eukaryota > Viridiplantae > Streptophyta > Magnoliopsida > Asparagales > Orchidaceae > Platanthera > Platanthera guangdongensis. The sequence continues at coordinate 127,331,225 of CM077167.1, forward strand.
GCAATTTTGTTTGGTCACTTAATGGTGTGTTGTACGACTATAGGTGACCATGAGTGGCGCAAGGCAATCAGAACTCCCGCCATCTGAGGAAATTAGTGCACCCAATGACGTGTATGCAACCCCTCCTTCGGCGGAAACAATAAGACTTGTGGCTGAGGCTGTGTTTGCGATGCTAAACGCCCTCCCAGGAAGACAAGTGGAGCCTTCTACCACTGTAGGGGAGCAGGTACCGATTCAAGCACCAGAACCTAGAATGGTGGAACAAGTGGTGGTAGAGCCTTTAGTACCAAGAAGAGCAACGGAGAAGCAGCTCAAGCATGTAATGATCTTTAATCCTCCGGTGTTTTTGTGGACTGGAACCCGATCCCAGGCCGAAGATTGGCTCTCTTGGGTGAAAAGAGTGTTGACGGCCACTGAAATGGAGGAATGACAGAAGACCACCATAGCTACATTCCTGTTGGATGGAGAGGCGAGACTGTGGTGGGAAGAGTTGGAGCTGCATCACTTGGTTGGAAGGCAACTCACTGATGTCTCGATGGAGGAATTCTCGAGGTTATTATGCGTAAGATTCCTTCCCTCGGCACTGAGGATCGCTACGGAGAATCAGTTTCAGATACTGACGCAGGGAGATAGTAGCATGGATGAGTATCTCCACGAGTTTACACGGTTGGGCCGTTATGTTGGTTTTACGTTTATTGATGAGTAGCGTAAGACCAACTAGTTCTACGAGTGTCTGCGTGATGACTTGAGGCTACTACTTTCTGGGCCTATGACGTAAGGCTTCCAAACCTTGGTCAATACGACCCGATCATTAGAAAAAGATCTGAAGAGAGTCCAAGGGAAGAAGGACTCGAATGCGAAGAAGATGGAGTTCAAAGTGCCGAACTCAAAGTCTGGGTTCCGTAAGTGGAGCAAGAAGGTAAGGACTTCGGGTCCATACCCTTCTTCGAGTGTGTACGGGGAAACTACAGGCCGAGCTCAGGGCACTCGTTATAACTGTGGAAATTCGGGACATTTTGCCAGTGATTGTTGGAGCAGACGTCCAAAGTCAGAGAAGAGGCCTGGAACAATTTACGAGGAGAAGGGAAAGGCATTGGAGTCAACTGCATCCCATTATGCTCCAGCACAACCTAGAGTGTACAACCATGGCCTTCAGGAGGCCATAAAACAGGCTGACGTGGTGACTGGAATGGTATTAATTAATAGTGGTTTAGCTTTATATACTTGTTTACTCTTGAGTGTTAGCTTATGACTGCTTGTGCTATGCTTCGTTTTGATTTTTGATTGTTCGGCGTGAGCACTATTCGACTCGGGATATTCACATTCCTTTTTGTCTGAAGAATTTATATCGCGCATCGGAGTACCTTATTCGATGGTAAGGGATAAATTGGATGTGCTACTGCCTAACGGGTATTCAATGCGCGTGAATAAAGTTTGTTGCGTGAAGATACAGATTAGGTATCTAGAGTTTGACTTGCAAGTGTGGCTACTACCGATAGTTGAGTTCGACATCATCTTTGATATGGACTGGCTATCGGAGCGGCGTGCGCACAATGATTGCAACCATAAGGTGGTAAGATTAGGACTAGATACAGATTGTGAGATGACTTTTTCAGACATGAAGTGATCGAGCAAGACTTTGATGTCTACCCTTCAGGTGGTTAAGGCAGTTCGTAGGTGTGCAGAGCTATTTTTTGCATTAGTGGAGGCTTCGAAGCCCAAGCCTGGTCTGGACAGCATCCCAGTTGTATTTGAGTTTCCTGACGTATTCCCTGATGATCTACCTGGTTCTCCACCTTAGCGAGAGATTGACATCAACATTGAGTTAGTGTCAGGTACCAAACCTGTGTTACGCTCTCCGTATCGGTTAGGCGCCTAAGGAGATGACGGAGCTGAAAGTACAACTTCAAGAGCTGTTGGATCAAGGTTATGTGCGTCCAAGTTCGTCGTCTTGGAGCACGCCGGTGCTCTTTGTTAAGAAGAAAGATGCAAGCTTATGACTATGTATTGATTACCATGAGTTGAAAAAGCTAACAGAGAAGAATAAGTATCCAATCCCAAGGATAGATGATGTGTTCGATCAGCTGGTCGGGTCAACTGTGTACTTGAAGTTGGAACTAAAATCAGTATACTATCAGCTGCGGATAAGGGAAAGTGACATTCCCAAGACGGATTTCAGCACATGTTATGGGCATTATGAGTTCACCGTCATGCCGTTTGGGCTGACAAATGTACCATCCATGTTTATGGATTTGATGAACAAAACATTCAAAGAATCCTTGGACCAGTTCGTGATAGTCTTTATCGACGATATACTGGTGTACTCGCAGTGCGATCATGATCATTACAAGCATCTGCATATGGTGTTGGAGACTTTGAGGAAGAACCAACTGTATGTCAAGTTCTCCCAATGTGAGTTTTGGTTGTCCTCGGTAGCATTCCTTGGTCATATAGTTACTGGAGAGGGTATTGCAGTAGATTCAGCAAATATAGTTGCTATATGGATGTGTCCTGTGTTGTCTACGGTGGCGGAAGTTTGGAGTTTTTTGGGGCTAGCCGACTATTACAGGCGCTTCGTGGACAACTTCTCGCGGAGAGTATTATCCATAATTGCTCTGATAAGGAAGGATCAGAAGTTTGTTTGGTCGCTGGAGTGCATACAAGCCTTTGAATATCTAAAGTGTCGTTTGACCACAACACCTATCTTGTGTTCGCCTTGTGGTTCTAAAGGCTTTGAGGAACTTCCCAGTCCATGATTTGGATTTGGCGGCCGTGGTATTCGCTCTCAATCTTTGGAGGTATTATCTGTACAGGGTAAACGTTTGTATAGATTCAGATGACAAGAGCCTGAAGTATCTGTTAGATCAAAGGACCTAAACATGCGTAAACGTAGGTGGATGGAGTTCCTTGGGGACTACACCTATAAGATTCATTATATTCCTTGCAAGGGGAACGTCGTGGCTGATGATCTATGTCGTAGGACTCCTGCTTGGGCTAACTGGTTGCAAATGCACGACGAACGGCCTATTCGGGACTTGGAGGCCTTGGAGATCACTTGCATTGGCAAGGGATCTAGTATAAACGCATGTCTGAGTTGGACGGAGGTTCAGAACGGCCTCGCAGACAGGATTCGGCAGGCTTTGGATTTGGTCGTAAGCTTGAAACGTCACTAGGAGGAAAGCATTGATTGGTCTAACGAATAGTTCTCTATCGATGATGTTCTTTTGTGGAAAGGTAGTCGATTGTGCGTTCCCAATGTGGGGATGTTACGGGAGAAATTGATGTATTAAGCACACTATTGAATCCCTAGTTTGATTTGGGCTAGGTTTACTAGCTATGATAATTGACCCAACATGTATAGCTAGAGGCATGTCTGTGTCCTAGAGTTTAGGCTAAGTCCTTAGAAACAATCACACATGGACCAGCCAGCAGAAGACTGCAGAAGACTCCAGACTTAGAAGAAAATCAGTTCAAGGAAGTGAGTTTGACGTTCGTCGAACTCAGCTCGACGAAAGTCGTTCTTCGCTCGACGAACATAGAGTAAATTCTCTGAGTTGAGCTCGACGATATTCGAGCTCAGGTCGATGAATTCTTGAAATTCCTTTTCAACACTTTTTAGTCCAGAATCCTTTCTCTGAACTCGAGTCGATGAAGTTACATTATCAGCATGACGATTTTGGAGCACAGATTTGGGAAGTTTTTTCACAAAAAGCAATTAGCTGAACTCAGGTCGACGAACAAGATTTCTCAGGTCGACGAACTAGATTTCCTAGGTCGACGAACTCGATTTCTCTGGTCGACGAACTTTGGACTCAGGACGACGAAATCTGTTCTCTGCTCGACGAATTCTGTGCAGTCACAGACTTGGAATTTTCCTCATTTTGTACTTATTCTCTTGTAGTAATTCCTGAATAATCAATGCTTATATTCTCTGAATCTAGCTGTTCGTCGCAACATTGATTATGGTATTCATCAGGAATATCACTTGTCCGTTTTTAATAGGACAGTTGGGGAAATTCATTAATGATATATTCTCTCCAGCCGCATTTTCATTCTCCAAGCAGTCAACATTCAATGCTAAAGGATTTCAAAATTTAAAGGGGAATTTAGACAAAGAAATATAAAAATAGATTTTTTCTCTTTAAGTCAAAAAAAGACAGTAAGAATAAAAAAGACAGAACACCAGAAATATTCAAGAAAAAGCTTTGTCTTCATCAAGTGTTCATACTTGAGCAAGCTTTCAGAGACAATCAAGTACTATCTGTCTACAGCTTTCTGGAGAAATCTTTAGAAGACCTACTCACCCTGCAAAACTCTCATTCTTCCTAAACAGATCTTCATCTCAGGGGGAGATTTGACACCATCAAGAATAAACAAGCCATCTCTGTTGCTTTGAGAAAGAGAAGACAATATCTAGTTTTTTTATTCCATCCCACTGTACACAGGGTTCTAGCTCCCTTCATAAGTTAATCACTGGGTTGCAAGACTCCTGATCAAAAGACTTGATTTGGTTTTTAGGAACCTGATCAAAATCCTGAAGGGTTTCCTGATCTACCTGAAACAGATCTTGTGGTGATAGGCAACTGAGCAAAAACCTAATTGGTGGCAGGGCACCTGATCAAAAACCTGAGTGGATTCCTACCAGGGTGGTAGAAGAGTGGATGTACCCAAGTTTTAGGGGAACAACTATAATATTCGTATGTCGCCTGTGATGCTACTTTATTTCTTTCTATGTGTTGATTGCTGATTAGCTTAGTTTTATTTCTGCACCTTTCTGATTACACTTATCAGTATCACTATTTTTAACTCTGAAATAAAAATCTAAAGGATTTTAAAATACTCTATTCACCCCCCCCCCCTCTAGAGTTACGCAGTCTAACCCACCGGTTGTATCAATGCATACCACCACTTTCAATTGGTATCAGAGCGAGGTTATCTTTGGTTTCACAGATTCACATCTGAACCAAGAACCTTGGTAGATTGTTTCTCTCTTCTTTAATTTTTCTGTTATTACAGCAATGACACAAAATAAAGATTATGCTAGCACCAGACCTCTAGTCTGCAACTTAAACAAATTTGTAATCTGGAAGGCAAGAATCAAGATATACATGAATTCTATTGATGAGGATATTTTTAACTCTATTTTGATAGGTCCTCCTCAACCTACAACATCTACATCTACATCAACTTCTAGCACTCATGCAGTTCCACCACCTGAGTGGACTGATGCTCAGAAGAAAACCAAAATAGCTGATGCTAAAGCTATGAATATATTAGCTCAAACCATGTCAGATGATATCTTTCAGAAGGTGGCTGAGTGCACCTCTGCAAAAGAAATCTGGGACTCTCTAAACCAGATGGTTCTAGGCTCATCAGATGAAAGAAAGGATAGAAGATCCCTCCTAATATCTCAATATGAGAACTTCAAGAAGGAGGAATCTGAATCAGTGGCTGAGATGTATAACATGCTCAATGTTATCATCAATGAACTGAAGACCCTGGACAAAGATATCTCCTTGACTGAGATCAATGTTAAGATTCTGATGTGCTTCTACAGCACTTGGGATTATAGGATTTGGCCAATCAAAGAAGCTAGAAGCATGAATGAGATATCCACTAAGTCTCTCTTGGGAAAGCTCAAATCCTATAAGCAATTAATCAAGGCCAGAGAGGCTTCTGAACTGAAGTCCTCAACTTCTTCAAGGAAGGAACATAATATTGCTTTCAAAGCAACAGAAGAATCTGAAACCCTTCCAGCCAATGAAGATTTGATGAGCTTACTTTCCAAAAGATTTTACAAACTTACCAAGAAAGATTTCAGGAGAAGAGCATCTAAGAGTGATGACAAACCTAAGTATGATAGAACCCATACCAAGGAGAATGTATGCTTTGGATGCAGAAAGCCTGGGCACATTCTCACTGAATACCCAAAAGCTCAGAAAAGAGACAGGAGATAAGAGAAAGAGAATAAGAAGAACTCCAGCAGGCATTCAAACAAACACTCCTCCAGCAAATATAAAAGAAAGGAAAAAGGTTTCATTGCTGAAACCTGGAGTGACACAGATGAAGAGACATCATCTTCCAGCTCTAGTGAAGATGAAGAAGAAGCCAAGGTAAGAGAAGTTTGCCTCATGACAATTAATGCCTCATGCAGTAGGCCTAATGCTGAAGATCAAGCAGAAAGTAATTCTGAAGAATCAGAAGAGGAATCTGAGACAGAAGAGGATCATGTAATATCTTCCTTTGACTTTAATTCTATTGATTTTAAAAATAGTTCAAATCATTGTTGAAGATGGTAACCGGGCGGTCTGGCGGTCTGTCTTGGCGGGTTGAAGACCGCGCGGTCTTGCTGTTTGTCTCAGCCGGCTTGGAGACCGGGCGGTCTGGCGGTCTACCCTGGCAGTCTCTCTTTCTCTCTGATGGTAGCCGTGCGGTTAGCCCTTCTGTCTAACCGCGCGGCTTGTGCGGTTTGTTTTGTATAGTCCGCTTAGTCCTGTAAATTTTTAGTCCCACATCTCTTATTTGTATTCTCTCATCTCTCCTCCATTCTATATAAGGGAGGGCATACCTTTGTAATAGATATCTTTTTTGGATAATAAAGTTTCAATTATTCAAAAGTTAATTCGCTTGTTCTCTCTTTTTCGCTACTTTCTAACATGGTATCAGAGCACACGGTCATTTCCTCCTGATTCTGTGCGCTCTCTGTTGTTCGCGGCTTGTTTTCCGCGTTCTGCGACTTGTCTCGCGGCTTGCCTTCTCTTCTGTCCGCGCGGCTTGTTTCTATCCGCGCGGCCTGTTTCTGTCCGCTGCCCTGTTCGCGCGGCTTGCTTCTTCTTGATTCTCTTCTCCTACTGCTATTCGTCGCAGCGACCTGTTTCCTTGTCGCCGCGCTCCTTGTTCTTTCTTGCCTCTCCGACTTCCTAGTCGTTGCGGCCTGTCTCTGTCTGCGTGACTTGTCTCTACCCGCTGCGGACTTCTTCTCCCTGTCCGCTTCTGCTTTCCCCATATCCGCTTGTCACTATACTCGCGGTTTGCTGCTGTGATCTGCTTGACCGTGCGGGTTGTTCCTTTCTCACCCGCATCTTGGTCGCGGTCACCTGCTCTTCTCTTCTCTTCTGTTCGCTCGGCCTTCTCAGTCCGGGCGACCTCTTCCCCGCTGGGCCTTTGCCTGTTTTTTTGGACGCTTGATTCTCCGTCTGCCCGCGCGACCTGTCCGCGCGACCTACCCCTTCTTTTTCGCGACCGTTTTCGCAATCTCCTCTATTCACCGTGCTCTACTTCTTGTTGCCTTCTACCCGCTCCTGCTTGCTAGTCGCCCCGGCCTCATCTTTGGCCGTGCGACTTGTTCTCCTCTGTTCGCCCGACCTTTTCAGGCCGTGCGACTTCTTTCCCTCTGCTTTGCTCGGCTTCTTGGTAGCGGCCTTCCTAGCCGCCCGATCTGTTTTCTGTTCGCCCGGCTTGGTGCTCTTTTCTCTTCTCGCGGCTTGTTCTTCTCGTCGCGGTTTGCTCCTCTCTTGCTTCCATGGCTTTCCTCTCCTCCAGCCTGTCCGCCTCCGTGGTCACCTCTTCTGGTAGTGCTCATGTTGTGACTCGCGGACGATGGCTCATCGACTCTGGTGCAACAAATCATATGACAGGCAACCCTCAATATTTCTCTCTTCTTGACACGCAAGCTCAGTTGCCCCAGGTCATTGTTGCTGATGGATCTCCCTCCCCGGTCCATGGGACGGGCATGGTTCAAGTCACTCCATCTCTCTGCTTGGCTGATACCCTCTATGTGCCCAAGTTTCCGTGCAATTTATTATCGGTTACTTCTTTATGCAAGCAACTACGGTGTTCTGTCATATTCACCCCTACCTCTTGTGCTTTTCAGGATCCGGACTCCCAACGGACGATTGCTACCGGGACTGAGAGTGGTGACTTCTACTTCCTCGACAATGTTTCTGCTCTATCCGCCTTCTCCTCCTCCTCTACAGATCTTCTCCAATGGCATCTTCGCCTTGGACATGCTCCTCCCCGAATTCTACGACAGCTCCTGCCGCACCTCCCTCCTCATCATCCTCCTCTAAACTCTGATGCATGTCAACTTGGCAAACATCACCGCTCCTCCTTCCCACCAACGCAAAGTCGGGGCTCTTCCCATCCGTTCGACCTCGTTCACTCTGACATATGGGGTCCCGCTCCTAACCTCACCATCGGTCGGGGTAGTTCCTATTTTGTCACCTTCATTGATGATTTCTCTCGATGTACGTGGGTATATCTTCTCAAAGATCGCTCCGAGCTGTTCTCTGTTTGGACCTCCTTTTATTCTATGGTTAAAACTCAGTTTGCTACGTCTATTAAACTCCTTCGTTCTGACAATGCTCAGGAGTATCTTAGCCACGACTTCTTCTCCTTTTGTACTCACCATGGTGTTATTCGTCAAACCAGCTATGTCTACACCTCACAATAAAATGGGGTGGCGGAACGCAAAAACCGTCACCTCCTTGATGTCGCTCGCACTATGATGACTCAAATGAATGTTCCTCGCTCCTATTGGGGCTATGCTGTCCTCCTCTCCTGCTATCTCATCAATCCGGCTTCCTCTTCTACTCCTCCTGCTCCTACTTCTCCTACCAACCCATCCATTCCCTCTGCTCCCACTGCTGTTCCGCCCTCTCCACCCACTCCACCCTCTTCCCCATCCTCCTCATCTCCACCCTCTACTCCGCTTTCTCCCTCCACACCGCTGCCATCTCTCTCTACTCCCGGGACAGCTCTCTCCACCATGGATACTCCAGATCTTGAGGCACCTGCTGACCTGGATCTCCCGATTGCTCTTCGCAAAGGGGTTCGGGCATGTACCCACCATCCTCTTGCTGCAGTTGTTTCCTACGATCGTCTTACCCCAGCTCGCCGAGCTTTTGCACTGGCTATCTCGGCCACTGCCACCCCCCGTTCCTACCAGGAGGCCCTTACTATTCCTCACTGGAAAGTTGCCATGGATGAGGAGATTGCTACTCTCACTGAACGGGGTACCTGGACCCTTGTTCCGCCTCTTTTCGGCACAGATGTTGTTGGTTGTCGCTGGGTCTTCGTGGTGAAGTTTCTCCCGGATGGCCGTGTGGATCGTTATAAGGCTCGCCTGGTTGCCAAGGGTTTTACCCAAACTTATGGGATTGATTACTTTGACACTTTCTCTCCCGTGGCTCGCCTCAGCACTATTCGGGTTCTTCTCTCTGTGGCTATCAACAGGGATTGGCCCATCTCGCAGCTAGATGTTAAGAATGCCTTCCTCTATGGTGATCTGCAGGAAGATGTTTACATGGAGCAACCTCCTGGGTATGTTGCTCAGGGGGAGACACGGGTATGCCGGCTAAAGAAGGCTATCTATGGCCTCAAGCAGAGTCCTCGTGCCTGGTTTGACAAGTTCAGTGGCATTGTTGCGGCCATTGGTTTTACACGAAGCTCAGCAGATCACTCCTTGTTTGTTCGGAAAACTTCCTCTGGTCTTGTTGTTCTTGCGGTTTATGTTGATGACATTCTTCTTACTGGCGATGACCAGGATGGGGTATTGATGACCAAGAAACGCCTTCGTCAACATCTGGTTACAAAGGATATGGGCTCCCCGAAATACTTTCTGGGGATTGAAATCTCTAGAAAGCCCAACTCCATGGTCCTTTCACAACGGAAGTATGCTCTTGATCTTTTAAAGGAGGCAGGACTCACTGGTGCTAAACCTGCACGTTGTCCTATGACTGCTGGAGAAGACAAAACTTGGACAGATGACTCACCTCTTCTCTCTGATCGTTACGAGATACCGATGTCTGGTGGGCACGCTCATATATCTCACGGTAACCAGACCCGACATCTCTTATGTTGTTGGCAAGGTGAGCTAGTTCATGCAAGCTCCGAGGGAGTGTCATCTACAATCTGCTCTGAGGATATTAGAGTATATTAAAGCTACTCCAGGGAAAGGACTCCTATTTCAGAAGAATGGTCACCTAAGGGTTGAAGCTTACTCTGATTCAAGCTATGTGGATGACAAAGGGGACCGAAAATCGACTTCAGGTTTCTGCACATTTGTTGGAGGCAATCTTGTGAGTTGGAAGAGCAAGAAACAGTCTGTCATTTCCAGGTCTAGTGCAGAGGCGGAATATCGTAGAATGGCATCGACTACATGTGAGTTGAAGTGGTTGAGGGCTCTCATGCTTGACTTAGGAGAGGTTTACAATTATCCTCTTCCTATGTTCTGTGACAATAAGGCCGCAATACACATTTCCAAAAATCCGGTCTTTCATGAGAGAACAAAACACATAGAAGTCGACTGTCATTTTATTCGGAAAGAAATATTGAAGAAACAAATTTGCACTCCATTTGTCACTTCGGACAACGAGTTGGCAGATGTTTTCACCAAGCCGGTGTCTGCTTCCTTTTTCCATATCTGCGACAAGCTGGGCATGATCGATATATATGCTCCAGCTTGAGGGGGAGTGTTGAAGATGGTAACCGGGCGGTCTGGCGGTCTGTCTTGGCGGGTTGAAGACCGCGCGGTCTGGCTGTTTGTCTCAGCCGGCTTGGAGACCGGGCGGTCTGGCGGTCTACCCTGGCAGTCTCTCTTTCTCTCTGATGGTAGCCATGCGGTTAGCCCTTCTGTCTAACCGCGCGGCTTGTGCGGTTTGTTTTATATAGTTCGCTTAGTCCTGTAAATTTTTAGTCCCACATCTCTTATTTGTATTCTCTCATCTCTCCTCCATTCTATATAAGGGAGGGCATACCTTTGTAATAGATATCTTTTTTGGATAATAAAGTTTCAATTATTCAAAAGTTAATTCGCTTGTTCTCTCATTTTCGCTACTTTCTAACAATCATTATGCAATGACCTAATAAAGGCTGAAAAAGTAATCAAAATGCTAAGAGATATGCAATCTGAATTCGACAATTTATTTGTTGAAAACACTAAACTTAAAGATGATTTAGTTTTAGCAAATGAACATATTATTTCCCTAAAAACAGAATTATGTGAATCTAAGCAAATTGGGTAATCTCTCAATGGGAGAAGCCTTAAGCTGATGGACATCACAAGTACAGTCAATGCCAGACTAATTGGCAAACTGGGCTTAGGTGCTTCATCAAGCCGACCTCCCATACTTAAGAAAAACATATTATCAACCCCTATAGAATTTATTACAGCTAAAGAAAAAGAAGTAATAAACAATTAACAACCCATAGAAGAGTTACTTAAATCTAAAAATCAAAAGAACACAAACAAGAAAAATCCAAATAAAAACAAAGCTCAACAGATTTCGTCGAACTCAGATTGACGAAATGTGGCTAGTTCGTCGAACTTCGATCGACTATCTATGAACGCAAATATTAGCCATAATAATTCGTCTTACTGCGATCGACGAATCCTATATGGTTCATCAAGCAGAGATCGACGAACTTGGTGCGCAGAAAATGAATATGTTCATTCTCTGAGCAGAGATCGATGATCTCATCCCACTTCGTCGAACTCTGGTCGACGAACTTACAGCTTTTCTTCAAACCCAGTCAGACTTAACAAAAATCATAATTTTAACCGAAACTCTAATCAATCTAGTAAATCTTTTAATCCTTATGCTAATTGGGAAATTCCACCTAGGAGATACCATCCCTTAGGATATAAATCCCAACCTAAATTTTCAGTTATATCAAGTTTTTCTTATCAGGAAAATAAAGGACCCAAGGTAATCTTGGTCAAGAACAACTAATTATTTTCTTTGTAGGTAAAGAGTTATCCAGCTTTAAATCAACAATAGTATCTGGACAGTGGATGCTCCAAGCATATGACTAGCAGCAAGGACAACCTAAATAACTATAAGTCCAAACTGGGACCAAAGGTGACCTTTGGTGATTCAAATTGTGGTCAGTCTGAAGGCTTTGGAGAAGTCAAGATTGGAGCAGTCACTTTAAAAAAGGTTACATATGTAAGTGGACTAAAACATAACCTCATCTCGATAAGTCAACTATGTGATGAAGGTTATTAGGTTTATTTTAACTCCAGCTCCAGTATTATTTCTACTAAATAAAACCAAACTGTTTTAATTGAAAGTAGATAAGACAACATATATATAGTTGATTTTCATTCTGCAACATCAGATATATGTTTACTTAATCTTATTAGCAATCAAAATGATTTATGGCATAAAAGATTAGGACATGTTAATATGAAAAATATTGCTAGGCTATCTAAAGACAACCTTGTTAGAGGTTTGCCTTCTGGTCCCTACAAGAAGGAAGACCTCTGTAGGGTTTGTCAATTAGGAAAGCAAAGTAAATCTAGTTTTAAATTAGTTAATACAAGTGATTCACGTAGGATCATGTACTTGCTACACATTGACCTTTTTAGCCCTATTACTGTGCATAGCCTAGGAGGGAAATCTTATACTCTAGTTATAGTAGATGACTTCTCAAGATTCACTTGGATGTTCTTTCTAAGGTCTAAGTCAGAAACATTCAAGGATCTTACAGATTTTCTTAAGACCATACAGATTGAGTACTCTACTCAAGTTGCATTGATCAGAAGTGATCATGTTATTGAGTTTGAGTCTCTTCTTATGCATGAGTTCTATGAGAAGGAAGGTATCAGGCATTGCTTCTCAGCTCATAGAACTCCTCAACAAAATAGGTAGCTGAAAGGAAGAGTAGAACCATAATTGAAGCTGCAGGTACATTACTTGCAAATGCTTACATGCCCCTATCCTTTTGGGCAGAGGCTATGAGCACAACAAACTATATACTGAACAGAAGTTTAATACATAAACTTAAGAATAAGAATCCCTATGAATTGCTTAAAGGGAAGAAATCTAAAATCAACTATTTTAAAATATTTAGTTGTATGTGTTATATTCATAACAATGACAAGAAATACATTAGAAAGTTTGAAGCTAAGGCTATAGAGGGAATTTTTCTAGGATATTCCCAAGTCAGCAAAGCTTATAGGGTGTTTAATAAATCTACTTTAAAAATTGAGGAATCTGTACATATAACTTTTAATGAATCTAACATGTCTTTTAAGGAGAAAGAAATTTCTAACAACAGCACTTTGTAGGTACCTCACTTGTGTGAGAGATTGAATGATCTAAGCCTCGCCCAAGAGGTTCCAATACATCCATCTCCACAAGTTGAAGAAGAAAGTGAAGAAGAAAGCATAGAGGTGAATGAACTTTTTCCAACAGCTAATGAAATTCCACAAGAGGAATTTATTCCCCAAGCTGTTGCCCAACCAGCACCTCCTACTGATTTTGTCACACTTAGAGATCACCCTAGATCACAAGTGATTGGAGACATTTCAGCTGGTGTGCAAACAAGACATCAACTCAACCCTGACATGATGTTTGCTTGTTTCTTCTCTCAACTTGAGCCCCAAACCATTAAAGATGCAAAGCAAGATCCCCACTGGATCATTGCAACGCAAGAGAAACTCAATCAATTTGAGAGATGTAGAGTTTGGAAATTGGTTCCTAGGCCCAAAAACTACCCAGTCATTGGAACCAAATGGGTATTCAGAAATAAATTGGATGTAGAAGGCAACATTATGAGGAACAAGGCAAGGCTAGTAGCTCAAGGCTATAGGCAAGAGGAAGGCATTGATTATGATCAAACATTTGCTCCTGTTGCAAGACTTGAGGCTATAAGAATTTTCCTTGCATATGCTGCATTCAAGAAATTCAAAGTCTATCAAATGGATGTTAAAAGTGCTTTTCTGAATGGAGATCTCAAAGAAGAGGTTTATGTTGAACAACGTCTAGGTTTTATCTCTCCAACCTATCACTCTCATGTCTTTAGATTGCATAAAGCTCTCTATTGTTTAAAGCAAGGTCCAACAACTTGGTATGAGATGCTCAATGAAGAAGCTCTTCCTGTTTCAGTAGCAGCAGCAGTAGACTCAGATACAGATACATACATGGTTCTAGTTACAGATACAGTTATTGAGGATACAGATATAATAACTATTGGTGATTATTTTGTCAATCCCACAGTCGATTTATTCAGTCTATTGAATTCTTTTGATACAGTTTATTTGAGTTCTCTTCCTTTTGTCTACTTAAAGCCATCCTTGGCTATTGTACCTTATACAGCACCCATTAGTCCCTCAGTTGCTAAGCAACTCAAGGATAGTTTTGCAGCTATAGAGACTCATACAATATCTGCTCCCAAAGATATTCTTTCCCTAGAGGCTATCTCTGCTCCTATCTATAAGATGGATGACAATCCTCTTCCAAATTTGTATCAAATCATAATGGAAGATATAGAAGAAGAAAATTTGTTAATTACTGAAAATATAATAGTTGTTGAAGAGCCTCAGGCTTCAGAACCTCAAGCTTTAGCTCCTGCTCTAGCTCCAGCTCCAGTACCTCAAGCTTAGCCTCAAGCTGACAAGTCAATTGACAATAATATTCTGAAAGCTCTGGATGATTTATATGATAATAATCAGCGATCCTCCTCTGACAAAGAAGATGATGAATATAATGATGATTCTGATGATAGCCCATCTACAAAGAAGAAAATTTCAAAGAAAAGGAAAGCCCCTCCAGTTTCTGCTCCTAAGCCAAATCCTACTCATGATACCCCTTAATATATTTTGTAGAAAATCACTCCTTATCCTAGAATTCCAGCCTGGATGTGGCTGTCCAAGAATCAACAAAAAGAAAGAAAGAAAAGCAGAAGATATTCTCCACCACCTCAAAGAAATAGGAAAGGACCTCCTCCTCCTCCTCCACCTGCTGCTGGTGCTTTAGGCAGCTCATCTCAGAGGACTACCTCATCTACTCAAACATACCAAAGATAACATGGTAGATCCTCATCTTCTCAAGGAAGCAGCCAGCAGAGGTACCCTTCTAGTAGGCAACAACATCAACATCAGCAACAACAGCAATATCCTCAACAACAACTACAACAAGTTCCTGAACCAGCAAAAGCTGTCAGTCCAAAAAGTCCAGAGTCTCCTCCTATTCCCTTTGTGGGTCCAGAGATAGAGACTACTGCTAGAATGGTCGGGTTTCAGGAATTGGTTGGATTATCAATGATAAACAAAGCCAAAGCTGAAGGAAAGAATCCATCTCAGTACCCTACTTTGTCTAAATACAGGAAAGAAGAATTGAACAGGTATGTAAAAGCTAACAAATTCTTCAATGTAGATGCTTATATGAATCTACACCCAGAGGCTGTTGTACCTAGAGACACATCTCTCAACATCATTGGAGCTGCTGATATGGTCATGTTCAAGAAGGAAGCAACAAATCCTAATAGAGAGATCAAATTTACTCAGCCTGCTGACAAAGAAAAGGAGGAGAAGCAAAAGGAGACACTGAAGAAAAAGAAATGAGTTTATGTTGATTGGGTTCTGTGTGTCTTAAACTCTTTATATATTTACTAACACAAAGATACATTGTAAATATCTGCTGCATGTTTTAATTTTTCTGCCAGATATTTTTTCCTGCTTTGTGATTGTTTTTATTTCATGAGTATTAGTGACCTCACCCAAATAGGGGGAGATTGTTGGATCCCTAGTTTGATTTGGGCTAGGTTCACTAACTAGGATAATTGACCCAACATGTATAGTCAGGGTCATGTCTGTGTCCTAGAGTTTAGGCTAAGTCCTTAGAAATAACCACATATGGACCAGCCAGCAGAAGACTGCAGAAGACTCCAAACTTAGAAGAAAATCAGTTGCGGGAAGTGAGTTCGACGTTCATCGAACTTAGCTCGACGAAAGTCATGCTTCGCTCGACGAACTCAGAGTAAATTCTCTGAGTTGAGCTCGACGATATTCAAGCTCAGGTCAACAAATTCTTGAAGTTCCTCTTCAACACTTTTTAGTCAAGAATCCTTTCTTTGAACTCTAGTCGATGAAGTTACATTATCATCACGATGATTTTGGAGCATAGATTTGGGAAGTTTTTCACAGAAAGCAGAAAGCTGAATTCAAGTCGACGAAGTTGGTTCTCATGTCGACGAACAAGATTTACTAGGTCGACGAACTAGATTTCCCAGGTCGACGAACTCAATTTCTCTGGTCGACAAACTTTGGACTCAGGACGACGAAATCTGTTCTCTGCTCGACGAATTCTATGCAGTCCAAGACTTGGAATTTTCCTCATTTTGTCCTTATTCTCTTGCAGTAATTCCTGAATAATCAATGCTTATATTCTCTGAATCTAGCCATTAGTGGCAGCATTGATTATGGTCTTCATTAGGAATATCACTTGCCAATTTTAGTAGGACAGTTGTGGAAATTCATTAATGATATATTTTCTCCAACTGCATTTCCATTCTCTAGGCAGTCAGTATTCAATGCTAAAGGATTTCAAAATTCAAAGCGGAATTTAGACAGAGATATATAAAAAGAGATTTTTTTCTCTTTCAGTCAAAAAAAAGACAGTAAGAACAAAAAAGATAGAACACCAAAAAATATTCAAGAAAAAGCTTTGTCTTCATCAAGTGTTCATACTGATAGTTTGTTTTGTATTTAAGCTATTAGAGTTTTGTTTAGGTCTTTATTGTACAAATCTTGCCTTATTAGCTTATATCTCCTCCTCTTGTATTTATTTATGCCACTAATATTTTTTGTGCTCTTTTGCAGGTTTTCTCAATTTTCACCCAAAATGACCTGATACGGCCACCAACACGGCTGTGTTATGGGGCATGTCATCTATTCCCAAAGAATCAACCACTAGAGGAAAGGCCAGAGTTCTTCCCAACTAGGACACATCCTCCAACATGGCCATGTCGCCGGCCGTGTCACACTGGCCGTGTCAACATGAGCCGTGTCTCCAGAAGCTAATGGCTTTCCAGCGAAGGACACGGCTACCAACACGGTCGTGTCACTAAGAATGTCGCCACCTCATCAACGCATCCAGCCCGCCATTAATGCGACCCCCCCCCCCCCCCCCCCCCCCCCGTCGAAGCCCATCAACCGCAGAGGACATGGCCACCAACACGGCCGTGTCGTTGGAGGTGTCATCCCCTCTTAAATTTCTATAAATTCATCCCCTCTTAAATTTCTATAAATTCATCCCCTCCCCCTTGTTTCAAAGAGAGTCCTAGAGTGTGTAAGGAAGTGCCGCCCTTTTGTTTTCTGAAGTTTTTCATACTTTCTCTCTCTCTCTCTCTCTCTCTCTCTCTCTCTCTCTCTTTCTCATTTTAGTTTTTCCTAATTCTAGTTTAGTTTAAGCTTTTGTAGTAGCCTTTGTAATTACTTTAGTTGCTAATGGTAGGGCTAGAATAGGATTTTACTTTTCATGCACTTGTAATCTCTAATTTTCAAGTTGTAAGATCCTTGTGCTCATTAATAAATAAGTGTTGTTTTCTCCTCCCTTTCTACTTTGTGTTCTTTATGCTTCACTACTCATCCCCCCTCCTCCACTTCAACATGAGTAACTAATCCTCCTTGTAATCGATCTTGATGATCCGAGGTTCGAGTGATTAAGTTATGATGCTTTGAGTTCACCTTCTCTTTTTAGGTTTTAGGCCTTGAATTACTCTTAATTTATCATGGGTTGGAGATATATTATCGATATATATTCTCCACCTTTGCTTTCATTCTTAGCTAGTCAAGAGGTCGATAGTTTTAAGTGAGTACTCAAGAGTAAAGAGAGTTGTACGCACCCTCGAGAGAGGCAGACGTCCAAATCTCCCGGATTGGAGTAAAATCCAATAGTGGGGTTCACCGCATAAAGCGAGCTTTAAGACTCCGATTTAGACGAGAGTCGGTCGGACCTTCCTAAACTCAGTTGGGCACGACTTTGAGAGAAGCATGTTTAAGCTTTGGGAGCCTCCACGGTCAAGTACCTTTACCCTATTAAGCTTAGGTTTATTTATCGTGTTTTTAATCGACTCTTGTCGAGGTGATTCTTCATCAAGTGCATTTCCATCTCATCGTTCTAACCCTTGAATGCAATCGTTTCTTTTATGCTCTCGTTATTTTCATTGCAAGTAGTCATCTTTTTATGCAATATTTCCTTTAGCGCATTTAGCTTTCTTTTAACCCTAGATTTTTTGTCGATAAAATAATATCCATTGTGTGAGTAGGTTTACTCAACAGTTCCCGGATTTAAATACGACACTTGTGTCCCCTTACTATAGTTCGATAGGTATACTTGCCTAGTTGGATTGCTAGTTCAGCTGCTTTCTTTTCTTAAGCGTTGGCCGAGCCATCAAATTTTTGGCGCCGTTGCCGGGGAGCAACTTTTGTTGATAAATTGAAAACATGAATCTATTAATTTTATCATTTCTCTTTCTCATCCTCCTTCTAAAAATTTTTAAAATCAAAAAATTTTATTACCGCTCTTAATAGAAACCTGCTTCACAATTTTTCTACACCACCTAAATCTCTCGAAAAGGGCAAAGCGGTTTTAAGTGCCCCTATCTTGTATAGTACCTTGCGAACCCTTCACCGGGTATCCCTTGGGAAGTTCAGTAGTTAAAACATAAAAAAAATCTATTTCAAAATTTTTTTTTTAATTAACACTCTTTTCTAGTTTATTTATTTCTCTTCCTTCTATTCTCTTCTTTTATTGCATTATCCGTGGGAATCAGTCGGATATTTTGGACCTGGACCACGAAATTTGAGCATACGCTTTGGAGAAGATCGCGATTTCAAGGCCCTACTTTCCAAATATCGGTTGAGGATTCTGAGTCATTTTCTACTTTAAGAATGGAAGAACCCCACGTGGAGGAAGTCGTGCAAAGGCCTATGTCTTATTATGCATGACCGAATCTCGAGGGTACTAAATCTAGCATAGTTCACCCTGAAATAGCTAATAATAATTTCGAACTGAAGCCTATCATAATTCAAATGGTGCAGCAGTATGTGCAATTTGACAGACTTCAAGATGAAGATCCGAAAGCACATATGACAAGCTTTCTTGAGATTTGTGACACCTTCAAGATAAATGGTGTCACAAATGATGCTATTAGGCTAAGATTATTTCCCTTCTCCCTTTGAACTATGGCTAAGCAGTGGCTGAACACTCTACCTAAAAATAGCATCACAACTTGGACTCAATTAACTGAAAAATTTTTGGCGAAGTATTTTCCGCCAGCTAAAACTACAAAACTTAGGAATGATATTTCTTTCTTTGGACAAACAAACTCTGAAACCCTTTATGAAACATGGGAAAGATTTAAAGAATTATTAAGACGATGCCCACATCACGCTCTGCCTGTATGGTTATAAGTGCAGACATTTTAAACAAAGGGCGCTCTTGGGAGGCAACCCGAGTTTTCTTTTTATGTTCTCTTTATTTTATAATTTTTGCCCCGGACGGCTCTGACAAGCTGAAGCTTATGCGATCGCCTGCTCCAATGCTGCTGAATCCATCATGAAGTCCAAAGAAGACATTTCATGAAGATCCAAAACGCAAGCATGGGGGAGCGACATCACTCAACTTTCGCAGCAAATAAATCTGAGGAAGTACTTGTTTTTCAATCCTGTTTTTCAATTCTATACTTTCATTTTCTCTCTCTCTAACCTCCTTATCCATTGAGGACAATGCCCATTTTAAGGTTAGGGGAGGACTTCCTCCTCCTTTTTGTTTTTTGTGAATATTTTTCATGCTTTTTGTGAATATTTTTCAAAAATCCAAAAAAATGAATATCTTAAAATTCCAAAAAAAGAAAATATTTCCAAAATCCAAAAAAAGAGAATATTTAAAAATTTTAAAAAATATATGCTTTTTGTTTTTTTAATAGTTTAAACATTTTGGTATTTCAATAGTACACCTGTTTTTGTTTTGTCTTTCTCAAAATTCCTTATAAACAACTTAGCTAATTAAAATTTTCTAATCCTTCTTTTTAATTATGTTTCACAAGTAAAATGTTGGCCAAGCTATGTTTCTAATTCACGGTAGCATGTTAAGGTGAAATATTTTCCTAAAATTCGCATTTCTATTATGGTTTTTCGTTCTTTATTTCCTTTCTCAAAAATTCATCATCCACTATTTTCCTTTTCGTTTTTAGATAATTTTTGAAAGGTCAACGTTTGAATAGCGTAGTAGATGTGAATGATCCAACTCACCTATTATTTCTATTTTCAAGATAATTTCATCAATCTTCTTTTATTATCTAGGATTTGTTTTTTTGAAAATTTTCAAATCTATGTTTTAAATAAATTAAAAAGCGTGAAAATGATTTAGGCCGTTTTTGTTTTCGTTTCAGCTTTCCTTCCAACCTAAAAACTCTCACCACTAGTTAGTCTCTTTTGAGCCTTTTTTTCCAATTTCATTTGATAGCTCCTCTTTTCATATCATTCTCACCAAAGCCAAAATTTCCAACCTATCTAATCACACTAGCCTTTTTGAGTTTCATAAAGAATTTTTATGATTATGATAGGTTATTTTGTGATATTTTTGGAGAAGTTTTAAAAAAAAAGTATTCTCAAAAGAAATGTGTGTTTTTGTTTGGCCAATTCAAAACTAAAATGAAAATATTAATGGCCTTTATTTTGAAAAAGAAAAAAAATGGAAAAGAAAAAAAGAAAGAAAAATATTTTGATCAAATTGAAATTTTTTGAAACTCTTTGTTTGGGTTTACTGTGATTTTAAGTCTCCCTGTTTATCTTTGAATTTCACTCATAATCATAATCCTAAATCAAACGCTTCGGTCTTATTAAGTCCTTTTGATCACGCCTTTTTTAATTTTATTTAATAACTAAAAAAGAAGAAAAGTAAATCAGTATTAGTTTTGGATGTAAACTTAGATTTTTGTTATTTATTTGATATAATTTTAATGCGTTTCTTGGATCTAGTAACAACTCAATGCGTTTTGTTTTTCATTTTCGTTGCTTTGCTTAAATCTATTTAAAGAATTTCGTCAAAATTTTGGATGATTTATTTTCGTTAAGTAAAGTTTATAAAAGTTAATTCATACCTAAATAATTGTTTTAAATTCGCGTTTCACCTTTTCCCTACTTAGAATTTCGCATAGTACTAGTGTAGGCATAATTAGAACTTTTTGATTAGTCATATTTTATGTTTATCTAGTTTTTATATTTTTGCTTAGGGACAAGCAAAGCTTAAGCTTGGGGGAATTTGATAGTGTGTTTTGTATTTAAGCTATTAGAGTTTTGTTTAGGTCTTTTATTGTGAAAATCTTATCTTATTAGCTTATATGTTTGTAACGTCTCGAATTACACTAGGCCCCGCGTGTGCATTTTTTAGTCAGGAGAGTTGACTTAGGTTCATGGAAGTGCTGGAAACAGGGCTGCACTTGTAAATGGGAGGAGAAATCAGTACAGAATAGGACACGGGTAGAGACACGGGCGTGTCCCTACCCGTGTGGGAGAGGTCAGCTCTCGACTCAACGACTCGAGTATGTCCAGAGAAGGATATGGGTAGTGACACGGGCGTGTCACTACCCATGTGAAGATGACACGAGTAGAGACATGGGCGTGTCCATACCGATGTGCGTCGGGTTGAGACCGACAAAGTGTACCCCGAGAAGGACACAGGTAGAGACACGGGCGTGTCCCTACCCATGTGTGTCGAGTTGAGCTTGACGAGGCGTGTCTTGAGGAGGACACGGCCAGAGAACACAGCTGTGTCATGTGGACAGGGGTAGGGACACAGGCGTGTCCCTACCCGTGTTTGTGTATCAAAACGTCAGGTAACTGCCTGTAATGCTTCGCCCGAGCAGGACACGGGTAAGGACACGGGCGTGTCCCTACCCGTATCACATTTCACTTATAAGGGATGTGAAAACACTAGCCGTTTTGCACTCCTCATTCCAACCCTTCTTCCTGGAGAAACTGTTGTAGAGAGGGAGAAGCTGGTGGAGCAAGTCCAAGAGGATAAGAACCGCCGCCGCCGAGGAGAAGAAGATGCCGCCGCAAAGAGTTACAAGATCCTTGGTCGGAAATGGTGGAAATGCCGGAAATGAGGTGAGCTTCCTCCCCTCTCCCTTGGTACTAGATCTGTAGTTATATCTAGGCGAGATGTTGACTCAAAAGAGTCTAGACTTGCGAGATAAAGATTTCTCTAGGAAGAGGTCGTTCTAGGGCTTGTGCTCTAAGGATAGTGGTGTCTTCAACCTCTCCAACCTTCTATGTGAGGATGGGGGATGGTTTCTTGAAGAGTAATGGCCTCATTAGGGTGAATAAGGGAGGATGAATTTCTGGAGGTGATTTTGGAAGATCGACTTGAGGAGGAAGATGAACCAATGTCATTCATTCCGCCTCAAGATGCGTGCAGAAATCTGTGTTCTGCGCGCAATGATATTCATTGCCATTTTCAAGTGCGATACAGCCAGATCTGGGCTTTAGACTAAACACAAAAGTTATAGCCACTGTCAATACCTTTCCAACGAGGGTTTACGCGCCTTCATCGGATTTCTATAGCCTCGCGAATCTCCAGTCGAAGATGCTATCCGGATGGTGTTCTGTACCTAAATTCTGGGTTGGGTATAGCATTGGATTTGAATTTGGTAGAGACATTGTAATTAATTGATGTAGGGGCTGGAGAATTCCTTTATGTTTAATCATCATAATTTAATGAGCGATGAAATTGTTGCATGAACCCCACATAAACAAATAGAGGAGTGAGCTGTACTTGAACCAATCTTTTGGGGGTAGAAATTATGAATGAACGTTTTGATGTATTGATGAGATTAGAATGATTTAATTATAGGTTACATTGAGTACATAACGATAGCTGTTATATGTCGTTTAATGATAAGATTGATCTGAATTTGAGTACCCGATCGGTGGTGATGTCATGAGCAAACGATCGTTACTAATTAGATTGTTGATTCATGTGCATATAAATGATTGTACTTGGTTAAAGCATGCTAATCAGTTATGTTAGAGTTATGTGAACTTAGATTGTAGATAGTCTTAATGACTGCCATGATTCGGGTAATGTTGAGTTGCAACATTGTCGGACGGTTGGTCTTGGTCCTCGGTGCTCATTTCCCGGGGCTCCTTCCGTGCCGATTGGATGGTTGGGCTTGGTCCTCGTACTTTCTCCGAGGCTCCTTCCGTGCCACAGTGAAGTGGAATTTCATGCGGTGTGAGTCGACACACGGTGTCGTAATCCTGGGTTAAGGATAGTGTGGCAGGTCTACGGGCTCGCCAGTCGTCACACTGACGGGAGTTGATAGTTAGACTTTGGGCGGTTTGGCTTGGTCCCCGGTGTTCATGTCCTGGGGCTCCTTCCGTGCCAGGTGAACCTTTGGGCTTGGTCCTCATGCTTTCTTCTGAGGCTCCTTCTGGGTCACACAAGGCCAGTTTGGGGCTTGGTTCTCAGTACACATCTACCCGAGGCTCCCGCAGGGCCATAGTATGCGAGGGGGGCTCCGTTGTTGTGTTCTTAGCGTTGAGGCGTACGGAGGCCTAAGTGAAGCAGTGTGGATGCCCGCTTAGTAGTAGAGAAGCACGCTCTACTGTCGCCGCCTGGCCATGGCGGTTGATGCCTGAGATGTTAGCTACCTGCTTGAAAAGTGGGAACTACTAGTCTGTGTGGACATAGCGGTTGCATGTGTGTGATCATGGGTGAGTCATTGCATTGTATACATACCATTATATTACATTGCACAAACAAGATCCTCATCGTATATGTTTGTATGGGCTCTCTTATACGATGAGTTACTTTATGTTAAACCGATCCTTAACTTATAAGCTTGTATGGGCATCCTTATAAGTTAAGTTACTATCCTGCTGTAGTTACTTAAACTTGATGGATTGTTATTGCTCATGTAAAACTGATAGAATATAATGTTGTTAATCATGTTGTACTTATTCCACCTGCTTGTACCTGCTTAAATAGCTTATTATATTGTACCTCATGCTCCTTTCTCCTCCCGGTGCCGAGGCGTCACCGGGGGAGCGGATGTGATAGTCACTTAGTCTTTTTGACTAATGGTTGCTACGTCTTCCATTTTAGGAGGTCACCCCGCAGGTAGAGGAGCCGCAGACTTTGCAGCAGGACAGCCAGGCCAGCACGAGAGGGCCTGAAGTGACGGTGTCATCGCTATCGTTGGTTACTGATGTGAGTTTTGTTGAGCAATTTGATGTAGCCCTTTTGGGCATATGTTAGTTGTACTCTGATACCTTATAGAAGCTTGTTGTAGCTTCTCTATTTTGATGTACTTTGGACTATTATGCTTTGTGTGAATTTGACTTCTAGTTTACATTTTGGTTGGGTAGGCATATATTGATATTGGTTGTAGCAGGCAGAATAGGCGTCTTGTGGTATAGGTTAACCTGTGTGCTAATGCTACCCCAAGACGGTTGTTCTGGGCATAAGACCACCTTCGTACCGTGTTTTGGGATCCAGGAGGGGGGCCTTACAAATGGTATCAACTTTCCATGATTCTGAACTAAAGAAGTCATTAAACAATGGTACCACCCCGGTTCGATTAGTCAGTTTGGGGACAAACTGACTTAGCGAAAGCAGTGGTGTGCCCATATGTAATTCACACTAATTGTGTCCAACTTAGACCTTAAGATTAGCCAACCTGACCATACATTTGTATTCCACGTATAGATTCCAGTGCACGATGAGCCGATGGGGGGCACTCCAGCCCCTTCCATACCCACTCAGTTCCAACAATCAGAGTTGGGACAGACGCTCACCGCCATCCTGGATGCCTTTAGGTCGCAGCAGCCTCCGGTACAACAACAGGCTCCGGGCTCAAACTGGCTGAGCACCTTTCGGGCTCTCTCCCCTCCCGCCTACATTGGGACGGAGTCGGCCGTGAGCACGGAGGAATGGCTTGACATAGTGCAGGAGCTATTGGAGGGGATCTGTTGCCCAGCCAACATGGCTGTAACTTTGGGTGTGTCCGTCTTAGAAATACGTACTAAGAGGTGGTGGAAGTCCCTCATGGGCTCCACCTTACAAGGGCGAGTTTATATAGAGATAATTTGGAGCGAGTTCTCGGGTGTCTTCTTGGAGCACTTCATTCCCTCGACCGCTCGAGATGAACTCGAAGAGAGGTTCCTAATGGTGAAGCACGGATCAAAATCGGTTACGGAATATCAGCGAGAGTTCCAAAATCTTGCGAGGTTCGCGGACTCATATGATTTGGGTGATAGAGGATATGCCAAGCGCTTCTACAAAGGTTGCGGGATCCCCTGAGGCAGGCCCTTTTGTTTATAGCAGGCTCTAGCTTGGCGGAGATAACCTACCTGGCGAAGAGATTGGAGGCAGACCACTTGGGAAGTGGTAAGAGACTTACCGAGGGCGTGATGGAAGCTGGCCCAACCAATAAAAGGAGACAGGACTATAGAGGAGGAAGAGGACATCAAAGGGGTGGCAGAAGTATCCATAAAAATTATAGAGTGGAGCATCCGGTTTTGCAGCCACCCGCATTACCTCCACTGCCACAGCCTCAATAATTTCAGCAACCAGAGGGGCGCTATGGGCGGGTGTGCTTCAAATGCAACCAGCCGAGCCACATTCTACGTTACTGCCCGTAGTTGTTTGGGAATGTTCCTCTTGCTCTCCCTTCAGCAGCTCCTCAAGGACGGGGTTACATGCGTTGTCGAGGATGAGGACCGCGAGGAGGCAACCCCGGTCCTGCCCGGGATGAAGTGTAAGCGCTGGACATGGCACAAGAATAGAATCCCCAGGATGTGATTGCAGGTATGTTGCAATTAGCTTTCACATTTTCATTGTTTAACTTAAGTTGCTTAAGACATACTATATACCTAGTGTTGAGTTTGGTTATTGGTCCTCAGGCACCGTGGTAGTCGGCGGGAAGACGGCCTATGCATTGTTCGATATTGGTGCCTCACACTCCTTTGTGTCTGAGGACTTCATTAAAGACATGGAGGGTGTACAATATTTTACTGGCATAGCCCGATGAGTACGCCTCCCGGACGGCTCTGAGATGGTCGCAACTGCCAAGTGCGAATTTGAGATACTTATTGGGGGAAAAGCCTTTGATGAGCCTGCCATAGGACTTGAGAATGCCGGAATTTGACTTTATTTTGGGCATGCGTGGTTGGACTCGCACTTCGCAAGGATTGACTGTGTAGAGAAATGAATCTTCTTGAGTCATGGAGACACCGATGTCATCTTCCAAGGTATTAGATTCGTACCTCATATGTTGTTATCCTCAGTTCAGGCTTTAAAAGTCCATATGATGGGGGATGAAGTCTTCATGATCTATTTCGAGTTGATGGAGGTAGCATTGGATATAAATGATGTACGGGTAGTGCGGGACTTGCTCGAGGTATTTCCTGAGAAACTGCCAGGATTACCCCCGCATAGAGAAGTTGATTTTCAAATTAATCTAGTACTGGGTGCCAAGCCTATATCCAGGGCCCCTTACTGAATGACTCGGAAGGAACTCACGGAGTTTAGAGTTCAGTTACAGGATTTGGTGGAGTCAGGGTTTGTTCACCCCAGCTCGTCACCCTGGGGAGCCCCTGTTCTATTCGTCAAGAAGAAGGATGGAACTTTGCAATTGTGCATAGAATACCGGGAGCTCAATCGACTCATGGTGCGGAAAACCTATCCGCTACCCCGGATCGACGAGCTGTTCGACCAACTAGTAGGAGAGCATTGGTTTTCTAAGTTGGATTTGCGCTCGGGATATTATCAGTTGAGGATACAAGAAGGGGACATCCAAAAAACGGCTTTTAGCTCAACATACAGACTATTCGAGTTCACCGTAATGCATTTTGGGCTCACAAATGCCCCCTCGGCTTTCATGAGTCTGATGAACAAGGTATTTGAGCCTTATTTGGACATCTTCGTCATTATTTTCATCGATGACATCCTGGTCTACTCAAAGATGGAGGAGGAGCATATCAAACACCTGACCTTGGTATTAAAGAAGCTAAAAGAGCACGCCTTGTTCTCCAAGTTCAGCAAGTGCGAATTCTGACATAAAGAGGTTGCTTTCTTGGGCCATGTGATCAGCAGGGCTGGATTAGCTGTGGATCTAGCCAAGGTGCGTGCTGCGAAGGAGTGGTCACCCTTGAAGTCAGCGGCAGATTTGTGAAGTTTCCTTGGACTTGCCGGGTACTACCGCAAGTGCGTAAAATGATTCTCAAAGATTGCCCTCCCTCTTACATCCTTGACAAAGAAAGGTGTGCCATATGAGTGGACACCCCTATGTGAAGCTGCGTTCCAGGAGCTGAAGGATAGACTTACCTCCGCCCCCATCCTATCACTTCCATCTGGGAAGGAAGGATTTCAAGTTTACACCGATGCATCTTATCAAGGGTAGGAGCGGTACTGATACAGCATGACCATGTAATTGCCTACGCCTCAAGACAGTTAAAGAAGCATGAAATCAATTACCCAGTTCATGATTTGGAATTGGGAGTAGTGGTATTCGCCTTGAAGGTATGGAGGCACTATCTATATGGCGTCCACTGTGAGATCTTTTCAGATCACAAAAACTTAAAGTACGTCCATACACAGAAGGAATTGAACTTGAGACAACGGCGGTGGTTAGAGTTTCTGTGCGATTATGAGTTCACCTTGAACAACCACCCCGGAAAGTCAAACTCAGTGGCTTACGCATTGAGCAGAAAAGTACCGGGCTCGAGCTCAGAATCTCGGTTGATGCGCATGTAGTTAGCTCGGGTGCTCGAGGAGATGGAGATCACTTTGGTATATAAGGTTCCTTCGGAGGTGTATGCGGAGCACATGGCAACCATGTGCATAGTTTGCGATATCCGGGACAGAATCTGGGCAAAGCAAGGAAGGGATGTAGCTCTAGCCCCGGCAGTCAAGTCAATCGAAGATGGGACTACTGACGAGTATATATTAAAAGACGGCAACATTTATTTCCGTGGCCGACTCTACATTCCCAAGGGCGGTAAAATTCGGGAGGATATCTTGAGAGAGGCACATTGCTCTCAGTATTCAGTGCACCCGGGTATTTCCAAGATGTACGCCGGCTTGTGGAAGACCATGTGTTGGCCGGGAATGAAGAAAGATGTAAGATACTTTGTTACACATTGTGAGGCCTGTCAAAGGGTAAAGGCGGAATGCAAGAGCCCCGGTGGTTAATTACAGTCGTTGCCCATCCCCGAGTGGAAGTTTGAGGATATCTCCATGGACTTCGTTCACGGGTTACCTCGCTCATGCTCAGTGAATGATTCAGTGTGGGTGATTGTTGATCGCCTGATAAAGGTTGCCCGGTTCATCCCTATGAAAAAAGAGGCTCACGTGGATGTTTTGGTACTCCTCTTTATGGAGCAGTTTGTTCGGTAACATGTCGTGCCAAAGACAATCATTCCTGACCGGGATGGTTGTTTAACCTCTAAGGAATGGAAGGCGCTACAGGCGTGTTTGGGTTCGCATCTTACCTTTAGCACCGCGTTTCATCCTCAGACTGACGGGCAGTCTGAGAGGACCATCAGAACACTGGAGGACCTATTGAGGTTATGTGTGTTGGATAGAGGAGAGCCATAGGAAAGTCTCTTACAACTGGTAGAATTATCTTACAACAACAACCATCAGGCGAGCATCAACATGGAGCCCCATGAAGCCCTTTACGGAAGAAGGTGTAGAACCCCCTTGTCTTGGGTGTAAGATGAAGAACCAAAGGCTTTGGTAATGTAGTATATTGATGATACCGATGCGGTCATTAGACTAATACGGGATCGCATGTTGGAGGCTCAAAGTTAGCAGGCGAAGTATTATAATGCAAAGCACCGGATGGTGGAGTTTCAAGTGGGCGATAAAGCGTTTCTGAAAATTCAACTGATGCATGGAGTGTCACGGGTGCGTGGTGTGAAAAAGCTCAGCCCAAGGTATGTTGGGTCTTACACTATAATGGAAAGGATTGGTTTGTTGGCCTATCGGTTGGACTTACCGCCAGAGCTAGAGAATCTCCACGATGTGTTCCATGTGTCGTCGCTTCGAAAGGCGCTGTTGCGGCCCAATCAATCTATCCCCACCATTGATGGTGCAGTGGTGACTGATAGGTCTGTGCGACTAGAGCCAGTGCGGATCGTAGACAACGAGATAAGGATTTTGCGCCGCAGAAGTGTTCCTTTGGTGAAGGTGCTGTGGTGTAATCATGGGAATGAGGAGTATACATGGGAGCCGGTGGACTTGATGCAAAAATGCTACACGGAGTTGTTTGCTCAAGGTAATTCTTAAAAGCATATTTTATTTTCTGTTATGCTTTTTCTCCCCATAGCCTTAGCCTAATTTCGGGGATGAAATCTTTTATTTATTTTATAGGATTTGTAACGTCCTGATTCGCACTAGGCCCCTTGTGCGTGTTTTTGAGTCAAGAGAGCTGACTTAGGTTCAGGGAAGTGCTGGCAACAGGGCTGCATTTGTAAATGGGAGGAAAACGCAGTACAGAATAGGACACGGGTAATGACACGGGCGTGTCCCTACCCGTGTGGGAGAGGCCAGCTCTCGAGTTGACGACTCGAGTATGTCCAGAGAAGGACACGGGTAGTGACACAGGCATGTCACTACCCATGTGAAGATGACACGGTTAGAGACATAGGCATGTACCTACCCATGTGCGTCGTGTTGACAACAACGAAGTGAACCTCGAGAAGGACACGGGTAGAGACACGGGCATGTCCCTACTCGTGTCTGTCGAGTTGAGCTCGACAACGCGTGTCCAGGGGAGGATACGGCCAGAGAACACGACCGTGTCATGTGGACATGGGTAGGGACATGGGTGTGTCCCTACCTGTGTTTTTGTATCGAAACGTCAGGTAACTGCCTGTAATGTTTCGCCCGAGTAGGACATGGGTAAGTACACGGGCGTGTCCCTACCCGTGTCACTTTTCACTTATAAGGGATGTGAATACCTTAGCCGTTTTTCACTCCTCATTCCAACCCTTCTTCTTGGAGAAATGTCTGTAGAGAGGGAGAAGCTGCTAGAGCAAGTCCAAGAGGAGAAGAATCACCGCCGCCGATGAGAAGAAGATGCCGCCGTGAAGAGTTACAAGATCCTTGGCCGGAAATGGTGGAAACGTCGGAAATGAGGTGAGATTCCTCCCCTCTCCATTGGTGCTAGATCTGTAGGTATATCTAGGTGATATGTCACCTCAAAAGAGTCTAGACTTGCCAGATGTTGATTTATCTAGGAAGAGGCCGTTCTAGGGCTTGTGCTCTAAGGATAGTGGTGTCTTCAACCTCTCCAACCTTCTATGTGAGGATGGGGGACGGTTTCGTGAAGAGTATTGGACTCATGAGAGTGAATAAGGGAGGAGGAATTTCTGGAGGTGATTTTGGAAGATCAACTTGAGGAGGAAGATGAACCGATGTCGTTCATTCCGCCTCAAGATGCGTGCAGAAATATGTGTTCTGCGCGCAGCGATATTCGTGGCCGTTTTCAAGAGAGATACGGTCAGATCTTGGATTTCGAATAAACTCGACATTTGTAGCAACTATCAATACCTTTCCAATGAGGGGTTACGCACCTTCATTGGTTTTCTGTAGCCTCAGGAATCTCCAGTCGAAGTGCTGTCTGAATGGTGTTCTGTACCAAAATTCTGTGTTGGGTATAGCATTGGATTTGAATTCGGTAGAGACATTGTAATTAATTGATGTAGGGGCTGGAGAATTCCTTTATGTTTAATCATCATAATTTAACGAGTGATGAAATTATTGTATGAACCCCACGTAAATAAATGGAGGAGTGAGCTGTACTTGAACAAATCTTTTGGGGGTAGAAATTGTGAACGAATGTTTTGATGTGTTGATGAGATTAGAACGATTTCATTATGGGTAACATTGAGTACGTAACGATAGCGGTTATATGTCTATTAATGATAAGATTGATTTGAATTTGAATACCCGATCGGTGATGATGTTATGAGCAAACGATCATTACTAATTAGATTGTTGATTCATGTGCACATAAATGATTGAACATAGTTAAAGCATGCTAATTTGTTATGTTAGAGTTATGTGAATGTAGATTGTAGATAGTCTTAATCACCGCAATGATTCGGGTAATGTTGAGGAGCAACATTGTCGGGCGGTTGGGCTTGGCCCTCAGTGCTCAATTCTCGGGGCTCCTTCCGTGCCGATTAGACGGTTGGGCTTGGTCCTCGTGCTTTCTCTGAGGATACTTCCGTGCCACGGTGAACTGGAATTGCATGCGGTATCGTAATACTGAGTTATGGAAAGTGTGGCAGGTCTACGAGCTCGTCAATCGTCACACCGACGGGAGTTGACAGTTTAACTTTAGGCGGTTGGGCTTTGTCCCCGGTGTTCATGTCCCGGGGCTCCTTCCGTGCCAAGTGAATGGTTGGTCTTGTCCTCGTGCTTTCTTCTGAGGCTCCTTCCGGGTCACACAAGGCCAGTTCGGGGCTTGGTTCTCGGTGCACATCTACCCGAGACTCCCGCTGGGTGATAGTACGCAAGGGGTGCTCTGCTGTTGTGTTCTTAGTATGGAGGCGTACGAAGGCCTAAGTGAAGTAGTGTGGATGCCCACTTAGTAGTAGAGAAGCCCGCTCTACTGTCGCCACCTGGCCACGGTAGTTGGTGCCTGAGAGGTTAGCTAACTGCTCGAAAAGTGGGAACTACTAGTCTGTGTCGACATAGCGGTTGCATGTGCGTGATCATGGGTGAGTCATTGCATTGCATACATACCATTACATTGCATACATACCATCACAAACATGATCCTCATCGTATAGGTTTCTATGGGCACTCCTATACGATGAGTTACTTTATGTTAAACTGATCCTTAACTTATAATCTTGTATGGGCATCCTTATAAGTTAAGTTACTTTCCTGCTATAGTTACTTATACTTGATGGATTGTTATTGCTCTTATAAAACAGATAAATTATAATGTTGTTAATCATGTTGTACTTATTCCACCTGCTTGTACCTGCTTAAATCACTTATTATATTGTACCCCATGTTCCTTTCTCTGCCTGGTGCCGAGGAGTTGTCGGGGGAGCGGATGTGATAGCCACTTAGTCTTTTTGACTAATGGTTGTTATGTCTTCCTTTTTAGGAGGTCACCCCGCAGGTAGAGGAGCCGCAGACTTTGCAGCTGGACAGCCAGGCCAGGACGAAAGGGCCTGAAGGGACGGTGTCGTCGCTACCGTCGGTTATCGATGTGAGTTTTGTTGAGCGATTTGATGTAGCCCTTTTGGGCATATGTTAGCTGTACTCTGATACCTTATAGAAGCTTGTTGTAGCTTCTCTATTTTGATGTACTTTGGACTATTATGATTTGTGTGGATTTGACTTCTAGTTTACATTTTGGTTGGGTTGGCATATATTGATATTGGTTATAGCCAGCAGAATAGGAGTCTTGTGGTACAGGTTTGCCCGTGTGCTAATGCTACCCCAAGGCGGCTGTTCTGGGCATAAGACCCCCTTCGTACCGTGTTTTGGGATCCGGGAGGGGGGTCTTACAATGTCTCCTACTCTTGTATTTATTTATTCCACTAATATTTTTTGTGCTCTTTTGTAGGTTTTCTCAATTTTCACCCAAAATGACCTGACACGGCCACCAACACGGCCATGTCATAGGGTATGTCACCTGTTCCCAAACAATCAACCACCAGAGGAAAGGCCAAAGTTCATCCCGACCAAGACACGGCCTCCAACATGGCCGTGTCGCTGGCCATGTCAACATGAGTCGTGTCACCAGGATTCGATGACTTTCTAGTGAAGGACACGACCACCAACACGGCCGTGTCGCTAGGCGTGTCGCCACCTCATCAACACATGAAGCCCTCCATGAATACGCCCCCCATCGAAGCCCATCAACCGTAGAGGACACTACCACCAACACGGCTGTGTCGTTGACCGTGTCAGCATGGGCGTGCCCGGCGATTCGACGTTGCAATAATCATTTACCGCCAGAATCAGAGCCCAAAGTCAACCAGCATGGGACACAGCCACCAACGTGGCTGTGTTGTTGGTCGTGTCATTCCCTCTTGAATTTCTATAAATTCAGTCCCTCCCACTTATTTCAAAGAGAGTCCTGTAGTGTGTAAGGATGTGCTGCCCTTTTGTTTTCTGATGTTTTTTCAATCTTTCTCTCTCTCTCTCTCTCTCTCTCTCTCTCTCTCTCTTTTAGTTTTTCCTAATTCTAGTTTTCTTTAAGCTTTTGTAGTAGCCTTTGTAATTGCTTTAGTTGCTAATGGTAGGGCTAGAATAGGATTTTACTTTTCATGCACTTGTAATCTTTTATTTTCAAGTTGTAAGATCCTTGTGTTCATTAATAAAGAAGTGTTGTTTTCTCCTCCCTTTCTACTCTGTGTTCTTTATGATTCACTACTCATCCCCCCTCCTCCACTTCAACATGAGTAACTAATCTTCCTTGTACTCGATCTTGATGATCCGAGGTTTGAGTGATTAAATTATGATGCTTTGAGTTCACCTTCTCTTTTTTAGGTTTTTTGCCTTAAATTACTCTTGATTTATCACGGGTTGGAGATATATTATCGATATATATTCTCCACCTTTGCTTTCATTCTTGGCAAGCCGAGAGGCCGATAGTTTGAATTGAGCACTCAAGAGTAAAGGGAGTTGTACGCACCCCTCGAGAGAGGCAGGCGTCCAAATCTCCCGGATTGGAGTAAAATCAAATAGTGGCGTTCACCGCGTAAAGCGAGTTTTAGGCCTCCGATTTAGATGAGAGTTGGTCGGACCTTCCTAAACTCAGTTGGGCACGACTTCGAGAAAAGCAGCTTTAGGAACCTCCACGGTCAAGGACCTTTACCCTATTAAGCTTAGGTTTATTTATCGTGTTTTTAATCGACTCTTGCCGAGGTGATTCTTGATCGAGTGTATTTTCATCTCATCGTTCTAACCCTTCAGTGTAATCGTTTCTTTTATGCTCTCTTTATTTTCATTGCAAGTAGTCCTCTTTTTTATGCAATATTTCCTTTAGTGCATTTATCTTTCTTTTAACCCTATATTTTCCGATGATAAAATAATAGCCTTCGTGTGAGTAGGTTTACTCAACAGTTTCTGAATTTAAATACGACACTTGTGTCCCCTTACTATAGTTCGATAGTTATACTTGACTAGTTGGATTGCTAGTTCGGCTGCTTTATTTTCTTAAGCGTTGGTCGGTCCATCACATACTCCAGCAAGCTTTCAGAGAACATCAACTACTATCTGTTTACAGCTTTCTGGAGAATTCTTTAGAAGATCTACTCACCATGCAAAGCAC
The DNA here is from genome assembly GCA_039583875.1 of Platanthera guangdongensis. NCBI lineage: Eukaryota > Viridiplantae > Streptophyta > Magnoliopsida > Asparagales > Orchidaceae > Platanthera > Platanthera guangdongensis. The sequence goes on from CM077167.1 coordinate 127,365,329, forward strand.
TCATTCTTCCTGAATAGATCTTCATCTCAGGGGGAGCTTTGACACCATCAATAAACCACAAGCCTTCTCTGTTGCTTTGAGAAAGAGAAGACAATATCTAGTTTATTTGTTCCATCCGACTGTACATAGGGTTCTTGCTCCCTTCAAAAGTTAATCACTTGGTTGCAAGTCTCTTGATCAAAAGACTTGATTTGGTTTTTAGGCACCTGATCAAAAGCTTGAAGGGTTTCCTGATCTACCTGAAGCACAACTTATGGTAACAGACACCTGAGCAAAAACCTGATTGGTGGCAGGACACCTGATCAAAAACCTGAGTGGATTCCTACCAGGGCGGTAGAAGAGTGGATGTACCCAAGTTTTAGGGGAACCACTATAATATTCTTGTGTCGTCTGTGATGTTATATTATTTCTTTCTGTGTGCTGATTGCTGATTAGCTTAGTTTTATTTCTGCACCTTTCTGATTACACTTATTAGTATCACTATTTTTAACTCTGAAATAAAAATCTAAATGATTTTAAAATAATCTATTCACCACCCCCCCTCTAGAGTTAAACAGTCTAACCCACTGGTGGTATCAGTGTATACCACCACTTTCACACACTTTACAAAGTACTCGATTCACCCCGAGAGCACCACGATGTTCAAGGACATGAGGAAATCATTTTCGTTTAGTTATGTTGTTCTTCGTTAAGGATACATTACAGTTACAGTGATCTTTGCTTGATAAGCAATGGTGATCAAGTGTAGCCTTGTCTCTTTGATCATCTCACAACTGTGATGGTCGAGCACTCTATAGTACTCTCAATCCGTGCCTTCGCGGGATCCACAACTCCGTTGATCTTTACACAGACAAGCAATTCTATAGGCCGCTTGGCGCAACTAGTCTCATTGATTAATGATATTGTACCCAAGGCAAGAGAGCAGTGTATCTGTCATTTCCTTCTTAGGATTTTCTGCATGTCTCCCTTTCGTTCTATGTCAAGGGAGTATAGCTAGTCCTCTCTAAGTAGGGCTATACCGGTGATGACCTTTCTTGGTCATCTCCGAGTATAGACCTCTTTGTTATCAACTACCTCTTTCATAGGTGAACAGGTTAAATCCGACCTACCAAAAGGATTTGCAACAATCTTTTCTGCTTATTCTCATCTTATATGCATTACTTACTCAAAGCTCTACTAGATGATGATCTACAAAGCTCTTCATTATTCTTATTAAATGCTAATGACATCAATCATGATCAAAGAATCTGGCTCTCCTTGATTAACAAGCTATGCAAGCAGAGTCTAATTAAGATAATCTCTTGTTATTGATCTGGACTTCATATTGAAAATATCATATCTTACTACATTACCATTACGGTCTAATCTTTATTCAGATTGGCAGAATGCATTAAGCTTTTTCTCTGCCAATGTGATCATATATATCCTATTATATCAACAGTCAACATTCGACTTATTGATCTGGACTTCATGTTAAAGATATCATCTTTAATATAACAAGAAGATCACTACTCTGGTTTTATCTTCATTCAATTATCAACAGAGTGCATCAGGTATTTCCTCTACTATTTGATCATAGCCATCTTATCTCATCAACAGTTAGCATTCACAAGTGCCATTCATGTACTTGCAGCTTAGCTCACTATATTATTTCTATTGCTCACTCTTCTCTTTGTAGGGATTAGCAGGTACCTGCAAGCCTTATCCAGGTACTTGCAACTTAGTCTTTTTCACACCATATCAGCTTAAAACTCTCTTCTTGCAGAGATCAGCAAATACTTGCAAGTTTCTTTTCAGGTACTTGCAGCCTATTTTCATAAACTATATCTACTTTTAACTCTAATCTTGCAGAGATCTGCAGATACTTGCAAGTTTCTTCACAGGCACTTGCAACCTTGTTTCATATATCATGTCTGCTTCTAACCCTTTTCTTGTAGAAGGTTAGCAGATACATGCCATTTCCCTTCAGGTATTTGTGACTTTCTTTACTCCCATATTTGCCTCTAACTTCTCTTTTGCAGAAACCAGCAAACACTTGCAAGTTCTCTTCAGGTACTTGCAAGTTGTTTTTCCTTTCATGCATATTGCTTACTCTTCTTTTTGTACAGGACAGCGGGTGCTTGTAACCCTTCATCAGGTACTTGCAAGTTATTATGCTTTCATGTTTTCCTCTCACCTTCATTTTGCAGAACTCAGTGGAAGACACATCTTCTTCATTTTGCAAAGGCAAACCCAGATACACACAAGATGTACCTTCCATACATTCATACACTAACTTTTTCTTTACAGGAAAAAGACAGGCAGTACCAAACTCCTAAGGAGTGACATCAGGTTCTATCTCTATTTTTCCCCTCCTCTTTCTTTGAGTTGGATCACGATTTTCGAGGTTCTCCAACTTTTTCGAATTTTCGATCTGAACTTAAAAAAGTCGCGGCCTGCTCCAGGTTCCTCCTGGATGTTGTAATGTCTTAGGATGGGAGGACAGATTTTTCTGTCCACTCAGGCCGCGTGGCTTGAGTGGTCTCAGCGGTCTGACCGCCAAGGCAGCACATTATTCCTTTAGTCGGTAGGGGTCGCAGACTCCTTCTTTAGTCCGCCCCTGCAGACCGCGTGCCTTGTTCCGCTAACTGACACAAGCTCCATCCTGACAGGTGATGTCTAATGTTGATGGACTCGGATGTCTACCCTCCCAAAATGCCATAACGTCAAGCGGCCTGCCTCTAGGCCGCACAACTTCACCAGCATTGAAAACCCTTCAGCTCTCCACATAGCTAGATTGGCGACTTGACCCCAGGCCTCCAGCCAGCAACCCCAGTTTCCACCTCGCCAACATGTGCAGCCTGCCTCATCAGTCCGGCAAGTCGACCATCCCTTGTCACCCAGTAGGCGCGGCAAGCCATTCCCTTCAACAGACGGCGGACATCAGCAGATGGGTCGACCTGCCTCGTCAGTCCGCCAGGTCGCCCAGTCGGCCAATTCAGCAGTTTACACACTATCAATCTGCCTAAGGAGGGCGGATTCTCTTGCTCTCCAGCTACCCACCAAGATCAGTGGACATGTCCCGTTCATCGCGAGCTGGGTGTACTCGAGGTGCAGTCAATCCTTCTAGTCCGCCTACATTGATGAACCCCAGGTCCAGCTTCAGCAGCCAGCTGCTTCGTTCGCAGTAGAGGCAGACTCAGTTTATCCACGGCGGACTCCGCGGAATCCTCTCGCAGTCCGTCATATAGCCTTCAACACTCGCTTGTCCCCAGCAACAGGCGGACAACCTCTTCAGCTCGCACCCTTAGTGCATGCTCGCTCAGCTCAGCAGGGGCGGACTCCGAGGATTCTTCTCGCAGTCCTCCACTCAGCCTCTAGCATCGGCTTCCCAGCAGCGGGAGGATATCCTTCAGCTCGCACCATTAGCGCGTGCTCGCTCAACTTAGTAGTGGCGGACTCATTGCGCAGTCCGCCACTCAGCCTCCAGTACACGCCTCCCAACAGCAAGCATGGTCCATTAGACCGCACAGTCTTGGCGCGGGCTCGCTCAGCACAGCAGGCACGGACTCTTCCTAGTCCGCCATCAGCAGAACCAGTTCCAGAAGGCAGTTCCAGTCCGCGCGGCCTATTGCACACTCGGCGGACTCAAATCTTTACTCGCACAAGTTATCGCCACACCGGCGTTAACGTCACCGAAAGCCGTTAACTCCTCGGGCCTATAAATAGACCCCCATGCCTCTCATTTGGGGACTCTCTTCACTCTCACGCTCAAAGACAGCCCACGACAAGCTCAATACTTCACCTCCTACGGACTCCTGCTCTTAGTCTACGCTCCCTCTTCTTATAACCGCGCGGCCTGCCAGCCTCAGTCCCCAGTCCGCGCGGCCTCCTCTCTGCCACCTCCTTTCCTTAGCCTCTAGCTTGCCCAGTGTACCCTTTATTTGCGTTCTTGTAAATATGTAATACAAGCTGTAATAACTCAATATTAATCAAAGGAAAGCCTGTCGCAAGAGTGGCATTTAAGCCGCGACGGGCAAAGTCTGTTGTTGTCGCTGCTAGCGGCCCCCTTTCTTCTTCTCAGCTCAACTCAACTCTCTCGACATCAACCTACATGCACGACCATCATAGTAACCGTTTGCTCAATAGCTCCGGATCAACCTCCTTCGCTGATCATCAAGCTTCTCCGCTGATCATCAAACTCCTCCGCTGATCATCAAGCTTCTCCTTTCCTTCTCATCAACCCCACAATCCTCTTCTTCACCTAGCTTGTGAGATAGAACAACCCGTTAACTAGGCGGTGCCGTTTTCGCGCATCAACATCAAACCCCGTACCTAACACACCCCTTTGACACGCCCTCCCCGGGCATGACAGGGGGGCATGACCAACCCGAAAAAAAATCTATAAATAGAGCCCCTCCCCTTGAAGAAATATATAGAATTTTGGGGGTGAGGGGAGGTGCTGCTAGTTCTATTCTTAGGTTTTTGTGTTTTTATTTTAATGTTTTTGCTCTCTCTCTCTCTCTCCCTCCATTTCATGTTTTACTCTTCATGCAATGTACTTTCATTACTTATTACCTCTTTTTATTAGTGTAACATCAATAGTTAGCTTTCTTTTTCACGGACTTGTAATCTTCATTCTTAGTTGTAATCCCTTTTTGTGTTTAATGAAATTGTAGTTAGCATTCTCTTTCTCTATTTCTCTCTCTTTAGTTTTCATGCACCATTATTATTTACCCCTCTCTTTCCCTATTACCATGAATAATTAGTCCTCATTTGTACTCGATCGCGATGATCTGAGAATGAGTTGATCAAGTTATGATGTTTTAGCTTTCTTTTTCTTCTTAAAGTAATTACCTTTGATTTACTCTTGGTTTTTATTTAGTGGTACTATATTGCCGGTATATAGTTTCCATTTTGGTTTTCAATCTTAGTTAACCGAGAGGCTCGTAGATTGAATCGATCACCTAAGAGTAAAGAGAGTTGCACGCACCCCTCGAGAGAGGCAGACGTTAAATCTCTGTGATTGGAGTGAAATCCAATAGTGGGGTTCACAGCGTAAAGCGAGCTTTAGGCCTCTGATTTGGATGAGAGTTCGGTCGTACCTTCCTAAACTCAGGTGGGCATGACTTTGATAGAAGCATGTTCATGCTTTTGTAACCTTCACGGTCAAGGTGTTTTACTTTATTTAGAATTAGTTTGTTATTTCATTTTGATTTCCATATTTTAAAGTGATTCAAGATTGAGTACTCCCCTATTATCTTTAGTTCTAACATTTTATTTCTACAAGTAATTTAGTTTTCTTTTTAGCTTAGAAATTTAGTTCCTATTTTTAGTTTAGTAAATTAATTGAAAAAATCATTTTGATAAATTAATAGCTATTTCCTCGAAGTAGAAGTAGTCATTACGCTCCATGGAAAATACGACCTTGATATTAATCTTTTGTATCTTATACTATAAACAATAAGATACACTTGCCTCCATCGGATATAGAATCGGAGAATATTATTAACTTCCACACTCCACCTTCTCTTCTCTTTAACCCCTCTTCTCCACCGCTGCAATTCCTAGTATCAAGTTTTTTCTGCCATTACTGGAGATAGTTTTGATATTTTGAAAAAAAATGATAGCTATTAATTTTATCAGTTTTTTTTTTCTCTATCTTTTTTCTCTTAACCCTCTTTCGCGGTTGATTTTATTTTTTTATGGATAGATTTTATTTTTCTTATGGATAGTTCGGTCACTCTCGCGAGGCGTGTTGGGTTGGATATCCTTCATCCACCCATGATTTTATTCCTTCCGGATAGGAACAATTTGGCCAAAATGATCCGTCCGCAAAATTTTTTTCATGGGGTTACGATGATTTTCAAACACCTTCCTACCCTTCTTCTCCGAATTTTTCTGATTTTAATTTTTCCAGAGATTTCTTGAATGGACATTTTGATCCTAGCCCAACTTTGAACTACTCAGGGTGGCAATACCCTGATCATTCTTAGGGCCATGGTGATCATCAACCCATTCCATCTCAAGATTTCTCAGCATTTTCTCCGCAAGTTTGCGCTCCTCCTGTTATTGATTTTAGCAAAAATGAAAACATTTTTGATTCTGTAGCATTTGATGCACGCATCAATGCTCATTTCAAAATAATTTCTGACGCTTTAGCTTCTCAGGCTGCAATTCTTTCTTCTCTTCTTCCTCCTCCTACTTATCTTTTGAATGATGAATCTTCAAACTTTTCGCAGTGCCTTCAATCACTCGCGGAAGATAATTATTCAGAAATTCCATTGTGCTTTCAACCTCTCGAGGAGGAGATTTCCCCCGATATCCCGATTCTTTTCCAATCTTCCGAGGAAGACGAACTTTCTTGTGTTCGATCTTTCGAGGAAATTGATTTTTCGGATATCCCATTTTGCTCTCAATTTATGGAAATGATTGATATCCAAGTGGAGCAACCGAATCTTTTTATCCAAAAAATTTCTTGTGATCAACAGCCGCCGCTTTTTTCTTTTTCTTATCTTCCCCCACCTCGCGAAAATTTCTCTTCTTTTTCTTCTTTTATATTTCCTTCTTATTTAGTTTCTAGTTCTTCTTCCTTTCCCCCTTCTAATAGTTTATTTTCTTTGACTAACAAATTTTTTTCTAAATTTTTTTCTTTTTTGTTTTATTAAAAAAATAAATAATTACAAAAAAAAAAATTTATTTTCTTAAAAAATGTTTAGACACTCGCGCCGCAATGCATATTACGCGAGTTGCCATTGCATTTCTCTTTTTATATTCCATTTAGCTAACCAATAACGTCGAGCTCAACGACGTTTTAAACAAAGAGCGCTCTTGGGAGGCACCCCTTGCTTATTTTTTTTTTTTGTTATTTTTTTTTGTTTTGTGCAGAAATAAGCTCCCGGGTGTTTGTGCTGCTTCTCACCTATCAAATTGGACTCGAGCCAATCTTTAGCTCAAGTTTGGGGGGGGGGGGGGGAATTTCAACGTCTGGGCATCAAGCGCTAGGGAAGCATCTTTTCCTTTTCTTTGCATTTCTTTTTCAATTCTATACTTTCATTTCTATTTTGATTTCTCTCTCCTTCCCATCCTTTCTCCATTGAGGACAATGTACCTTTTAAGCTTGGGGGAAGATCTCCACCTCTTTTCTTTATTTTGTTTCCTTGAAAAAATGTGAATATTTCAAAATACAAAAAAAGAGAATATTTCAAAATAAAAAAAGGTAATATATTTAAAAATCCAAAAAAGAGAATATTTCAAAATAAAAATATATATATCTTATTTGTTTAATTTTAAAAAATTTTGGTATTTCAGCAGTACCCCTTGTTTTTTTTTTCAATATTCCATATAACAACTCAGCTAATTATGATTTTTCTAATCGTTTATTTAATTATGTTTCACAAGAAAAATATTGGTCATGCTGTGTTTCTAATTCAAGGTAGCATGTTAACGTGAAATGTTTTTCTAAAACTCGCAATCCTATTTTGGTTTTCGTTCTTTATTTTCTTTACTTTCTTAAAAATCTTTCATCCACTATTTTCCTTTTTGTTTTTTTAGATAATTTTTGTAATGTCAATTTTTGATTAGCGTAGTAGATGTAAGCGATCCAAGTCGCCTATTATTTTTATTTTCAAGATAATTTCTTTAGTCTTCATTTATTATCTAGAATTTTCTTTTGGAAATTTTTCAAGGCTTATGCTTTAGATAAATTTGGAAACATGAAAATGAGTTATGTCGTTTTTGTTTTTATTTGAGCCTTCTTCCCAACCTAAAACTTTTTATCCCAAGTTAGCCGCTTTTGAGCCTTTTTTTGATTTCAATTGATAGCTCCACTTATCATCTCATTTTCACCAAAGCTAAAATTTCCTAACTATCTAATCGCACTAACTTTTTGAGTTTCATTAAAATTTTCATGATTATGATATTGTTGTTTTTGTGATATATTTGGAGAACTATTTGAAAACGTTTTGCTCAAAAGATGTGTTTACTTTTCTTTGGCCAATTTCAAAATGAAAAGAAAAATTATTTATGCCCTTTGTTTTGAAAAAAAGAGGAAAGAAAAATAAAGAAAAAAGAAAGAAAAATATTTTATTTATGATGAAATTTTTGAAACTCTTTATTTTGGTGTTGTGTGATTTTAAAGCCTCCTTATTTATCTTTGAATTCCACTCCTAATCATAATCCTAAACCAAACATTTCGGTCCTAATAAGCACTTTCGATTCATGTTTTTGAATTTTATTTTTTTAGCTAAGTAAAGAAGAAAAGTAAAATATTAAAGCTTTGGATTTAAATTTAGATTTTTGTTATTTGATCGATATAGTTATAATGTGTCTCTTGGATCTAGTAAAACCTCAATGTGCTTTTTCAGTTTGTTGCTTTGCTTAAATTTATTTAAAGAATTTTGTTAAAATTTTGGATGATTTATTTTCGTTAGTAAAGTTTATAAATTGTTAAACCATATTTAAGTAATTATTTTTGGTTTACGTTTCACCATCTCCCTACTTAGAATTTCGCATAGCACTTGTGTAAGCATAATTAAAACTTTTTGATTAGTCACCTTTTATGTTAGCTACTTTTTATATCTTTGCTTGGGGACAAGCAAAGCTTAAGCTTGGGGGAATTTGATAATATGTTTTGTAGTCTAAACTATTTGGTTATTTTTAGGTTTTAAATACATAAATCATGTCTTGTAAGCTTATATTTTGACCTCCATTTGTATATATTATTGCCATTAATGTCTTTTTCTCTTCTTTTTGTTGATTTTCTCAGTTTTTGGCCAAAATGATCTGACACGCCCCCCTGACACGCCGTCCCTGGGTGTGTCACCGTGCATGTAGCCTGATCCCGAGGAAGATTGCTGCCAGAAGCCATTTCGTCGAGCGCATTTCATCGAGCTCAGTCAGTTCGTCGAGCTCAGCCATCAGTTTTGCGGTCGACGAAAAAGCGCAGTTCGTCAACCCTTCCTTCAATCCAGAATTCGTCGAGCTCATCTTTACGTCGAGCTCAATTCGTCGATCTCAGCCTTCATTTCTACATTCGATGGACTCCTCCAATTTCGTCGAACTCATCTTCAGCAAAATTTGTCGACCTCAGCATTCAGTTCTGTGTTCGACAAACATCTTCGAATTCGTCGAACTCGCCTTCAGTTCAGCGTTCGACGAACTTCTCCCAATTCATCGACCTCACTTTCTGCGTTCGACGATCGCCGAACTCCTCCTACTCCTCTTAGCCGTTCGTCGAGATCCCCCTCCTTCTCCTTTGATTTTGTCGAGCTCTCTCTCCTTCTTTCGTCGAGCTTACCTACTGTCGAGTACAAGTCCCTCCTTTTTCACAAAAGCCTGCTGCCACAATAAATGCTCGTCACCCATACAGAGGCAATCATCATTTCCTGCCAAATATTCGTACCAGGTCAACCCCATACCTAACACGCCCCTCTGACACACCCTTCCCGGGCGTGACTGGGGGGCGTGACCAACCCGAAAAATAATTGATAAATAGAGCCCCTCCCCATGAATAAAAATATAGAATTTGGGGGAGAGGGGAGGTGCTGCTAGTTCTATTCTTAGGATTTTGTGTTTTTATTTTAATGTTTTTGCTCTCTCTCTCTCTCTCCCTCCATTTCTAGTTTTACTCTTCATGCAATGTACTTTCATTACTTGTAACCTCTTTTTATAAGTGTAACATCAGTAGTTAGCTTTCTTTTTCACGCACTTCTAATCTTCATTCCTAGTTGTAATCCCTTTTTGTGTTAAATGAAATTGTAGTTAGCATTCTTTTTCTCTATTTCTCTCTCTTTAGTTTTCATGCACCTTTATTATTTACCCCTCACTTTCCCTATTACCATGAATAACTAATCCTCATTTGTACTCGATCACGATGATCTGAGAATGAGTTGATCAAGTTATGATGCTTTTGCTTTCTTTTTCTTCTTAAAATAATTACCTTTGATTTACTCTTGGTTTTTATTCAGTGGGACTGCATTATCGGTATATAGTTTCCATTTGAGTTTTCAATCTTAGTTAGCCGAGAGGCTCGTAGATTGAATCGATCACCTAAGAGTAAAGAGAGTTGCACGCACTCCTCGAGAGAGGCAGACATTAAATCTCCTGGATTGGAGTGAAATATAATAGCGGGGTTCACAGCATAAAGCGAGCTTTAGGCCTCCGATTTGGACGAGAGTTCGGTCGGACATTCCTAAATTCAGGTGGGCATGACTTCTAGAGAAGCGTGTTCATGCTTTTTGAAACTCCATGGTCAAGATGTTTTACTTTATTTAGAATTAGTTTGTTTTTTCATTTTGATTTCCTTATCTTAAAGAGATTCAAGATTGAGTACTCTCCTATTATCTTTAATTCTAACCTTTTATTTCTACAAGTAATTTACTTTTCTTTTTAGCTTAGAAATTTAGTTCTTTTTTTAGTTTTGTAAATTAATCGAAAAAATAATTTTGATAAAATAATAGTGATCTACTCGAAGTTGAGGTAGTCATTACGCCTAGGGAAATACGACCTTGATATTAATCTTTATTATCCTATACTATAAATGATAAGGTACACTTGCCTTTATCGGATATAGAATCAAAGAATATTTTTAACTTCCACAATCCACCTTCTCTTCTGTTTAACTCCTCTTCTACACCGCTGTGATTCCTAATATCATCTATAAGTTGACACTCCGATGTGCTCAAGAATCTAAAAAGGTCCCACATACCGGGGATCTAACTTGTGGTTCCTTCCAAATCTTTTAACACCTGGCATCAGAGATATTTTCAGAAAAATCAAGTCCCCAACGGCGAACCCTAGATCGACGCTTCGTCAATTACTGTTCTTTTCATACTGCTCCTAAGCTACATGGAGCTTCTCTCGAATATGAATTACAGCACAATTCATCTCTTCAAGGGCTTCCGGGCCTAGCAGCGGTCTCTCACCAACGTCAGCCCAAAACAAAGTTGTCGTACAATGCCTCCCATACAAGGCCTCAAATGTGGCAATCTGCAAACTCTCTTGATAACTATTATTATATGCGAATACTATAAGTCTGAGACATTAATCCCAAGCACCACTGTGATCTAATATGTAACATCTTATCATATCTTCCATGATCTGATTTACACTTTCCGTATGACCATTCATCTTCGGATGATAGGCGGTTGAATACATCAAATCAGTACCGAACCCCTCCTGTAAATTCTTCCAAAAGCGAGACATAAATCTGGAGTCTCGATCCGATACAATGCAAACAAGCATTCCATGTAATCTAATGACCTCATCAAGATATAACTCAGCTATCTTCTTCATAGAATACCCAATCTTAACGGGCACAAAGTGAGCACACTTAGTCAATCTATCAACTATCAACCAAACAAAATCGGGCCCATAGGGAGATTTTGGTAAACCGGTGATGAAATCCTTCAAAATACTCTCCCACTTCCAACTTGAAATATCAAGCGGTGTTAGTTTACCACAGGGCCTTCTATGGTCAGCCTTAACACGCTGACATGTATAACATTTCGACACAAACTTTGCTATATCATTCTTCATTCCCGACCACCAAATAATTTTGTTTAGATCTTTATACATTTTGGTGGAACCATGATGGTAGGCAATCCTGAACCATGAGCTTCTTTACAAATTTTAGCCCGAATGTCACCAAAAGCAGGGAGAGAAAATCTTCCCCGATATTTCAAAGAATCTAACTCATCCAAAGAGAAATCAGGTAGCACTCCCTTCTCAAGTTAATTTCGGATATGCAACAAATTCGGGTCATCCTTCTAGTGCGCTCTGTTAAGGGAAATCCAAGAGGGCTTTTCTGCTTCCAAACTGGCAGATAAAGTACTACTCCCAACTTCATTGTCCATCAACAAGAATTCTTCCATGAGGGACTGTATAGATAGATTGAATATTTTGCCAGTCTTCCTACTCAAAGCATCGGCTACTACGTTACCCTTTACTGGATGATAAAGAATCTCCACTTCATAAATGGCCACATATTCTAACCACCTACGCTGCCGCAAATTCAGCTCCTTTTGAGTGAAGACGTAGTTCAAGCTCTTATGCTCTGCGTAGATCTTGCACAGCGCGACATACAATAAATATCTCCAAAGCTTCGCCTCATAAATTACAGCAGCAAACTCTAAATCATGCGTAAGATAGTTTCTTTTGTAAATTTTTAATTGCCTTGATCCGTACACAATAACATTTCCTTATTGCATCAAAACATAGCCAAGTCCAATGTGTGTTGCATCCACATACACAACGTACTCAACTCCTTCAGTAGTCAAGGTTAAAACTGAAGCAGTACACAATCTTTTCTTCAACTCATTGAAAGCTTCTTCATACTTATCGCTCCAAATGAATGCGGTGTTCCTCTCGGTAAGTCTAGTTAGAGGAGCAGACAACACAGAAAACCCTTCCACGAACCTTCTATAATAGTCGGTTGATGCAGACTATGTCTCCTGACGAGCCGCAATGCACAAAGACATCGAATTGTTCTCACTCATTCCAATTCTACGTTCACACAATTTAAACACGGCACACCCGATTCACAATAATATCAATCTAATGCTAACGCATGGGTTCGCTACACCCTTAGAGATCAAATAGAGGAGATGAACCAATATTGTCTCAAGCGAAATTGATCGACCTGATCCGTTCGAGCGTGTGTTGTACCAAAAGAGATCCACAAAAAAAAAAGATTCAAAAATGGTAGATCTCTCCCAACAAATAGAAAAATGAGGTCCGCCAATCGTCATGAACTTAAAATATATCAAAGAAAATAACAATATCGTTCGGATTAAAACCACGACGAATTCAAAAGTTTGCTAGCAATGCCAAAGAAAACAACCACAAGATCTATCTAAGAAGGAATCACACAAGAGTAGTAATTTTCATTACCCCAATCAGAATAGATGATTCCGATGAAAAAAGTGGTTCGTCTAACGCCCCGAAACTCAAAAGAGCAGCGGGAGGCATTTTGAGCCAAGTTTTGAATTTTGTAGGGGGCACACGGCCTGGGACACGGGCGTGTCCCAGGGCGTGTCGTGTTTGGGTCTATGATTTGGCCGAGAGTTCGACGAACTTTGGAGTCGACGATCGTCGAGCAGCGAACACGGCCTGCGACACGATCGTGTCCCAGGCCGTGTCGAGCTCATGTCGATGATCTGCCCGGGAAGTCCACATTTTCGCTCAATGATGTGCTGAGACAGGGAACACGGCCTAGGACACGGGCGTGTCCAAGCTCATGTCAGGTGGTCGACGAAGTGTCGAGACGAAGTGTCAAGACAGTGAATGCAGCCTGGAGCCCATGCGTGTTCGGGTATGACACGGGTGTGTCAAATAGGACACGGGCATGTCCAAGACCCGTGTGAGTCTCGAGTTGGTGTTGGTCCTGTGTTTGATGGAGTAATATGCCCGGGAACATGGGCGTGTACTGGATGACATGGGAGTGTCAGGTCGAACACGGGCGTGTTTGGTGCCCGTGTGTTTTTCGAGATGCGTCAGTTTCAAAGTCGAATGGGGAACACGGCCCTGGACACGGGCGTGTCGCAGGTCATATTCGGCCCAGGTTTTGCTTTTCAGCTCCGGATCATGGCCATTCGTTTCTTTATTTTGGGATTCGACGGCTGGGGGTTGTTCCTGCTGGGATATTCCCGGGAATAGGGTTTCAAATCCCTCACTTCTTTCACTTAAGTCTCTTTCTAAAGTCTAGAGAGAGGGGAAAGTAAGGAAGAAGAAAGGAGGCTAAATCTGATTGCCGGCGGAGTTTCAGAGCTTCAAATCGCGAGCCGACTTCGGATCTACGGAGGTAAGGAGATTACGGTGCTTTTCATCCGCATAGATTTCCATGGAGCCAAGGAAAAATGCTAGGGTAACGATTCTCTACTTGAGCATGTGAAGCTCTCTTTTACTTTGTATAGGAAGCCCGCTCTCGCGAGTTTGTAGTGAGTTGAGGCGTTCCTTCGGATAGACATGACTAGTCCCCACTGTGTACATGTAGAGTCTGTAATCGAGAACGGATACAATCATGATGTGTGAAGCCTACCCGGACAAGTTGGTCTGGATCGGTGATGTTGTGTTGCATAAATGGCCGGAGAAGACTCCGTGCAATTGGTTGTTTTCTGGGTTTTCTACGCTGTAGATTGCAGCAGGGAGCCTTGGGGATTAACTCCAAGGTGCACCCGGAAAACTGGGCATATGTGTGATTCTGCCAACATGGTGGCCTGGGAGACAACTTGAACATAACCGGGTTATGTGAAGTGTGCGACGGAAACGGGACTCGGGGAGGTTTGACCCGCGCATATGGCTTAAATTGATGTTGCGACATGAGCAACGACTCAGGTGGAACCGTACCCGTTCTATGTCATTCGGTGGGAGTCGTTGTCATAGATGAGGGTCTTCAGCGGTCTATGGCTTAAATTGACGTGACCCATGCTGGGAAGACAAAAATTCTCAAAAGATTGGCCGTCAAAGTGGTGGCGGTGAGACCGTGGTGTCTATGGCTTGAATTGACGTGACATTGACCGGTTCACCGAGAATGTGCCCTGAGTGCATGGGGTGTATGGCCGTGCGTGCCTACGCCTGTGATGTAGTGTTGTTACATTACTGCTTGGTTATGCTAATAAAGTCCAGGGAAGGAGCATCGCTGCCCCGAGTTCGGGGGCGGGATCGTTATAATTTGGTCAGCATAGCTGACCGTTGCTTTTGTTTGCGACCGTATGGTGGATTGTTGCTTGCAGTTGTTGTGGAGTCGAGCGGTAAATAGCGGGCTAAAACCCAAGTTGCTAAGCTGGACCTCGAAGGCCTAATTTTGAGTGTTTTCTGTTATTCATGTATGGCTGGCCTGCGTGCCGAGGTTTGGAAAACATTTATATTTGAGCAAACTATTGTAATGCCATAAGGCCAGCACTTGTGTATTTGTACGTTCATTCCTGTTGGCTTCGTAGTGGACATTCATGCTAGTACCTGGGTTCTTTTATTTACAACTATTAAAATTGCTTCCGCTAGAATGAATCTGTGTAGGACGTTGTATATTAGTTAGATGGTTTCCATTGAGTAACCACCTCGTCTGTCTGTGGTATATGACATCGGGCCTCGGCCGGACCTACTGCTATATGCTATGCGACGGATAGGGGGTGTTACAATTTGGTATCAGACGACTGGTTTCGGTCAGGCTTAAAATGAATTCGTGGACATTCTTTTTAATGGGTGGTTAGCATATGTGTGTGCGTCATCGTTATAACAGCAAAAGAACCCATGAATGTCAACTTAGGAATGCAAATACACGTGTTTGAGGAACCTGCGTGTTACTATAATTGCTGTTTGCAATTTTTTTTGTTCGCTTAACAATGTTTTGTACAACTATAGGTGACCAGAAGCGGTGCTGGGCCATCAGAACGCCGCGTTTCTGAGTCTAGTAGTGCACCAAACGATGCTCATGCAACACCTCCATCGGCTGAAACCATACGATTGGATGTCGATGCAGTGTTTGCCATGATCAATGCATAGTCTGCAAGGCAAATGCAGCATCCCGCTCCTGCGATGGAGCAGGTACCTCTTCCAGAGGTTGAACCGAGAAGAGTGGTGCAGGTAGTAGTGAAGCCTTTGGTGTCGAGGCGAGCAACTGAAGGGCAGCTCAAGCACGTTATGAGCTTTAATCCTCCCCTGTTCTCGGGGTTGCGAACCCCATCGCCAGCTAAAGATTGGCTTTCAGGAGTGAAGAGAGTCCTAACAGCTACTGAAATGGAGGAGTGGAAGGTGACCACTATAGCTACGTTCCTTCTAGACGGTGATGCTAGGTTGTGGTGGGAAGGCTTGGAGCTACATCACTTGAGTGGTAGGCAAATTATGGACATCTCGATGGAGGAGTTCTTGAGACTATTCTTGGCAAGGTACCTCCCTTCGGCGTAGAGGATAGCTTTGGATAATGAGTTCCAAAGGTTAGTACAAGGAGAGAGTAGTATGGAAGAGTATATCCATGAGTTTACTCGGTTAGGTCGGTATGCTAGCTCTACGTTCGCGGATGAGGAGCATAAGGCCAACCGTTTCTACGAAGGTCTAAGAGATGACTTAAGGATACTGCTCTCGGGGCCTATGACGTAGGGTTTCTTGACCCTGGTCAATACGGCCCGTTCTTTGGAAAAGTATATAAAGAATGTACAAGCAAAGAAAAGCTTTGGTGATAAGAAGTCTGAGTTCAAGGTGCCGACAACCTCAAAGTCTGGGTACCGTAAGTTCTTTAAGAAGGCTAGGACTTTGGGTCCATCTCCTTCTTCCGGTACTTCTGGGGCGACTACGGGTCGGACCCCGAGTGCATGTTTTACTTGTTGAAATTCGGGGCACTTTTCCCGCGACTACTAGAGCGGACGTCCCAAGTCCGAGAGAAAGCCGGGAGCAACTTATGAAGAGAAGGCCAAGGTGGTGGAGTCAACCGCATCCCATTATGCTCCGGCTCAAATGAGATTTTATAATCTTGTCCAACAAGAGGTCATTAAACAAGAGAATGTGGTGACAGGTATGGTTTAAATTTATAGCAAGTGATATTGTTTCATACTTGTTATGTGCGTGTTACCTTACCACTGCTTGTTTAGGTTTTGTTTTGATTTGCGAGTATCCGGTGATAGCACTCTTTGATACGGGAGCTTCACACTCTTTTTTGTCCGAAGGGTTCATATCGCGCATCGGAGTACCTTCTTCGGCGGCGAAGGACAAACTGGATGTGTTATTGCCTAATGGATGTTCGATGCACGCGGAGAGAATCTGTGGCGTTAAGATTCATATTGGGAGTCAGGAGTTCCATTTGCTAGCATCATTACTGCCGCTGGTGGAGTTCGACGTAATATTTGGCATGGACTGGCTCTCGGAGCAGCAAGCTCATATTGATTGCGGTCGCAAGGAAGTTAAGTTGGGAACAGGTTGTGAGACGACCTTTATGGGCTTGAAAGGGTCGAGCAATATGTTGATGTTTGCTCTTCAGGTGGTGAAGGCGGTTTGTGCTGGTGCAGAGCTGTTCTTTACACTAGTGGAGGTTGCAAAGCCTAAGCCTACGTTGGACAGTATTTCAGTGATAGCTGAGTACCTTGATGTGTTCACTGCCGATCTTCCTGGAGCCCCACCTCAATGGGAGATTGATTTCACAATTGAGCTAGTGCCAGGTGCAAAACCTGTGTCACGCTCTCCGTACCGGCTAGCGCCTAAGGAGATGGCGGAGCTGAAGGTGCAACTTCAAGAGTGAAAGTGATGTGTTAGATCTGAAATACTCTAGAGAGGGGGGGGGGGTGAATAGAGTATTCTAAAATCCTTAAATTCTTTTACAGCTTTTGTTGTAATTAAATAAGTGCAGAAATAAAACTAAATAAACATAAGCACAACAGCCCTAAAAACACAAACACAACAAGAGCAAAAGGAAAAGGGTTCAACCAGACAACACAAGAAATTTATAGTGGTTCCCCTAAACTTGGGTACATCCACTCTTCTACCACCCTGGTAAGAATCTACTCAGATTTTTGATCAAGTGCCTGACACCAATGAGCTTTTGATCAGGTGCTCAAAAACCAATCATCAAGTCTTTTGATCAGGTGACTTGCAACCAGGAATAACTTTTGAAGGGAGTTATAACCCTTTGTACAGAGGGGTGAGAGATGATATTATCTTCTTTTTCTCAATATACAACTGAGAAGACTTGTGGATATAGATTTTAGCAAAGCCTCCCCCTAAGGTATAGAATGGTTCAGAGAGATGGAGCCTTGCTACAGGTTGATAGGCCTTCAGTAGTTCAGCCTTGATCAGCACCTATTCAGGAACTTCCTTGACAGATAGTGATGTAGTTGTCCTTTGAAGTGTCCTGGAGTGTTGAAGACAGAAGACTCTTGATGTTGATTTGGTGTTCTTCTTCTTCAGATAGCTGATGATCTTCAGGTCTAGGGCTTCTTGAGTTGTTGTATCAGAATTCAGAAAGAGTGAGAGCTGAGAGTTTCTTGTTGCAGACTGATTGTATGTATGTTGTTTGTCTATCTCTTATCTGCTGTGTTATATCTGTGTGTGTTAGGAAAGGTGAGAAAACTTCTTCTATATTTCCTGTCAAAAATTCTCTTTCGAAATTTGAAAACCTCTGCAATCAATGTTGACGGCCTTGAGAATAAATGGCATTGAATTATTTCCCCAACTATACCATGGAAAAACGGCAAGCAATAATCGTGCAGAAGATCATAATTAATGCTCTGTATAATGGTTATATTCCAGAGAATATTTGAGCATTAATTACTCAGGAATTATTGCAGTAAGAAGGGGACAGAAGTAAGGAAAATAAATAAGTCTGGATTCGTCGAACAGATAACAAAAAACATCGAGTTGAGTTCACAGTTCGTCGAGCTGAGTTGTTGAGTTTGTCGACCAGATGATTTTTGTTCTTCGAGCTAAGTTCCAAGATCGGCGAGCAGAGAGCAGAACTATATTCTCTAAAACTTTGCCTTTTCTGTGCAACAAAATCGTCGATCTAATAACTTGTTGACAGAACTTCTGGGGAATGTGTCGACACAAATCCTGGGTATCGACACAGTTACTTCTTGTCTCGACATAGCTATTGTGTTGACAGAAATCTAGAGTGTGTCGACAGATATTCTGTGTGTCGACACAAGTCTTCTGTGAGTCGACATAATCTTGCTTCTGGTGTCGATACAACCTTGCTGAAATGTTGACACAATCTGGCTTGAGTATCTGGCAGTCAGTTGAAGGTTGGTCCATGCAGTGTTGATTCTAAGGACTTGGCCTAGACTCTAGGACACAACTATGACCCTGGCTATACATGTTAGGTCAAAAGATCCTAAGTTAGTGAACCTAGCCCAAATCAAACTAGGGATCCAACAATCTCCCCCTATTTGGGTGAGGTCACTAAATACAGACTCATACTCAAACTGAAAATAAACAAAGCAGAAAAAAAAAATCATATATTTGGCAGAGATCAATAACACATGCAGCAGATATATATATATATATATATATATATATATATATATATATATATATATATATATATATATATATATATACATAAGCTTTGTTCAAAATAGGGCAGTTATAGATAATTGTAGAAAATAAAAGAGTTCAAATTTTACTTCTTCTGTTTATTTTCCTTTGGCATTTCTTCCTTGCTCTTCTCTTCAAGTTTTATAAACACAATCTCTCTGTTTGGATCTGAAGCTTGCACTTTTGTCACGGTCAAGTCAGCAGCCCCTATAATCTTCAAAGATGTTGCCCTGGGGATAACTGCTTCTGGGTGCAACTTCATGTAGTCATCTACATTGAAAAATTTGTTTGCTTTCTAAAATCTCTTAAGTTCTTCTTTCCTGTACTTTGACATTGTTGAATATTCAGAAGAATCCTTTCCTTCAGCTTTGGCTTTGTTAATCATAGAAAGGCCTACTCGTTCCTGAACCTGGCCATTCTAGCTGTATTAGCTATTTTAGGATCTTCAAAATGAACAGGAGGAGAATATGGTCTTTTAGGACTTTCAGCTTTCTGATCTGTAGAGAATGTTTGTTATTGTTGATGTTGTTGTTGTTGCTGCTTACCTGAAGAATAATGCTGCCTATGCTGGCTGCTTCCATAAGATGATCTCCCATGGTGTCTCTGATATGTTTGAATAGGGGCAGATTTTGAGAAGTAGTGCCTGAAGCAACAGCAGTTGGAGGAGGTGGATCTTTTCTGAATCTTTCAACTAGAGCAGGAGAGTATCTTCTGCTTTTATTCCTCTCCTTCTGTTGATTTTTGGACATCCACATCCAAGATGGAATCCCTCTGTATGAAGTTATGTTCTGGAGGATATAATAGGGAGTGTCATTGTTTGGATTTGGCTTTGGAGCAGGAGGAGGAGGAGCTTTTCTTTTCTTGGAAACTAGCTTCCTCTTGGGCTCATCATTAGAATCATCATCCTCATCCTCATCCTCATCATCAAATCTCTGAGGGTTATCATATAAATCATTTAAAGCTTTTAAAGCCACAACAAAAATGAAAGGCTTTTCAGGTAGAGATGGAGCTTGAGCAGGAACTTCAACAGGAGTTGGAGGAGAAGCCACAGGAGAAGCTAGAGAGCTGATTCTGATAGTACTTTCAGCAGCTGCTTTTTTCTCTTCTTCATTGTTATCCAAGATCAAGTCATCCAGATTTGGCATTGGAGAGTCATCCAAGACAAAACTAGGTGTAGAAGAAATTACTGGGGAAGATGGAATGACTATTGGTTCAGGAACAACAAAGCTGTCACTGGGTTGCTTAGAAACTTTTGGACTAATAGGAGAAGTATAGGGGACAATAGCTAAGGATGGCTTAGTACACTCTGCTGGAGTAATTCTAAAATATGCAGTATCAAAAAGGCTTAGCAAATTAACTATATCTACTGTGGCATTTAAAATGAAATCACCAGCAGTAATTATTACCTCTGGAGCTAACTCTTCTATGTCCATGTCAGTCTCAAAAAACTGAATTAAATCAATTATATCTATATCATCTGTTGTTGCTGCCTCTGTATCTGCTGGAGTTGGAGTTTCTGAAACGAAAACTGCTGCTACACCTGGAGCTGCTGCAGCTTCTTCATCGAGCTGGAGGTTGAGGGGAAACAACTGGAGGGATGGTAGTTGTTAGTGAGGATGGTGGAGGAGCATTTGACATTTGTACATCTGGTGTGGATTGATGTTGAGGGGAAGGATTAGAGGGTGGAGATGACAACAAATTGAAGGATGGTATGGAGGACAAGTGTGGTGAAAGAGGAGATGATGGTGGTGTTGGTGCTGGTATATCATGGAGGGATTGTGGTGATTGAGGCGGATGTGTGGATGTTGTTGAGTTGCCAGAGGGATGAAGGTGTGGGGATGATCTCTTCAACAGGGTGGGAAGCGGCCCTAACAGCCCTGGTGCTTTCAGAAGATGTGGTGGAAGAGGTAGTTGTAATGCCCCGAAACTCAAAAGAGCAACGGGAGGCGTTTTGGGCCAAATTTGGTATTTTGCAGGGGGCATAAGGCCTGGGACACGCTCGTGTCCCAGGGCGTGTCAGGCTCGAGTCGACGATTTGGTCGCGAGGTCAACAAATTTTGGAGTTGACGATCGTCGAGCAGCGAACACGGCCTGAGACACGGGCGTGTCTCAGGGCATGTCAAGCCCATGTCGACGATCGGCCCGGGGAGTCGAAATTTTCGCTCGACGATGTGTCGATATAGGGAACACGGCCTAGGACATGGGAGTGTCCAAGGCCGTGTAGGGTGGTCGACGAACTTCGCTCGACGAAGTGTCGAGACAGTGAACACGGCCTGGAGCCCAGGCGTGTTCGGGTTTGACACGGGCATGTCAAATATGACACGGGCATGTCTAAGACCCAAGTGAGTCTTGGGCTGTTTTTGGGGCTGTGTCGATGGGGGCACAAGGACAATCACACGGTCGTGTCAGTGGGAACACGGGCATGGCAGGTTAAACACGGGCGTGTCGGGACCCATGTAAGTTTCGTAACGCATTGATTTTGACGGCGAATGAGGGACACGACCCTAGACACGGGCGTGTCGCAGGCCGTGTTCGGCCCAGGTTTTACTTTTCATCTACGAATCGTAGCCATTCGTTTCCTTATTTCGGGATCCGGCGACTGGGGGATGTTAGTGCTTGGATATACCCGGGATTGACCCTTGAAACCCTCATTTCACTTGAGTGATTCTCTTTCTAAAGTATAGAGAGAGAGGAGAGCAAAGGAGGAAGAAGAAGCCTAGATCCGGTCACCGGCGGAGCTTCAGAGCTCCAAATCGTTAACCGACTTCGGATCTACGGAGGCAAGGAGAGTGCGGTGCTTTTCATCCGCTTACTTTTCCATGGAGCCAAGGAAGAATGCTAGGGTAACGATTCTCTACTTGAGCATGTGAAGCTCTACTTCTTTTGCATAGGGAAGCCCGCTCTCGCGGGTTTGCGGTGAGTTTGAAGCGTTCCTTTCGGGTAGACATGAATAGTCCCTGTTCTGTACATGTAGAGTCCGTAATCGAGAACGGATATAGGCATGATGTGTGAAGCCTACCCGGACAAGTTGGTCTGGATCGATGATGTTGCATTGCATAAATGGCCGGAGAAGACTCCGTGCGAATGTGTGTTTTTCAGGTTTTCTACGTGGTAAATTGCAACAGGGAGCCTTGGGGATTAACCCCAAGGTGCACCCGAAAAATTGGGCAGATGCGTGATTCTGCCAACATGGTGGCATGGGATCCAACTTGAACATAACCGGATTATGTGAAGTGTGTGACCGAAACAGGACTCGGGAGAAGTTTGACCCGCACATATGGCTTAAATTGTCATTGCGATGTGAGCACGGGTTAGGCAGAACTGTACCCGTTCGATGTCGTTCAGGGTGAGCAGTTGGCATAGATGAGGGTCTTCGGCGGTCTATGGCTTAAATTGATGTGACCCATGCCAGGAAGACAAAATGCTCATAGTTTGGCCGTCAAAGTGGCGGCGGTGAGATCGGAATGTCTATGGCTTAAATTGACGTGACATCGACCGGTTCACCGAGAATGTGCCCTGACTGCACGGGGTGTGTGGACGTATGAGCCTATGCCTGTGATTTAGTGACATTACTATACTACTTGGTTATAATAATAAAGTGCAAGGAAGGAGCATCGCCACCACGATTTTGGGGGCGGGATCGTTATAATTTGGTCAGCATTGCTGACTGTTGCCTTTGTTTTCCACCGTGCGGTGGATCGTTGCTTGCAGGTGCTGCTGGACCGAGCGGTCAATAGCGGGCGAAAGCCCAAGTTGCTGAGTCGACCCTCGAAGGCCTAATTTTTGAGTGTTTTCTTTATTCATGTACGGCCGGCCTGCGTGTAGAGATTTGAAAACATGTAATTTTGACGGAAACAATTTGTAAGGCCTTAAGGCCAGTACTTGTGTATTTGTACTTCATTCCTTTGGGTTTGTTAAGTGGACATTCATGCTTTTGTTGCTGGGTTCTTTTAATTGCAGCGTATAAAACTGCTTCCGCTAGAATGACTCTATGTAGGACGTTGAAATGGTTGGATGGTTTTCATTGAGTAACCACCCGGTCTGTATGTGGTATATGGCGTCGGGCCCCGGCCGGACCTACTGCTATATGCTATGTGACGGATAGGGGGCGTTACAATTTGGTATCAGACTACTGGTTTCGGTCAGGCTTATAATGAATTCGTGGACGAATTCGTTTTAAAGGGTGGTGAGCACATCTATGTGCGCCATCGTTATAACATCAAAAAAACCCCATGAATGTCCACTTAGGAATGAAAATACACGTGTTTGAGGAACCTGTGTGTTCCTATAATTACTTTTTGTAATTTTGTATGGCCGCTTACCAGTATTTTGTATGACTATAGGTGACCAGAAGCGGTGCTGGGCCGTCGGAACATCCGGTTTCTGAGGATTATAGCACTTGGTGACGTGCCTGCAACCCTTCCCTCCGTTGAAACCATAAGAATGGTGGTGGAAGCAGTGTTCGCTGCGATTGGTGCACAAAATGAAAGACGTGTGCAATCCCCTATTATTCCAGCGCCGGGTGGTGTGATGGAGCAAACGTCATTTATAGGACCTTTGGGGCAGCAGTTGAACATTCTTTTAGTGCAGGGTACGCACTCAGTTGAGGAATATTTGCAAGCATTTCTGATGATAAGACGCTACCCAGGCTCTAAAGTGGAGAGCGAGCAGTCGATGGTCGATAGGTTTTATAATGGCCTGCGCGGCGAATTGCGAGTTATGTTTCTAGGACCAAAGTTATTGGGATTCCGAGCCTTGGTAGAATCGGTTAGATCTTTGGAAGAAGATTTGGCAAAAGTCAATCGGACATCGGAGCTCTGGGTACTAGACTCTCCAGATTCTGCAAAATCTGAATAACGAAGGAGGAGGAACAAGAAGTCTAAAATGTCTACTGGTCAGGCTCCATATGGTTGTTTTAAGTGTGGCAAGGAAGGGCACTTTGCCCGAGACTGTCGGAATGGTGCTCAGAAGATAAAGAAAGCTATGTCAGGAGCAGGTATAGGACAAAGTGCGAGAGATCTGAATCGAATCCAAGGAAGCAAAGAATTGGATATGCAGAAGACGGAGTGCAAAATTCCGAACTCCTCATAGTCTGCGTACCGTAGGTGGTATAAGAAGGCTAGGACTTCGGGTCGAGCTCCTTCTGTTGCTTCTGGGACGACTATGGGTCGAACCCCAGGCGCATGCTTTAATTGTGGAAATCCAAGGCACTTTGCCCGAGACTGCTGGAACGGGCGTCACAAGTCCGAGAAGATGCACACTATCGTGATGACAGGTACGACTTAAAGTTAAAGTAGTTTAACTTTAAATACTTGTTGCCTACGAACTGTTGGTGCTAAGCTTTGTTCTGATTTTCGATTAATTCAGCGAGAGCACCATTCTCTTAGGGAGCTTCGCATTCCCTTTTAACCAAAGGATTTGTATTATGCGTCGGAGTACCTCCTTCGATGACAAAAGATAAATTGGATGCGTTGTTGTCTAATGATGCTCATTGCATGCGAGTAGAATCTATTGCGTTTAGGTGTGGATAGGGAGTCAAGACTTTGATTTATAAGCGTCGTTACTACCGTTAGGGGAGCTCAACGTAATCTTTTGTATGGACTGGCTCTCGGAGTAGCAAGCATACATTGATCAAAATCGCAAGAAATTCAAGTTGGGGACTGGTCGTGAGACGACATTTGTGGGTTTGAAAGGGGTCGAGCATGACGTTGGTGTCTACTCTTCAGTTGGTTAAGGCGGTTTGGTGTGATGCCAAACAGGTCATATGCTCTTCGTATTGGTTAGTGCCTAAGGAGATGGCGGAGCTGAAGGTGCAACTTCATGAGTTGTTGGAGCAAGGGTTTGTGCATCCAAGATCGTCGCCTTGGAGCACACCGGTCCTCTTTGTAAAGAAGAAGGACGGGAGCTTGAGACTTTGCATTGATTATCGGGAGTTAAACAAGCTAACGGAAAAGAACAAGTACTCAATCCCAAGGATCGATGATCTTTTTGATCAGTTGGTCTGGTCGACGGTGTACTCCAAGTTGGATCTCAAGTTTGGTTACTATCAGCTGAGGATAATGGAGGGTGATATCCCTAAGACAGTGTTCATTACAAGATACGAGCATTACGAGTTTACGGTCATGCCATTTGGGCTGACGAATGCGCCGTCAGTATTCATGGATTTGATGAACAGGACCTTCAGGGAGTACTTGGACCATTTTGTGATCGTCTTCATCGACGACATTTTGGTGTACTCGCAGAGTGAGGAATATCACTTCAAGCAGCTTCATATGGTGTTGGAGATGCTGAGGAGGAATCAACTATACTCCAAGTTCTCCAAATGTGAGTTTTGGTTGTCCTCAGTGGCGTTCCTCGGTCATATAGTGAGTGGGGAAGTTATTGCAGTGGATCCGACGAAGATTGTTGTGATACGAGAGTGGCCTGAGCTTTCTACGGTAGCGGAAGTCTGGAGCTTTTTGGGGCTTACCGGCTATTATAGGCGCTTCATGGAGAACTTCTCGCGGATAGCATTACCTCTCACTACTTTGACGAGGAAAGAGCAGAAGTTCGTTTGGACGCAGGAGTGCGTGCGAGCTTTTGAGGAGTTGAAATGTCGGTTGACCACGGCGCCAGTTCTTAGTTCGCTGAGTGGGAACGAAGGCTTTGAGATTTATAGGGATGCTTCGGGCAGTGGTTTGGGTTGCGTACTATTGCAACACAGAAGTGTGATAACTTATGGTTCGAGACAGCTAAACGTGCACGAAAGGAACCATCCGGTCCATGACTTGGAGTTAGCGGCCATGATTTTTGCCTTAAAGCTGTGGATGTCACAACCCGCATTTTCACCGCCAAAAACGTTTATCAGAGTAAGGGGAAAATGCGTGTCATGATGCCACGTCAGCAGGGGATAACTGCGGACGCTCAGGCAGACACCAACCGACAATGAAGGAAGGTTCCTTTTAAGTTATTTTAAGGAAAATCAGTTAAGTGCAGAAGTTAGCCGTATCCGTCGGCTTAGTGGCTCATCTAGTCCACGAATCAAAATATATTATACGATGCGGAAAAATACTTGATTAGATTAACTCAAACATCCTACATGAGTAAAAACGTCCCTAAAGGACAACTCATGCTATGCAAGACTCTAAATTTATTATAGTAGGGAAAATAGCTTTTACGGTCGCCAAAAATAACAAGTTAGAGTTTCAAATTATGCAATGCATGAAGTAGTAGTAGGTTTTATAGTTTAAAATACCTAACATGCATTTCTAGCATAAATCCTCCCAGAGAGCAAGTAAAACAACCACTTTTAAATAAATGAGCAGCTAGCAAGTATCAACAACTAACAATCAGTGGGCGCCAACAAGCTGACATGAACCCACGTACAAAAGTATGTCTGAACTAGTAAAACTAAACCAACAACAAACTACCTCGCTAAGACGAGGCAACAACCACGTCCAACACTGCCGCCAGAAATCCAACACCAGCACTGCTAACTGCTACTGATCTGAGCCTGAGGCATTCCAAAAACAGAACACCTCAGCAAGAAGGTACAAATAGTGGCAGGAAAAGTAATAAACCAAAATAATCAAAGGGGTCAACCGGGGTACCAACCCAAGACCAAAAGTACTGAAGTAATGAACAAAAGAAAACTGGGCATCAACAGGAAAAGAACTCTAATGTGACTTGTCACATTGCACAAGGGTGCACCAGACGCACATGACTATAAGGTGACTACAAAAATATCTCTCCAGAAAGAAAGTACAAAACCTTCATTAGGCACCTGTGGTTGACTCTACCCCAAAAACACGGCGAAGTGGTCACTCTTAGACACACCACCGAAAGACACAGGCGTAGTGGTCACTCTTGGACACACCACTCAAAACAAACGGATATATTATCCATCTAACTACGAGGGAGTCTCATGCTCTCCACCATACACCGCAGGCATCCAAAAACCATGTAGACTTCCACAGGGCACTAATGAAGGTAATAAATACCGCGGAGGTGGAATCGTCCACTAACTCCCGCATTCAAGAAACCCCAAAAAAAAAAACCATAACACAAATATCTCAGGATTTGGCTCGACAAACTCTACTTGACATTATTAGATTCCGGACATGGTTGATCAACACTTAGGAACGATTTACAATCCTAATTAAACTCTAATACGTTTGATAACGAGAGCTAAGGCTTTTAAGCCATCGGTAAGACACTTCAAGAACGATTAAACATAAATAGACAAGATCGAGTTAGCATGGCAAAATATCATAACAACATGTGATCAACAAAGCGGTTAATCATAGCAATAATTTAGAAGAATAAGCGTAGAAAATTTTAGGGAACATGAAAACATAGTCGTTACCATCGAATCGGATAAGGAGAAATGAGGAGAAACCACCACTTGCCTTAGTTTTACCGGAAAAGTCCACTGAATCACTCCACGTCGTAGATCGGGGCAAAAGGATGTGGGAGAGGTTGAGATCTAGACAAAAATGGTGGAAACGTGATTAGGACCGAAAAAACATAACGAAAAAAACTCAAGAAATGGGGAAGAAATTACCACGATAGCGTAGCTCTCGGTGAGAGCTTTCCGGATCTAAGTTCGGTTGAAGATTTCGAGCACCGGAGAACCGTCGGCGGCCACCGGAAGATTCACGAAAAAGAAACTCTCTCTCTCGCTCGCTGCTGTGATTCGGGAGAAAAATAACGGAGAAGATGAATTTTGGTCCTAAAACCTAAGTCCAAGAATATATATATATGTGTTTATAAAACGTTTTGTCAAAAACGGTTTATTTCGAGCAGTTTTGCGGGAACCCAAAATAGAGGTCTAGGATAAGTTCAAATCAAAACGTTGTCAACATGAAAGTTGTAGATCTCGTCGAGACGAACCAATGCCGTGTTGACCATGTTTCGATACGATGCAGTTTTGACCCTCAAAACAGCCTCTGAACACAGGCAGAAACAGCCTACTCGAGTGGCAGCATACCTACTCGAGTAGCAGCATACCTACTCGAGTAACAACATACCTACTCGAGTAGTAACATACCTACTCGATTAATAACATACCTACTCGAGTAGTAACACAATATACTCGAGTAGAGGCTCATTACTCAAGTAATAACAGGACTTACTCGAGTAGAAGCAGCATATACTCGAGTAGCAGCTCACCACTCGAGTTATAGCGGACAACACGGAATTATGGGTTTAAAAGAACCTCAAATCGAAATGTGGTCAACATGAAAGTTGTAGATCTCGTCGAGACAAACAAATTTCATGTTGACCAGTGTTTGATACGACACAGTTTTGACCCTCAAAATGGCCTCTGAACGCAAACTGAAACAGCCTACTCGAGTGGAAGCATACCTACTCGAGTAGCAGCATACCTACTCGAGTAACAGCATACCTACTCGAGTAGTAACATACCTACTCGAGTAATAACATACCTACTCGAGTAGTAACACAATATACTCGAGTAGAGGCTCATTACTCGAGTAGAAGCAGCATATACTCGAGTAGCAGCTCACCACTCGAGTTATTGCATACAAAATGGAATTAGGGGTTTAAAATGACTTCAATTCGAAAAGTGGTCAACATGAAAGTTGTAGATATCGTCGATACGAACAAATTTCATGGTGACCATATTTTGATACAACGCCGTTTTGACCCTCAAAAAGGCGCCTGAGTAAAATCTGAAACGGGCTAATCGAGTAGAACCATAGCTTCTCGAGATGACTCAGCACGGAAGCCCAAACGAGCGCCGAATTAAACGAAACTTGCACCGAAGGCAAACACTAATGCTACAAATCTAACGGCAAAATCAAGACCAAAATCCGACGAGCCATTCCCTAGATATTAATCTTCGAAGTATACGGCGAACATAAACAATCCAAAACTTCAATCGCGCGCCGAGACTCCAAAAATGCTCGGATTGCGATGAAACTAGACGAGCAAGTCCAAAATTACTTGTTAGAAAGTAGCAAAAAGAGAGAACAAGCAGATAAACTTTTGAATAATTGAAATTTTATTATCCAAAAAAGATATCATTTACAAAGGTATGACCTCCCTTATATAGAATGGAGGAGATAAGAAAGAGAGTATACAAACAATGTGGGACTAAACATTTACAGTATTGAGCGGCTAGAATAAAGGTGACCGCACAGGCCGCGCAGTTAGACAGAGAGGTTAACCGCTCGGCAACTCCAGCAGGATAGAACAGGCCGCAATGGAAGACCGATAGACCGCCCGGTCTCCAGGCTTCAGAGTGAGACCGCCAAACCGCTCGGTCAACAAACCGCTGGATCAAACCGCCAAGCCGCCCAGTCAACAAACCGCAGGATGAGACCGCTAAGCCGCCCGGTCTCATACTTCAACACTCCCCCTCAAGCTGGAGCATAGATATCAATCATGCCCAGCTTGTCACAAATGCGGAAGAAGGAAGTAGAAACCGGCTTGGTGAAGATATCTGTCAATTCCTTGTCAGAGGTGACAAAAGGAGTACAAATCTGTTTCTTCAGAATCTCTTCCCGAATGAAGTGACAGTAAACCTCTATATGCTTTGTTCTCTCATGGAAGACCGGATTTCTGGATATGTGTATAGCGGCCTTGTTGTCACAGAACATAGGGAGAGGATAGTCATATACCTCGCCTAGGTCAAGCATGAGAGCCCGCAACCACTTTAACTCACATGTGGTTGACGCCATACTCCGGTATTCGGCTTCGGCACTGGATCTGGAGACAACAGACTGTTTCTTACTCTTCCAAATCACGAGATTACCTCCAACAAAGGTACAAAAACCGGATGTGGATTTACGATCTTCTTTGTCATCCGCGTAACTTGAATCTGAGTAGGCCTCAACCCTCAGATGACCATTCTTCTGAAAGAGTAACCCTCTGCCTGGTGCTGCTTTGATATACTCTAAAATCTTCAGGGCGGACTGAAGATGGCACTCCCTGAGAGCTTGCATAAACTGACTGACCTTGCCTACAGCATAGGCGATGTCGGGTCTAGTCACCGTGAGATAGATGAGTTTGCCTACCAGACGTCTGTACCGTGTGACATCAGATAGAAGAGGCTAGTCATCCGTCCACGTTTTGTCTTCTCCAACAGCCATGGGAAAACGAGCTGGTTTGGCACCTGTCAACCCTGCTTCTCGTAGAAGATCAAGGGCATAATTCCGTTGAGAGAGAACCAGGGAGTCAAGTTTCCGAGAGATTTCTATCCCCAAAAAGTATTTCGGGGAGCCCATATCCTTCGTGACCAAGTGCTGACGGAGGTGCTTCTTCGTCAAGTCCACCCCATCTCGGTCATCGCCAATAAGGAGAATATCATCCACATATACGGCCAAAACCACCAGTCCCGAGGCCGTTTTACGAATGAATAAGGAGTGATCGGCCGAACTCTTTTGAAAGCCGATGGTAGCCACAATACCACTGAATTTGTCGAACCATGCCCGGGGGCTCTGCTTTAGGCCATAAATGGCCTTCTTCAAATGACAGACACGAGTCTCCCCCTGAGCAACATACCGAGGAGGTTGCTCCATATAGACGTCCTCCTGAAGATCGTCATAGAGAAAGGCATTCTTTACATCAAGCTGGGAAATAGCCCAAGCCCGGTTAACAGCCACAGAAAAGAGAACCCGGATGGTGCTAGGCGAGCAACTGGAGAGAAGGTATCAAAGTAATCAATGTCGTAAGTCTGAGTGAAGCCCAAAGCCACCAGCCGGGCTTTGTAGCGATCCACAGTGCCTTCGGGGCGAAACTTCACAACGAAGACCCAGCGACAGCCAACCACATCAGTGCCCACGGGAGGAGGAACTAGGGTCCAGGTACCCTGTTCAGTAAGAGTAGCCATCTCCTCATCCATGGCAGACTTCCAATGAGGGAGAGCAAGAGCCTCCTGGTAGGTACGGGGAGTAGAAGTAGCAGAGATAGCCAAGGCAAAACACCTGCGAGAAGGAGAAAGCTGATCATAGGAAACAACTGCCGTGAGCGGGTGTTGAGTACACGTGCGCACACCTTTGCGAAGGGCAATGGGAACATCCAGGTCAACAGGAGCTTCAGCGACGGGAGCGTCAGCGACTGGAGCGTCCGTGGCGGAGAAGGCTGGCCCGGGACTAGAGAGAGACGGCAGCGGAGAGGTGGGTGGAGGGGTGGGTGGGGAGACGGACTGGGAAGGAGGCGGTGGAGGAGGAGACGAAGGTGGGAAAACGTCGAGAGGTGTGGAAGGAACGGAGATATCAGAAGGAAGAGAAGATGGAGGAGAGAAATAGGAAGCATTTTCGAAAAAAGTCACATCTGCGGAGACAAACTGCTTGCGGAGAAGGGGGTCAAAGCAGCAATAGCCTTTTTGAGTGGTAGAGTACCCCAAAAAGACACACTTGGTGGAACGGGGGGAAAGCTTGTCGCGGGTAGCGGAGGGAGCATGAACAAAGGCCGTACAGCCAAAGACACGGAGAGGAAGGGGAAAAGGTTCCTGGTGGGGGTAGAGAAGGGAGAAGGGAGTCTGGCCGTGGAGAACCGTGGAGGGAAGGCGATTGATGAGATAGCAGGCGAGGAGCACAGCGTAGCCCCAGTAGGAGCGAGGGACGTGCATCTGCGTCATGAGAGTACGAGCAACATCAAGCAGGTGACGGTTTTTACGCTCCACCACCCCATTCTGTTGGGAGGTGTAAACACAAGTCGTTTGATGAATGAGGCCGTGTTGGTGAAAGAACGCGGAGAACTCATGAGATAGAAATTCCTTGGCATTATCAGAACGTAAGACTTTAATAGAAATAGCAAATTGAGTCTTAATCATAAAGTAAAATGATTGCCAAACAGAAAATAGGTCAGAGCGATCTTTTAACAAATACACCCAGGTACATCGAGAAAAATCATCGATAAAAGTGACAAAATAGGAACTGCCCCGACCAACGGTGAGGGTAGGAGCAGGACCCCATACATCAGAATGAATAAGATCAAATATGCGAGAGGAGCCACGACCTTGCTTTGGTGGGAAGGAGGAGCGATGATGTTTGCCAAGCTGACATGCATCACAGTTGAGCGGAGAACTGGTAGGAGGTAAGTGGGGCAGAAGCTGGCGAAGAAGCCGAGGAGGAGGATGTCCAAGACGAAGATGCCACTGAAGGAGATCGGTGGAGGAGGAGTAGGCAGACAGAGCGGAAACATCGTCGAGGAAGTAGAGGCCGCCGCTCTCAGTCCCAGTAGCAATCGTCCGCTGGGTCCTCGGGTCCTGAAAAGAACAAGTAGTGGGAGTGAATAAGACGGAGCACTGAAGTTGCCGGCATAAAGTAGTAACTGATAATAAGTTGCACTGGAACTTCGGGACATAGAGGATATCCTCCAAGCAAAGCGATGGGGTGAGTTGAACCATGCCCATTCCATGAACCGGGGATGGTGAACCATCCGCCACACGAACCGGTGGGAAGCGGGCATGTGTCTCAAGACGGGAGAAGCAATGAGGGTTGCCCGTCATATGATTGGTGTCACCGGCGTCAATCAGCCACTTACCTTGGGTAACGACGTGGGCACTACCTGACGTCGTGGCCACAGAGGCAGACGGCCGAGAAGAGGCGGAGGCCGAAGAAGGAGCATCACCGGACGGGCGAAGATGAGGATGTTTCTGCCAGCAGCGGTCAATAGTATGGCCAGTACGACCACAGTGAGAGCAGAGGAACCGGGATGAACCCCGTCCGCCAGAGGAGCCGCGGCTACTAGGGCCCCCCCCCGCTGAGCATGGTGAGCAAAGGAGTCCTGAGAAGGTGGGGAGGCCAACAGAGGCCGCTGGAGTAGCGAAGTAACGGCGGCAATACGAGCCGCAGTGGCATCCAAAGTAGGAGATTCTGCTTCACCCAAGATCTGCTGGCGGATCATATCATAAGAGTCGGGAAGCCGAAGAAGATAACAAACAACCAGGAGTTCCTGGAAGTGTTTGTGCTGTTCGGCCAAGTCCGCAGAGAAGGGGCGATTCTGGAGGATTTCAGCACCAAGAGCCTGAACCTGCTGATAAGCCGCAGCCGGTGACATGGAAGGGCGAGCGAAGAGGTCCGCATAGAGAGTATAAATGCGGGACGTCTGGCCCCCCTTAGAATAGAGAGCAGCGAGGTGAAGCCAGGCGGCCTTGACCGTCTCATCATGGCGAATGACGGGAAGGCACTCATCAGAAAGGCTGTTGGCCAGCCAGGTGCGGACAAGAGCATCACTCGCATCCCAGTCATCAAATTCAGGAGAGGTGCGAGGAGGAGGGTCATCGGTTAGGTGATGACGCTTGCGTTGAGAACGAAGGAGAAAGGTGAAAGAAACGCTCCAATCGGGATAGTTGGAGCCAACAAGCTTGGAAAGGGTGCCAAGGTTGCCCGAAGGAGGAGGAGGAGAAGGAGCTGCAGG
The DNA here is from genome assembly GCA_039583875.1 of Platanthera guangdongensis. Lineage (NCBI taxonomy): Eukaryota > Viridiplantae > Streptophyta > Magnoliopsida > Asparagales > Orchidaceae > Platanthera > Platanthera guangdongensis. The sequence goes on from CM077167.1 coordinate 127,398,692, forward strand.
AGTAGTGGTGAGACCAGAGGTAGTCATAGAAACCGGCAAAGAGACCGTAGTGGTCAGAAACCAGAAGAAGCCCCGCGAACAGGAGCGGCTAGAAACCAGAAGAAGCCGCGCGAACAAGAGCGGCTAGAAAGGGGTCAAAGGCACAGTGGGGAAGAGGTCGCGCGGACTGAGGAGGCCGAGCGAACAGAAGAGAAGAGAAGAGCAGGTGACCGCGACTAAGATACGGGTGAGAAAGGAACAACCCGCACGGTCAGGCAGATCACAGCAGCAAACCGCGAGTATAGAGACAAGCGGACAGAAGAGAAGAGAAGAGCAGGTGACCGCGACCAAGATGCGGGTGAGAAAGGAACAACCCGCACGGTCAGGCAGATCACGGCAGCAAACCGCGAGTATAGAGACAAGACACGCGGACAGAGACAGACCGCAACGACTAGGAAGTCGGAGAGGCAAGAAAGAACAAGGAGCGCGGCGACAAGGAAACAGGTCGCTGCGACAAATAGCAGTAGGAGAAGAGAAACAAGAAGAAGCAAGCCGCGCGAACAGGGCAGCGGATAGAAACAAGCCGCGCGAACAGGGCAGCGGACAGAGGTGAAGGCAAGCCGCGAGACAGGTCGCAGAGAGCGGAAAACAAGCCGCAAACAACAGAGAGCGCACAGAATCAGGAGGAAATGACCGTGTGCTCTGATACCATGTTATAAAGTAGCAAAAATAGAGAACAAGCAGATAAACTTTTGAATAATTGAAATTTTATTATCCAAAAAAGATATCATTTACAAAGGTATGACCTCCCTTATATAGAATGGAGGAGATAAGAAAGAGAGTATACAAACAATGTGGGACTAAACATTTACAGTACTGAGCGGCTAGAATAAAGGTGACCGCACAGAAAAGATATCATTTACAAAGGTATGACCTCCCTTATATAGAATGAAGGAGATAAGAAAGAGAGTATACAAACAATGTGGGACTAAACATTTACAGTACTGAGCGGCTAGAATAAAGGTGACCGCACAGGCCGCGCGGTTAGACAGAGAGGTTAACCGCTCGGCAACTCCAGCAGGATAGAACAGGCCGCAATGGAAGACCGATAGACCGCCCGGTCTCCAGGCTTCAGAGTGAGACCGCCAGACCGCTCGGTCAACAAACCGCTGGATCAAACCGCCAAGCCGCCCGGTCAACAAACCGCAGGATGAGACCGCTAAGCCGCCCGGTCTCATACTTCAACATTACTTAACTTAAATTACAAATGCAAAATCTTCCCATTACAACAAGAATTCGACCTACTCGACCGCACGGGCGCAAAATTGTCTTAACGACATTGCGCCGTCAAATCGACGTTAAAAGTAACGCCACGACGTCATAAATCTGACGTTCCCAAACAAATAAAATCATCGAAAAATCGGGGGCGTTACAGTCACTCCTCCTAAAAATAAGTTTCGTCCTGAAACTTAACACAACTCCAAAACCAATCAAAACGATAAAATCAAACATAACTGAAAACATAACGACATACCTGAAACTAAGAGAAGAGGTGTGGGTGAGATCCCCTCATCACCGATTCAAATTCCCATGCCGCGCTCTCGACGTCTTGATTTCTCCAAAGAATCTTGACCATAGGGATGGTCTTTCTCCGCAACACCCGCTCTTGAAAATCCAGAACACGAACAGGTTCTTCCACATAAGTAAGGTTAGGCTGAATCTGGGGTATCGAGTCGAGAACTTGACGATCATTACGAATACATTTCCGCAACTGGCTCACATGGAATACATCATGGACACCAGGGAAGGTCGCAGGCAATTCCAACCTATAAGCCGACACTCCGACGCGCTCAAGAATCTGGAAAGGTCCCACATACCGGGGGTCTAACTTGTGGTTCCTACCAAATCTTTTAACACCGGACATTGGAGAAACCTTCAGAAACACCAAGTCTCCAACCACAAACTCTAGATCGACCCTTCGAAGATTAGCATATTTCTCATAGCGTTCTTGAGCCACACGAAGCATTTCTCGAATATGAGTCACAACACAATTCATCTCTTCAAGGGCTTCCGGACCTAACAACGGCCTCTCACCAACTTCAGCCCAAAATAGTGGGGTTCTACAACGCCTCCCATACAAGGCCTCAAACGGAGCCATCTGCAGACTCTCTTGATAACTGTTATTGTAAGCAAACTCCATGAGTCTGAGATGCTCATCCCAAGCACCACCATGATCCAAAATATAACATCTGATCATATCTTCTACGATTTGATTTACTCTTTCCGTCTGACCATTAGTCTGAGGATGATAGGCGGTGGAATACCTTAAATCGGTACCCAACCCCTCCTGTAAACTCTTCCAAAAGCGAGACGTAAATCTAGAGTCCCGATCTGATACGATGCTAACAGGCACACCATGTAACCTGATGACCTCCTCAAGATATAACTCAGCTATCTTCTTCATCGAGTACCCAATCTTAAATGAAACAAAGTGAGCACACTTTGTCAATCTGTCGACTATCACCCAAAAGGAGTCATGCCAACGGGGAGACTTTGGCAGACCGGTGATAAAATCCATTGAAATACTTTCCCACTTCCAACTTGGAATATCAAGCGGTGTCAACTTACCACCAGGCCTTCTATGATCAGCCTTAACACGCTGACATGTAAAACATTCCGATACAAACTTTACGATGTCGTTCTTCATCCCTGACCATCAAACAATTTGCTTCAGATCTTTATACATCTTTGTGGAGCCAGGGTGGTAGGCTACACTGGAACCATGAGCTTCAGCACAGATCTTAGCTCGAATATCGTCAAAGGCGGGGACGCAAAATCTACCCCGATACTTCAGGGTGTCCAACTCGTGCACAGAGAAATCGGGTAGCTCTCCCTTCACCGTTCTATTCCGGAGATGTAACAAGTCCGGATCATCCTTCTGATGTGCTCGAGTAAGGAAAATCCAAGAGGGTTCTTCTGCTTCTAGACTAGCAGGCACAGTACTACTCCCAACCTCAATATCCATCAACAAAAATTCTTCTATCAAGGACTGCACCGACAGATTAAAAATCTTAGCGGTCTTTCTACTCAAGGCATCGGCTACTACACTAGCCTTTCCTGGATGATAAAGAATTTCCACTTCATAATCTGCTACATATTCTAACCACCGACGCTGGCGCAGATTTAGCTCCTTCTGAGTGAAGACGTACTTCAAACTCTTATGGTCAGTATAGATCTTGCACATCGCGCCATATAATAAGTGTCTCCAAAGCTTCAGTGCATAAATTACAGCAGCAAACTCCAAATCGTGCGTCGGATAGTTTCTCTCGTGGATCTTTAGTTGTCTCGATCCATACGCAATCACCTTACCATCTTGCATTAAAACGCAACCAAGTCCGATATGTGACGCATCGACATACACAGCAAACTCAACTCCCTCAGTAGGTAAGGTTAAAATCGGAGCAGTACATAATCTCCTCTTCATCTCTTGGAAAGCCTCTTCACATTTATCACTCCAAATGAAAGCAGTATTCTTCTGAGTAAGTCTAGTTAGAGGAGCAGACAACACCGCAAATCCTTCCACGAATCTTCTGTAATAGCCAGCTAGACCTAAGAAACTCCTAATCTCCTTCGGCATAGAAGGTCTCACCCGTTCCATTACCGCAGAAATCTTAGTCGGGTCCACAAAAATACCATCCTTTCTTACCACATGACCCAGAAAGGACACCTGAGATAACCAAAACTCACACTTTCTCAACTTCGCATATAACTTATGCTCCCTCAGGGTCGACAAAACCAGACGCAAATGCTGAGTATGCTCCTCAACATTGCGAGAGTACACCAAGACATCATCTATGAACACAATAACAAATCGGTCCAAGAAATCCTTGAACACCTGATTCATCAAATCCATGAAGGCAGAAGGTGCATTGGTTAAACCAAAAGATATCACCAGAAACTCATAATGTCCATGTCGTGAATGAAAAGCGGTTCAAGGAATATCTGCCTCTCGAATCCTCAACTGGTGGTAGCCTGAGCGAAGATCGATCTTTGAAAATACCGAGCTACCACGCAATTGGTCAAACAAATCATCAATCCTTGGCAGGGGATATCTTTTCTTAATTGTTATCTTGTTCAATTCCCTATAATCGATGCAAAGTCTCATCGATCCATCTTTCTTCTTGACGAACAAAACAGGAGCACCCCATGGAGAAGTACTTGGCCTAATAAAACCACACCTCAGCAACTCATCGAGCTGAGTGCGCAACTCGTCCAACTCACGCGGAGCCATATGGTACAGTGCTTTAGCAATGGGACGAGTGCCCGGTTCGAGGTCTATCACAAACTCTATCTCCCTTTCAGGAGGAAGTCCTGGAAGACTATCAGGAAAGACATCTGGAAACACTCGCACCACCGAGACATCCTCAAGACGTGGAGTAACAAAAGTTATTTCCATAGCAGAAATAGAAACCAAAAACGCCTCGCAACCAGACCCTATAGCACGATAAGCACGTACCACAGAAATGACAGGAGAAACTCTGTCCTGAAATCCATAGACGCTCATAGGTTGTCCGTCGTCCATTCTGAAATCCAATCGCTTAGCCTTGCACTGGATGACCGCATCATACTTGGACAGCCAGTCCATGCCCAGAATTACATCAAAATCAGACAGATCTAAAACCATCAGATCCGCATAAGCCAGAAAATTTCCAAGACAGATAGGGCATCTCAGAACTCCTTGGTTAGATATCACTGAATCACCGGAAGGGAGCTTGACATTGAAGGATCCTCCTAATTGGTCCACACTCAGATGTTGCTTATTGACAAATCTTCGGGCCACAAAGGAATGGGTGGCACCCGAGTCGAAAAGGACGCGAGCCCACCTATTCCGCACCTTAAACTCCCCTAAAACCGTAACATACGTAACTAAACGAACAATAACTAGGGCAACAAGGATAATTAATAAGAATAGATTAAACTGAGGCTAACCTGATATCACTTGCGTAGAGGTTTGGGCTTCCTCACTGGTCATCACGTTCAGCTTTCCCTTTCCTTTATCCAGGCTTGGCGGCGGCAGCAGAGCTCGAAGTGGGGCAGGCTGTAGTGGGGGCTGAGACTGGGGGCACGAAGACTTCTGGTGTCCCTTCTGCCCACACTGGAAGCAAACCCTTTCTTTCATCCAGCAACGAGTCACATCATGACCCTTCCTTGCACAGAACGAGCACACAAGCTCTCCCTTGGGTGCACCTTGGATGGCATGCACCTGCTGCTTCAGGGTTGCAGTCCTCTTGAAGCACCTTTCGTAGGGGTGGCCAGGTCGACCACAAAAGCTACACACATCCTTACTTTTCTTCTTCGAAGAAGGGCCAAATGCCCTGGAGCTACCATCCTCAACACCTTTTCTTTTCTCCTTCCTTGTCGCAGCACCGCGATTCTTGGCGTTTTCAATCTCCTCCACTTTTAAAGCGGCTTCCACTGCTTCAGCATAACTTTCAGCTTGGTAAGCGCATGCCAACTGCTGGACATCGCTTCGTAGTCCTCCAAAGAAACGTTTCACTCTACCCTCTTCAGAAACTACCAAATCCGGAGCAAACCTGCTCAGTTTGCTAAACTAAATCTCGTACTCGCTCACGGTGAGCTGTCTCTGCTTTAGATGCAGGAAGTTATTCATCAGGCGGTCTTGCTCGACCGAGGGAAGAAACGTTTTCAGCAATATCTTCTTAAAAGATTCCCAAGTACAACCTTCCTTCAGGCTCTCCCTTTCCCAAATCTAACAACTCTTCGCCAGACCTTTTAACTGATAGGCTGCAATCATCACCTTCTGGGCTTCTATAATTCCAGAATACGAAAACATCTCCTCGATGGAGATGATCCAGTCATCTATAACCACAAAGTCAGTACTCTCATCGAAGGTGGGAGGCCCCAACCGCTGGAAGTGCGATATGAAATTCATTTCTGGTGGTATCGCCATCGGGGGAACCAGAGGAGCAGGGGTATCGGGCACAACTTGGCACGATGCGGGCTCTTGCGCTGAAGGTTGCTGCGCGGGAGCGGCAGACAACAAAGACTCAATTTGCGATTGCATCGCAGCCAACTGCCTTGACAGAGCCTCATTACTCTGACGCAGACTCTCGATAATCGCGTCACTTTGCACACCTGATGACTCACCCTCCGATTGGGGAGTCGACCTCATCGCAGGACGCTTTGGCGGCATTCTAAAAAGCAAACGAACAACTCATCAAAATCCTAGCTTATGATAAAGCCACACAACTAGTTCAGAACCATACTTAAAAGACACCCGCTTATGATGCAACTTGCTCTGGGATTTTATAATGATGTTATGTCCTACATAGGATGATATTCTCTCATCCTATTGACACTTGTGCCTATGACATGAATGCATGTATTTATATTTGTTTTCTGATTTAAACCCATGTGTGTACATACGTCATCCCGCAACCTTTAGCTTGGCACGTTGTGCTTATGCAATGTTATGCTATGCATGATTGTGCTATGCATTCTAAAAAGGCCCTAATGCATGTTATGAGCGGCGTATGCATGAAAATGTTATGCATCCCATACTACATGACATTCTCATGCAACGAAAAAGAAACGTGCTAGTCGCATTCATGTGGTGAGGTTTTGCATCCCATACTACATAACCCTCACATGTTGCCCCTATGGTGGATCCATATACAGACACATATTATGCATCCCATACTACATAATATGTCCCGTATACTTCATGTTATGCTATGAGTATAGTGTTCGTGCTTCGGCCAAGATGTGCTGATGACATATCGGTGTGTGTATGATATGATGCTAAACACCTATTACCAACAAGGAAAGGTTGCCCAACAAATTATCAAGCAACCTCCCTCTGATACCAACTGTCACAACCCGCATTTTCACTGCCAATAAAGTTTATCAGAGTAAGGGAAAATGCGCGTCATGATGCCACGTCAGCAGGAGATAACTGCGGACGCTCAGGCAGACACCAACCGACAATGAAGAAAGGTTCCTTTTAAGTTATTTTAAGGAAAATCAGTTAAGTGCAGAAGTTAGTCGTATCCCTCGGCTTAGTGGCTCATCTAGTCCACGAATCAAAATATATTATACGCTGTGGAAAAATACTTGATTAGATTAACTCAAACATCCTACATGAGTAAAAACGTCCCTAAAGGACAACTCATGCTATGCAAGACTCTAAATTTATTATAATAGGGAAGATAGCTTTTACGGTCGCCAAAAATAACAAGTTAGAGTTTCAAATTATGCAATGCATGAAGTAGTAGTAGTAGGTTTTATAGTTTAAAATACCTAACATGCATTCCTAGCATAAATCCTCCCAGAGAGCAAGTAAAACATCCACTTTTAAATAAATGAGCAGCTAGCAAGTATCAACAACTAACAATCAGTGGGCGCCAACAAGCTGACACGAACCCACGTACAAAAGTATGTCTGAACTAGTAAAACTAAACCAACAACAAACTACCTCGCTAAGACGAGGCAACAACCACGGCCAACACTGCCGCCAGAAATCTAACACCAGCACTGCTAACTGCTACTGCTCTGAGCCTGAGGCATTCCAAAAACAGAATACCTCAGCAAGAAGGTATAAATGGTGGCAGGAAAAGTAATAAACTAAAATAATCAAAGGGGTCAACCGGGGTACCAACCCAAGACCAAAAGTACTGAAGTAATGTACAAAAGAAAACTGGGCATCAACAGGAAAAGAACTCTAACGTGACTTGTCACGTTCCACAAGGGTGCACCAAACGCACATGGCTATAAGGTGACTATAAAAATATCTCTCCAGAAAGAAAGTACAAAACCTTCATTAGGCACCTGTGGTTAACTCTACCCCAAAAACACGACAAAGTGGTCACTCTTGGACACACCACCGAAAGACACAGGCGTAGTGGTCACTCTTGGACACACCACTCAAAACAAACAGATATATTATCCATCTAATTATGAGGGAGCCTCATGCTCTCCACCATACACCGCAGGCATCCAAAAACCAGGTAGACTTCCACAAGGCACTAATGAAGGTAATAAATACTGCGGAGGTGGAATCGTCCACTAACTCCCGCATTCAAGAAACCCCCCAAAAAACCATAACATAAATATCTCGGGATTTGGCTCGACAAACTCTACTTGACATTACTAGATCCCAGACATGGTTGATCAACCTTTAGGAACGATTTACAATCCTAATTAAACTCTAATACGTTTGATAATGAGAGATAAGGCATTTAAGCCATCGGTAAGACACTTCAAGAACGATTAAACATAAATAGACAAGATCGAGTTAGCATGGCAAAACATCATAACAACATGTGATCAACAAAGCGGTTAATCATAGCAATAATTTGGAAGAATAAGTGTAGAAAATTTTAGGAAACATGAAAACATAGCCGTTACCATCGAATCGGACAAGGAGAAACCACTACTTACCTTGGTTTTACCGGAAAAGTCCACCGAATCACTCCACGTCGTAGATCGGGACAAAAGAATGCGGGAGAGGTTGAGATCTAGACAAAAATGGTGGAAAAGGGATTCGGGCCAAAAAAACTAACGAAAAAAACTCAAGGAATGGGGAAGAAATTACCACGATAGCGTAGCTCTCAGCGAGAGATTTCCGGATCTAAGTTCGGTTGAAGATTTCGAGCACCGGAGAACCGTCGGCGGCCACCGGAAGATTCACGAAAAAGAAACTCTCTCTCTCTCTCGCTCGCTGCTCTGGTTCGGGAGAAAAATAACGGAGAAGATGAATTTTGGTTCTAAAACCTAAGTCCAAGAATATATATATATATATATATATATATATATATATATATATATATATATATATATATATATATATATATATATATATGTTTATAAAAAGTTTTGTCAAAAACGGTTTATTTCAAGCAGTTTTGCGGGAACCCAAAATAGAGGTCTAGGATGACTTCAAATGAAACAGTTGTCAACATGAACGTTGTAGATCTCGTCGAGACAAACAAATTTCATGTTGACCATTGTTCGATACGATGCCGTTTTGACCCTCCAAAATGGCCTCTGAACACAGACAGAAACAGCCTACTCGAGTGGCACCATACCTACTCGAGTAGCAGCATACCTACTCGAGTAACAGCATACCTACTCGAGTAGTAACATACCTACTCGAGTAATAACATACCTACTCGAGTAGTAACACAATATACTCGAGTAGAGGCTCATTACCCGAGTAAAAACATGACTTACTCGAGTAGAAGCAGCATATACTCGAGTAGCAGCTCACCACTCGAGTTATAGCGGACAAAACGGAATTAGGGGTTTAAAATGACCTCAAATCGAACTGTGTTCAACATGAACGTTGTAGATCACGTCGAGACGAACAAAGTTCATGGTGACCAGGTTTTTATACGACGTCGTTTTGACCCCAAAAACGGCCTCTGAACGCAAACAGAAACAGCTTACTCGAGTGGCAGCATACCTACTCGAGTAGCAGCATACCTACTCGAGTAACATCATACCTACTCGAGTAGTAACATACCTACTCGAGTAATAACATACCTACTCGAGTAGTAACACAATATACTCGAGTAGAGGCCCATTACTCGAGTAAAAACATGACTTACTCGAGTAGAAGCAGCATATACTCGAGTAGCAGCTCACCACTCGAGTTATTGCAGAAACAACGGAATTAGGGGTTTAAAACGACTTCACTTGTAAAGTGGTCAACAGGAACATTGTAGATATCATCGATACGAACAAATTTCATGTTGACCATATTTTGATACAACGCCGTTTTGACCCTCAAAAAGGCGCCTGATTAAAATCTAAAACGGGCTAATCGAGTAGAACCATAGCTTCTCGAGATGACTCAGCACGGAAGCCCGAACGAGCGCCGAATTAAACGAAACTTGCACCGAAGGCAAACACTAATGCTACAAATCTAACGGCGAAATCAAGACCGGAATCCGACGAGCCATTCCCGAGATATTAATCTTCGAAGTATACGGCGAACATAAACAATCCAAAACTTCAATCGTGCGGCGAGACTCCAAAAATGCTCGGATTGCGATAAAACTTGACGAGCAAGTCCAAAATTACTTAACTTAAATTGCAAATGCAAAATCTTCCCATTACAACAAGAATTCGGCCTACTCGACCGCACGGACGCGAAATTTCCTTAACGACATTGCGCCGTCAAATCGACGTTAAAAGTAACACCACGACGTCATAAATCTGACGTTCCCAAACAAATAAAATCATCGAAACATCGGGGGCGTTACAGTGGAGACACTACTTGTATGGAGTAAAGGTCGATATTTATAATGACCATAAAAGCCTGAAATATCTGCTGGATTAGAAAGATCTTAACATGCGGCAGCGTAGATGGATGGATTTCCTGGGGGACTATAGGTTCAAGATCCACTACGTGCCTAGTAAGCGCAATGCGGTTGCGGATGCGTTGAGCCGTCGAGCCCCAACTCAAGCTAATTGGCTGTTGATCCATAACGAGCGTTTGATTTGGGAGTTGGAGGCGATGCAGATCGTTTGTGTAGACAAGCAGTCAAGTGCTGAAGCATTCTTGAATTGGCCAGAAGTTCAATATGACCTAGCTGATTGGATTCGGCAGGCGTTGGATATGGATGTCCACATGAAGCAACTCATGATAGAGGCTCTGGATGGGTCAAATTCCTGATTCGTTGTGTAGGACGGATTACTTTGGAAAGACGGTCGTCTATGTGTCCCAAGCGTGGGCAATTTATGGGTGGAATTGTTGTACGAGGCGCATCATACTAAGTACTCGATTCACCCAGGGAGCACGAAGATGTACCGCGATGTTAAGAAATTGTTCTGGTGGCCAGTACTGAAAAAGGATGTGGCGTTGTACATGGCGAAGTCCCAAACTTGCACCTTTGTGAAGGAGGAGTGCCAAAAATCAGGAGGATTCTTGAAGTCCTTGCCTACTCCGGAGTGGAAGTTCGATGACATCACTATGGACTTTGTGCACGGGTTGCCAAGGTCGCAAAAGGGGAACAACGCCAGTTGGGTGGTCGTAGAATGTCTAACGAAGGTGTCGCATTTAATTCCGCATAGGAAGGATGATCCGGTTGAGAAATTGGCAAAGTTGTATGTAGACAATATTGTGTGGCTTCATGGTGTGTCCCGCAACATCGTGAGTGACCGAGATAGGCGGTTCACGTCCAATGATTGGGGGCTTGTGCAGCAGATATTGTGAACAAAGTTGAGTTTTAGCACAGCCTTTCATCCGCAAACGGATGGGCGGACTGAGAGGGTCAATAGGACAATGGAAAACATGCTTCGCATGTGTGTCCTGGACTTTGGAAAGCAATGGGAAGATCACCTATACTTGGTGGAATTTGCTTACAATAATAGCTACTAGGCTAGCATTCAAATGGCACCCTTCGAGGATCTTTATGGTAGAAAATGTCGCACGTCGTTGTCCTGGTTGGAAACGGGTGAATCAAAGTTGTATAAGCGACTAGAGGTGGAGGATGCTACTTCTTTAGTGAGAACCATTCGGGAGAGGTTGTTAATCGCTTAGGACCGCCAGGCTAAGGACTATAATGTCAAGCACAGGAATGTGGAGTTCGCTATTGGCGATTGGGTGTACTTGAAGATTAAGCCATTCAAGGGTGTCTCACGGGTGCGACAATTGAACAAGCTAAGCCCGAGGTACCTTGGACCATTTGAGGTTCTGGAGAAGATTGGTGAAGCAGCATACCGGTTGAAGCTGTCTGTGGAGCTTAGTGGTCTACATGAGGTATTCCATATATTGGTCCTTCGGAAGGCGGTGCAAGAGCCTACGCAAGTGATCGCGGTAGATCAAGTGCCCGTTGATAGTGGGTTGACGACGAAGGTCAAGCCCGTATGTATTGAAGACTCGGAAGTCAAGTGGCTACGCAATAAAGAGATCAGGATGGTCAAGGTCGGTTGGGAAAATTGCGGTCGTGAGGAGCTCTCTTGGGAACGAGAGCAGACTATGCTTGAGGAGTACCCGGAGTTGTTTCACTCAGGTACCATTTAAGTTTTTATGTCTCTTTCCTTTATGTAATTTCGAGGACAAAATTCTTTTAAGAGGGGGAGAGTTGTAACGCCCCGAAACTCAAACGAGCGACGAGAGGCGTTTTGGGCCAAATCTGGTATTTGGCAGGGGGCACACGGCCTGGGACACAGGTGTGTCCCAGGGCGTGTCAAGCTCGAGTCGATGATTTGGCCGCGAGGTCGACAAAGTTTGGAGTCGACGACCATCGAGCAGCGAACACGGCCTGAGACACGTGCGTGTCTCAGGGCGTGTCGAGCCCGTGTCGACGATCGGCCTGGGGAGTCGACATTTTTGCTCGACGATGTCTCGAGACAGGGAACACGACCTAGGACACGAGCGTGTCCAAGGCCGTGTCGGGTGGTCGACGAACTTCGCTCGACGAAGTGTCGAGACAGTGAACACGGCCTGGAGCCCAGGCGTGTTCTGGTTTTACACGGGCGTGTCAAATAGGACACGGGCATGTCCAAGACCCGTGTGAGTCTCAGGTTGTTTTCGGGGCTGTGTCGATGGGGGCACACGGCCAACCATGACCATGTCAGTGGGAACACATGCGTGGCAGGTTAAACACGGGCGTGTCGGGACCCGTGTAAGTTTCGTAACGCGTTGATTTTGACGGCGAATGAGGGACACGGCCCTGGACACGGGCATGTCGCAGGCCGTGTTCGGCCCAGGTTTTACTTTTCAACTACGAATCGTAGCCATTTGTTTTCTTATTTCGGGATCCGACGGTTGGGGGCTGTTAGTGCTTGGATATACCCGTGATTGGACCCATGAAACCCTCATTTCACTTGAGTGGTTCTCTTTCTAAATTATAGAGAGAGGAGAGCAAAGGAGGAAGAAGAATCCTAGATCCGATCACCGGCGGAGCTTCGGAGCTCCAAATCGCGAACCAACTTCGGATCTATGGAGCCAAGGAGAGTGCGGTGCTTTTCATCCACTTACTTTTCCATGGCGCCAAGGAAGAACGGTAGGGTAACGATTCTCTACTTGAGCATGTGAAGCTCTACTTCTTTTGCATAGAGAAGCCAGCTCTCGCGACTTTGCGGTGAGTTCGAGGCGTTCCTTCGGGTAGACATGAATAGTCCCCGTTGTGTACATGTAGAGTCCTTAATCAAGAACGGATATAGGCATGATGTGTGAAGCCTTCCCGGACAAGTTGGTCTGGATCGGTGATGTTGCATTGCATAAATGGCCGGAGAAGACTCCGTGCGAATGGGTGTTTTTCGGGTTTTCTACGTGGTAGATTGCAACAGAGAGCCTTGGGGATTAACCCAAAGGTTCACCCGGAAAACTGGGCAGATGCGTAATCCTGCCAACATGGTGGCCTGGGTGCCAACTTAAACATAACTGGGTTATGTGAAGTGTGTGATGGAAATGGGACTCGGGAGAAGTTTGACCCGCGCATATGGCTTAAATTGTCATTGCGATGTGAGCACAGGTTAGGCGGAACCGTACCCGTTCTATGTCGTTCGGGGTTAGTTGTTGGCATAGATGAGGGTCTTCGGCGGTCTATGGCTTAAATTGACGTGACCCATGCCGGGAAGACAAAATGCTCATAGTTTGCTGTCAAAGTGGCAGCGGTGAGATCGGAATGTCTATAGCTTAAATTGACGTGACAGCGACCGGTTCACCGAGAATGTGCCCTGAGTGCACGGGGTGTGTGGCCGTATGAACCTATGCCTGTGATGTAGTGACATTACTATACTACTTTGTTATACTAATAATGTGCAGGGAAGGAACATCGCTGCCCCGATTTTGGGGGCGGGATTGTTATAATTTGGTCAGCATTGCTGACCATTGACTTTGTTTGTCACCGTGCGGTGGATTGTTGCTTGCAGGTGCTGCTGGACTGAGCTGTCAATAGCGATCTAAAGCCCAAGTTGCTGAGCCGGCCCTCGAAGGCCTAATTTTTGAGTGTTTTCTTTATTCATGTATGACCGGCCTGCGTGCCGAGGTTTGAAAACATGTAATTTTGAAGGAAACAATTTGTAAGGCCTTAAGACCAGTACTTGTGTATTTGTACTTCATTCCTTTAGGTTTGTTAAGTGGACATTCATGCTTTTGTTGTTGGGTTCTTTTAATTTCAACGTATAAAACTGCTTCCGCTAGAATGACTCTATGTAGGACGTTGAAATGGTTGGATGGTTTCCATTGAGTAATCACCCGGTCTGTCTGTGGTATATGGCGTCGGGCCCTGGCCGGACCTACTGCTATATGTTATGCGACGGATAGGGGGTGTTACAGTAGAAGCCTTGGATGGCTTAGTTATGGTCCTCTCCCACCTGCCAAACAAGGCACAGGTGAGCCTTTTGCTGGCATTTATGAATATGGTCTGTGAGACCAGGGATTCAGTAGTCTTCTCCTTCAGGAAGATCCCCAGGATCCTTCCAAAGCAAACTTATTTATTATTACACTTTTTCCTTATCAGATCAAAGATGATATGTGCCCAATCCACTTTATTCTAATTGACCACTGCACACATGACCAAGAATTGATGCCTGGTGATGTAGTCATGGGCAGTGTGCTTGCCCAGCAAGACTTTCCCAACAATATCTGCCAGAAATTTATATTCTGCAGATAAGTGCTTCTTCAACTTATTTGGGTTATCTCCAGCATAACCCATCAAACTTAACATCATATCATATTATTCAGTATCTATATCCAGTTCTTCTCCATTTATCAAGCCAAAAAATTGAGTCAAAATTGCGGGAGTTAATGAAACGGCATTACCTGCGATTGTTCCTGTCATGGTGTTTTCTTCAGATGTAGATGAAGTATAGACTCATTCTCTAATTTCTGTTTCATCCAGCTTTATTTTTGTTGTCATCAGGTTTTTCAAATTCTGTTCTTCCAGTAGAGTCAGAATGTTCAGAAAAATTTGATCAGAGTGTTGAAAAGAGTCGAAGTTGACGTCAAATCCCGTGTCAAACTTCATAGCGGCTAAGGGGTCCTGCTTGAATCGCCATGAAATCACCTGCAAAAGAGAAATACAGCAATCAAGTTCAAAGGGAACAGAAAGCGCGGGACGGAGCTCGAAGAAAACCTAAATATTGGGTTTTCCGAATATGAATCGACAAACTCCGTTCCATGAAAATTAAAACAATCTTCAATCTGGGTTCGACGAAATAATTTAGAGTTAAACAATTCGCCGAGCTCAGTCTGAAGATTTGAAGACATTTCGTCGAGCTCTATTCGACGAAAGTTTTCTGAAGAGGATTCGTCGAGCTCCGTTCGACGAAAACAACTTCACTCACAGAGAGTTCGTCGACCTTCGTTCGACAAATATCTCCCGAACTTTCCCTAGTTTGTGGAGTGCAGACAGAAATAAACTAAGTCTTCTTCATTGATCATTCCAAGCTGATTTATAAAGAACAAATGATTTCTTTCATTTAAGGGTTTGGTGAAAATATCAGCTCTTTGCAAATCAGTGGGGATATAGATAAGATTGATTTTGTTTTTGTCCACACACTATCTAATGAAATGATGTCTTATATCTATATGTTTAGTCCTACTATGATGAACTGATTTTGTGTTATTACTATAGCACTAGTATTATCACAATATAGAGTTGAATTATTTAAGTTGAGACCATACTCCAGGAGTTGATTTTGTATCCATAACATCTGAGAACAATAACTACCAACAGCCATGTATTCTGCTTTAGCAGTTGAAGTAGAAACTGATGTTTGCTTTTTTCAAAACCAGGACACTAATCTCAAACCCAGGAACTGGAAAGTTCCTGAAGTACTCTTCCTGTCCACTCTACATCCAGCATAATCAGCATCTGAGTATCCAGTTAACTCAAAATTTGACTCAGTGGGATACTAAAGACCTAGATTAGGACAACTCTTTATATATCTCAAAATCCTTTTTAAGAAAATTAGATGAGATTCTTTTGGGTTCACTTGGAACCTAGCACAAAGGCATGTGACAAACATGATATCAGGTCTACTTACTGTAAGGTATAATAGGGACCCAACAATGCCCATATATAGTTTCTGATCTACAGGTTTCCCTGATGCATCAGAGTCCACTATAGCATTTATAGCCATGAGTGTTTTCATTACTGAGGCATCAACCATCCCAAACTTCTTTAGAAGCTCTTTAGCATACTTAGCTTGGGAGATGAAAATGTCATTAGGGAACTGCTTCACTTGGAGACCTAAGAAGTAGGAAAGCTCACCCATACTACGCATTTCAAATTTAGAATGCATGAGGTCAGAGAACCTCTTGCATAATTTGGAATCAGTAGACCCAAAGATGATGTCATCCACATAAATTTGTACTAATAAAATTTGGTCCTTATGACGTCTAGTGAATAAGGTTTTATCTATTATTCCTCTTGTAAATTTATGCTCTAATAGAAAGCTAGCTAGGGTCTCATACCAAGCTCTTAGACCTTGCTTTAGACCATAAAAAGCTTTATGCAATTTGAAAACATAAGAGTGGTGAGTTGGAGAGACAAAACCTGGAGGTTATTCAACATAAACCTCTTCTTGAAGAACAACATTGAGAAATGCACTCTTCACATCCATTTGATAGACCTTGAATCTCTTGTGGGCTGCATAGGCAAGGAATATTCTAATTGCCTCTAATCTTGCAACACGTGCAAATGTCTGGTCATAATCAATTCCTTCCTCTTGCTTATAGCCTTGAGCAACAAGCCTAGTCTTGTTCCTCACTATTGTACCTTGGGCATCCAATTTATTTATGTATACCCATTTGGTTCCAATGACTGGATAGTCTTGAGGTCTTAGAACCAAATCCCAAACTCTACATCTCTCAAATTAGTTTAGTTCCTCCTGTATTGCAATGATCCAGTGGGGATCTTGCTCTGCATCATGGATGGATAGAGGTTCAACCTGGGAGAGAAAATAGGCATGCATAACATCTTGGTTGAGTTGATGTATTGTCTGTACACCTGCTGATATATCTCCAATCACTTGAGATCTGGGGTGATCCCTTAGTGTGACAAAATCAGTGGGTGGAGTTGGTTCTGCAACAGCATTAGGAAGTAATTCCTCTTGTGGAATTATGTTTGCTGTTAAGGGAAGATCAATTCCTTCAGTGCCTTCATCTTCACTCTCTTCAATGACTTGTGGAGAAGGATTTGATGGAACATCTTGAGTGAGGTTTAGTCCATCCAAGCTCTCATACAAGTGAGGTACCTGCAAAGTACTATTGGTAGAAATCTCTTTCTCCTTGCAAGACATGTTAGCTTCATCAAATGTAACATGAATAGACTCTTCAATTTTTAGAGATGATTTGTTAAAAACCCTATAGGCTTTGCTTACTTGGGAATATCCTAGAAAGATTCTCTCTTCTGCATTAGCCTCAAACTTTTTAATATATCTTTTGTTGTAATTGTGAATATAATATATGCATCCAAATACTTTAAAATAGTTGATTTTAGGTTTCTTCCCTTTAAGTAATTCATAGGGAGTCCTATTTTTTAGTTTGTGAATTAAACTCCTGTTCAGGACATAATTTGTTGTGCTCACAACCTCTGCCCAAAAGGTTAGGGGCATGTAAGCATCTACAAGCAATGTACCTGCAGATTCAATAAGTGTCCTATTTTTCCTTTCAGCTAGTTCTAGGAGGTGAGAAGCAATGTCTGATACCTTCCTTCTCATAGAACTCATGCATAAGAAGAGACTCAAACTCTTTGTCATGATCACTTTTGATCAATGCAACATGAGTAGAGAACTCAATCTGTATGGTCCTGAGAAAATCTGTAAGAACCTTGAAGGTATCTGACTTAGATCTCAAAAAGGATACCCAAGTGAACCTGGAGAAATCGTCCACAATAGCTAAGGTGTAGGATTTCCCTCCTAGACTTTGTACAGCAATGGGCCAAAGAGATCCATATGTAGCAAATATAAAATCCTAGGTGAATCACTTTTATTAATAGATTTAAAACTAGATTTAGTTTGCTTGCCTAATTGACAAGCCCTGTAAAGTCCTTCCTTCTTGTAGGGACTAGAAGGTAAACCTCTAACAAGGTTGTCTTTTGATAACCTAGTAATACTTTTCAAGTTTACATGACCTAGTCTTTTATGCCATAAATCATTCTGGTTACTAATTAAGCTAAGTAAGTAGATGTCAGAATTGGCAGATAGAAAATCAACTAAATATATGATGCTTTGTCTATTTCCAATTAAAACAGTTTGATTTTCCTTATAAGAAATAATACAAGAAGATGAATTGAAATGTACATGATAACCTTCATCACATAACTGAATTATGGAGATGAGGTTATGCTTGAGTCCTCTGACATAGGTCACTTTCTTGAAAGTAACAGCTCCAATCTTCACTTCTCCAAAACCTTCTGACTGGCCACATTTGGAATCACCAAAGATAACCTTTGACCCCAACTTGGACTTATAGTTGGATAGATTGTCCTTGCTGCCTGTCATATGTTTGGAGCATCCACTGTCCAGGTACCATGTTTGATTATTTACTGGACAGTTCTTCACCTGCAATGAAAAACAATTAGTTGTTCTTGACCCAGGTTACCTTGGGTCCTTTGTTTTGCTGGTATAAATGGCTGGAAATAACAGAATATTCTGGTTAGGATTTGTATCCTAAAGGGTGATATCTTCTAGGTGGTATAACCCAATCAGCTACAGGATTAAATGGTTTCCTAGAATTATTTGAGTTTCTGTTATAATTAAAGTTTTGGTTAATTCTTTCTGGGTTCGACGAATTTCTGTGAGTTCAACGACCAGAGTTCGACAAATAGGAATGAGATCGTTAATCTCTGCCCAGAGAATGAATGTATTCATTTTCTATGCCCCACGTTCGTCGACCTTTGCTCGACGAACCATACAGAGTTCGTCGATCGCAGTTAGACGAATAAATATAGCTATAGTTTGCATTCAAAGTTCATCGATCTGGGTTCGACGAACGGGCTGCATTTCGTCAATCTGAGTTTGACGAATTCTACTGAATCTTGTTTTTACTTAAGGTTTTCTGATTTTTGGTTTTCTGACCTATTGATATGGGAATATTTTCCATTGTTTGTTTATTGTTTAATTTTTCTTTCCCCTTAGCAGAGACAAATTTTATTGTGGTTGTCAGAATATTTTTCTTGAGAATAGGGGCAAACTTGATGAAGCACCCCAGTCTAGTTTGTCATTGAGTCTGACATTTATAGTGCTTCTGATGTCCATTAGCTTGAGGCATCTTCCATTAAGAGTTTCCTCAAGTTGTTTAGCCTCACTAAGCTCAGCCTTCAACATTATGATTTGTTCATTGGCTAAACATAGTTCATCTTTTAATTTATTGTTTCAGAGTTTACATTTTCTAAAATTCCTAGTTTCTCCCTAAGAGTTTTAATCTCCTTTTCTGAATTAACCAAATCTATACACATTATTTTAAATTCAAATTTAAAGGAATCAGAACTGTAATCAAAAGAAGACAATACATTGTCAGCTTCAGAATCTGAAACTGCTTCATTGTCTGAGTCCTCTTCTTCTGAATGGCTCCTAGAAGCATCAATTGCCATGAAGCAAACCTCCTTGTCCCTTGCCTCTTCCTCATCTTCACTAGAGCTGGAAGAAGTAGAATCATCCTCTGTGTCACTCCAGGTTTCAGCCACAAAACTCTTCTCCTTCTTCTTATATTTGCTAGAAGAAGGCCTGCTGTTGTGCTGTCTCCTGGTATCTTTCTCTCTTCTCTTGTCTTTCTTCTGATTCTCTGGACACTCAGAGATGAAGTGCCCAGGCTTCCTACATCCAAAACAAACAACTTCTTTGGTTGGTGTCTTATCATATCTAGGCTTGTCATCCTGCCTTGATGACATCCTCCTGAAATCTTTCCTTGTCATTTTGTAGAATCTTTTGGCAAATAGACTCATCAGTTCTTCATTTATTGAGGGAGTCTCTCTCTCATCAGCAGTTTTGAATGTTATGCTTTGTTCTTTTATAGCTGGAGGTGTTCTTTGCTCAGCTACCTCCCTAGACTTGATCAACTGTTCATAGGACTTTAACTTGCCTAAAAGAGATTTAGTGGAAATCTCATTCAGGCTTCTGCCTTCCTTGATAGGCCATATCCTTGAATCCCATGAGCTTGGGAAGCACATTAGGATTTTATCATTCACCTCAGTGATGGTGATGTCCTTGTCCAAGGTTTTTAGCTCATTGATGATTGAGCTTAACCAATTATACATGTCAACCACTGATTTATCTTCCTCTTTCTTGAAATTCTCATATAAGGATATAAGGTTGGATCTCCTATCATTTCTTCCATATGCTGATCCAGCCACCATTTGGTTTAGGGAATCCCAGATGGCTTTGGCTTAAGTACATTCAACAACCTTTTGGAAAATATCATCTGACATAGTTTGTGCTAGTATGTTCATTGCCTTGGCATCAGCAATCTTTGCTTTCTTCTGGGCCTCAGTCCACTCAGGTGGTGGAACTGCAGTTGTGCTTGAAGATGTTGCTGTAGAGGTAGATGGCTGTGGGGGACCTATCAAGATGGAGTTGTAGATATCTTCATCAATAGAATTCATGTACAACTTAATTCTTACTTTCCAGATGACAAACTTATTCATATTGCACACTGGAGGTCTGGTGCTTGCATAGTCCTTGTTCTGTGCCATGCTGTGTAACTAAAAATAAGGAAAAGATAAGGTAACAGATCAAACAAGGGATCTTTTTGGTTCAAGTGTTAGCTTGTACAACCAATTAACCAACCTACCTCTGATACCAATTGAAAGTGATGTGTTAGATCTGAAATACTCCAAAGGGGGGTGAATAGAGTATTCTAAAATCCTTCAATTCTTTTACAGCTTTTGCTGTAATTAAATAAGTGCAGAAATAAAACTAAATAAACATAAGCATAGCAGTCCTAAAAACACAAACACAGTAAGAACAAAAGGAAAAGAGTGCAACCAGACAACACAAGAAATTTATAGTGGTTCCCCTAAACTTGGGTACATCCACTCTTCTACCACCCAGGTAGGAATCCACTCAGATTTTTGATCAGGTGCTTGACACCAATGAGCTTTTGATCAGGTGCTCAAAAACCAATCCTCAAGTCTTTTAATTAGGTGACTTGCAACCAGGAATAACTTTTGAAGGGTGTTATAACCATTTGTACAGAGGGGGTGAGTGATGATATTATCTTCTCTTTCTCAATATACAACTGAGAAGACTTGTGAATATAGATTTTAGCAAAGGCTCCCCCTAAGGTATAGAATGGTTCAGAGAGATGGAGCCTTGCTGCAGGGTGATAGGCCTTCAGTAGTTCAGCCATGATCAGCAGCTATTCAGGAACTTCTTTGACAGATAGTGATGTTGTTGTCCTTTGAAGTGTCCTGGAGTGTTGAAGACAGAAGACTCTTGATGTTGATTTTGTGTTCTTCTTCTTCAGATAGCTGATGATCTTCAGGCTTAGAGCTTCTTGAGTTGTTGTATCAGAATTCAGAAAGAGTGAGAGCTGAGAGTTTCTTGTTGTAGACTGATTTTATATATGTTGTATGTCTATCTCTTGTCTGCTGTGTTATCTCTGTGTCTGTCAGGAAAGGTGAGAAAACTTCTTCTATATTTCCTGTCAAAAATTCTCTTTCGAAATTTGAAAACCTCTGCAATCAATACTGACGGCCTTGAGAATAAACGGCATTGAATTATTTCCTGAACTGACCCATAAAAAAACAGCAAGCAATAATCCTATAGAAGACCAAAATTAATGCTCTGTCTAACGGTTATATTCCAGAGAATATTTGAGCATTAATTACTCAGGAATTATTGAAGTAAGAAGGGGACAGAAGAAAGGAAAATAACTAAGTCTGGATTCGTCGAACAGATAATAGAAATCGTTGAGCTGAGTTCACAGTTCGTCGAGCTGAGTTGCTGAGTTCGTCGACCAGATGATTTCTGTTCGTCGAGCTGAGTTCCAAGATCAACGAGCAGAGAGCAGAACTATATTCTCTAGAAACTTTGCCTTTTCTATACAATAAAATCATCGATCTGATAACTTGTTGACAGAACTTCTGGGAAATGTGTCGACACAAATCCTGGGTGTCGACACAATTACTTCTTGTCTCGACATAGCTGTTGTGTTGACAGAAATCTAGAGTGTGTGTCGACAGATATTCTGTGTGTCGACACAAGTCTTCTGTGAGTCGACATAATTTTGCTTCTAGTTTCGACACAGCCTTGCTGAAGTGTAGACATAATCTGGCTTGAGTCTCTGGCAGTCAGTTGAAGGCTGGTCCACGCAGTGTTGATTGTAAGGACTTGTCCTAGACTCTAGGACACAACTGTGACCCTGGCTATACATGTTGGGTCAAAAGATCCTAAGTTAGTGAACCTAGCTCAAAGCAAACTACGGATCCAACAAAGAGTTGTTGGAGCAAGGTTATGTGCGTCCACGTTCGTCGTCTTGGAGCGCGTCGGTCCTCTTTGTTAAGAAGAAGGAAGGGAGCTTGAGACTCTGTATTGATTACCGAGAACTAAAACAAGTTGACGGAGAAGAAAAAGTACCCGATCCTAAGGATTGATGATCTATTTGATCAGTTAGTCGGGTCGACGGTGTATTCTAAGTTGGATCTTAAGCTGGTTACTATCAGTTGATAATAAGGGAGAGTGATATCCCTAAGAAAGCATTTAGTACGAGATACGTGCATTATGAGTTTATGGTCATGCCGTTTGGGCTGACTAATGTGTCGTCAGTGTTCATGGATTTGATGAACAGGACTTTCAGGGAGTACTTAGACCACTTTGTGATCGTCTTCATCGACGATATTTTGGTGTACTCGCAGAGTGAGGAGGATCACTTCAGGCATCTACACTTGGTATTGGAGACGCTGAGGAGGAATCAATTGTATGTCAAGTTCTCGAAATGTGAGTTTTGGTTGTCCTTAGTGGCGTTCCTCGGTCATATAGTCAGTGGAGAGGGCATTGCAGTGGATCCGGTAAAGATTGTTACGATACGAGAGTGGCCTGTGCTTTCTACGGTAGCAGAAGTCCGGAGTTTTATAGGGCTTGATGGCTATTACAAGTGCTTCGTGGAGAACTTCTCGCGGATAGCGTTACCTCTCACGACTTTGACGAGAAAGGAGCAGAAGTTCGTTTGGATGCCGGAGTGAGCACGAGCTTTTGAGGAGTTGAAGTGTCAGTTGACCACGACGCCTTTGCTGAGTTCGCCGAGTGGGACCGAAGGCTATGAAATCTACAGCGATGCTTTGGGCAGTGGTTTGGGTTGCGTGCTACTGCAACACGGAAGCGTTATAGCTTATGGCTCGAGACAGCTGAAAGTGCATGAGAGGAATTATTCAGTCCATGACTTGGAGTTAGCGGCCATGATTTTTGCCTTGAAGCTGTGGAGACACTACTTATATGGGGTAAGGGTCGATATCTATACCGACCATAAGAGCTTGAAATATCTGTTGGATCAGAAAGATCTAAACATGTGGCAACGTAGATGGATGGAGTTCCTGGGGGACTATACATTCAAGATCCACTATGTGCCTGGCAAAGGCAATGCAGTTGCGGACTCATTGAGTCATCGGGGCCCGGCTCAAGCGAATTGGCTGTCGGTCCATGACGAGCGGTTGGTTCGGGAGTTGGAGGCATTGGAGATCTCTTGCGTAGACAGGCAGTTAAGTGCAGAAGCGCTATTGAACTGGACTGAAGTTTAGTATGACCTGGCTGATTGGATTCGGTAGGCTTTGGATGTGGATTGCAGCATGAAGCAGCTCATGATAGAGGCTCTAGATGGGTTAAATTACAAATTCATTGTTGAGTATGGATTACTTTGGAAATATGGTCGTCTGTGCGTCCCAAATGTGGGCACTTTGTGGATGGAATTGTTGTACGAGGCGCATCATACCAAGTACACGATTCACCCGGGGAGCACGAAGATGTACCGCGATGTGAAGAAACTGTTCTGGTGGCCAGGACTGAAGAAGGATGTGGCACTTTACGTGGCGAAGTGTCAAACTTGCTCCTTAGTGAAGGCGGTGTGCCAAAAGCCAGGAGGATTCTTGAAGTCTTTGCCTATTTCGGAGTGGAAGTTTGACGACATTACTATGGACTTTGTGCTCGGGCTGCTGAGGTCACAAAAAGGGAACGACGCCATTTTGGTGGTTGTAGATCACTTAACGAAGGTGTCGCACTTCATTCCGCATAGAAAGGATGATTCAGTTGAGAAATTGTCCAACCTGTATGTGGAAAATATTGTGCGGCTTCAGGGTGTGCCCCGCAGCATCGTGAGTGACCATGATGGGCGGTTCACGTCCAATGATTGGAGGCTGGTGCAGCAACGATGGGCAGACCGAGAGAGTCAATAGGACAATGGAGGACATGCTTCGCATGTGTGTCCTGGACTTCGGGAAGCAGTGGGAAGACCACATATACTTGGTGGAGTTCACGTACAACAATAGCTACCAGGCAAGCATACAAATGACGCCCTTCGAGGCACTTTATGGTAGAAGATGTCGCACGTCGTTGTCTTGGTTTGAAACTGGTGAGGCAAAGTTGTACAAGCGCAAAGAGGTGGAAGATGCTACTTCGTTGGTGCGAACCATTTGGGAGAGGTTGCTAATCGCTCAGGACCGCCAGTCTAAGTACTATTATGTCAAGCACAGGAATGTGGAGTTCGCTGTTGGCGACTTGGTGTACTTGAAGATCAAGCCGTTCAAGGGTGTCTCGCAGGTGCGGCGCTTGAAGAAGTTAAGCCCGAGATATCTTAGAACATTTGAGGTTCTGGAGCGGATTGGCGAAGCGGCATATCATTTGAAGGTATCAGTGAAGCTTAGTGGTTTTCATGATGTATTCCATATATCAGTGCTACGGAAGGCGGTGCAAGAGCCTTTGCATATGATCGCGGTTGATCAAGTGCCGGTGGGTAATGGGTTGACGACGAAGGTCAAGCCCGTTCGAATTGAGGACTCAGAAGTCAAGAGGCTACACAATAAAGAGATCAGGATGGTAAAGGTCCGTTGGGACAATTGCATTCGAGAAGATCTCTCTTGGGAGAGAGAGAACAGACCGTGCTCGAGGAGTACCCGGAATTGTTTCACTCAGGTACTGTTTAAGTTTTATGTTTCTTTCCTTTATGTAATTTCGAGGACGAAATTCTTTTAAGAGGGAGAGAGTGGTAATGCCCCGAAACTCAAAAGAGCGACGGGAGGCGTTTTGAGCCAAGTTTGAAATTTGGCAGGGGGCACACGGCCTGGGACACGGGCGTGTCCTCGGGCGTGTCGTGTTTAGGTCGACGATTTGGCCGAGATTTCGACGAATTTTGGAGTCGACGATCGACGAGCAGCGAACACGTCCTGAGAAACGGGCGTGTCCCAGGGCGTGTCGAGCTCATGTCAACGATCTGCCTGGGAAGTCGACATTTTCGCTCGATAATGTGTCGAGACAGAGAACACGGCCTAGGACACGGCCATGTCCAAGGTCGTGTCAGGTGGTCAATGAAGTGTCGAGACGAAGTGTCGAGACGAAGTGTCGAGACAGTGAACATGTCCTGGAGCCCAGGCATGTTCGGGTATGACACGGGCGTGTCAAATAGGACACGGGCATGTCCAAGACCCGTGTGAGTCTCGGGTTGGTGTTGGTCCTGTATTGATGGAGGAACACGCCCGGGAACACGGGCATGTACTGGATGACACGGGCGTGTCAGGTCGAACACGGGCGTGTCAGGTCGAACACGGGCGTGTTTGGTGCCCGTGTGTTTTTCGAGATGCGTTGGTTTCAATGGCGAATGGGGAACACGGCCCTGGGCACGGGCGTATCGCAGGCCGTGTTCGGCCCAGGTTTTGCTTTTCAGCTCCGGATCGTGGTCTTTCGTTTCTTTATTTTGGGATCCGACGGCTGGGGGTTGTTCCTGTTGGGATATACCCAGGAATAGGGTTTCAAATCCATCACTTCTTTCAATTAAGTCTCTTTCTAAAGTCTAGAGAGAGGGGAGAGCAAGGAAGAAGAAAGGAGGCTAAATCCGGTTGCCGGCGGAGTTTCGGAGCTCCAAATCGCGAGCCGACTTCGGATCTACGGAGGCAAGGTGATTGCGGTGCTTTTCATCCGCATAGATTTCCATGGCGCCAAGGAAAAATGCTAGGGTAACGATTCTCTACTTGAGCATGTGAAGCTCTCTTTTCCTTTGCATAGGAAGTCCGCTCTCGCGAGTTTGCGGTGAGTTGAGGCATTCCTTCGGGTAGACATGAATAGTCCTCGTTGTGTACATGTATAGTCCGTAATCGATAATGGATATAGGCATGATTTGTGAAGCCTACCCGGACAAGTTGGTCTGGATCGGTGATGTTGCATTGCATAAATGGCCGGAGAAGACTCTGTTCAATTGGTTGTTTTTCGGGTTTTCTACGCGGTAAACATGGAAATTGGCTGGTGCTTTTCATATGCGGTAAATGTCCACCTCCTTCAGGAACAGATGCAGAAATAAAAAAATGGAAACTGGCTGATGCAAAAGCTATGAACATTCTAGCCCAGACTATGTCTGATGAGATATTCCAAAAGGTAGCTGAATGCAACTCGGCAAAGTACATCTGGTACAAGCTATCTGAAATAGTCTCAGGATCAGCTGATGACAGAAAAGACAGAAGATCTCACCTCATAACCCAATATGAGAATTTCAAGAAAGGAGAAGCTGAGTCAGTAGCAGACATGTATAACAGACTCAGTCTCATAGTCAATGAGCTGAAAACTATGGACAAAGAGATCTCATTGACTGAGCTAAATGATAAAATACTAATGTGCTTCCCAAGCACTTGGGACTCAAGGATCTGGCCAATCAAGGATGCCAGAAGTCTAAATGAGATCACCACTGAAGCTCTCTTGGGCAAGCTCAAGTCTTATGAGCTGTTCATTAAGAATAGAGAAGAAGAGCAGAAGGCTGCCTCACCAGCCACAAGAAAGGAAAAGTCAATAGCTTTCAAAGCCACTGAAGATCAGTCTGAAGACAAGTTCACAGGCAATGAGGAATTGTTAAGTCTACTGGCCAAAAGATTTTACAAAATAGCCAGAAAGGACTTCAAGAAAAGATCATACAAAGAGCATGACAAGCCAAGGTATGATAAATCAAATAACAAAGAGATTATCTGTTTTGGTTGCAGGAAACCAGGCCGCATTGTGTCTGACTGTCCAGAAAATAAAAACAATGACAGAAAGGACAAGCAAGAAAGAAGAAAAGACAAGGACTTCAAGAAGAATAGCAATGGCAAACCCTCCTCCAGCAAGAATAAAATCGCAAGGAAGGGATTTGTTGCTGAAACTTGGAGTGAGACAGAAGAAGAATCAGAAGCTTCATCCAGCTCAAGTGATGATGAAGATGATGCTGATGAAAAGAAATTCTGCATGATGGCTATCAATGCCTCACAACACAATTCTGATGCAGAGTCAGAGACTCAATTTGAAGAGCACCAGGTAATAAGTTCTTTTGATTTTAATTCTGAGGACTTTAAGTATGAGTTTAAAGCACTATGTTTAGACTTATTAAAATCTGAAAAGGAAATCATCTCTCTCAGAAATTAATTATCTGAACACGGTACCTTAAAATCAGAAAACCTCAAACTCTCTGAGGAGTTGGAGTGTTGTAAGGAGCAGATAGCTTCACTGAAAAGTGAGCTATCAGAGGCTAAAATGCTTGAAGAATCCATTAATGGGAGAAGTATCAAGCTAATGGACATCACAAGCACAGTGAACTCAAGGTTCAATAGTTCACTGGGCTTGGGTGCTTCATCTAGCCAACCTATAGTACTAACAACCCCAATTAAATTTATCTCTGATAAATTTAAGGGAGTTGTAGAGGTAGCTAGGAAAAATTCTGACTTACCTAAGAAAACAAGAGTTCAACAGAAATCGTCGAACGGAGCTAGACGATCGCCGAACGGAGATCAATGATCTCAGGCAAAATCGTCGAACTCAGGTCGACGATCTTTAAACCCTGAACTCTGCCACAGTCGATCGTCGAACGGAGCTCGATGATCTGACCCAAGATCGTCGAACTTAGCTCAGCGATCGTCGAGCAGAGATCAGAGCTTTGAAAACTTTTTCAAAGGTAAATCAAAATGCAATCCTAGGGGTCCCTCATCCCAAAACTTTAACCCTAATACTGAATGGATGATACCTCCAAGGAGATATCATCCTGAAGGTTATAAGAGTCAACCAGGGATGTCATTTATTTCTGAATTTAAAGGTTATCAACCTAGGACCAAGGTAAACTGGGTCAAAAATAAGTAAATTGCTTTATGTGCAGGTGAAGACCTATCCAACATCAAACCAGCAATGTTATTTGGATAGTGGGTGCTCCAAGCACATGAAAGGAATCAAGGACAATTTCACATACTTCAAAGCCAAGCTTGGACCCAAAGTTATATTTGGTGATTCAAACTTTGGACTAACAAAAGGATATGGTGTAGTGCAAATTGACACAGTCACATTCAAGAAAGTAGCCTATGTGGAAGGACTGAAGCACAGCCTGATCAGTATCAGTCAACTATGTGATGAAGGCTACCAAGTGACTTTCAGCAAATCCTTATGCAAGATGAAATCAGAGGACAACACAACTATGTTGACAGCTAAAAGGAAAGGTAACATCTATTTAGTAGACTTTCTTTCAACAGAAGTAGATATTTGCCTGTTTAATTCTATTTGTAGACCTAATGAGTTATGACATAAGAGACTAGGGCATATAAACCTTAGAACCATTGCTAGGCTATCCAAGGATAACCTTGTTAGAGGACTACCTTCTAGCCCCTACAAGAAGGAAGGACTCTACAAGGCTTGTCAATTAGGCAAGCAAACCAAAAATAGTTTCAAGTCACTTAATAAGAGTGATTCACCTAGGATTTTGTATTTGTTACACATGGATCTTTTTGGACCCATTACAGTACAAAGCTTAGGAGGGAAATCTTACACTTTAGTGGTTGTAGATGACTTCTCTAGATTCACATGGGTGTTCTTTCTGAGGAAGAAGTCTGATAACTTTAAGTGTTTGACAGAGTTTCTCAAATGCATACAGATTGACTTCAATACTCACATTGCCCTGATCAGAAGTGATCATGGGACAGAGTTTGATTCTCTTCTTATGCAAGAGTTCTGTCAGAGTGAAGGGATCAGGCACACTTTCTCAGCTCCTAGAACTCCTCAACAAAATGGGGTAGCTGAAAGGAAAAATAGAACCCTTATTGAATCTGCCACTAAAATTTTGTCAGATGCTCACCTTCCACAATCCTTTTGGGCAGAGGTAGTGAACACCTCCAACTATGTGTTGAATAGAAGTCTAATACATAAACTGAAGGGCAAGACTCCCTATTAATTACTCAAAGGGAAGAAACCTAAAGTAGACTATTTTAGAATTTTTAGTTGTATCTGTTACATACATAATAATGACAAGAAATACTTAGCAAAATTTCAAGCTAAAGCTGATGAAGGAGTGTTTTTGGGATACTCCATGATCAATAAAGCTTATAGGGTATTTAATAAATCTACTGTTAAAATTGAAGAATCTGTTCATATATCTTTTTGATGAATCTAACATGTCTTTCAAGGAGAAGAATACTTCTACCATAGAACTTTTGCAGGTACACTCTCTTGCTGAAGACTTGAACAGGTTACAAATCATTCAAAAAGAGGAAAGCAGTGAAGATGAAGAAGACATTCAACATTTTGAAGAGAAACTTCTTGAAGAGCCAGATGTTGTACCACAAGAGGAAACAACAACATAGGTTGGTGAACAATCAACATCCCATGTTGATTTAGTAACATCAAGAGACCATCTAATCTCCCAAGTGATTGGAGACATCACAGCTGGTGTGCAAACCAGAAATCAGGTCAACCAAAACCTGATACACACTTGCTTCCTTTCTCAAATTGAACCTCAATCCATTCAAGATGCAGAGCAAGATCCACACTGGATCATTGCAATGCAAGAAGAGTTGCATCAATTTGAAAGGAACAAAGTTTGGGAACTAGTACCAAGGCCTAAGGATCACTCCATTGTTGGAACAAAGTGGGTATTCAGAAATAATTTGGATGATCAAGGAGTCTTTGTAAGGAATAAGGCAAGGCTAGTTGCTCAAGGGTACTCTCAAGAAGAAGGGATAGATTATGACCAGACTTTTGCACCAGTTGCAAGGTTAGAGGCCATAAGAATCTTCTTAGCATATGCAGCACACAAAGGTTTCAAAGTATACCAGATGGATGTAAAGAGTGATTTTCTCAATGGAGATATCAAAGAAGAAGTCTATGTCAGACAACCCCCAGGTTTTATCTCTTCAACTCATCCTGATTATGTTTTCAAATTGCATAAAGCATTATATAGTCTAAAGCAAGCTCCTAGAGCATGGTATGAGACCCTAGCATGCTTTCTTCTGAAAAATGAGTTTATAAGGGATAGAGTAGACCAAACTCTTTTTATTAGAACCTATAAGTCCCATACCCTACTAGTATACGTCTATGTAGATAATATTATATTTGGTTCTACTGATTCAAATTTATGCAGAAGGTTTTCCAACCTAATGCATTCTAAATTTGAAATGAGTAGCATGGGTAAGCTATCATTCTTTCTAGGATTGCAAATCAAACAACATGCTGAAGGCATATTTATTTCTCAAACCAAGTATGCAAAAGAATTGGTTAAGAAATTTTGTATGTCTGAAGCATCATGTATGAAAACACCTATGCCTACTAATGATGTATTAGATGTTGATGAACATGGGAAACCTATTGATCAGATAACATAAAGAGCAATGATTGGCTCTTTATTGTACCTTACAGCTAGTAGACCTGACATAATATTTGCTACATGCATATGTGCTAGATTCCAAGTGAGCCATAGAGAGTCACACCTAACCTTAGTAAAAAGGATTCTCAGGTATGTAAAAATTTGTCCAAATCTAGGTCTCTGGTATCCAAAAGATTTAGCATTTGACTTAACTGGATTATCAGATGCTGATTATGCTGGATGCAGAATAGACAGGAAAAACACCAGTGGAACTTGTCAGTTTCTTGGTGACAGACTTGTCTCCTGGTTTTGCAAGAAACAAACATTTGTGTCAACTTCAACTGCTGAAGCTGAATATATGGCTGCAGGTAGTTGTTGTTCACAAATCTTGTGGATTCAAAACCAACTCCTAGACTATGGCTACAACTTAGAGAAGTCTAAAATATTTTGTGATAATACCAGTTCTATTTCTATAGCACAAAATCCAGTCCTCCATAGTAGGACAAAACATATAGAAATTAGGCATCACTTTCTAAGGGATAATGTTGAGAAAAATAAAATTGAACTTCAATATATCCCAACTGATTTGCAAAGGGGAGATATTTTCACCAAACCCTTGGATGAAAAGAAACATACATTTTTCCTGAATCAGTTAGGAATGTTAGATGGAGGAAGTCTAAAATAAGATGCAAGATTTTCAAAAATCTAAAAATGACCAAGACTAGGCAAACATCTTAATTTTTCTAGTGTATAAGAGTGTTTCTGATCTTTGAACTGTGCTCGACGATTTTCGCCCATATCGTCGAACGGAGATCGACGCTTTCCGAAATTGTCGACCAGAGTTCAGCGCTTCTCAGATAGTGCTAAACTATCTTTTTTAGGTCAGCAATCATCGTGCGGAGCTCGACGACTTTGTTTTCTGAACTATCGTTGAACGGAGCTCGACGCTCTCCAATATCGTTGAATGGAGATCGACGCTATTGATTACCTTTCAGTTTCCTTTAGAAGCCCAGATCGTCGAACAGAGTTCAACGATCTTTCCTTTTCTGCGTCGAACCCTAATATAAAATTCATTTTTCGGTCGTTGTTCTCCCTTTGCACTTTCATACTTTCTGCAAACTTTCTCTTTCCCTCTAAACTTCTCTACACTTGGTCGTTTGTTTGTTAGTTTTTTGCAGGAATCAATGGCAGTCTCAGTTGCAATCCTGGCCGCAATGAAATTTGATGCAGGTTTTGATATCGATATGGACTCTTTCAATAACAACGATCAAATTTTCAAAGATATTCTGGAACTTTTCAAGGAACAAAAGCTAGTTACCATAATTACTACCAGGATCAAATTAGCTGCAGATGAGATCAAGGAATGGGTGTATACTGCCCACAATCAGGATCAGAATACAGAGGTTGGAACAATCTCAGGAACCCAGGTATCCCTAACACCTGTTGCTTAACTTTCTGGAGATGAGTTTTCTAATATGCTTGAAAGGATGGGTCATTCAGATGCAAACCCTAGCAAATTGCTGAAGAAAACTCTGTCTGTTGAGTACAGATTTCTAGCTGATGTGGTTGGAAAAGTGTTGTTGGCCAAACACTCAGCTCATGATACCATCTCCAGGTATCAACTCTGCTTGATGGGTTCCCTTGTAGATAAGAAACAACTGAACTAGGGAGAAATTTTCTTTGACTTGATTAAGAAGAAGATTAACAAGAATTTTGTTAACTTTGGAAGGATATTAGGGTTGTTTCTTCAGAACAGATGCCCTGCACTGCTTGTTTCAAATGGGATGCACATCAATGACTCTAAGAGGCTTACCTGTGCCCTATTTGGAAAATGGGACAGGCAAATTGTGAAGCCCAGCAAGCCCTCTGCAGTTTCTACTTCAGGCACAAGGACTGTCTTAGTCTCTTCCCCTCAAGTTTCTGCCCCTGCAGAAGACTTGCCTGCTTCATCTCCTCCTCCTCCACCTCTTGTTTCATCTACACCAGTCACATCCACCATCATTATTTCCACCCCATCTCCAACTTCTATTCCTTCTCCAACTCCACCTCTCATAGAAGAACTCTTCCATCCTCTACATCAATACCCTCACCTAGATATTGATTCATCCTCTCACATTCCATCTTTCAACCTTATAGATGATTCCTATATGGATGATTCTCCCTCATCCCCTCCTGAGCCACCATCTTCATCTACCTCATATCAACAACTACTTCAAGACATCATTGCACAACCATCTTTCACACCATCTATTTCCATTCCATTATCTTCCATTTCCACAATTCCCATCTCTCAACCTTCATTTCCACCATCCACAAGTTCTCCACCAATATCTCCTGCTGCCCCACCTTCAATTCCTATCTCTACTCAAGTCCATCTTTAGTATATAGATCTTCCAGCTCTTGTAGACAGGCTCTATGAGCTAATAGCTCCCAGGCTATCACTCTTGATGGAGACCTCTTTGTCTCCACTGATAAAAACAGTTCAAGAACTGTCTGTCAGGCTCTCCTCTCTTCTTCCTTCTCAGGTAATCCCTTCTTATGGGTGCCTTGATCCAGTTGCCACTGAATCTAGGTAGGGGGAGATGCCTCATGAAGTTGAAATATTGCATGGTGTTGCTGTTACTTCAGTTCAAGCTCAAGCTTCAACACCTCCAGTTGCAGTTATCATAGTGGACCTCAGGTCACTGTTATCAGTTTTTGATTTTGCTTAATTCAACTGTCTTCCAGTCCAGCACATTGCAGTCCAGCAATTTGAAGATCTCTCTAAGGCCATTGTGCCTATTTCAAGCTGTGACACCAGCTTAATAAATTCTTTTGTAAATTCCCTATATAGTGCTGCTCCTTCAGGTTCTGTTGCTCTTACTGATGTTGCTCCTACTATTGTTATTGATATTTCTGCTTGTTCTGATATTGATGTTATTGAGGATATACATATGACAGAGGCATTTGTTTTTGAGCCTACTGTTACTGCTGCTAATGCTCCTTCTGCAGTTGATTTTCAAGTTTCATCTGATACTACTGTTGTTGTACCTTCTGTTAGATCTGATAGTGTTGTTTCTGAAAGTTTTGTATCTGCTGCTGCTGATGTAATTTCTTCTGCCAGTATTACTTCCACCCCTCTTCCTGATATTGTTGCTGCCACTATTGCTGTCTCTGCTGCTTCCTCTACTCAGTCACAACAATAGATAGATTATCTCAAAAAGATTGATGCAGTGTATGATAATCCTCCAAGCTCATATAGTGATCAGTTCAGGACTAACTCAGATGATTCCTTTGCTATAATTGCAAGGAAAAGAAAGGCTCGAAGCAAAACAATGAAGAGAGTTCCCCAGCAAAAGTAAAAGACACAAATGACATACCATACTACATACTGCATAACTGCCCTATCACAGAACATTGGATGCAATACTCCAAAAATCAACTGAAGGCTATGAAGAAGAAGAGAAAATATGATAAAGGATCATCCCAGTTCAATCCTCCTCCTCCTCCTCCTTCACCTGATGCAGGTGCAAGTGGAAGCTCTGCATCTCAACCCTCTGCCAGAACCCAAACCTCTTATCAATCTCAAGGAAGATCCCAATACAGAGGAAGTCAATCTAGAGGCTACCAGTCAAGAAGAGGAAATTACAGAGGAAATCAAAAAGAATTCCAAGTTTACTCCAAAGGATATTCCAGGCAACATCCATACCAAAGGGAAGGACAAGGTCCATCTAACACAACTTCTGGTCCCTTTACCTATAAGCTGAAAGATTTAGTCTCTTTCAGAGCCCCTCCAGACAATCCTTCAAATAGATATGAGCCTCCAGTTCCATTTGAGGAACCAGAAAACAATCCTACTTCATGGACAGCTAGGATGAAAGAATTGGCTGCTTTAGATCAGATCAAGAAAGCCAGAGAACAAGGAAAAGATACTTCCAATATAACTACCTTATCAGATCAAAGAAAGAAGGAACTTGAAAGATATTCATCCAGTAAATTCTTTGATTCAGAAAGCTACATGAAGCTGCATCCAGAAGCTGTAGTGCCCAGGCCAAAACAACAAACCTCTCTAGGTGCAGCTGATGATAGAAGATCTAAGAAAGAAGCTCTCAATCCCAACAGAAAAATAGTACTTATAAAGGGCAAGGAAAAAGAATGACTCTGTAAGGTCACAGTATATCTTGTTTTCTAAACTATCTGAGATAGTATCTATAATTCTGCAATGTTTTGTTTGTTGCATTTCTATTTTGTATGCTTTTATTTTTCTAATGTCCGTAAATAGTAATCCTAACCCAAATAGTGGGAGATTGTTGGAACACTCTATTACTGATTTGGGCAAGGATCACTATGTCTCTTAGGAAACCTGTCTTGACCTCATTGTATAGATCTAAAGGTCAATTAGAATTGAGTCTAAGGGTTAGTAGTTAGGTTTGGAAGCTTCCCTCATGACCAGAGTTTTCAGTTTTGTAGACTAAGTCATTTCGTCGAGCTCAGTATGACGAATCGTCGAACTCCATTCGACGATCGTTGAGCTCACTTCGACGAATCGTCGAACTCCATACGACGATCGTTGAGCTCACTTCGACGAATCGTCGAACTCCATTTGACGATCTCTAAGCTCAACTTCAACAAGCCGTCGAACTCCATTCGACGATCTTCGAGCTCAGATCGACATTCTTGACTCCAGTTTGATTCTCTATCTCTGAGCTCAGTTCGACGATAGTTGAGCTCAGATCGACGATCTCTGATTCTATCTAAGTTCAGTCTCTGAGCTCAGTTCAACGATAGTGGAGCTCAGTTCGACGTTTTTCTGAAGAGTTAGACGTTTTTCAAGATTCAAATTCAGACAGTTGTGGAATTATTCTCAGCATTTATGTCAGAGATCCTGTAGCTATTTTTAATTAATCTGGAGCAAGTTTCAAGGAATTTTCAAATAATGTTTTATTGGACTTTCCTCCAGAAGACAAATGCAGTTAAGGAAGTCATTTATTGACAGGCTAACGGCTATCTTGGACAGAGTATCATTTCTATTCAGATCTAAAGAATAAAAGATCAGCTTTTTCATTCCTGCTGCAGAATATAGAACAACTTCTGTAACAAAAATTCTCTGCAACAACAAAAATTACAACTCTTACAACAACAATTACACAAGAGAAAGAAAGAGAGTTGCAGACATTCTCAGTCTCAAAATTCATACAAGAACACACATCACAAAAGGAGATCAACTAACTGAAATTTTCAGATCTCTCTTGATTCAAGTGTTCAAAGGCCATCATCATTCAAGACTCCAGACACCTCACATTTCAGTTATTGCTGAAATCATCTTTTGTTGGAGATCAAATCATCTGAAGGTCTATCACCCTACTACAAAGCTTCACTTCCTGAACAACTCAAGATCTCAGGGGGAGCTTTGACAACATCCACTATCTTCTCTCTGCTTGTTGACAAAGAAGATCATCTCATCCCTTTCTCTACCTCTCTATGCTGTAAAGGGTTTTTCAAACTCCCATCAAAAGTTTGTGATTGGTTTCTGAGACCTTATCAAAACTCAGTGGTGGCAAGACACCTGATCAAAAAATCTGGTTTGGTTTTTGAGCACCTTATCAAAAGCTCATTGGTGCCCAGGATACCTGATCAACTAATCCTGCAGTGGATTCCTACCTAGGGTGGTAGAAGAGTGGATGTACCCAAATTGGTTGGGGAACCACTATAGCTCCTTGTGTCATCTGGTTGCTTGTCTTTCTTTTGTTTCTGGCTGTGCTTTGAGATTGCTTTGTGATTGATCTGTGATTGTTCTGTGTTTAGATTTACTCTATAATTATTTGCTTCCCTGTTCACTTAGGAATACAACAACAGTTGTAAAACATTTTTAGCAAGCACCATACTCTATTCGCCACCCCTCTAGAGTATATCAGATCTAACTTGCACTTTCAATGGCTTAAATTGATGTGACCCATGCCGGGAAGACAAAAATGCTCATAAGATTGGCCGTCAAAGTGGCGGCGGTGAGACCGGGGTGTCTTTGGCTTGAATTGACGTGACATTGACCGGTTCACCGAGAATGTTCCCTGAGTGCACAGGGTATATGGTCGTGCGTGCCTACGCCTGTGATGTAGTGTTGTTACATTACTGTTTGGTTATGATAATAAAGTGCAGTGAATGAGCATCGCCGCCCCGAGTTCGGGGGCGGGATCATTAAAATTTGGTAAGCGTAGCTGACCGTTGCTTTTGTTTGCCACAGTGCAGTGGATTGTTGCTTGCAGGTGCTGCGAAGCTGAGCGGTAAATAGCGGGCTAAAGCCCAAGTTGCAGAGCCGGCACTCGAAGGCCTAATTTTGAGTGTTTTCTGTTATTCATGTATGGTCGGCCTGCGTGCCGAGGTTTGGAAAATATTTATATTTGAGCGAACTATTATAAGGCCATAAGGCCAGTACTTGTGTATTTGTACGTTCATTCATGTTGGCTTCGTAGTGGACAATCATGCTAGTAGTTGGGTTCTTTTATTTGCAACTATTAAAATTACTTCCGTTAGAATGACTCTGTATAGGACGTTGTATATTAGTTGGATGGTTTCCATTGAGTAACCACCCGCTCTGTCTGTGGTATATGGCGTCGGGCCCCGGCCGGACCTACTGCTATGTGCTATGTGATGGATAGGGGTGTTAAAGTTCGCTCTTCCACGGCTCTGTCGGAGTCACGCCGAATGGAGAGAAACTCATCCTCCTTCCTTGCTTCACGCCGGAGAAGGTTCGTCGTCGCCGGAGTTGTTGTCCTTGACCGAAATCACCCAAGGAGGGGGAAAGGATGTTGGTTGAATTCTTCAAGGGGAGGAGTTCTTTGATTTGTTGTTCGTAGTGGAGAGGAGAAAGGATTTTGTGGAGAAGAAGAGAGGAGGGAGGAGAGGGGAAGAAGATGAGGTCGGTGGCCAAGAGAGGAGGAGAAACAAGGAGTGGCCGAAATTTGCCTTAGAGGGAAAGAGGAAAGAGGAGGAAAATTCAAAGCCTGAATTCTAGTTTTTTTTCTCTTCATTCTTCCTTCTTCTAAATACTTCATAAACATGTTCTTTTATAGCATACACCACTCAATCTCCTTCATTCAAATAAAATAAACATATGATGGTTATATGCACCCATCATAAGCATGACATAACAAATATAATAACTAAATGCATGAAATAAAAACTCTCAAATTAAAACAATGCAACAAGGAAATTAATAAATATAATATAATATTATAATTATTAGATTATTGTCACGGCGATGGCGTTGTAGCGGCGATGACGTTGTAGGGAAATTATTATCGTGACGATGGCGTTGTAGCGGCGATGGTGTTGTAGCAAATAATTGTCACGGCTATGGCATTGTAGCGGCGATGGCGTTGTAGCGGCGATGGCGTACATCGAAATTATTGTTGCGACATCATCCTTCTGAGTCTTCAAATGTACGGTTGCGGAGACGATTAACATAATGCATGGACCTGGCGTCGCCATGGAGCTCACCAAAGAACTCGTCAGCACCACCTGCAACGTCATCACAAACAAATGGCGGGACATCATTGCCACCAATCAAACCATCACGATCATCACGAGCAAATGGCGGGACAACGTCGTCATCAATCCTCTCCCACTCAAAATTACTCATCATGGATGAGTGGTCGTGAGTGGAGAACAGTCGAAAGCAGCAACAACATGGGTCAAATCTGTCCCCACAATCTAAGTTGTAGTAGTGTGATCATGCAACATCAAATAGCACCTATCAGACAAAAAGGTCTTCGGGAACCTTGGAAAAGTATTAGTCAAAGAAGGTGAAAAAGTTTCAACATCAACATTCAACATACCTCCAGTAGAAACTGTAAGAGAGAGCGATCTAGGACCCAGCTCACCCCTCAACCCATTAGAAAACATAGTGGACGAAATAAACAGAGAGACAGATAATTCAAGTGGTAGAGAAACATATGACGTTAAATCTGAAATATTGAAAATGGGGTATATACCCCAATCAGTGGGTATCTCCAAAATGTATGCATTTTCTCCTAATCTCTTTAAAATTCGGAAAGGTCTAGCTCGCTGATTCGCTAACTTTTTTATGGAGCCTGAAGGCAACCGTTCAGGGATGAGACGCCCCAAGACCAAATCATTAACATTAAAGTGAGACACTCTTCTATGTACGTTAGCATGAGATTTATAAAAAGCATGTTGGGCTACTAACGTTTCATGAATGTGCTTATGTAAATTGTGAATTTGGAGAGCAAATTCTTGTGCAGAATCACTTGATTTATACATTGGAGGCAACAGAACTAAATCAGGTGGCACCGGTGCTAAATGGTTCAATCGATTTAATTTATGTTGAAAGTTTAGCGGACGCAAACCAATGGGCACACCCCTCACGAAATCTGAAATTGGCACAATAAATTACCTCATCGTAATCATAAAATCAGAGAATTGATTATTCATAGGAAGTCTGAAGCATACAAAACTACAAAAATTTGTGACGAGACTGAACACGAATTCTATCAACTCACTAATACATATCTTACGAGACATGTCCAACGGAGGGGTTAGTAATGTAGACAATACCAAATGGCTTGGACTAGATATAACAAATTCATGTTCTAAAATATGTGCTAGTTGGGTCAATGGAGCTGGAGGGAGGGTCGGTAAAATCACACCCTGGAGAAAATCAAAATCATCTTAAACTTCATGCAATGGCGACAACATTAAAGGATGCTCATCCGGGTCTACATCAATAACGTCATCCAAAAGTACAACTCCCTCGCTAGGAAATTCTTCCAACACACTAGATACGTCATCCAAATCAGAATCAGTAAAGGTCTCAGAAATGGGCAAAATCAAACCCGATAAAATTTCTAATTCATACTGAGTTTCAGACAATGATAATAACATCAAAGAAATATCTTGGTTGTCAGCAATGAAGTCATCTAAAAATAACCTTCCCTCATAAGGTAAATCTTCCAACACCGTAGGTACATCTACTAACTTAGAATCATTAGAATATTCCTCAGCTACCAAAGGTGACGAATTAGGAATAAAGTCGAGGGTAGATTGAGTAATCCCATGGGGTGACACTTTAGAGGGGAGTTCCTCTTCCATGTCACAGGGGTAACAAAACTCCTCATCGTCACTATGCTCATCAGTTAAATCGGCCTCACCCTCAGTGGAGGGCTCACTCTTAGACTCTACCACAGACTCATCAGGAGAGTCAACGACTAGATCAGGCAGCTCAGTGGGAGACTCAAAAAGGACCACGGGCATATTCAGAATAGGACGCACAATAGAGCCAAGATCAGATACGCCACTAAACTCACATGTCGTAATCATCTGTCTACTCCTACAGATAGGACTACTCTCACCCCACGGACTCATGGCAGTCCTAGCAGTCACTTGTACAGAACTAGGGATAGGGGACCTCACCTTTTCCTTTCCTTCAGAGGTGGGTGCAGGTATGTTATGGGTAGCTCTACCAACCTGGGGAAAGGGTCTATCCTGAGGGACTATGTCACTCCTATCATTAAATATGGGTCTAGTGCCCTGGTGTACTGTAGCCACTTCATCAAACATCCATGCAGGAGCATACTGATCTGTGAGGAGGCTCTTCATGATCGGCTAACCTATAGAAGACCGTATATATCTTTCCTCGTTGAACCAAAAAGTCTGGGCTCGACCCACTAACTGCTTGCTCGCCACTAGGACCTTGTGGAGGTCCAATAGACAAAGACACTCGAAATAACGTTCCATCCCAACAACCCAATTAAGTTAAATCTGAGGACCTCCCAACCCATCGTAGGTGGTAGCAACGCTCCTAGACGACCTAGATATGTAAACCTCTCGCTCAGGGCAACGATCCTGATGATGGTAGGGTTGCCTAAGGGATGGTAGTGTCGCTTGGTTAGCCGTTACTTGCCTAAGCAAGCCCTTAATTTCACCCATATAGGTGAATGAACTGGTTATCTAACATTTGACATGGATCCAGGAGATTTGAATGGGGAATCGTTAACGTCATGGGCCATTTTAGTGGTGACGAGACAGAAAATTTTCTACTCGAATCTGATGCAAATGCAATGGAATAATTACTTTGATCCTATAAAATTATAACAGATAGAATTGTTCTCGCTAAACCACTAAGATAATAATTATATTTTTTTGTATTTTCTTGCTGAAAATAAATAGGATATTATTAAATAATTTTTTTGAATTTTCTTTTGCAGAAAAATAAAAATTTAGACCGTTATTGGCAGACCAGAAGAAAAAATTTTGTACTTTTTGACAAATAAACATGCAAGACAAGTGCGTGTCGACGTCCTAAGAAAAAGTGGAGGGTGCCAATTAGGAAATTGACATGAACCTGGCTCTGATAGCAAATTGATGCAGGCTACGTCTCCTGACGAGCTGCAACGGACAAAGACACCGAATTGTTCTCACTCGTTCCAATTCTACGCTCGCACAATTTAAACGCAGCGCACCCGATTCACAATAATATAAGTCTAATGCTAACGCACAGGTTCGCTACACCCTTAGAGATCAAATAGAGGCGATGAACCAATATTCTCTCAAGAAAAATGGATCGACCCGATCCGTTCAAGCATGTGTTGTACCAAAAGAGATCCACTAAAAATAAATGATTCGGAAATGATAGATCTCTCCCAACAAAAAGAAAACGAGGTCTGTCAATCCTCACGAACTTAAAATAGATTAAAGAAGATAACAATATCGTTCGGATCAAAACCACGACGAATTCAAAAGTTCGCAAGCAACACCAAAGAAAACCACCACAAGATCTATATAAAAGGGAATCACACAAGAGTAGTAATTTTTGTTACCCCAATCAGAATAGATGATTCCGATGAAAAAAAGTGGTTCACTCTTCCATGGCTCCACCGGAGTCACGCCGAACGGAATGAAACTCGTCCACCTTCCTTGCTTCACGCCGGAGAAGGTTCGTCATCGCCGGAGTTGTTGTCCTTGACTGAAATCACCCAAGGAGGTGGAAAGGATGTTGGCCGAATTCTTCAAGGGGAGGGGTTCTTCTATTTATTGCTCGTAGTGGAGAGGAGAAAGGATTTTTTGGAGAAGAAGAGAGGAGGGAGGAGAGGGGAAGAAGATGAGGCCGGCGGCCAAGAGAGGAGGAGAAACAAGGAGGGACCGAAATTTGCCTTAGAGGAAAAGAGGAAAGAGGGAAAATTCAAACCTTGAATTCTAGGTTTTTCTTTTCATTGTTCCTTCTTCTAAATCCTTCAAAAACATTGTCTTTTATAGCATACATCACTCAATCTCCTCCATTTAAATAAAATAAACATATGATGCTTATATGCACCCATCATAAACATGACATAACAAATATAATAATTCAATACATGAAATAAAAACTCTTAAATTAAAACAATGCAACAAGAAAATTAATAAATATAATATAATATTATAATTATTAGATTATTGTCGCGACAATGTCGTTGTAGCGGCGATGGCATTGTAGCGAAATTATTGTCGCGACGATGGCGTTGTAGCGGCGATGGTGTTGTAGCAAAATAATTGTCACGACGATGGCGTTGTAGCGGCGATGGCGTGCATCGAAATTATTGTTGTGGCATCGTCCATACGAGTCTTCAAACGTACGGTTGCGACGAAGATCAACATAATGCATGCACCCGGCGTCGTCATGTAGCTCGCCAAAGAACTCGTCAGCACCATCTGCAACTTCATCACGAACAAATGGCGGGACATCATCACCACCAATCAAACGGTCAAGATAATCACGAGCCAATGGCGGGACAACATCGCCATCACCAGTCAGGCCTAAGAAGCTCCGAATCTCCTTGGGTGTAGAAGGTCTCTTCCATTCCATCACAGCAGAAATCTTGGTCGGGTCTATAGAGATACTGCCCTCGCTTACAACATGACCCAGAAAGGGTACCTGAGTTAGTCAGAACTCACACTTTCTCAACTTTGCAAATAACTTATGCTCTCTAAGGGTCGACAAAACCAATCGCAAATGTTGAGTATGCTCCTCAACACTGCGGGAATACACAAGGACGTCATCTATGAACACAATCACAAAATGGTGCAAAAAATCTTTGAACACTCTATTCATTAAATTCATGAAAGCAGAGGGTGCATTTGTCAAACCAAAGAACATTAACAAGAACTCAAAATGTCCATGTTGCGAACGGAAAGCAGTCCATGGAATATCTGCCTCACGGATCCTCAACTAGGTGTTGGCCTGAATGAAGATCGATCTTTGAAAACACTGAGCTACCACACAACTGATCGAACAAATGATCAATCCTCGGCAGGGGATATCTATTCTTAATGTTCACCTTATTCAATTCACAATAATTGATGCAAAGCCTCATCGATCCATCCTTTTTCGTTATAAACAATACAGGAGCACCGTACGGAGAAAAACTTCGCCTAATAAATCCACACTACAGCAACTCATCGAGCTGAGTACATAACTCATCCAACTCATGCGGAGCCATACGGTACGGTGCCTTGGCAATAAGATGAGTACCTGGCTCGAGTTCTATCACAAACTCTACCTCTCTCACAGGAGGAAGTCCTGCGAGACTATAAGGAAAAACATCTGGAAACACTCACACAACCGAGATATCCTCAAGACGTGGTGTAACAAAAGCTATTTCCAAAGTAGAAATAAAAACAAAATATGCCTCACAACCACACTCTATAGCTCGACATGAACATACCGTATAAATAATAGGGGAAACCTTGTCCTGAAAACAATAGATGCTCATAGGTTTGTCATTGTCCATCTTGAAGTCCAGTCTCCTTGCCTTGCACTGGATGACTGCATCGTACTTGGAAATCCAGTCCATGCCCAAAATCACGTCAAATTCCGCCAGATCCAAAATCTTCAAATCTGCAAATTCTAGGAATTCACCTAGACAAATAGGGCACCTCTGAATTCCTTGATTTGATTTCACCAAATTTCCAGAGGGAAGCTTGACGCTGAAGGAATCTTCTAACTGATCCACGTCCAAGCGATGTCTATCTACAAAACTTCAAACTACAAAGGAATGGGTGGCACCCAAATCAAAGAGAACTCGCGCCCACCTATTTCGCACCTTAAACAAACCTATAAACATAGAATGCATAACAAAAGCGAACGAGGAACTAGATGAACAATGCAGATTAAAAGCTAGACGCGAAGCTAACCTGTTATCATTTGAGTAGAGGTCAGAGCTTCCTCCCTGGTAACCACATTCAGCTTTTCTTTCCCTTTGTCCTAGTTTGTAGGTGGCGGCAGAGCTCGGAGAGGGGCAGGCTGGAGTAGGGACTGAGCTTAGGGGCATGAAGACTTCAGGTGCCCCTTCTTCCCGCACTGGAAGCAAGCCTTTTCCTTCGACCAGCAATGACTCACGTCATATCCCTTCTTTGTAGAGAATGTGCACACCAGATCTCCCTTGGGTGCACCTTGGATGACAAGCACCTGCTGCAGCTTAAGTGTGGCAGTCCTTTTGAAACACCTTTCGTAAGGGTGACCAGATCGACCATAGAAGCTATATATTTCTCCACTTTTCCTCTTTGAAGTAGGGCCAGATGCGCTAGAGTTTCCATCCTCATCACCCTTACACTTCTCTTTTCTCGCGCCAGTAACTCTATTCTTCGCATTTTCAATCGCCCCAACTTTTAGAGCAGCTTTCACTGCCTCAGCGTAACCTTCGGCTCTATAAGCGCATACCAACTGTAGGACATCGCTTCTTAGTCCTACTAGGAAACGTTTCACTCTTCCCGCCTCTGAAGCTACCAAATAAGGAGCAAATCTTCTCAACTTACTAAACTCAATCTCATATTCACTTACTGTGAGCTGTCTCAGCTTCAGATGCATGAAATTATTCATCAGATGATCCTGCTCAACCAAGGGTAGAAACTTCTTATGCAGCA
Organism: Platanthera guangdongensis; assembly: GCA_039583875.1. Lineage (NCBI taxonomy): Eukaryota > Viridiplantae > Streptophyta > Magnoliopsida > Asparagales > Orchidaceae > Platanthera > Platanthera guangdongensis. The sequence goes on from CM077167.1 coordinate 127,443,324, forward strand.
TCTTCTTAAAAGATTCCCACGAGCATACTTCATTCAGTCTCTCCTTTTCCCAAATCCACCAGCTCTTTACCAGGCCTTTTAGCTAGTAGGGTGCGATCATTACCTTCTGGGCTTCTGCAATTCCTAAATACGAGAACAGCTCTTCTATGGTGATGATCCAGTCATCGAAAGCCATAAATTCGGCTCTTCCGTCGTAAGTGGGAGGTCCCAATAGCTGGAAATGCGAAATAAAATTTATCTCTGGTGGTAGCAACCCCAGGGGCACCAGAGGAATAGGAGTAACAGCTACAGCTTGACCCATAATAGAATCTTGCAATAAGGGTTGCTGCGTAGAAGCGGCAGACAACAGGGACTGAATTTGTGATTGCATCGCAACTAACTATCTCGATAGAGTCTCGTTACTCTGATGCAAACTCTCGATCACCGCATCACTTTGCGCACCAGACAACTCACCCTCCGACTAGGTATTCGACCAAGCCGCAGGACATCTAGCCGACATTTCTAGAAAAATAGCGAACGACTCATCAAAAAAATCCTAGATTACAACTAGGACAAACTACTAGTTCAGACCATACTCAAAAGACACTTGCTTATGCTGCAACTTGCTCTAGGATTTTATAATGATGTTATGTCCTACTTAGGATGATATTCTCTCATCCTATTAACTCATGTGCCTATTATATGAATGCATGAATTCTTTATTCAACTTTAAAAAATCATGTATACATGTGTCATCATGTAAACCTTAACTTAACATGCGCGCTTATGCGATGATATGATATCTATACAGCATTATGTATTCTAAATAGGCCTTAATTCATGTATGAGTAGCATACACATGAAATGTTATGCATATCATAGTACATAACATCGCATGCAATGAGAAACGAAAACGTGCTAATGAGCACTCATGTGATGATGGTTATGCATCCCATACTACATAACCGTCACATGTTGCCACCTATGGTGGATCCATAAACAAACACATATTATGCATCTCATACTACATAATATGCCATGTATACTTCTTGTCATGCTATGAGTGTAGTGACTATGCTTCATCTAAGACATACTGATGATACATCGTTGTGTGTATGCAAGTGAATGGAGGAAATCAAAACAATACGAGATTGGTTGGTTCGACCAACTTGTCAAACCAACCTCACACTGTTACCAACTATCGTAACTCGTATTTTCACCGCCTTTAAAGGTATGTCAAAGAAATGGAAAATGAGTGTCATGATGCCACGTCAGTAGTGGATAACTACGGATGCTCAGACAAAACTCCTACTTAACATACAAAAAAATATCTTTAAATTATTTAGAGAAAGAAATCCAGTTTTGGTTAAGCAGTTAGCCGTATCCCTCGGCTTAGTGGCTCATCTAGTCCATAAGAAAATATAGTTATACGCCGCGGAAAATACTTCTTTTAAATGGTTAGACATCCAACATGACTTTAAGGATCCCTAGAGGACAACTCATGGTATGCAAGGTTCTAGTTTCATAATATTAGTGAAAGTAGCTTTTACGGTCACTAAATATACTGATTTAGAATTTTAAAACATGCAATGCATGATGTAATAATAGTAGCTTTTATACTTAAAAATACCTATCATGCAATCCTAGCATAAAACTTCCCAAAGAGCAAGTAATCTAAATCAATCAAGAAGAAAACAAATAGCAGCTAGCAAAGCATCCAAAATAATCAACAACCCTATGGGCGTCAAAAACCTGACACGAACCCAAATAAACAAGAGTATGTCTGAACTAGGTAATGTAAACTAAAATAACAAATTACCTCGCTACAACGAGGTATAAACCAAAGCCAACACTACAGCTCATGAACTCCAAAACTAGTTAAACTACCTACTACAGCTCTGAACCTGGGGCATTCCAAAGACAGATCACCTCAGCAAGAAAGTACAAGTGATGGTAGAAATTTAAACCAAGGCAAGAAAACACGGGTTATGAGGGGTACCAACACAAGACAAAAAGTTCTGAAATAAAGTACAGAAGTAAGGTATAAAAGTCAGAAAGGAGCACTTACGTGAATCGTCACGTACAACTAAATTACCTGAGATGCACCAGACTATAAGGGGGAAAATCACGATTAAATCATCGGGAACAAATGCATAACTCTATTAGCCACATGAGGTCAACTCCACACAAAACAAACACGGGCAAGGTGGTCACTCATCCGAACACACCATCACAGATATAATATTTGTCTAACTGCGGGGGAGACTCAAACACTCCACCATTCACCGCAGATGCCCAAACACCTAGTAGAGTTCCACAAGGTACTAATAAAGTGATAAAACATTGCGTCGGTGGTTTCGTCCACTAACACCCGCAATGAAGAAAAAACATGATATAACAAACATTGTGGGGGTCGTTCCGTCCACGAACACCCGCAATAAGGAAAACCATGAAATCAATCTCAAGATTTGGCACATCGGTGTTGATGCACGAAATCGGAAAGGGAGTCGGGTATCACCAGCTAACGGTTCGAGCACCGTGGAAAGGAAGGGAAAAGAGGAGACTATCAAATAGTCGGTTACTAGCGGTTGTAGCTGAGGGACAGAAAGAGAGGTCGCTGGCAACGACAACAACAGAGTTCGACCGCCGTGGCTTAAATGCCACTCCTGCGATTAGCTTTCCTTTTTTAAAAGTGAAGCGGTTACAAGAAGGAGAAAAAAGGTGAAGCCAGCCGGACAGCAAGCTGCAAGGCACTAGACTTGAGACCGCAGCTCTTAACAAGAGAGCTCCTGGATACATGTCAGCATGCTTTGGGGAGTGCAACCTGTAAGACCCCCCCCCCCCCCTCTCGGATCTCAAGACACTGCACAAAGGGGGATCTTATGCCCAGAACAGCCGCCTTGTGGTAGCATTAGCACACGGGCTAACATGTACAATATCAATAGAACATGCCAACCCAACCAAATATAATAAGCAAGAGAAGTCAAAATCCACACTAAGTAATAATGTCCAAATACATCAATAAAGGAGAAGCTAAAACATGCTTCTACAATATATCAGAGTACAGCTATCATTGCCCAAATGGGCTACATCAGAGTATCAAAATACTAACATTAGTAACCGACGGTATCTACGGCACCGTCACTTCAGGCCCTATCGTCCTAGCCTGGCTGTCCTGCTGCGTAGTCCGCGGCTGCTCTACCTGCGGCGTTACCTCCTAAAAGGAAGACGTAGCAACCGTTAGTCGAAACGACTAAGTGGCTTCACATCTGCTCCCCTGACGACTCCTCGGCACCGGGCGGAGAGAAGGAACAAGGGTAATATATATATATATGCTAGTAAAGAAGTATAAGCATGTGATAGTAGTGTAAGAGTAACAATAACATGATCTAGCAAATTTTTAAGAGCTACAACAAACTAACAAGTATAAGTAACAGCAGGAAAGTAACTTAACTTATAAGAATGCTCATACAAACTTATAAGTTAAGGATCGGGTTACATAAAAGTAACTCATCGTATAAGAGTACCCATACAAACTTATACGATGAGGATCTTGTTGTGCAATGCTATGAAATGCTATGTATGCTATGCAATGACTCACCCATGATCACACCCATGTAATTGCTATGTCGACACAGACTATAGTTCCCAATTTTCGAGCAGGTAGCAAACCTCTCAGGCATCAGCCGCCGTGGCCAGGCGGTGACAGTAGAACGGGCACTTCTACTACTAGGAGGGTATCCATACTACTTCACCTAGGCCTTCGTATGCCTCAACGCTAGGAACACAACAGCGGAGCCCATGCGTACTATGGCCCAGCGGGGTCTTGGGTAGATGTGCACCAAGAACACAGCCCGAACTGGCCTTGCGTGACCCGGAAGGGGCCTCGAACGTGAGCACTAGGACACAGCCCAACCGTTCACTTGGCACGAAAGGGGCCCTGGGATGTGAACACCGAGGACACAGCCCAACCGCCCAAAGTCTAACCGTCTACTCCAGTTGGTGTGACGACTAGCGAGCCTGTAGACCTGCCACACTATCCTTAACCCAGGATCACGACACCGCGTGTCGACTCACCCCGCATGCAAATGCCACATCAACATAACATGGAAGGGGCCTCGGATGTAAGCACGAGGACACAGCCCAAACATTCATTCATACCCTATCACAACACAACCAACCAAGTGACGGTCAACACCGCACTTACATCCCTTCACAATACTACCCGTAGGGAGATGACGCTCTAAGTATTGGACTACTAAACTCATTTCACTAATCAAAAATACTCATGGCCATAATTTGATCTTCTACATGACTTTCCAAATGATGACAACACAATATAACATGATGCGCATATAAATATCTATCACTCTTTCCAAATGGTAATGACATATTATAAACATGATGCGCATAAGTAGCAATCTATCAATTTCTATCAAGTCAATTTATTTAAATAAGCTTGTTTCACAATTTTATTATATGAAATCTGATTAATAAGCTTCGTCAATCATGCAACAAACGATTAATTATAAGAGTTCATCCAAGTCAAGTAATTTGCAATATTAATTCCACCGAATCCAAATCCATCTTATAAAAAGCCCATAATTTAGGTGCAGATTGAATCTGGACAGCAACTTCGACCAGAGATTTCCGAAGCTACAGGAATCCGGTGAAGGCGTGTAATACCGCGATGGAAAGGTCTTTCCGTGGCCCACAACTTTCGTATTCAGACCTCAACCCAGATTTGAAGTTATCCTTTCTGAAATCGGACTTGAAGTCCGCCGCGTACAGAACACAATTCTGAATGCAGGATTTATTGAACATCATTTTCGTTTAGACTTTCCTGTGGCTACATACTTCGCCTGAAGTCGTGCAACAATTCGTTGGAAAGGTATTTTCAAGGGCTTCAACTTTCGTGGTTATCCGAAAGCCCAGATCTTGCCATATCACATCTAAACATGGCCACGAAGTTCGCTGTGCGCCGAATACAGATTCTGCCCGCATCTTAAGGTGGAATGAACGGCATCGGTTCATCTACCTCCTCAAGGAGATCTTCCAAATCATTCCAGAATTTCCTCCACCCTTATTCACCCAATTGAGACCTTTGCTCTTCACAAAACCATCCACCATCTCCACATACAAGATCGGAGAGGTTGAAGATACCACTAACCAAGAGCACAAGCCCCGGGATTGGCCTCACCCTAGAGAAAGCATCTTCTCACATGTCTAGACTCTTTTGAGTCGACGTCTCGCCTAGATATCTACAGATCTAGCATCAAGGGAGAGGGTAGGAAACTCACTTCGATTCCAACGGTTCCTCCATTTCCGGCCATGGATCTCGTAATTCTCCTTGGCGGCATCTTCTCCTTCACGGCGATGGCGGATCTCCTCCTGTAGAACTTGCTCCAGCAGCTTTCCCTCTCACCAGACGTTCTCACAGGAAATAGGAAATGAAATGAGCATGAAAACGGCTAGGGTTTTCTCTTCCCCTTATATATGAGAAGTGACACGGGTAGGGACACGCCCGTGTCCTTACCCGTGTCCCGCTTGAGCGAAACGACAACGACAGGTTTCCTTGTCGGTTCAATACTTGACACGGGTAGGGACACGCCCGTGTCCCGACCCGTGTCCACATGATACGGTCGTGTTCCTTTCCGTGTCCTTCTCTGGATACATCTCGACGAACTCTACTCTCGACACACACGGAACACGGGTAGAGACACGCCCGTGTCTATACCCGTATCATACCATTTGTCGATCTCGCCACGTAGTTCGTCGATCTCGACATGCCTCGTCGAGTGTAACTCGACACACACGGGTAGGGACACGCCCGTGTCGCTATCCGTGTCACCTTGTCGATCTCGACATATCTCGTCGAGTATAGCTCGACACATTGGCACACGGGTAGGGACACGCCCGTGTCTCTGCCCGTGTCACATTCACACAGGTAGTGACACGCTCGTGTCACTACCCGTGTCCTTATCAGCACAGATTTATCCACTCCACACAAGTGCAGTCCAATTCTCTGCACTTCCAAGGACTCAAGTCAACCCTCCTAACTCGAAAATACACACGAGTGGCCTAGAGCGATTCGGGACGTTACAAATCCTATAAAAAAATAAAAGATTTCGTTCCCGAAATCAGGCTTGGGCTAGGGGAGAAAAGCATAACAGGAAAATTAACATATGCTTTTAAATAAAATTACCTTGTGCAAACAAATTCGGGAAGCGTTGTTGCATCAAATCCATTGGCTCTCATGTGTACTCCTCTTTCCCATGATTCGACCATAGCACCTTCAGTAAAGGAACACTTTTGCGGCGCAACATTCTTGTCTCGCTATCTACGATCCGCACCGGCTCCAGTCGCACTGACCTATCAGACGCCACAACACCATCAGTGGTGGGGATGTATTGATCGGGCCGCAACAACACCTTCCGAAGCGATGACACATGGAACATGTCGTGGAGGTTCTCCAACTCTGGCAGTAACTCCAACCGATAGGCCAACGACCAATCCTTTCCAGTATAGTATAAGGCCCAACATACCTTGGGCTGAGCTTTTTCATACCACGCACATGTGACACTCCATGCATCGGTCGGATTTTCAGGAACACCTTATCACCCACTTGGAACTCCACCATCCGGTGCTATGCGTTATAGTATTTTGTTGCCGACTTTGAGCCTCCAACATGCGATCCCATATCAATCTGACCGCCGCATCAGTATCATCTATATATTCATTTCCCAATGCCTTCGGATCTTCATCCTGTACCCAAGACAAGGGAGTCCTGCACCTTCTTCCGTAAAGGGCTTCATGGGGCGCCATGCTGATGCTCGCCTGATGGCTATTATTATAGGAGAATTCCATTAGTGGCAAGAGCGTTTCCCATGGCTCTCCTCTGTCCAGCACACATAACCTCAATAAATCTTCCAGTGTACTGATGGTCCGCTCAGACTGCCCGTCCGTCTGAGGGTGGAATGCGGTACTAAAGGTGAGGCGTGAGCCCAAATACGCCTGCACCGCATCCACTCCTTGGAAGTAAACCGATCATCCCGGTCCGAAACAATTGTCTTGGGCACGCCATGATACCGTACGAATTGCTCCACAAAGAGGTGTACCAAAACATCCACGTGTGCTTCCTTCTTTATTGGAATGAACCGGGCCACCTTTGTCAGTCGATCAACAATAACTCACACTGAATCATTCCCGGAGCGGGAGCGAGGTAACCCATGGACAAAGTCCATGGAGATATCCTCGAACTTCCATTCGGGGATGGGTAACGACTGCAACAAACCACCGGGACTCCTGCATTCAGCCTTCACTCTTTGACAAGCTTCGCAATGTGTAACATAGTAACGAACATCCTTCTTTATTCCTGGCCAGCACATGGTCTTCCGTAAGCCGTCATACATCTTGGAAATACCCGGGTGTACAGAATATTGAGAGGAGGGTTCCTCTCTCAAGATATCATCCCAGATTTTTCCGCCCTTGGGAATATAGAGCCGGCCACGAAAATAAACGAGGCCATCTTTTAGTGTGTACTCATCGGTGGTCCCATCTTCAATTGCCCTGATTGTCAGGGCCAAGGCCGCATCCATGCCTTGCACCACCCGAATCTGGTCCCGGATATCACAAACTATGCTCATGCTGGCCAAATACTCCGCATACTCTGCCGAAGGAGCCTTGAATACTAGAGTAATTTCCATCTCCTCGATCATTCGAGCCAACTCCATACTCATCAACCGAGACTCTGGGCAAGAGCCTGGCACTTTTCTACTCAATGCATAGGCTACTGAGTTTGCTTTCCCGGGGTGGTAGTTCATGGTGAACTCATAGTCGCATAGAAATTCCAACCACCGCCGTTGTCTCAGGTTCAACTCCTTCTGTGTGTGGACATACTTCAAGTTTCTATGATCGGAAAAGATCTCGCAGTGGACGCCATATAGATAATGCCTCCAGACCTTCAAAGCAAATAGCACTGCTCCCAACTCCAAATCATGAACCGGGTAGTTTATTTCATGTTTCTTTAAATGCCTTGAAGCATAAGAGATTATGTGCCCATGATGCATCAATACCGCTCCCATCCCTTGATATGACGCGTCCGTGTAAACCTGAAATCCTTCCTTCCCAGACGGAAGTGCAAGGATGGGGGAGGAGGTAAGCCTATACTTTAGCTCTTGAAATGTCGCTTCACATTGTGGTGTCCACTCAAATGGCACACCCTTCTTCGTCAAGGAGGTAAGAGGAAGGGAAATCTTGGAAAATCCCTTCACGAACTTGCGGTAGTACCCAACAAGTCCAAGAAAGCTTCGTATATCGGCCGCTGACTTCAAGGGAGACCACTCCTTCATGGCTCGCACCTTTGCTGGATCCACTACTAATCCTGCCCCACTGATCACATGCCCCAAGAAAGCAACCTTCTTAAGCCAGAATTCACACTTGCTAAACTTGGCATACAAGGCGTGCTCCTTCAATTTCTTCAACACCAAGGTTAGATGCTCGACATGTTCCTCCTCCGTCTTTGAGTAGACCAAGATGTCGTCGATAAAAACAATGACAAAGATGTCCAAATACGGTTCGAACACCTTGTTCATCATGCTCATGAAGGCCGAAGGGGCATTTGTGAGCCCAAACGGCATTACCGTGAACTCATACAAACCATATTTTGAACTGAAGGCTGTTTTCTGGATGTCCCCTTCTTATATCCTCAACTGATAGTATCCAGAGCACAAATCCAGTTTAGAAAACCAATGTGCTCCCACTAGTTGATCGAACAAATCGTCTATTCGAGGTAGCGGATAAGTGTTCTGCACCGTCAACCGATTGAGTTCCCGATAATCTATGCACAAACGCAGGGTTCCATCCTTCTTCTTCACGAACAGCACAGGGGCTCCCCAGGGTGATGAACTGGGGCGAACGAACCTTGAGTCCACCAGTTCTTGCAATTGAACTCTAAACTCCGCGAGTTCTTTCGGGGTCATTCTGTACAGAGCCTTGGATACAGGCTTGGCACCTGGTACTACATTAATCTGGAAATCAACCTCTTTATGCGGGGGCAATCCTGGCAGCTTCTCAGGAAATACCTCAGGAAAATCCAGCACTACCCGTACATCCTTTAATTCCAATGCTTCTTCCTTCAACTCGAACCAGATCATGAAGACCTCATCCCCCTTCATATGAGCTTTTACAACCTGGACGAAAGATAACATCATGCGAGGCGCGAAGCCAATACCTTGGAAGATGACGTCAGAGTCTCCATGTCTCAAATAGATCCGCTTCTCCGCGCAGTCGATCCTCGCGAAGTGCCAGTCTAGCCATGCCATGCCCAAAATGATGTCAAACTCCGACATTCTCACAACTGTGGTCGGCGTATCAAAGGCCTTCCCATCAATAAATAACTCCAACTCGCACTTGGCAGTTGCGATCATCTCTGAGCCGTCCGGAAGGCGTACACATCGGGCTATGCCAGTGAAGTACTGTACACCCTCCACGTCTTTTATGAAATCCTTGGACACAAAGGAGTGTGAGGCAACGGTATCGAACAGCGTATAGGCCATCTTCCCGCCAATAATCATGGTGTCTAAGTACCAACAACCAAAACTTATTGCTAGGTGTCTAGTAAGTCTTAATCAATTCAAGTTAGACCATGAAAATATGTTAATCAATTAAATCATACCTGCAATCACATCATGGGGGTTTCGTTCCTGCACCATGTCAAGCGCGTACACCTGATCCCTAGCAGGGCCAGGGTTACCTCCTTGCGGTCCTCGTCCTCGACCACGCATGTGACCCCGCCCTCGAGGAGCTGCCAAAGGGAGAGCGGGAGGGACGTTCCCAAATAGCTGCGGGTAGAAACGTCGGATGTGGCCCGGCTGCTTGCATTCGAAGAACACCAGACCATGACGCCCTTCAGGTTGTTGAAATTGTTGAGGCTGTGGTGGTGGAGGCAACGCAGGCGGCTGCGAAACCGGATGCTCCACTCTATAGTTCCGGTGGACACGCCCTCCACCTCTTTGATATCCTCTTCCTCCTCTGAAGTCTCGCCTCCTTCTATTCCATGGGCCAGCTTCCATCACGTCCTACGCAGGCCTCTTACTGCATCCCAACTGGTCCGCCTCCAATCTTTTCGCCATATAATTTACTTTTGATTTAGAAGCGCTTGGCATAACCTCTGTCATCCAACTCGTAAGAATCTGCAAACCTTGCGAGATGCTGGAATTTCCGCTGGTATTCTGTAACCGACTTTGATCCCTGCTTTAGTAGGAGAAACCTCTGCTCAAGCTCATCTCGGGCCGATGTAGGGATAAAGTGCTCCAAGAAAACACCGGAGAATTCACTCCAACTTATCTCTATATAGACCCAACCTTGGAAGGTAGAGCCCATGAGGGACTTCCACCACCTCTTAGCATGTTAGTCCAATACGGACACCACCAATGTCACTGCCATGTTGGCCGGGCAACGGATACCTGGCAACAACTCCTGTACCGTGTCTAGACATTCCTTTGTACGTACACCTGACTCCGTCCCAAGGTAGGCGGGAGGGGAGAGAGCCCGGAAGGTGCTCAGCCAGTTGGAGCTCGGGTCCTGTTGTTGCACCGGGGGCTGCTGCGCCCTAAAAGCATCGAGGATGGCAATGAGCATCAGCCCCAACTCAGATTATTGGAAATGAGTGGGAGTGGGTATAGAGGGCGCAGGAGTGCCTCCGACCTGCTCAACGAGCGCTGGAATCTACACATAAAACACAAACGTATGGTCAGGTTGGCTAATCTTAAGGTCAAAGTTGGACATACTTGGCTTGAATTACATATGGGCACACCACTGCTTCTGCTAAGTCAGTTTGTCCCCAAGCTGACTAATCAAACGGCGGTGGCACCATTGTTGAATGACTTCCTTAGTTGAGGATCGTGGCAAACTGATACCATTTGTAAGACCCCCCCCCCCCATCCTGGATCTCAAGACATGGCACGAAGGGGGATCTTATGCCCGGAACAACCGCATTGCGGTAGCATTAGCACACGGGCTAACCTGTACCACAAGACGCTTATTCCGTCGGCTACAACAATATCAATAGAACATTCCAACCCAACCAAATATAATAAGCAAGAGAAGTCAAAATCCACACTAAGTAATAATGTCCAAATACATCAATAAAGGAGAAGCTAAAACATGCTTCTACAATATATCAGAGTACAGCTATCATTGCACAAACGGGCTACAACAGAGTATCAAAATACTACAATCAATAACCGACGGTATCGACGGCACCGTCACTTCAGGCCCTATCGTCCTGGCCTGGCTGTCCTGCTGCGTAGTCCGCGGCTGCTCTACCTGCGGCGTGACCTCCTAAAAGGAAGACGTAGCAATCGTTAGTCGAAAAGACTAAGTGGCTTCACATCCGCTCCCCCGGCGACTCCTCGGCACCGGACGGAGAGAAGGAACAAGGGTAATATATATATATATATATATATATATATATATATATATATATATATATATATATATATATATATATATATATATATGCTAGTAAAGAAGTATAAGCAGGTGACAGTAGTGTAAGAGTAACAATAACATGATCTAGCAAATATTTAAGAGCTACAACAAACTAACAAGTATAAGTAACAGCAGGAAAGTAACTTAACTTATAAGAATGCCCATACAAACTTATAAGTTAAGGATCAGGTTACATAAAAGTAACGCATCGTATAAGAGTGCCCATACAAACTTATACGATGAGGATCTTGTTGTGCAATGTTATGAAATGCTATGTATATTATGCAATGACTCACACATGATCACACCCATGCAATTGTTATGTCGACACAGACTATAGTTCCCACTTTTCGAGTAGGTAGCTAACCTCTCAGGCATCAGCCGCCGTGGACAGGCGGTGACAGTAGAACGGGCACTTCTACTACTAGGCGGGTATCCACACTACTTCACCTAGTCCTCCGTACGCCTCAACGCTAAGAACACAACAGCGGAGACCATGCGTACTATGGCCTAGCGGGGTATTGGGTACATGTGCACCAAGAACACAACCCGAACTGGCCATGCGTGACCATGAAGGGGCCTCGGAAGTGAGCACGAGGACACAGCCCAACCGTTCACTTGGCATGGAAGGGGCCCTGGGACGTGAACACCGAGGACACAACCCAACTGCCCAAAGTCTAACCGTCGACTCCCGTCGGTGTGACGACGGGCGAGCCCGTAGACCTGCCACACTATCCCTAACCCAGGATCACGACACCGCGTGTCGACTCACGCCGCATGCAAATGCCACATCAATATAACATGGAAGGGGCCTCAGATGTAAGCACGAGGACACAGCCCAACCATCCATTCATACTGTTGGGTACACTGGAAAATGTGTACCAGATTTGAAGAAGCCTCACCCTACTCAATGATATACATCAAGGTGTATTTGATGTGTTTTGAGTTTATATGTGCAGGTTAAGTAACTGCAGGATTGCAGGAAAAATTCTAAAGTCCATGCGTCGACACCCAGAGAAGTTCTGTCGACACTTATAAAGCCATGTGTCGACACTGGAGAAAAGCTGTGTCGACACTTGGAGTAAATTGTGTCGACACCAGGAAAGGCAGAGTCGACACCAGAAGAAAAATGTCGACACATACAAGCAATGATGACACACTGTGAAGAATAGTTGACATAAATAGTGTCGACACTTAGAGGCAGTGTCGACACCTAGAGAAGCTTAGTCGACATCAAATGTGTCGACACCAGGATGTTGTGTCAACACACTGAAGGCACTATCGACATCAACTGTGTCGACACACAGGACTTGTGTCGACACATAAAAAGTTTCAACACAATGTTAAAGTAAAGAAGTACTTGTGTCGACACAAAGGAGATGTGTCGACACACAGCAGAATTCAACTAAGTTTTAAAGAAGAAGTACTTGTGTCGACACACTCAATCAGTGTCGACACATTCAACAGAAGCAGTGTCGAGAAGCTATTACAACAACAGAAGCAGGTGTGTCGACACCACCAAGGCATGTGTCGACACTTAGTCAACTTGTGTCGACACTTGGTCTATTTGTGTCGACACATAATGAAGATCAGTCTCGACACTTTCAGACAGAGACAGTATTTTCAAGAAGTGACTGGATGACGTGACAGCTGCCATTTCAGCCGGTCTACTGCAACTGTCAGAGCTGTCAGAAGTTTGTTAAAAACCGGATCAGCCGGTTACTATGGAGGAAGACTATATAAAGGCCTTTCTCCTTCAACAAAAAAAACTATAACCATAGAGAGAGATCAGAAGATCAATCATTGCAGAATACAAATGCAGAGAAAACCGTAAATCAGTATTTTGAAGAAATTTCAGATTTACTTGGAGAGAGAGAACTCCAGTAATTGAAATCAAGAAAGAGACTTGTTTAATCAAATCTCTTAAGGAGCAGGTTCTGAACCAGACTGCAAAGAAGGATCCATATTTAATTCTCCATCTTGAGAAGGAAGTTGCCAGCCGGTCTACTTCAAGAAGATCAACTTTTACTGAGTTCAGACTCAAGAAGCCTTGAAGAAAGCAAAGACAAAGTTTATCTCAGGAATCAGTGATATCAAGAACTGATCAAGAAGGTTACCCTCTTCATTCTCTCAAACAGAGTGGTGACCTAAAACTCATTATTATCTTTTTGTAGGATCCTAAGGGATCTGAGTTGTAAGCCTAAATTTATAAAGACTGAGGTAGGGCTTTTGAGCCTGAGTGTAGTAGAATCTATTCTCTGAGTGTAGGCCTTGTTGAATGCTGACGTAGGGTTGTTTAGCCTGAGTGTAGGTCTTGTTGAAGACTGAGTGGTAGGGCTTTTTGCCTGAGTTGTAGGAATGGGGACACTCTGAGTTGTAGGAACCTGTTTGGGGTTCTGAGTTGTAAGATCTGAGGATCTGAGGAGAAGTGTAGAAGTTAGGCCGAATCTAGTACACTGCTAGATAGGCGAAGGGGGAAAGTGGATGTACCCAGACCTTGGGGAACCACTATAAACACTGTGTGCACTCTGTGTATGATTGTTTCTGTGATTGATGTGCTGATAGCTTTAGAATTTGCAATTGCAGTATAAATTACTGAACAGATTGTCTGCCTTCAATGTAAAAGAAAAATTACACCTATTCACCCCCCCCCCCCTCTAGGTGGTTAGTCACATATTCTTTCAAGTGGTATCAAAGCGAGGTTACTCAAAAAGGACTTAACAGTCTAAGTAAGATCCTGTAGGCAGATTCAAAACAAACAAGAATCAAGAAAATGGGTTCTAGTGAGAATCACAAAGAGCTAGGGTCCATGAAATTGCCAATATGTAGAAAAGAGATATTTGTCATATGGAAAGAGAGGGTCAGACTCTTTATGGAAACTTCTGACCCAAGGATATATATTACAGTCAAAGAAGGCCCATATGTGCCAATGAAGATATCCATTCTGGATGCAAATCAGAAAACTCCCAAGGACTTCTCTGAAATGACTAAAGATGAAATCATCCTGGCCACTATGGATAAGAGAGCCCAGAATATAATTGTTAGTGTCATTGATGATTCAACATTTCAGAACTTAATTCATTGTAAAACCTCTAAAGAAATGTGGGACACATTAATAGTCTATATGGAGGGATTAGAGGAAGTAAGACAAGATAGGAAGTCAATGTTAAATCAGGAATATGAAAGCTTTAGACAAGGAAAGTTTGATAGCATTACAGAATGTTAAAAGTTCTATAGGATAGTTAATGAGTTAATGTCCTATGGAAGAGACTTCAGCAACTATGAGCTGAATGACAAGTTCTTAAGATCTTTGACTAAGGACTGGGACACCAAGATTTGTGTCATTAGGGAAGTGGTCAAACTTGCTGATATACCTCCTCCAACTTTGTTTGGAAAACTGTTATCTTATGAGATGCAGTTAATGTCTAGAAAGGAGGAAGAGAAGAATATTAGAGTGGAGCACAAGGAAAAGTCTGTGGCCTTTAAGACTGAAGTCACTAAGAAGTATAGAAGCAAGTCTCCATCTCCACCTAAAATAATTGCTGAGGCTGTCACAGATAATTCAGATAGCAAGAATTCTGATAGCAGTGAAAGTGATGAAGACTTTGCTGCTTTTACTAGGCACTTTCAAAGATTTCTAAAGAAGAGGCAATGGACGTCTAAGCCTTCCACTTCTCAGCCAAAAGATGACTAATATCAGAATAGAAAGTCATCCAGGAATGATAGAAGCAGGTCCAAGCCAAGCAAAGCTACATCTTCAAAGATTGTGTGCTATAGCTGCAATAGACAGGGACATGTAGTGGATGACTGTCCTGAAAAGAGGAAGGAGTCAGCTGACAAAAAGAAGACTCAGGTTAAGAGCAAAAAGGAAAAGTCCTTTGTTGCTAAGAAAGACAAGAGTCTGACAGACCAGTCACCTTCAGAAACAGAATCAGAAGCTGAAGCCTACATTGGATTATTTGCTGAAGAGGAAGAAGATGAGTTCATGCAGCTAATGAACTCAATTTATGAGCATGAAGACCATCAGTGCAAGGGACTGATGGCTATTTCTGAAGGAGACAAGAGCCAGGATCAGCCTGGACTAAGTAAGGTACACAGTTGTTCTTCTAGTTCAATTTATAGTACTGAGTCAGAGTTAGATACATCTGCATCAAATGATGTGGGTGGGTCTGAATCTGAAGGAGATATTCATCAGTTAATTGATGAATATAGGGACTTGTTGCAGGCCTTGAAGAAAAGCAAAACTTTGGCCAAAACTCAGGCAAAGGAGATTGCTAATCTTAAATTAGATGTTTCTGATTCAGAAAAGTTGTTAGATCAGAAACTGAATGAGATAGCCATACTGAAAAACACTATTGTTATTCAGATGGGTACTATTATATTTAAGAATGATCAAATTAGAAATCTGGAGGTTAGACTTCAGAAAGAGAAAGAGATAGTAGCTAGTTTTTCTAAACCTAAATCTGTTTTACCCTTGATAGATGAGTTTGTATCTCAAAAGGGTAAGGCTGGATTAGGGTTTAAAAAACGTGCCTGGACTACAAGGTCCAAATCTAAAGGCAATGCCTCAGCACAAACCAAGAAGCCTGCTGTAGATAATTCAGCCAGGTTAGTACCTAAACAAAGGTACAAAAGGTTTGAGTGCTGGTGTTGTGGCAAGATAGGCCACTTTGCCTTATATTGTTGGCACAATTCTAGTGCCAAGGAGAGTAGCAAACTGCCTGCTAGAAGAAGCTACAAGATGTTTTGTTAAAGGTCAGACTAACTTGCACCAAGGACCCAAGAGTTATTTGGGTTCTAAGGTTAAGTAATATGTTTTGCAGGTGAGTCCAAGTGGCCATGCCCCTATATGGTACTTGGACAGTGGATGTTCCAGGCACATGACTGGAACAAGGGGGTTGCTGAAGGACTACACACCTATCATGGATGGCCCTAAAGTAATCTTTGGTGGTTCAGAAAAAGGAATCATCAAGGGATTTGGTAACATTTCTAGTAATCAGATTACAATCACTCAAGTGGCTTATGTAAAGGGCTTGAAACACAACCTCATTAGCATAAGTCAGCTTAGTGATTTAGGATATGACATCTCATTTGTCAAAAATGGTTGTCATATCAAAAGATCAAGTGATCAAAAGATCATTTTGACAGGTTATAGAAAAAGGAATGCTTATTGTCTTGACTTTGTGTGTGAGAATAATGTTTCTCCTATTTATCTTGTAGCCGATGAGTGAGTCTCTCATTCTGTCAAATGGCACAAGAGGCTAGCTCATCTTAATTACAAGACTATTGGCAAACTCTTTAGCAAATAGTTAGTGAGCAATGGTCCTCAAGTTAAGTGTATAAAGGATGGGATATGCTCAGCTTGTCAAAAAGGCAAGCAGACCAAATCCACCTTTAATAGCCTTGAAAACAAGGATTCTGTGAGGTATCTATACCTCTTGCATATGGATCTTTTTGGTCCTATGCCAGTTCACAGTCTAGGTAGGAAGGTCTACACATTTGTGGTAGTAGATGACTATTCAAGATATTCTTGGGTGTTCTTCCTAAGACAAAAATCTGAAACCCCGAGTATCTTATATAGTTTCCTAAACAAATTCAGAATGAGTTGGACAGTTCAGTGGTCAAAATCAGAAGTGACCATTGTACTGAATTTCAGTCTGAAAGTATGACAAGACTATGTGAAGAATTTGGGATTTTTCAGGAATTTTTCTCACCTAGAACACCACAGCAAAATGGTATTGCTGAAAGGAAGAATAGAACATTGATAGAGGCTGGTAGAACTCTATTGAGTGACATATCTCTCCCAGAGTATTTCTGGGCTGAGGCAGTAAATATTGCATGTCATGTGATCAATAAGGCTACTATCACCAAGTGCCACAAAAAGACTCCCTATGAGATTGTGAAAGGCAGAAAACCAAATTTGTCCTATTTCAGGATCTTTGGTTGCAAGTGCTATATACTTAATAATGGCAAGTCTAATCTAACTAAGTTTGCTGTCAAATCCCAAGAGGGGATCTTTGTTGGATACAACAACAATAGTAAGACTTATAGGGTCTACAACTTGGTTACTCAAGTTGTAGAAGAGTCAGTACATGTAGTCTTTGATGAAACAAGCCTCATTACAGTGAATTGCCAAGTAGTGTTTGCAGTTCTACAGGTATAGCTGAGAGGATGGACAAGCTTACCATTGCAGAAGATACTACTGCAAGTCAGGAAGTAGATAATGGTGGCTGCTGTCCAGGGGGAGTACAAGACTCTCTAGATGCAGAAGAAAACCAAGAGGTGCAGCATGGTGAAGAGAATGGAGGGGTTCAGCCTGAAGAAAGACTACCTCCAGCAAATAGACACTTAAAGGATCATCCAGCCAATCAGATAATTAGTGATCCTAGACAAGGAGTGCAAACAAGAACCAGGAATCTAAGTACTGTTCTTTGCTCCAGCTTCCTATCACAAGTGGAACCAAAGAAATTTGAAGAAGCAGTTCTAGACCCTCATTGGATTGATGCCATGCAAGAGGAGCTGAACCAGTTCAGAAGATGCAAGGTCTGGAAGCTTGTTCCTGAACCAAAAGACCACAACATCATTGGAACAAAGTGGATCTTCAGGAACAAGTTGGATGAGAATGGAGTCATTATGAAGAATAAAGCAAGACTTGTTGCAAAAGGATATAGACAGGAAGAAGGTATTGATTTTGATCAAACCTTTGCCCCAGTAGCAAGACTGGAGGCAATCAGGATGTTTCTTGCTTATGCAACATATCAAGGTTTCAAGGTATTCCAAATGGATGTAAAGTCAGCTTTCCTTAATGGAAATCTAAAGGAAGAAGTCTATGTAGAGCAGCCCTCAGATTTTATTGATCCTCTCAAACCTGATTACGTTTATAGACTTAGGAAAGCATTGTATGGGTTGAAACAAGCTCCAAGGGCTTGGTATGAAACTCTGTCTAGTTTCTTCATTGAGAACAAATTCTCAAGGGGGAAAATAGACAAGACTTTATTCCTTAGGGAATCTAAAGGTAAGATAATTCTAGTCCAAATATATGTGGATGACATAATATTTGGGTCTACTGAAAGTAATCTTTGCAGGAAGTTTGCAAAACTTATGCAAGGAAAATTTGAAATGAGCAGTATGGGGGAACTTAAGTTTTTCTTGGGTCTTCAAGTAAGACAGACTGATGATGGATTGTCCATATGCCAGTCTAAGTTCACCCTAGAGTTAATAAAGAAGTATGGTATGGAATCATCCACTACCATGAGAACTCCAATGGGGACAAGTGTGTCTCTAAGCAAAGATGATGCAGGGAAACCTGTAGATGAAGCTTTGTATAGAGGGATAGTTGGCTCCCTCTTATATCTTACTGCTAGTATACCAGATATCATGTATGCTACATGTGTCTGTGCTAGGTACGAAGCATGCCCTAAAGAGTCTCATCTAACTGCAGTCAAAAGGATTTTGAGATATCTTAAGGGCACACCTTATCTAGGCCTTTGGTACCCTAGGAATAGAGATTTTCTACTAACAGGATATTCAGATGCAGATTTTGCAGGTTGTAAGGAAGATAGAAAGAGTACTACAGGAACCTGTCAATTTCTAGGAGGAAGGCTGGTGTCATGGAGTAGTAAGAAGCAGACCGGTGTAGCAATCTCCACAGCTGAGTCAGAGTATGTGGCAGCAGAAAGTTGCTGTGCACAGCTACTGTGGATTCAACACCAGCTAGAAGACTATGGTATTCAGGTAAGTAGAACACCTTTGTTTTGTGATTCTACAAGTGCCATTTCTATTGCAAATAATCCTGTCTCACATAGTAGGACTAAGCACATAGAAATTAGATACCATTTTTTAGAGAACATGTAGAGAAAGAAGACATTTTCCTAGAATATGTTAAAATAGATAATCAGATTGCTGATATGTTTACTAAGCCCCTAGATGAAACCAAATTCAATAAGTTTAAAATTGAATTAGGAATGTTAAACTTAGAATAGTTTCATAAAATTGGCTAAGTAAAATAGTGTCGACCCAAGGAGTTGTCTGTGTCGACACATAGAAGTGGTGTCGACATTCCAGAGAAATGGTGTCGACACATCTAGGAAGTCTGTGTCGACACTTCAGAGAAATGGTGTCGACACATCCAGAGTAGGTGTCGACATATCCAAAAGTGGTGTCGACACATAGCTTCAATACAAACTTCGACGAGTAGAGTATCGACTAATCGTCGAGCAGTGATGTATAAGTGTCGACACATATATTCTGTCGACTATAAATGTGTCGACACATAGTTGTCGATACATTAGAAGTAAGTGTCGACACTTTTCAACAGTGTCGACAAATTAGAGTATTTTGATGCGCCTTTTCACCTTTGTTTTAGAAAGGTATAAATAGGTCTTCCACATTGTTTGTCGACACGCTCTCCATAGGTTCGAGACCAAATTTGTGTGTCGACATCTCTCTCCTCTAAATTCAAGATTTCCCAAAACCCTAATGGCGCACAAGCTAGAAGAGAACATCAATGAAGGTTATGAGCTAGTACGACATGCCTTTGACGATGCGGAACCAGAAATTCAAGGTGTTGTAACCCTAGTTGCTGCGACTGGGTTGGAGTATCTAGTTTCTGAGCCCATAAGGATTTGGAAGAAGGAAGTCCTCGAATTCTTTGGTGCAGCTACTCTTGATGAAACAGGTCTCAAGATTAAATCTAAAGTCCATGGAGTCAAGGTGAAAGTCACCCAGAAAAGTCTAAGGAAGGTTCTACATCTACCAAGAACTAAAGAGGAAGAAGATGTACCTACAACTAAGACAAGGGAGACACTGCAATGGTGTGGACTAGCTTCAAACATGAAGATTGGATCAGTTTTTAATCGGAAAGTCATGAACATGCAAGGCAAGTTCTTGTCTGAAGTAGTAGGAAAAGTGATTCTATGCAAGCCTGGTGGGCATGATAGAATATCAGCTCACATGTTTAGTTTAATGACAAGGATCATTTTTAAACTCAAAACTGATTGGTCAGCAGTGATGTTTGAGAAGATTAAGGAAATTCTGAAGAAGCCCAATCTGGGTAGGATTATGAGTTTGTACTTGACTGGAACTATTCCAGAAGTGATGAACCAAGCAGCTGGATCTAAGATAAATCACAAGAGGAGAATGGATATTAGGATTATCTCAAGGTGGGATAGGGTGTTAACAAAGTACATGTCTACTCCAGAAAAGGAAGTTCCTCAATAGAAGAAGAAGAAGAAGAAAGCCATAGTGGCTTCTGAATCCTCTAGTAGTTCAGAGGAACAAGTAGTGTTCAGTTCCAATGAGGAAGAAGCTGATGTTACTGGAAGGTCACCAGTAAGGACTGAAGAATCACAGAGGCAGGGGGAGCTACCATCTCCTAGCCCCATTCACCTGGATCCACTCCAGGGGGAGCCTCACTATGTAGAAGAGCCAACTCACCTAGACAGTGAAATGGCTACTCAGACAATCCTTGAGGTAATACATGAAGTCAATCAATCAATTTTTCATATTGAGGATGAAGTATTAACTGAGTCTTTAATTGATGTTGATCAGCAAACTCAGTTACATAGTCAACCACAAGATGTTGTCATGGAAGACACATCAGCTGTTGATAATGCTCCTGAGATAAGAAAATATCTAGTCCCTACTCAACAGGAGTTTACTCTAGAAGAGTTATTCCCTGATTTGGTACAAACTGATTTTAAGGGAGAGAAAGCAGTTTCTGAGGGGGAGAAGGTAGATCTTGAGGGGGAGCATGTAAGATCTCAGGAGGAGACTGCAAGGAATGATGAGGAGCTACCAAGGACTGAGAAGGAATTGCCTCCTAGTCATAAAGATAGGGTAGACATTGCTAGTACTTTTGCTTCTGAGGATGAAGAAACTGCTAGAGCCAAGAAAAGGAAGCTCATGGTCTTCAAAAGAAGGAGTCAGAGCTACAAGAAATCATTACAAACTATTGCTCCACAACAAACCCCAACATCTGATTATAGTTCATTGTTGGTGGCCTTGCAGATCAAAATGGATGAGCAAAGGCAGGCTCTAGAAAAGTATATGGATGAAGGTCATAAGTCACTTCAATTTGATTTGGATCAGGATATAAAATCCATTAGATTTGAAGTGAATCAAAATAAAAAGGAAATGACTGACTGCTTTCACAAAGGAGGAAATGATGTGGTTTTTCTAGACAAGTATCAAGAGCAGATCAAGACTCGGGTTGATGACATAGCTCTCAAGCAAGGATATGTATTAGAAAATCAAATAAGGATGAATGAAAACTTGACTGAATCACATAATGTGATTGTCACTGAGATGAAAAATATTGCTACTGCACATACTGCAGCACGGGCTACAGCCAGAGAAGAGTTTGATAAGCACTTACAAGAAAGCCTAACTACTGTTCAAACTGCCATTGAAGATTCTCAAAAGGCTATTACTGCACAGCTCCAGAAGTTAAAACCTTTTTATAATGATGGTGTGAACTATCTGAATGCTCAGATCAGATTTCAAAATGATGATCTTAGGGATCATGTAGAAAGAGAAGTCATAAAAAGGGAGAGGGTATTAGTCAAAGAAGGCTCTGACCATGCTAAATGGATTTCCAACAGCATCAGAGCCACCCTTGGATATCCACCCTTGTGTGATGATGACAATGTTGCTGAATCTAGTATAAATCCTGCTGTTTTTGGAGGTAAGCAAGCTGAAGTTTCACAAGTGATCTACCCTCCAGCAGATTTTGAGATGATACATCAGGAGGTACAATCTAAGTATAGCCCTCCTGAGGGTAATAAGAATATTATCATAGAGAAAGTAGACAAGCCTGTGTCAGAAGCATTTTTGAAAGAGCAAGAAACTCTATTGTCAAAGAAGAGATTCAGAGAACAGGCAGAGTTAAGGCCTGATTTTGAAGAGTAGAGCCCAACTTCTAGAAATATTATACTGACTGCTTGGAAGGCTGCAAAGGATAATATCCTAGAGAGGGGTAAGTGGTACTCTGAGCAAGAATGGATAAAACATGAAGCCCGACAAGAAGGCATAGTAGAATATAGAAGAAAGGCTAAACTTGGGAAGCTACCTCCTAATGCACAGGAGCCTAGCAAGTATTTTCCTAAGCCATATCATTATTTTGAAAGACAGAAGATAAGGGCTGAAGAGCTGAAAAAGGAAGATCTAAATGGAAAGAAGCATGCTGATGACTCTGATGTTCCTGTGAAAGCCAAGATTCAATCTGAGCAAGAATGGAGAAAACATGAAGCCCAACAAGAAGCCATAGTACAATATAGAAGAAAGGCTAAACTTGGGAAGCTACCTCCTAATGCACAGGAGCCTCGCAAGTATTTTCCTAAGCCATATCATTATTTCGAAAGACAGAAGATAAGGGCTGAAGAGCTGAAAAAAGAAGATCTAAAGGGAAAGAAGTCTGCTGATGACTCTGATGTTCCTGTGAAATCCAAGATTCAATCTGCCAAGGTCATTGTCATCAAGGAGCTAGAACAACATTAGATTAGATTTACTTGAGTTTACATTTTGTAATCTTTAGTATTAAAACATCTATGTAAATTTTTGTTCATGAAACTAATGGAAATTGTAACAAAACAATGTTTAATGTTCAATTTGTTACATTGTTATTCTGGGAAGATTGTTTCTACATGTTTTGTTTAGTATTTACCCTGTCATATAATGCTGTTATACATCATATTGTGTATTTGTTATGTATGGTGTATATCATTGACTAAGGGTTATGACTTCTCCAAATAGGGGGAGATTGTTGGGTACACTGGAAAATGTGTACCAGATTTGAAGAAGCCTCACTCTACTCAATGATATACATCAAGGTGTATTTGATGTGTTTTGAGTTTATATGTGCAGGTTAAGTAACTGCAGGATTGCAGGAAAAATTCTAAAGTCCATGTGTCGACACCTAGAGAAGTTGTGTCGACACTTATGAAGGCATGTGTCGACACTGGAGAAAAGCTGTGTTGACACTTGGAGTAAATTGTGTCGACACCAGGAAAGGCAAAGTCGACACCAGAAGAAAAGTGTCAACACATACAGGCAGTGTTGACACACTGTGAAGAATAGTTGACATAAATACTGTCGATACTTAGAGGCAGTGTCGACACCTAGAGAAGCTTAGTCGACATCAAATGTGTCGACACCAGGATGTTGTGTCAACACACTGAAGGCACTGTCGACATCAACTGGGTCGACACACAGGACTTGTTTCGACACATAGCAAGTTTCAACACAGTGTTAAAGTGAAGAAGTACTTATGTCGACACAAAGGAGATGTGTCGACACACAGCAAAATTCAATTAAGTTTTAAAGAAGAAGTACTTGTGTCGACACACTCAATCAGTGTCGACACATTCAACAGAAGCAGTGTCGAGAAACTATTACAACAACAGAAGGAGTTGTGTCGACACCACCAAGGCATGTGTCGACACTTAGTCCACTTGTGTCGACACTTGGTGTATTTGTGTCGACACATAATGAAGATGAGTCTCGACACTTTCAGACAGAGACAGTATTTTCAAGATGTGACTGGATGACGTGACAGCTGCCATTTCAGCCGGTCTACTGCAACTGTCAGAGCTGTCAGAAGTTCGTTAGAAACCGGATCAGCCGGTTACCATGGAGGAAGACTATATAAAGGCCTTTCTCCTTCAACAAAAAAAACTATAACCATAGAGAGAGATCAGAAGATCTATCATTGCAGAATACAAATCCAGAGAAAACTGTAAATCAGTATTTTGAAGAAATTTCAGATTTACTTGGAGAGAGAGAACTCCAGTAATTGAAATCAAGAAAGAGACTTGTTTAATCAAATCTCTTAAGGAGCAGGTTCTGAACAGACTGCAAAGAAGGATCCAGATTTAATTCTCCATCTTAAGAAGGAAGTTGCCAGCCGGTCTAATTCAAGAAGATCAACTTTTACTGAGTTCAGACTCAAGAAGCCTTGAAGAAAGCAAAGACAAAGTTGATCTCAGAAATCAGTGCTATCAAGAACTGATCAAGAAGGTTACCCTCTTCATTCTCTCAAACAGAGTGGTGACCTAAAAATCATTATTATCTTTTTGTAGGATCCTAAGGGATCTGAGTTGTAAGCCTAAATTTATAAAGGCTGAGGTAGGGCTTTTGAGCCTGAGTGTAGGAGAATCTATTCTCTGAGTGTAGGCCATGTTGAAGGCTGAGGTAGGGATGTTTAGCCTGAGTGTAGGTCTTGTTGAAGACTGAGTGGTAGGGCTTTTTTCCTGAGTTGTAGGAGTGGGGACACTCTGAGTTGTAGGAGCCTGTTTGGGGTTCTGAGTTGTAAGATCTGAGAATCTGAGGAGAAGTGCAGAAGTTAGGCCGAATCTAGTACATTGCTAGATAGGCGAAGGGGGAAGTGGATGTACCCAGACCTTGGGGAACCACTATAAACACTGTGTGCACTCTGTGTATGATTGTTTCTGTGATTGATGTGCTGATAGCTGTAGAATTTGCAATTACAATATAAATTACTGAACAGATTGTCTGCCTTTAAAGTAAAAGAAAAATTACACCTATTTAACCCCCCCCCCCCTCTAGGTGGTTAGTCACATATTCTTTCACATACCCTATCACAACACAACCAAACAAATGACGGTCAACACCGCACTTACATTCCTTCACAATACTACCCGTAGGGAGACGACGCTCTAAGTATTGGACTACTAAACTCATTTCATTAATCAAACATACTCATGGCCATAATTTAATCTTCTACATGACTTTCCAAATGATGACAACACAATATAACATGATGCGCATATAAAGATCTATCAATCTTTCCAAATGGTAACGACATATTATAAACATGATGTGCATAAGTAGCAATCTATCAATTTATATCAAGTCAATTTATTTAAATAAGCTTGCTTCACAATTTGATTATATGAAATCTGATTAATACGCTTCGTCAATCATGCAACAAACGATTAATTATAAGAGTTCATCCAAGCCAAGTAATTTGCAATATTAATTCCAAATACATCTTATAAAAATCCCAGAATTTAGGTGCAGATTGAATCTAGACAGCAACTTCGACCGGAGATTCCTGAAGCTACAGGAATCCGGTGAAGGCGTGTAACCCCACGATGGAAAGGTCGTTCTGTTGCCCACAACGTTCGTATTCAGACCTCAACCCAGATTTGAAGTTATCCTATTTGAAATCGGACTTGAAGTCCGCCGCATATAGAACACAATTCTGCATGCAGGATTTATTGAACACCATTTTCGTGTATACTTTCCCGTGGCTACAGACTTCGCCTGAAGTCGTACAACCATTCGTTGGAAAGGTATTTTCAAGGGCTTCAACTTTCGTGTTTAGCCGAAAGCCCAGATCTGGCCATATCACATCTAAACATGGCCACGAAGTTCGTTACGCCCCGAATACAGATTCTGCCCGCATCTTAAGGCGGAATGAACGACATCGGTTCATCTACCTCCTCAAGGCGATCTTCCCAAATCATTCCAGAATTCCTCCACCCTTATTCACCCTCATGAGACCTTTGCTCTTAACGAAACCATCCCACATCTCCACATAGAAGATCGTAGAGGTTGAAGACACCACTAACCAAGAGCACAAGCCCCGGGATTGGCCTCACCCTAGAGAAAGAATCTTCTCACATGTCTAGACTCTTTTGAGTCGACGTCTCGCCTAGATATCTACAGATCTAGCACCAAGGTAGAGGGTAGGAAACTCACTTCGATTCCAGCGGTTCCTCCATTTCCGGCCATGGATCTCGTAATTCTCCTTGGTGGCATCTCCTTAAGGCGATAGAGGATCTCCTCCTATAGAACTTGCTCCAGCAGCTTTCCCTCTCACCAGGAGTTCTCGCAGGAAATAGGAAATGAAATAAGCATGAAAACGGCTAGGGTTTTCTCTTCCCCTTATATATGAGAAGTGACACGGGTAGGGACACGCCCGTGCCCTTACCCATGTCCCACTTGAGCGAAACGGCAACGACGGTTTCCGTGTCGGTTCAATACTTGACACGGGTAGGGACACGCCGGTGTCCCGACCCGTGTTCACATTACACGGCCGTGTTCCTTGTCGTGTCCTTCTCTGGATACATCTCGACGAACTCTACGCGACACACACGGAACACGGGTAGAGACACGCCCGTGTTTCTACCCGTGTCATACCATTCGTCGATCTCGCCACGTAGTTCGTCGATCTCGACACGCCTCATCGTGTGTAACTCGACACACACGGGTAGGTACACTCCCGTGTCGCTACCCGTGTCACCTCGTCGATCTCGACAAATCTCGTCGAGTACAGCTCGACACATTGCCACACGGGTAGGGACACGCCCTTGTCTCTACCCGTGTCTCTGCCCGTGTCATATTCACACGGGTAGTGACACGCCCGTGTCACTACCCGTGTCCTTCTCAGCACTGATTTCTCCACTCCCCATAAGTGCAGTCCAATTCTCTGCACTTCCCAGGACTCGAGTCAACCCTCCTGACTCGAAAATACACACGAGGGGCCTAGAGTGATTCAGGACGTTACACAACCTCCCCCTAAATATAGACTCGGGGGCCTGCCCAAGCGGGCAGGGCTAAATTTACCGGCTGCCCAGGGTACAGGAGAACCGGGAAGAGGTGAGGGGAAACAAATGAAAAAAAAAGGAGAAAGGAGGGAAGGAGCACGGCCTAGCGGATTCCTCCTGGCAAGCTGATGGTCTGGGCCCTGGGCCTTGACGTTGAGTAGGGCCAGAAATGATGGCGGCTTGATATGGAGACCGCACGGCTTCTCTGATAACAAACCGAGTTGATGTATGTGGTGGCTAGAAAATAAAGGCCGCCCGGCCTCCCTGATGACCATGCGCGGCGGCTAGAAGGCACTGGCCGGCCGGTCCTGAATGCCGCGGGAACCAGTCGCGAATTCTGGGTTAACATACTCCCCGCACATTTTTAAGTTTCAAAGAAAAACTTCGAAAATGTAGAACTAAGTCGGAGACTACGACTGCCTTTAATGCATCTGTGTCTATAAAATCCCTTGGCCTATGTCATTCTTCAAGATCCCTGCCAAGTCACGGGTCGATACTCACCACTAGCTGTCAGATTTTTCCAAGCCGATGCGTCTTTCCGCAAAATGGATGTCATGTCGTCGATGTTAGCCTGTGATAAGAAATCGAATGAGAAGAAAAAGAGTTGAAGCCAGAAACCGGAAGACTCTGACCGACAGCCTGTGGAGAGGACTGAGAAGTTGATTAGTCCAGCGGCTTCTGGCTCTGAAAAGAGGCCGACGCAGACCATCATCGAATCTTCGTAGGCCGCGACCAATCCTAAAGCGGTTTCGAAGGCTATGACAAATCCGGAAGCGGTTTTGAAGGCTGCTCCTCAAAAAATCGGAACTGCCAAATCCTTTGAGATAACTAACACTCCATCGGGCGAACCGCTCTTAAAAATAGCTGAGATAGAGGAGAAAAGTGTTGAATCTGGCAATTCACGCGAATTGCCGGCCACGGTCGACCAGTCGTTGTGGATGACAACGAGCCGGAGAAGACGATTGAGGTCGCACGGTCTTTGGCTAAAAAGAGTAAGCGGACAAAGATGGTAGTTGGCTCCTTGAAACGGTAGAGGAAAAGGAGTGAGACCCTCGAAGAAACGATAAAGATGAAAGTGCAGAAGATGCAGGCCGGAAATAGGAATGTTTCTGTAAAGACTGGAGTGGCTAGTCTTCAACATAGGCCGCAGGACAAAGAGGTACCCGAGAGTCCGTCCACACCAGACTCCAAACCGAACGAGCCGGAGAAAGTATCCGTGGCTAGAGAGACGATTAGTGACATTCTCAAGGGCATGGAGACTTTACAGCAGTGGGATAAGTTGTTGACGACTCCAGCGGCTTATGAAGAGGTCGACCGCCCTGATGTCGAAGTCACTAGGGAGAAGCTTGGAGGGCCGCTCTCCGCAGTTTCTGAAGGAGCCGAGAAACTGAAGCTTCGAGAGAAGATGGAAGAGATGAAGAAACTGATCGCTGAGAAACCGGCGCCGAGCGCATTTCTGCAAGGTAAACATGGTGAGGTTACGCGAACTGTAAATTTCTACAAGTCGCGGTGAAGGAAGAAGGGGGCGAACACAATTTTAAATCTGCCGGCCAGCTTTTTCCTGACCACGGCTCAACTGAAAAGTCGAGCTAAATAAGCCGAACGACTATGGAAAGAAAAGCTAAAGTAGATAGATCCTGAACGATTCAGGTGTCTAGTGTTTAGATACCATACCGCGGACATTGAAGTTGATAAAAACAAAATCGGCGCTCTTATCCTACTGATTTGCTTGCAAAAAGGTAGCAACTATCTGACCGAATCTGACCGCGACTTATCTTCTGCAGTTGAACCAGAAGCCGCAATGAAACCGGGCGACCTGACATCCTTCTTGCCCATGTTGCTGCCGCCTCTGCCATGTGTCCGCAACGAAAGGATGGTCGAGTTCTAGAAGGAGGTCGACACATTTTAGGCGGTTGTGAGGGCGCACGCCGAAGCCCTGCGGATTAAGGAGGAGGAACAACGGGCTAACCAGGAGGCCGCTGAGAAAAGGATCCAAGAGTTACAGATCACCCTGGAGCAAGAGACCACAAGGTTGCAGTCCGCGCTGGAGCAAGATACCCCAAGGTTACAGTATGCGTTGGAGGCCACTGAGGGGAAGATAGTAGAGATGCAGGCCGCCTTGGAGCAGGAGAGGGCAGAGAAACAGGATATGCAAGCACAGGTGTTGACGGCCGGACGGCTTGAGAGAGAGAGAGAAAAGAGATTCGCTGCCTTGAGGGAGAAGACACAGGTCCGCAAGCGGAGACCGACGGAGATCATCGGCCTGTAGCGGCGACTTCTGGAAAGTTGTCACAAAGAGACCACAGGGCTTCTGGTGAGGCTTCAAATCCACCGGAGGTCGCGTCGGTCGGGCAGGCCATAGCTTCTAGTGGGCTAGAAGCTCGGGCTCTTCAAATGGTTCCATTTGCCCGAGTGGAGCACGCCACCGTGCGGGTTCACTGGTCTCTGCACTAACTTCACCATCTAGTTAGCCAGGTCTACGCTGTGATTGTTCAAACCGGTGACCAGGTCACGCGCATAGGCTGAGAGGGAGCACAGTACAATAATCAAGGTTGAGCGACTTGAGTGAGCTAAGCCGCACGAATAAACTGAACATTGTGTTGTAACATATTTTTCTTCTGGATGTTGGACAATCCGGTCACTGTAAACAATTGTTGTATGTTTATTATTCTGTGAACTGTTTGCGGTTTAGGCAGTCTGTAGTTTATGATCACCATATATGTGCTTTGCTCCGAAATATCTAAGTACAGGAACATAAACACACTGTCTGGCGAACAGATCGCCGGCTTGACACTATGATTTCCAAATCCTTTGCCATGAAATTTTTCCAAGTGCAGGAACTTAGTCACACTGACTGACGAACTGAACTGCAGTTTAGCCGTTATATTAATCTGTAACCCTTGCAGATTGAGGTCGTATGGCCTGCTGTTTAGCCGCGATTTGACGTTGATTACTATACCTTCCCTGGGTTTTTATAAATAGAGACGATTCCGACAATTTCTGCACAAGAAAAACAAGATGCGGGATAAATCCAAGTCGATGCGGTTTGACAAGGCGGGCGCGGTTAGGACCGACGCGGCCTCTACTTTCCACTCTGCTGATCACAAGGGATGTCGGCTCACCCAAGCCGAGCTAGATAACTTTGTTGAGAAGCATATGCAGGGCAGTCCGCTGATCGCGCGGCTTCCACTGCCTAGCGAGAGAATCTATTCCTCGAACGCAAACCAAATCTCCATTCCCATCGATCATTTTAACTGCGGCTTCTGCTTCCCAGTTCTGATGGAAGCTGTTGGAACCCCACCTGTGTTTAGGATTTGGGCTAAGACTCACTATTAGGGTTGCATAGATTGACCCTCCTTATATAGTCTAGGGTCATAGGTCTTCATTAGATTATAGAGTATGTTAACAAGTCATATTGATTAGATCAAGCTCTCAGAAGACTTAGAAGATCGCAGAAACCAGAACAAGGTAGAAATTTCATGTTGAAGAAGTCGTTCGACGAACTCTGATCTTCTATCAGACTTTGAGTTCGACGATCCTTTATCTCTGTTCGACGAACTCTGATCTTCTATCAGACTTTGAGTTTGACGATCCTCTATCTCTGTTCGACGATCTTGGAGCCTAGTATGGAAAGCTATATTTCAGTTCAAAGCTCTCAGGGCTCTGCTCGACGAAAGAGAGGTTGAGTTCGACGATCCAGGATCTCAGATCGATGAAAATTGCAAGTTCGACATTTCTATTCTCTGCAGTTATTTCAAATTGATTAGGCTTATTTTATTGTTTATATTGCTCTGAGTAATTAATGCTTATATTGTCAAAATATAGTCGTTCATATGGCAGCATTAATTACTGGTTTTCATAAAGTCATTATACAACTAATTCTTGGGACAGTTTAGGAATTACTTTATTGCTCTTCTAGCCATTGTCCAAGTTCCAAAAATTTCAGCAGTCAATCAAGGCAATCAAATTAAAATTCAAAGACCTATTTGTTGCAGATGATATAGTCAAGTTTTTGAAAAACACATATACAAGAAATTTTTCAAGAGAAAGAGTTATGCACTATTTTCATCAAGTGTTCTTCTTCTAGCAAGCTTTCAAGAGACAATCAACTTCATCTGTCTACAGCTTCCTGGAGAACTTTTACAAGAAGACCTATACACCCTGCAAAGCTCTCAATTTTCCTGAACAGAACTTCATCTCAGGGGGAGCTTTGACACCATCAAGGATCCATAAGTCTTCTTAGTTGTTTTGAGAAAAGAGAAGACAACATATATTTTTATTTCTTTCACGCCACTGTACACAGGGTTCTAACTCCCTTCAAAAGTTAAACACTTGGTTGCAAGTATCCTGATCAAAAGACCTGATTTGGTTTTTGGGCACCTAAACAAAAGCCTGAAGGGATTCCTGATCTACCTGAATCAGATCTTGTGGTGACAAGACACCTGAGCAAAAATCTGATTGGTGGCAGGGCACCTGATCAAAAACCTGAGTGGATTCCTACCAGGGTGGTAGAAGAGTGGTTGTACCCAAGTTTAGGGGAACCACAATAAAATTTTAATGTCATAGTCCAAATATATGTTGATGACATTATATTTGGTTCTACTGAAAGTAACCTTTGTAGACAGTTTGCAAAACTTATGCAAGGGAAATTTGAAATGAGCCGTATGGGAGAACTTAAGTTCTTCTTGGGTCTCCAAGGAAGACAGACTGATGATGGCTTGTCCATATCCCAGTCTAAGTTCACCCAGGAGTTAATTAAGAAGTATGGTATGGAGTCATCCACTACCATGAAAAATCCAATGGGGACAAGTGTATCTCTAAGCAAAGATGATGCAGGGAAACCTGTAGATGAAACTTTGTATAGAGGGATAGTTGGCTCCCTCCTATATCTGACTGCTAGTAGACCACATATAATGTATGCTACATGTGTTTGTGCTAGGTACCAATACTGCCCTAAAGAATCTCATCTTACTGCTGTCAAAAGAATTTTGAGATATCTTAAAAGTACACCTAATGTAGGCCTTTGGTATCCTAGGAATAGAGATTTTCTACTAATGGGCTATTCATATGCAGACTTTGCAGGTTGCAAAGTAGATAGGAAAAGCACAACAGGAACCTGTCAATTTCTAGGAGGAAGATTGGTGTCTTGGAGCTATAAAACGCAAACCAATGTGGCAATTTCCATAGCTGAGTCTGAGTATGTTGCTGCAGGAAGTTGCTGTGCACAGCTGTTGTGGATACAACATCAGTTAGAAGATTATGGTATTCAGGTAAGTAGAACTCCATTATTATGTGATTCTACTAATTTTATTTCTATTGCTCATAATCATGTTTCTCATAGTAGAACAAAGCATATAGAAATAAGATACCATTTTCTTAGAGATCATGTAGAGAAAGAAGCTATTTCTTTAGAATTTGTTAATACTGATTTACAACTAGCTGATATGTTCAATAAGCCTTTAGATGAAACTAAATTCAATAATTTCAAAATTGAATTAGGTATGTTGAACATAAATTAGTTTAACAAATTTGGCTAAGTAAAATTGTGTCGACACAAGAAGTTGTCTGTGTCGACACATAGTAGTTGGTGTCGACATTCCGGGAAAGTGGTGTCGACACATCTAGAGAATAGGTGTTGACTCTTTAGAGAAGTTGTGTCGACACATCCAGAAGTTGTGTCGACACTAAAAATCAACTGATCGTCGAGCGCAGATTCAACAACATTTCGTCGACTTCAAATCGTCGACCTCAGATCGACGACTTCACGTGGTCTTCGTCGAACTCGACCAAGACAAATAGAATTGATGTCGAGACATTAGAAGTCTGTGTCGACACTTTTCAACAGTGTCGACACATTAAGAGAATTATGGCGTGCCTTTTCACCTTCATTATTAAGAAACGTATAAATAGGTCAACAACATAGTCTGTCGACACACTCTCCATAGTTTCCAGACCAAAACCTTGTGTCGACAAATTCTCAATTCAAGATTTCTCTCAACCCCAATGGCGCCAAAGCTAGAAGATAACGTAAACGAAGGCTATGAGCTTGTTCGCAATGCCTTTGATAATGCGGAACAAGCAATTCAAGCTGTGATAACCCTAATTGCTGAAAATGGGTTGGAATTTCTGGTATCTGAACCCACAAAGATATGGAAGAAAGAAATTCTGGAATTCTATGGCGCAGCTACTTTTGATTCGACTGGACTTAAGATCAAATCTATAGTTCAGGGAGCTAAAGTTAAACTAACCTTGAAGAGCTTGAGGAAAACTCTTCAACTTCCAAGAACTCAAGAAGAAGAAGAAGTACCTTCATCCAAGACTAGGGAAGCACTTCAATGGTGTGGATTGGATCCCACCATGAAGATTGGATCTGCCATTAACAGAAAAGGGATGAATCTACAAGGCAAATTCCTTTCAGAAGTGGTTAGCAAAGTCATTCTCTGCAAGCCAGGGGGACATGATAGGGTTTCAGTCTATATGTTCAGCCTGATGACCAGGATTATCTACAGACTAAACACAGATTGGTCTGCAGTAATTTTTGAAAAGATTAAGGAAAGTATTAAGAAGCCAAATCTAGGAAGAATTATGAGTCTGTACTTGGCTAGAACAATTCCTGAAGTAATGGAACAAACTACTGGTTCTAAGATCAACCATATGAGAAGAATGGACATAAGGATAATCTCCAGATGGGATATAGTCCTAACAAAGGACAAGCCTGATGAAGAGAGGCCAGAGATTCCTGAAAAATCTCCTGCACAAGATATTGCAGATGGTGCTCAGGTGCAGGGGGAGCCTCATCTTGAGGAAGAGCCAACCCACTTGGAAAGTGAAATGGCTACACAAACTATTCTTGAGGTAATTCAGGAAGTTAATCAATCAATTTTCAATAATGAGGATGAAATACTAACTGAGTCCTTGATTGATGCTGACCAGACCACTCAACTTAACAGTCAAGAACAAGATGTTATCATGGAGGATACATCTACAGCTGCATATGCTCCTGAGTTGGTGGTGCCTCAAGTCCCTACTCAACAAGAGTTCACCCTGAAATAGTTGTTTTCTGATATAGTAATATCAAGAACTGAGGGGGAGCAAACTGAATTTGAGGGGGAGAAAGCAGAAATTGAGGGAGAGAAAGAAGAAATTGAGGGGGAGCAAGTTGACACTCAGGGGGGCAAGAAAGAACTGAGAGGAAGGAGCAAGGGACTCAGAGGGAGCAACCTAGGACTGAACAGGAATTGCCTCCTAGTCCTAAGGAAAGAGTTGATATAGCCAGTACCTCAGCTTTTGAAGATGAAGCAGCAATACAAGCCAAGAAGAGAAAACTGATAGTTTTCAAAAGGAGCCAAAGATATAAGAGGGCATTGCAAACTGCTCCACAATCTACCCCAGCAACAGATTATAGCTCCTTATTAGCCTCATTGCAAGTAAAGCTAGATGAACAAATGATTGTCATGGAGAAATATATGGATGAGACCCATAAAGATCTACAATTCTCCTTGGCTCAAAATATAAAATCAATAAGATTTGAATTTAATCAGCACAAGAAGGAAATGACAGATTGCTTCCACAAAGGTGGCAATGTTGTAGTCTATCTTGCAAAACAACATGTAGGCATAAAGACTCAAGTTGATGAAATAGCTATTAAGCAAGGTTATGTACTAGAGAATCAACTTAGAATGAATGATAATCTGACAGAATCACATAATGTGATTGTTACAGAGTTAAAGAATATTGCTACTGCCCAGACTGAGGCAAGGGCTAAAGGCAAGTCAGATTTTGATAAGCAATTATAGGAAGGCCTAGCTGCTGTACAAACAGCTATTGAGCAATCTCAAAAGACCATTTCTGCTCAGCTACTAAAGTTCAGGTCATTTTATAAAGATGGGGTTAATTATATAGATGAACAATTCAGATTTCAGAAAGGTTATCTCAGAGATCATATTGAAAGAGAAGTCATAAAGGGGGAGAGAGTGTTAGTCAAAGCTGGCTCAGATCATGCTAAATGGATATCTAATAGCAACAGAGCCACCCTTGGATATCCACCCCTCTGTGATGATGACAATGTAGCTGAGTCAGGTATACACCCTGCTAATTTTGGAGGTGATCAACCTGAAGTTGCTCAGGTCATTTACCCTCCAGCAGACTTTGATATGATTCACCAAAAAGTACAGTCAATGTACAGCCCTCCAGAGGATAATAAAAATATTATTATTGAGAAAGTGAAAATGTTAGGGGCTGACAAGGAAGCTCATAAGGAAGGTCTTTTGTCTAAGAAAAGATTCAGAGAACAGGCTGAGTTGAAGCCTGATTTTGAGCAATGGAGCCCCACTTCCAAGAATATTATTTTGACTGCCTGGAAGGCTATGAAGGACAAGACCCATGATAGGGGCAAATGGTACACTGAGCAAGAATGGAAAAAGAATGAAGCTAGACAGGAAGCCATTCTACAGTATAGAAAAAAGGAAAAAGCTGGGAAGCTACCTCCTAATGGTCAGGAGCCTAACAAATATTTCCCAAAGCCTTTTCACTATTTTGAAAGGCAAAGAATAAGGGCTGAAGAACAAAAGAAGAAACATCTAAACGGCAAAAAGCCAGCTGAAGATATTGATGCTCCAGTACAAGCCAAGATACAATCAGCAAAGGCATAGTCATCAAGGAGCCAGATCAGCCTTAGATTAGATTTACTAGATTTTACAACGTTGTAATCTTTAGTGTTAAAAATCTATGTGAACTATTGTTAAAGAAAATTTTGAAAGTTGAAACAAAATAATGATTAATGCTTATTCTGTTTGCATTATTATTCTGTGATGACTTTTTTATATATGTTTTGTTTAGAAGTTACCCTGTCATATAATGTTGTTATACATCATGTGTGTTTATTATGAATGTTGTATATCATTGACTAAGGGTTATGACTTCTCCAAATAGGGGGAGATTGTTCGGTACATTGGAAAATGTGTACCAGATTTGAAGAAACCTCACCTTACTCAATGATATGCATCAAGGTGTATTTGATGTTGTTTTGAGTTTATATGTGCAGGTTAAGAAAATGTAGGAATGCAGGAAAAAGTTTCTAAGTCCATGAGTCGACACCAGAAGAAGCTGTGTCGACACTTATGAAGGCTTGTGTCGACACTAGAGAAAAGTTGTGTCGATACTTGGAGACAATTTTGTCGACACTTGGAAAGGCTGTGTCGACACCTGAAGAAACTGTGTCGACATATCAGAGGCAGTGTCGACACACAGAAAAGCTTAGTCGACATCAACTGTGTCGACACACAGAAGACTTTGTGGACACACAAGGCTTGTGTCGACACACAGTAGATTTTTCAACAAAGTTAAAGAGAAGAAGTGATTATGTCGACATACAGAATTAGTGTCGACATATTCTATAGAAGCTGTGTCGAGAAGTAGTGTCAACACCAAAGGAGCTGTGTAGACACCATCAAGCCTTGTGTCGACACTTAGTCTACTTGTGTCGACACATGATGATGTTCAGTCTCGACACTTTGCTGACAGAGACAGAGTTTCAAGAAGTGACTGGATGACTTGATAGATGTCATTACCAACCGGTCTACTGCACCTGTTAGAGCTGTCAGAAGTTTGTTAGAAACCGGATCAGCTGGTTACCATGGAGGAAGTCTATAAAAAGGCATTCTCCATCAACAGATAAGACACTGATACAAGAAAGAGTATACACATACAGTTACATAAAAACAGAAGAAGATTTTCGTCAGAAGATCTAAGAAGAAGTTGGAGAGAGAGGGCTCCATCTATTGAAGTGAAGAAAGGGACTTATATCAACAAGTCTCTTAAGTGCAGATTCTGAACCAGTCTGCCAAGAAGGATTCAGATTGAGATCTGAATTTCAAGAAAGAAGCTAATTGAAGATCAACTTCATAGGAGATCAACCCTACTGAGTTCAGATTCAAGAAGCTTTGAAGAAAGCTAAGAGTGGTTGTTCTCTGCCATCAGGTTCTTCCAAGAACTGATCAAGAAACCTTCCATCCTTTCTCTCTCTACCAGGGTGGTGGTATATTACAAACTTAAATCTATTTTCTGTAGGATATTTATAAGATCTGAGTTGTAAGCCTGTTTTTATAAAGGCTGAGTTGTAGGAGATTATTTTCTCTGAGTGGTAGGCCTTGTTGAAGGCTGAGGTAGGGCTGTGAGCCTGAGTTGTAGGAGATTGTTATCTCTGAGTTGTAGGCCTTATTGAAGGCTGAGGTAGGGCAGATTGCCTGAGCTGTAGGAGTATGGACTCACTCTGAGTTGTAGGAGCCTTGTTTGGGTTCTGAGTTGTAAGATCTGCGGATCAAAGGTGAAGAGAAGAAGTTAGGCTAAATCTAACACACTGCTAGATAGGCGAAGGGGGAAAGTGGATGTACCCAGTCCTTGGTAACCACTATAAAAGTGTGTGCAATCCGTGACTGTGTATTTCTGTGACTTCTATGATTGTGGTAGATGTATAACTGGTAGATTAATTTGATTATCTGAATAAATATTCTGCCTTAGTGTAAAAAGGAATTGCACCTATTCACCCCCCCCCCCCTCTAGGTGTTTAGGAACCAATTCTTTCAGTGATTCCAGGTTGAGTCTACATCTAGAGCAGGAAGTGTGTAGTACGGCATAGGCATGATGTATGAAGAACTTCCGGATTGTTAGTCTGGATTGGTGATGGTTATGTGTGAACCGGAGAAGACTACGTCTATTGTATGGATGCGTGTAAATTGTGAATGTAAGCTCCTTGTGGTTGAGCGCTGTAAGAGCTATTTTGCTCTGATATAGCGGAAAGCTGCTGCTAATCAGGAGGGAAAGTCGACCCACATCAAGTTGTGCGCTACTGACGGTTTGAGCGCGGGAAAGGCTGACCTGCCCCTGGTTGTTTTGGGAGATCGATTGGTGGCAAGGATTGGGAGGATACGAGGCAGACCCGGCTTACTGCACCAGAATGGTGGGTCGATCTTAATGCTCAAGTTTGTCGTGAGGTTAGCACCTCTGAGTGGGATGGGCAGAATGTCGCCAGCATGCGTGTTAGTGGACTAGGACCGGCCAACCAACATGTTAAAAACCTCTGCTCGGTGGTGGTGCCAAGGAGTCCGGCCCACCGTAGGGTGCCCTGAGTGCACGGAGCGTCTAGCGGAAGTCGGCGTTTGTGATACTGTTGTGATACTTGTTAGTTAGATGTTTGGCAATGCATACAGGGAAGGAACCATTGCCCCGGGTAAGGGGTAGGGTCGTTATAATTGGTCAGCTAATGTTGACTGTTGCGTTGTTTACCGCTCTTGGGGTGGATGTCTAATTGCAGGTGCTGGTGGGTTGAATTGAATTGAGCGGAATGAAGCCATTGCTGCTTAAAGGCCCTTTAAGTCTGTGCGAAGAATTCTTGGATTTCATGTGTGGTCGGCCTGCATGCCTATGTATGAAGCTATATATTGTGTAAAGAGATACCTGTAAGGCCTTAAGGCCATGAGAGTTGTGTATTTGTATACATTCCTGGTAATATATATAAAAGTATGGTTTATATATTTAGTGGACATTCGCTGTGATGAGTTCTTGCAACTTAAAATGTTGCGCTAGAATGCTCTGAGTTAGGATGCGAGTAGAACGTGATTTGATATTCGCACGTAATTCTGCCGTTTGTCTGTGCAATATGGCGTGGGGCGCCGACCGGACCCACTATTATATTCCATATGACGAATGTAGGCGTTACAAAGTGGTATCATAGCCAGGTTTGAAATTTTTGGGAGAGAGAACATAATTGAACTCAAGAATGTCCACTAGGAATGTAATACATGCACGTGAGGAGCATGAGCGTGTAGTCCCTGTATGCTGTCTTTATGGACTAGATGTAACTGGTGTTTTGTACATTGATAGGTGATGAGGAGTGGTGCTGGGCAGTCTGAGCCCCAGCGGTCTGATGAGAGTGCGGCACCCGCTGACGCGCCTACACCTCCCTCGGCGAAGACCATACATGTGGTTACTGAGACGGTGCTTGCAGTGTTACATACACAGCCTATTGGGCAGGCAAGGCCTGCAGGGGTGCCAGTACGGCTGGGTGCAAGGCAAGAGCGTGTTAAAGTTGTGGTTGATGAGCAAACCGCTGACGAGCAACTGAAGCAGTTTATGGAGTTTAATCCACTTACGTTTGGCAGAACGGGTTACCCAACGCAGCCAGAAGATTGGCTTGCAGGAGTAAAAAGGATCTTGGCAGTAATCCGGACTGCGGAGGAGCAGAAAGTTACCTTAGCTACTTTTTTGTTGGAAGGAGATGCAAGGCTTTGGTGGAATGAAGTGGAATTGCACCACTTGGCAGGTCGAGGGTTGGAAGAAATATCGATCGAGAAATTCTCCCGATTATTTCTGGCCAAGTATTTGCATGTATCGCAACAGATTGCTATGGAGAATGAGTTCATACGTCTGGTACAGGGTGAGAAAAATGTTGATATGTACCTGCATGATTTTGCGCGACTGGGGCGCTATGCGGGGTCTACCTTCGCTGAGGAAGCGTGAAAGACTAATCGATTTTATGAGGGACTCTGTGATGAGTTGAGGTTGGCACTCCCGAGTTCGGTGAATCAATGCTTCCAAGCATTAGTAGATACAGCCCGTGAGCTGGAGAAAGATTTGAAACGGTTGCAAGACAAGAAATACTTGGCGGTGGAGAAGTCGAAATTCAAAGTTCCGCAGTTGGAATAATCGGAGTTTAGGAAACGAGATAAGAAAAGGTTCAGGCCTGCTGAACCAACTCCTTCGACTGTTTCTTCGGAAGCAACCTATGGGCAAGGACGTGTTGAAACACGTACATGCTTTAAATGCAGGAAGCAGGGACATATAGTCCGTGATTGTTGGAGTGTCCCTCCGAGGAGTGAGAAAAGGATAGGTGCGTCTTATGAAGAAAAGG
Organism: Platanthera guangdongensis; assembly: GCA_039583875.1. Lineage (NCBI taxonomy): Eukaryota > Viridiplantae > Streptophyta > Magnoliopsida > Asparagales > Orchidaceae > Platanthera > Platanthera guangdongensis. The sequence continues at coordinate 127,483,272 of CM077167.1, forward strand.
GTAAAGCAGTGGTCGAGTCATCTACATCCCGGACGCAACCTCGAGTACATAATCTTGAATTACAGGAGCCGCAAATCTCAATCGGTGAAGTACATCAGCCTCGAGTGTTTAGTTTGGAAGTACAAGAGGCTATAAAATGACTCATGAAAGATGCGGATGAGCGAAAGTAAATGGAAGAGTAAATTGTATTACTTTGGTGATGTAAAAAGATGTTGTATGTAGGAATTGATCCAGGTACTGATTTGATCAAGGTGTAATAGAGGAATGGTTCTGTTGATGTATTTATATCTGGATAAAAGACATGAATATGGTGGATATATGGATATATGTTATGTTTGTTATGTCCGTATGTTATCTTTATTTTGTGCGATGTCGTTGGACGAGACAAGTTGCGGCCTCTGAGCTCTAACCCTGGTCGTTTTACGAAGGACGACGTGGTTATGTTGATGGATGTAGTTGAACAAAATTTTGGGACGAAATTTTTTGAAGGAGTGGAGGGTTGTAATACCCCAAATCCCAATTTGGGTTCAGATTGGGCGACACGGCCTGGGACACGGGCGTGTCCCAGGGCCTGTTCTGCTCGGGTTGAGCAGCCACTCGAGTGCTCGACGAAATGTTCTCGAGAGGGAACACGCCCTGCAACACGGGCATGTCAGAGGGCGTGCCCTCTTCTAGTCAACGAATTGCGCTCGACGATCGTCGAGCAGCAAGTTAGTTGAGTACACGGCCTGTGATACAGGCATATCACATGGTCGTGTCCTTCTCTGGATCAGCCAGGGATATGTATGCTGGTGGACACGGGTGTGTCTTGGTGTACACAGCCTGGAATACGGTCGTGTCTCATGGTCGTATCCCGCTCGGGTTGTGTTAGTGGTGTGCTTCTTAAGGGACACGCCATGCCACACGTGTGTGTATTGTGTGACACGGGCGTGCCAGCCATGTGATATGGGCGTGTCCCATGGTTGTGTCCTATTCTGGGTAAGGCGGTTCGCGCACCGCTGAAGGGAAACGGCCTGTGACACGGACTTGTCACAGGGCATGTCAGCCCAAAAATGGAGATTTCTGGGCAAATCGTAGCCGTTCATTTCCTCATCCTGGATCAAAGGGTCCAGGACCTTCCCTACTGTTATAAGGCCGAGAATGAAGGGATAAGCTCATTCATTTTAGCCATTTCGCCTTCTCAAAGAATTGGGGAGAAGAGAAAGCAAAGAAGGAAAGGGAGAAGGAAGCCGGCTGTCGGAGGAGTTGCGGAGTTCCGAATCGCGATCCGAGTTCAGATTCATGGAGGCAAAGCAGTGGCGGTGATTTCCATTCGGCTAGAACATGGCTCCAAAGTGATCGTCAAGGGTAACGATCTCCTTCTTGGACAAATGAAGTCCTTTCTTTATGCATATGCATGGAATCCTCCACCAAGAGGTGGAAAGCTTAAGTGATTCCAGGTTGAGTCTACATCTAGAGCCGGAAGTGTGTAGTACGACATAGACATGTTGTGTGAAGCCCATCTGGATAGTTAGTCTGGATTGGTGATGGTTATGTGTGAACCGGAGAAGACTTCGTGTATTGTATGGATGCGTGTGAATTGTGAATGTAAGCTCCTTGTGGTTGAGCGTTGTAAGCGTTATTTTGCTCTGAGAGAGCGGAAAGCTGCGACTAATTAGGAGGGAAAGATGACCTGCGTCAAGTGGTGCACTACTGACAGTTTGAGCACGGGAAAGGCTGACTTGCCCCTGGTTGTTTGGGAGATCGATTGGTGGCAAGGCTTGGGAGGACACGAGGCAGACCTGGCTTGCTACACCACAATGGTGGGTCGATCTTAATGCTCAAGTTTACCGTGAGGTTAGCACCTCTGAGTGGGATGGGCGGAATGTCGCCAGCATGCGTGTTGGTGGACTAGGACCGGCCAACCAACATGTTAAAAACCTCTACTCGGTGGTGGTGCCAAGGAGTCCGACACATCGTAAGGTGCCCTGAGTGCACGGAGCGTCTGGCGGAAGCCGGCATTTGTGATACTATTGTGATACTTGTTTGCTATGTGTGGCTGACCTGCGTATCGATGTATGAAGTTGTATATTGTGTAAAGAGAAAAGTGTAAGGCCTTAAGGCCATGAGAGTTGTGTATTTGTATACATTCCTAGTAATATATATAAAAGTATGGTTTATATATTTAGTGGACATTCACTGTGATGAGTTCTTGCAACTTAAAATGCTGTTCTAGAATGCTCTGAGTTAGGATGCGAGTAGAACGTGATTTTATATTCACACGTAATTCCGTCATTTGTCAGTGCAATATGGCGTGGGGCCCTGACCGGACCCAGCGTTATATTCCATATGACGAATGGAGGCGTTACAGGATCAACTCTCCAAGGAGGAGAGAGAAAATATCGGCTGGAGGGAAGTTTTCCCGCTCAGATGGGCGGAAATGGCTGGCTGGATCGGACTTTTTTTTCTTTGGAATGATGAAATCTGCGTCTTAAATAGAAAAATCAGAAATAATGGTCGCACATGGTTTGCCACATGACCGTGCGCAAACCGTGTGATATTAACTTTCAGAACAAGCCTGTGGAAAGAGAAGCGTTGACTCGTGCGTTTTACTCGAGCACGGACATTTCCGCCCATGCGTGAAGGAAATCGCACAGGTAACAACAGAAAGCTGGAATTGGAGGCAAGCAGGTGGAACCGCACGTTTTACACACGCACGGGCGCTTCCCCCCATACATGAACAAATCGCGCGATTAAGCATAGATTGGAATAAACAAGAAAGCTGCAGGAAAACCGTCTGTTTCCTTCGCGCGCGGTTCAGAAGAAACTGCGTGTTAACCGTGCGTGAAGATCGTCGAGCTCAGCTCGACGAAATTCGTCGAGCTTCACTGGATAATTTCCAGTACAATCAAAACGCACGATCAAGAAGAAACGTGTGCTAAGAAAACGAACGACCGTGCGTTTTCCACAAATCTGAATTCCAGACTTGGGGGAAAACGCACCACCTGCATTCAAACAAATAAATCAAAAGAGAACCCTCCAGCAATGCAGAAATGCAATAAAAGTAACTGGAAAGAGCCCCTGGGGAGCACCATGTGCTTACCCCCAACAACAGAATGCACAATTGCACACCCTTGGGCCAAAATAGTGCACAAAAGGGTCATAGACCGGCCGATGCAAATATAACACAATACTGGTTGAAATGTGGTGCACGAGTGCGAAAACAAGCCCAGATGACTCTGAAAAACCCTATAAATATCGGACTCATCACACCACCAGACTTAAATATTTCTCGTCCCAAGCAAATCCATTCTCCGTAAACTGGAAAACAGCTAGCTGGCTTAGAAATTTCCAAATAAAGTAAAGTGAGAAATCAAATACTTCATGGCGTAGAAAATATAATTGGTAAAATTTTTAATTATACTACAGATTTTATATATTTCAACAGGCGTAAATAGATATTGTAACTACTCAAAAAAGGAATTCTGGAGAATCGTTCGGCCAAACATAGGAAGAAAGTAGGAAGGCCACTCAGTCAAATACTTCATGGGCGTAAAAAATATAATTGGTAAAATTTTTAATTATACTACAGATTTTATAGATTTCGACAGGCGTAAATAGATATTGTAACTACTCAAAAACGGAATTCTGGAGAATCGTTCGGCCAAACATAGGAAGAAAGTAGGCAGACAACTCAGTTAAGCATTGCCACAGACCGGGGCTTGGGATCACCCCGAAAGAAATCCATCAATATCGGGGACCATACGCTTGCCCGTTCACACTCTCTCCACGGCACTAGTTTGACTCCAGAATGAATATGTAGGGCACTAGGGTAGAAATGGGGCTTGGGTTTCGGTGAGGTAAATAAAGATAAAAAAGAAGGCTATGCACCTAACCCAAATGAGCTCAACAAAAAGATATCCTCTCGCCAACAATACATGCAGGTGCACCACACCACCAGACTTGAACTTGATAACACGGGTGTGTGCACCGCCTTCTGCCACAAAATCTCAAATAGAATTTTCATTTACATATTTTCTTTTCACTTCTCTTTTTCACAATTAATTTTTATACATATATTTTCTTTTTACATCATCTTTTTATTTTAACAACTTCAGCAGATAAAAACTTTGGAACACATCCACATATTCACAAGGAATATGACCACATCAACACCCCAAAATGAAAATGTAAAATACTAAAGCTCAACTTAGTTGTGCGACTAGGATCGGCTATCAGGCTTTGGTGAAAAAATGGTGGAGCTGAATCAAAAGAAGGGTAGGCACAACGGGGCTAACTAGGATAAGATGTTAGGTATGGTACAAAGCTCAATCTGGCCAAAAAGACGTCCTACATCACGCTCACACTAGACTAACCATGCACCAATGCTTAGAGAGTAGCTTGGGGCAAGTTTTTAGCAATCGAGAAAATGATCCTTCCTCCCGACTCGAGCAATATGAGGCTAGTGACGGCAACACACATTCCTACACCACCATTCGATTACTTCAAATTAAATGCTTTTGAGTAGTACAAATAATATTTACTAATGCATAAAAGTATAAATCTACGAGCATAAAGAAAAATTAAATCTATACTATTTTACACACCATGAGTAATTGATTAGGAGCACTGCATGAGTTTCGAACTACTCTATCCTAAAATCCTAAGCCAGCACCACTATTTTGAAGTTAACATAAAAGAACTAAATTTGTCTTGAGCCGAGCGCGTGCTTAAGATCGCGCTCATTTGGGTGTAGGTGCACGATGCGGGCAAGATATCAAGAAAATAGAAAGTAAAAAATGTGCTTTTGGTATGAAAACGATAGTAGTGCATGTGCACAGGTAACCTGCATAACTGTCCCCCACCAGACTTAAACTAAACAACCTATTCAAGATTTGCAATAAAAATAGGGAAATAAAAGTTAGGGGAGAGGTTACCCCATGATCAGCAAATGAGCATACCAGAAGCTCGACGTTAATTTCAGTAGATAGTCCACGGCCCAAACGAACTCCACCTGCACAAGGGAATACCTCCAACCGCGCATACTATAAACATATAATAACAGCAGCATAATTGAATAAATTAAAAGCAGGTAAATTTGGTTGTCTCCCATAAGCCACTTTTCTATACCGTCTATAAGGTGTATCAAATACCTATATTAGAAGTTATATAAATATTGTTCAGAGCATAAGTTCAAAATGCAACGAAAAAGTTTAAAGTTACACAAAACATTAAGAAATAAAATAAAACTAGAAAAAGCAGGAAAGGGGCCCCGGAGATCTTTCACTCCTCAGCTGAATGCTGACATGTGATAGATCCCCCAAGTCACGCAAGATGAGGGCAAGGAGAAAGCTTTAGGTCCCAGGAAAGACGAATCTCCCCTGCCCTTAACATCTTCCTTCTCGCGGCGGCGGGCAAAATTCTACGCCTTGTGCTTGAGCAGTTCTTTTCTTTTCAGATCTACAGATGGGGATCGCCAGGGTGGTATAACCACACCAACCAATTCAGTAGCATGTCTATCTTTCTCATCCGGGGACATCCTTTCCTTACCCGTGGCGGGTGAAAGATCAGCCCAAGTCACCTGTTTAACAGTCTTAAAAAATTTGTTCGGAGCAATAGAAGTTTTTAAGTCTATCTTTTGCACGCTCTCTACAGCCGTGCTCAGCTCACGTTCCTTTCTATCTGAGTCTTCTTTTCACTCCCAGCAACTCCGCACTTATTTCTGCTTCAGTTGAAATCAACATTTCTTCCACTTTCACAGCCTTGTCTTGCTCATTCAGCAAAATACCTGTCTCATCAGCTATTGATAAATCATTAGATAACAATACATTCAATTTCAAAAGTTCTCCAGGTTCATTTGAAATTATAGGGGGAAGTGACGTTGGTAAAGGCAAATCGACATTGGAAGCCAAGGTGACACCGCTCGTATTAAATTACAATGTAGCTTCACTAGCTTTTAGGAATGGGGCCCCTAAGATGGGTTTCGATGTATTTCCCATGAGTCCTAACACCTGGAAGTCAGTGACTACAATAGCCCCATTCAATTTAACTTCCACCTCCTTGATTTCCCTGTCAGTCTATACTACCGACCCATCAGCAAGCACTAGTGATTTCCAGACACTTGGTTCAACATTTAAACGAAATTTCTCAACATCTTGGAATGCTAGAATGTTGCACGAAGATGTGGAATAACATAAAGCTACTGTATCCATCTTATTAATCTCACACTTAACAGCCATTTCATTTTTATTGCACTCCTCCGCCTACCCAGCACTCTTCCCTTGCTCACAGGGATTTTTCTTCGTATCACTTTGGAGCGTGCCGCGAGTATGCTCTGAGAACACCTGGGCCAGTTGCCCTAGTTGTGTTTCCAAGTTCCTCATGGATGCGGTTTGAATGGCCATATTAGATGGGGCCATATCCACAAATTTTTCCATCATTTCCTCCAACGCACTCTTACGCGCCACCTGCGCATTCTGATCATAACCCATATGCGGCGGTCGTGGCTGGCCACTAGAGGCTTGAGCATCAAATTAATGCTGGCCTCCCTGCCACCTTTGGTCGGGAGCATTTTGATTGCACGAGAAATTACGATGATTTCTCACGTTGGGGTTATACGCATTATTATAAGGAGCAGTGCGGTTTTGATTATTTATAAAATTTACGCTCTCGTCAGAAGTTACACCTAACGGCTCATCAAAGGTCTCTCCAGCAGTTCAAACATAAGCATGATGGTTGGGGTTACCATAAACCTGGCACGAAATGTCCAAAAAATGAGATGGAGGAGGGGCCGATCTGGTTAACATCATCCTTCCATCCATCATAGGATAGCTCCCCTCAGCAAGTTGCACCACAGAATTCACTTCAAACAAATTTCTCGCCCCTCTATGGGTATTTCTTCTGGCAGTCCAGTAAGTGCTATGGGAGGCGTTATCTCGAAGGAGCCTTAACGCCTCGTCAAGAGGTAGGTTCATTATAGTGCCATCGGCTGCCGCGTGGATCATAGCCCTGTAATTTGGCTCAATAGCAAAATAGAATATTTCTACTAAATTCCACGGCTCACAGCCATGCTGGGGGATCGATGATGCAGGTCAGCGAATCTCTCCCACACCTCAGAGAACATTTCTTGGTTCAGCTGCCGAAAGGTTGCAATATCCCTACGGGCATTCACAATCTTCTCCACCGGGTGGAACTTAGCCAAGAACATAGAGGATAGGGCCTCCCATTTAGTAGTAGTCCCAAGAATAATAGGATGGAGCCAGGTTTTGGCCTTGTCCCTCAGCAAAAACGGGAACAGCCTCAGCTTTACTATGTCATCAGAAATACCGGCATAGCGAAATGTGTCGCAAATCTCCGAGAACTCCGCCAGATGGAGCTGCGGATCCTCACTCGGCAAGCCCGAGAACTGAGTATTATTTTGGATCATATTCAAGATGGCGGGTTTAATCTCGAAGTGGTTGTTTACGATGGCCGGTCCGAAGCCAGGGTAAACACTTCCCGCGGTAGGGGTTGTGAAATCATGCATTGTCCTAATGCTTGGTTGGAACACCTCTTGGCCCTCAATAACCCGTTCATCGTGGCCAATTCCTCCTTGGCCAAGATCCTCCATCCTTTTTCAGCAGCAGTAGCACGTAGGCGATCTCGCCTCGCACATGCGGTTTCAAGCTCACACACAAGATATTCAACTCAATCAATGGAGTTGGGATCTGTCATACAACAGAAAAAATCCTTTCAAAAATACAAAAAACACTTACAAAATTTTTCAAAAGAAAATACACGCAACAGTTGCACTCCGCGGCAACGGTGCAAAAAACTTGATGCGTCTGCAAGTGTACCGATCGTAGTCAAGTAATAAAGTTGAGGAGTTGAATCCCTGAATATCGATCTCTCGAGGAGTGCAAGTAGGGAGTGTGATTTCACTATTGAAAAAGTGATTTCAAGTGTTAACATAAACAAAGGGGGTTTTGGTTTGGAGTTTCCTAAGTTTAACACTAATAAACCTATTGTTGGTCGCCGTCACAGCGTCTCTTTCGTGGATTACTCAAGAGAGTAATAGGAAAGATGGATGAGCCAATGTTGGTCGCAATCACCTCTTCGCCGCGCACGCTTCTAGCAATCTCTAGAACGTCACTATCTCAACAAGAAAATAAAAAACTGAAGCTCAGCAACACAATCATGATCTAAGATATAACAACACCTTGACATGCTGAAATACTTAAACTAAACAGTGTTCTTAAGCAACCATCAAACAATCACAAGTTCAGGACAAAGTAACTACAAGAGGAGGGGGGAGAAAAACAACCAAACGCACGAAGGCTTTTGAGATTCACGGCCGGAGTCAAGGGTTGTCGGGCCTTGTCCGAGCTCGGTCAACGGATGACGTCCGGGGTCCAGAAGGCTATCACCTCCTTCCAATAACCCGTTGATAGTACGTTTTGTAGTGAAAAATATCATGGTATTTTCGGGTTTTTAAAGCACAAATCATGTCTTGTAAGTACTTATATTGACCTCCTTTTGTATATATTATTTTCACTAATGTGTTTTCTGCTTTTTGCAGGTTTTCACAGCTTTCAGCCAAATTTTACTGTTACACGCCCCAAGGTCACGCACTACCAGGGCGTGTACCTAGGGTGTGTAACCCAGAGGAATGAAGCTATCGGTCTGATATTGTATTCCTTGAAAATTCAGTATACAAGCCCTCTATCACGCCTGTGTAACACCTACACGGGTGTGTTCTAGAGGTATGTCCCAGAGTTCCGAGGAATCGCCGCAGCACGCTATTTTTCCCGCTCTATAGTCGCACTGAATGTGTCACGCCCCAGGTACACTCCCTCGTCGGGCATGACATATGGGCGTGTAATTCAACTACGATGCCTGTCACCTCCAACTTTAAATTTCAGCCCAAAACGTCGCACCGAATGTATCACGCACCAGGTACACGCCCTACCTGGGCGTGTAAGGGGGGAGTGATCCAACCCAAAAATATTCTATAAATTGAGCCCATCTCCAAGGGTTCAGCACCAAGTTTGGAGTGAGAGGGGAGGTTCTGCCCTTTAGTTTTCTTATAGTTTTCTTGTAATTTTCCATTCTTCTCCTATCCCTCCTCATTTTAAGCTTTTTAATCTAGCTTAGTTTACTCTTTTTGTATTAGTTGTTGTAATTGCTTAGTAGCTAAATGTTAATGCTAGCATAGGTTTTCATTTCCAGCACTTGTAATCTTCTATTTTCATATTGTAGCTCTCTTTCAGTGTTAATAAAAAGTGTGCCCTTTTCTTCGTTTTCTTAATGCTTTTCTACTCATCTCACTTCCTCCACTTCACCATGAGTAACTAATCCTCCTTATACTCAATCTTGATGATCTGAGGTTCGAGTTGATTAAGTTATGGATGTAAAGTCAGCATTACTCATTGTCTCCCTCGTGAAACCATCGGCCTGTTGTGAAAGAGCAAGAGCGGTGGACATTCCTAAGCTTTCGCCCGCCAATTTCTGGAGCTTTGGTGCTCGATTTCATCCTTGGAGAGTGGATTCGGGTAGATTTTGCCTAGATCTACATTTCTACGGTAAGCTTTTCTAGTTTCATGGATTTTTAGAGTTATAGGTATGCGGTTTTGACCCTTTTTGTCCTCAAAAGTTTCAGGTTTTGTTGCTTAAGCGTTTTGCGGCTAGATCACTGTGGTGGGGCGTTTCTTGGCCGAATTTTGGGTGATTTGAGGCAAGTGGTGATTTCCCCCTTGCTTGTTCTCTATCTTTTTCTCTCTTTTGTTTTCTTGTTATCCTCCCGGCACAGCCGGATCAGATAATGGTAGGATTCTCTCCATGTCAAAAAAATATTTTCTGTAGATCTTGAGGCAAGTGGTGTTTACATCCTTACATAGCCTTTTGCCCTTTGGTTTCCTATTCTTGTAGGCCAGATGACTCTTAACATGGTTTTAAAGTCATACTTTGTCTACGTTAGATATAATTAGAAGTTGTTAGTATAAAACTGTTGGTTTGGTAACCCTCTAGCAGGTTTGTCTAAAAGCTTTGAGTGCAATCTTAGTGTAGAAGTTCAGTTTTTAGCCTAAGTATAAAAGCGTTGACTGTGTTGAATGCACTCAACGCCATGCTGAGAGGTCTGAGAAGCTAAGTTATAAAGCTTTGAGTGAGTGGTATACACTCAACACGACGTTGAGTGAGCTTAGCACACTCAACGCCATTCTGTTAAATTTTTGAAGTTAAGTGTGAAAGCATCGATAGCGTTGAGTGAGCTTAACTCACTCAATGTCATCACTTTATTCGGCAAGTTAAGAATAAAGCGTCGACAACATTGAGTGAGCTGAACTCACTCAATGCCATCTCTTAGTCTATTAAATCCAAGTAGAAAGCGTTGACAGCGTTGAGTGAGTTTAACTCACTTAATGTCGTCGCATTTATAGAGAAGTGTTTACAACATTGAGTGACTTGAACTCACTCAACGTCGTCGCTTTTATAGAAAAGAGTTGACAGCATTGAGTGAGCTGAACTCACTCAACGCCGTCGCTTTTATAGAAAAGCATTGACAGCATTGAGTGAGCTGAACTCACTCAATGTCGTCATCTTATTTTGACAGCTATGTGGTAAAGCGTTGAGTGAGCTGAACTCACTCGACGACATCGTCTGTTCTAGTTGTTGTGATTAAGCGTTGAGTGTGCTGAGTTATGGCATCGAGTGCGTGGATTACACTCGACGTGGCGTCGAGTGTACTCAACACTTTTCCCTTAGATTTGTGTCTTTTCACCTATTTGACGTGTATCTCTAAAGGCTTAGTTTTGCCAAGTTAGAATCGTCAGGTTTCTGCTGAATTTGTCGAGTTTGGATTTTACGGGTATTTGGGATTTGGGGTTTGGTTTGGTTGGCTTAGTTTCGTGAATCATTACACCCGGGCACGTTTGGGTCTTGTTTTTGAGCTATTGGGATGTGTTGGACCAGATGGCCACCACCGCAGTCCTGTTTTTGAGACATTTGGGTCTGTTAGTTCGTATTTAACCAGTTGGTCCTGACTCAGATCCAGTTGCGCTATGGTGTTTGACGCGATGGGTTTCTATTTATGCTTCTTTATCCGATTATTTTAATTTAGGATATCATAATTAATTAAATAAAACGTCAAAACGACCCGAAAACCAAACTTACCTGGGATTCTATGAAAATTGTACCGTAGCTAAATACCGATGCTACGAACCCAATCACGCGGTCGAAATTAAAATTTGTTGAACCAAACTTGGGTAAACACCTCCCGAAGCCAAAACACAAGCATTCCCAAAGAGGCTCCACTGAGTAACCAAAACAGACCCGACTCGCTAGGAAATCTTACAAATAGGTTAAACCTTGCCACACACAAAAAACCCAAGAGCTAAAACCCACACTCTAACAACGGCACATGCCAATCATGTGTTAACGTAACGCCCTGACGTCATAAATATGGCAAATTAAAGAATTAACTAAACATCGAAAAAATCAGGGGCGTTACAAGTTCTATTATGTAAGACTTGATCCCATGACTACTTATCCTCAGAAATGTTCAAAATTCTGGTGGCCATCATTTGACAGAAAAAATTGGCTGGGGTGCAATGATGTTTGCAAGAATTATGGATAGTATCCGCGCACCAAATTTTGGCAAAAATCTCAATTTATATTTGAATCAGCTTGACCGTGACACTTTTGATATGACGAAAGGTGTACCTATCCATCACCTAAAGAAAATCGACTCTTTTATCTTCTCTAGGTGGGATAGGAGGATCCAAAGAATAGGTTAAATTAGAATGTACCCTAATGTTGAGGAGGAGGAAGTTCCTAAGGAAAGACTTCCTACTCCCCCCATGAGATTCCTGAAAGTTCGTGTGCTGGAATGGAGTGGGATTCTGGTGAACTCCAAGTGGCTACTGATGTGCAAGTGCCCTTGGTGGTTGTCTCTTCTACAATTTTAGATGCTCTAGAGGAAATTGTTCAACTTGCTAAGGTTCATGTTCCCACTATTTCAGATGTTTCAGAGACAGATGATCTTCATATAGTGATCGCTAAAATTGGTAGTGCTGCTGCTGCTGAGATAGTATCAGAAAAGGATGATGATGAGAGAGCTCTCGATGAAAGTGTTGATGTTGATGCTAATGCTGATGATGAGTTTGCTACTACTGATTTTGATGAGGTTGGAGATAGGGATCGTACAGCTGTTGATAATGTAAATGATGCAAACATTACTGAAGCTGCAGATAATGTAAATGATTCTACTACACATATTGACACGAAAAATCTGATTGTAAGTCTCCCAAATGTTCTACCTGTAAGAACTGAGGGGGTGCAGAGTCATCCTTCAATCTTGATTCAAATAGAGTTTGACAGATTTGTGCGAAAACTTCAGAAAAGAATTGCCGCAATTCCTGTCAGATGTCCAGTGGAGTAAGTAGAGATCATTGATCTTTCTCACGAGGAAGGAGATACAGAGGTGCATCATCCTGTCCGAGAGGCTCCAGATTATGGACTGCTGTCTAAAGCTCACATCTCACCTATGTCAAAGTCTTCTAGTGACTCTGAGCCCAGTACAAATATTCTAAGTACTAGTGTTCCTGCTGTAGATCTTCCAAGAACTAGTTCAGATATTTCTCTCCTGAAGTTCATAGAAGCCATGATGGCGAGACAACAAGCAAGTTTTGATCTCTCTCTGAAGAAAGTACTGAAGAAAGTGAAATAAACTGAAAAAGATATGAACAACAGCCTTACAGAGATCAATGTATATTTTGACATGCTGGATTCAAGGATAGATTCGTGGTTTGTACAAGGAGGTTAGGCCATTGTTCACACGATGGCTGGGCTGAAAAGCAACCTGACTATTCTCCAGAATGTTGATGAGAATGCAAAGACCGTTATCCATGCCCAAAATGAAAGGACGAAATACTTTGATGACCAAATGGTCCATTATAATAATGCTATTACAGCTAAAGTGCTTGAAGGAGTCAGAAAGGGGGAGGAAGCATTGAAAACTAATGTTAATGCACTGGAAGCGTCAATGAAAGATCAATTCAAGGCTACAAACATCTACTATTATGATAACTTTAACTGGATACATAGGGAGCTGTATGTAAGGTCGGTTGAAGCCAGAATACCAGAACAGGTGATATCGGATCATGGTCATGACTTTATTCAGCCTACTCAAGAATACACTCAACATTAGTCAGAATCTATAGGATATATTGGTCAAAATGTACTTAATTTGAAGAAGTCTTTTCAACTCAATGATATACACATAGTTGTATTTGATGAATGTTAAGTTCTTGTGTGCAGGAAAATAAAGCTATATACAAAAGTGTTGAGACAATAGGTAAGTGTCGACACCTTTGTCAAAGTTGTGCTGAGATAAGAAGTAGCTGTGTCGACACTCAGGACTAGTGTCGACACACTTAACCAAGATGTGTTGAGTCAAGGAGAAAGTTGTGTCGACACTATGATATAAGAAATAAACTGTGTCGACACTCAGGACAAGTGTCGACACACACTGCACAAGTTGTGTTGAGACAAAGAACAAATGTGTCGACACTAAGGACAAGTGTCGACACATTCTATACAAGCAATGTCGAGACTGAAGACAACTATGTCGACACTCAGGACTAGTATCAACAAACTCACAAGTTGTGTCAAGACTGGAAGCAAGCAGTGTCGACACCCAGGACTTGGGTCGACACCATCAGTCAGCTGTGTCAACACTCAGGACTAGTGTCGACACATTCTACATCAACTGTGTTGAGATGAGGTGAATGTTATGTCGACACATTCAGAAGTATGTCGACACCACTACAAGAGTAGTGTCAACACCCAAGACTGATGTCGACACATCCAACAGTAAAATTCCAACACTTCAAGAAGAATTGTTTCCTAAGTGTAGAAATCATGCCAAAGGATATGACAACTGTCAGAACTGTCAGATGTCGGTAATTAACTAGATCAGTCGGTTACCTTTGATAGACCCTATATAAAGGGATCAACTCTACAGAAATAGACAGTGAAAAAAAAGAGAAATAAAAAAAATTGGAAAAGCAGAATCTGAAAAGTAATCTGCTAGAGTTCAGAAGGTGGAGAGAAACAAAAATCAACAATCGACTTCAACATTCGCCAGCTTAGATCTACCCTAATTTCAAATTCAAGAAGCTTTGAAAAGCTAAGAAGGGTTGGATCAAATCCATTACAACAAGGATCAAGGGAAGCTGACTTATTAAGATCAGTTCAAGAAGTCGTCACCTGTTTCTCTCTTGCTGGGTGACTATTTCAGAATTCATTTCTCTTGACCATTATTAATCTTGAAAGATCTACCTATAGATCTGAGTGTAGCGGAATCAATTTCTCTCAGTTGTAAGCTTGTGTTATAAAGGCTGAGGTAGGGCAGGAATTGCCTGAGGAAGGAGAAGTGGTATTTCTATGAGTTGTAGGAAATGTATATTCTGAGTTGTAGGGCAGGATTTGCCTGAGGAGTAAGAATGTGGATACATTCTGAGGTAGAGTTCTTGGAAAGAACTTAAGGTGTAGGATCTTGGTGATCTGAGTGGTAAGACATGTATAGTCTGAGTTGTAGGAGCCAGCTTGGATCTGAGCTGTAATATCTGAGGATCTGAGTAAAGAAAGAAGGAGTTTGGACGAATCTAGTTCATTGCTAGATATGCGAAGGGGGAAAGTGGATATACCCATAAATTGGGGAACCACTATAAATCTGTGTGTACTGTGCTGTGATTGATGTGTTGTGATGGTTTTAATTGCTGAACAGTTTTCTTATTTCATATGACTGAGATAATAATCATAATAAATTAAATATCAGAATCCTAGAAGTTGCCAAGATTTAAATTCAACATATTCACCCTACCTCTAGGTCACTATCTATCCTAAAATAAATATTTACAATTAGTATCAGAGGTAGGTTCACTGAAAAGGCACAACAACCTAGTGAGAATCAAAAGGATTGAAGAGAAAGATAAATCATGGCTCAGAGGGAAAACAATTCCATCAAGCTCTCAGTCTGCTCCAAAGAAAATTTTAGAATTTGGAAGGAGAGAGTCAGATTATTCATGGAGACAGCAGATCCAAGAATATACATTACATTGATTGAAGGATCTTTCATTCCCATGAAAGTGTCAGTTCTTGATGCAAACATCAAGACACCAAAAACCTACATGGAGATGGATATGGGTGAAATCATTCTGGCCTTTATGGATATGAGCACTGAGAATATTATAGTCAGTGCAATAGATGATTCCAATTTTCAAAACCTAATTCATTGTAAAACATCTAAAGAAATGTGTGAGTCACTGAATGTCTATATGGAAGGAACTGATGAGGTCAGAGATAATAGAAAATCTTTGCTAAACCAACAATATGAAACCTTCAGACAGGATAAGCAAGACTCAGTGGCTGAATGTTTTGAAAAGTTCTTCAGAATTGTAAATAACCTGAGGACTTAAGGCAGGAGCTTCACTAACTATGAACTCAATGACAAGTTCTTGAGGTCCCTGAACAAGGAATGTGACATTAAGATCTGTGCAATAAGAGAAATCGGTAATTTTGCCAATATAGACACCCAAGCTCTATTTGGCGAACTGTTATCCCATTAGTTACATCTCAATCTCAGGAAGTCTGAAGAAGATTTAGCTAGAGCACATAGTAAAAAAAATCCTTGGCCCTAAAGGTTGAGACTTCCAGGAAGGTCAGAGAAAAGTGCACACTCTCAGAGAGACAAGACAGAGTCTCTGAGTGTACAGAATCATCCTCATCATAAAAAGACCTGACTAAGGAGGAACTGTCTCTCTTCTCTAGACAGTTCAAGAAGATGTTGAGGAGAAGGAGGCAGGGCAACTGGAAGGGTCCAGCAAGAAACTCTTCTCTCAAGAAGACAATCATCCAGAGAAATCCAGGAAGAAGAAATCTGGGGACATGTATGGATCTTCACAGAACAAATATGTTAAGACTAATATTGTATGTTATTGTTGCAACATGCAAGGTCAAGTCATAGCTGATTGCCCAACAAAAAGAAAGGAGAAAAATTCAGAGAACTGGAAAACTGGACAGTACAAGATGGTTGACAAAGGCCTCTTGGCAAAGAAATAGTCTACACTGTCTGATAGTGAGTCTAATTCATCAGAATCAGAAAAGGTGGAGGCTCTCATGGGCCCGATGGCTATTAAGAAGACCAAATCAAGAGAAGGGGATCAGGTCTGTTCAAGTTCGGCTAAGGTAAAACCAATTTCTTATAGTTTTGCCTTAGATTCTTTTTCTACATTAGAAAATGAATCATGTTCACACTCCTCTAATAATAGAGAACATGATTCAGATACTGAAGATGATTTCAACGCTCTTATCAATAGATATGGGAAGTTATTAAAGGCCTTGATTGCAAGCAAAGAGCTTGCTAAGGATCAGGCTAGAGAATTAAAATCTCTAAGGGGAGTATTTTTTTAGTTGGAAAGGGCCAACATAAAGTTGGACATACAAAAACAGAAGCTTATAGATCAAACTAACAAGATTGATAGCCAGACAGAAGTAATAGCAGAACAGTTCAAGACTGTCAAGGACATGGATATAAAGATTACCCAGAAAAGACAGTTCCTGACTCAGTTCTCAAAACCGAAGTTAGTGCTACCTATCATAGATACATTTTTTGCACCATTGAGAAGTGGTGTAGGGTATGGGAAAAACAAAAAGGTTTTTAAGAAGTCTGAACCTAAGGGTAAAGCCCTAATGGGTCTAGTTAAGCTACCTCTTAAGCATCTGACTTCTAACAGATGCAATGGATCATGTGTTCCTGGACACATGAGTTCTGAGTGCACTACCAACAATGTTAATAAAGAGCCTTGCTGGGAGGGACAGACATATAAAGGCAATATAGTCCAAGAACTACCACAAAGGTTGATCAATCCAAGAAGTCAAGGAATTCTTGGAGCTGGTAATAGTGCACCACATCAAAACCTGAATGGTAAGGGTATATATTTTTCACCACTACCTTGGAAGTTGGATGTCAAGTCTAAGTTGCACAAAAGAACAACTTCAAATGTGCAACCAAAGATAAGATACAACCGATTTGAGTGTTGGTGTTGTGGGAAGGTTGGGTATTTTTCCATAGATTGTTGGTATAATCCAACAACACCTTCATATAAGACTCAACCAGCTTTGTTTAGAAAGTCCGTTGTGTTTCACACAATAAGGACTAATAGGAACCAAGGTCCCAAAACTATTTGGGTGCCTAAGGTGAATTAATTATGTGTTTGCAGGTGAAACCAAATACCAAAGGAAGGCCAATATGGAACTTGGATAGTGATTGTTCCAGGCACATGACTAGAACAAGGGCTCTGCTAAGGGATTACAATCCAATTAGGAATTGACCAAATGTCATCTTTGGAGGGTCGGAGAAAGGACTTACCAAGGGATATGGTAACATTTATAATGACATAGTTACCATCACTAACGTGGATTATCTAGAAGGATTGAACCGCAATCTAATAATAATAAGTCAGCTTTGTGATATAGGTTATGAAATTGTTTTCCACAATTACAATTGTCTGATAAGGAATCCAAGTGATCAAGAGATCATCTTGTCAGGAACTAGGAGTGGGAGCATTTATTTTCTAAATTTCTTAAGTGTAAATGAGAAATCACTTGTATGCCTAGTAGCTAGTGAGAAAGACTCATTGTTTGTGCAATGGCACAAGAGGCTGGTTCACTTAAACTATAAAGCTATGAGCAATCTAGGTTTGGGTAGGAAGTCCTATACCTATGTGATTATGGATGATCAATCTAGGTTTGCTTGGGTATTCTTCCTAAGGAGAACGTCTGAAATACTAGACATCCTTGCTGATTTTGTAAAACAAGTTCAGAATGAGATGGGATGTTCGGTGGTCAAGCTTAGAAGTGACCATGGTACAAAATTTCAATCTGAAAAGATGACAAATTTCTATAAGGAACTAGGGATTGTTCAGGAGTTCTCCTCTCCAAGAACACCATAATAAAATGGAGTTGCTGATAGGAAAAATAGAACTCTCATTGAGGCTGGTAGAACAATGCTGAGTGATACATCTCTCCAAGAATATTTCTGGGCTGAGGATGTAAACACAGCATGCTATGTTCAGAATAGAGCATTGATCAACAAGAATCACAACAAGACTGCCTATAAACAGTGAAAGACAGAAAACCAAATTCGTCCTACTTCAAAATTTTTGGTAGTAAGTGTTATATATTAGACAATGGGAAAACGTATCTAACTAAGTTATCAGAGAAATCCTATTAAGGAATCCTTGTAAGGTATAGTGTACATAGCAAAGCATACATGATCTACAACTTGAAACATTGAGTTGTAGAGGGATCAATTAATGTAGTTTTTAATGAAACTTCTATACTATTTAATGAGATTTCTAACAACTCTAGTCTAGGTAATGTAGACTCTATGATGATGAAGTTAAATATAGGTTATTCACCTAATTTAGAGTTACACACTAGAGACAATGTAGATATTTCTATAGAAGATACAGTAACTACCCAGGGGGGGAAGTGAATTATCCTAATCCTCATGTAGAACTAGGTGATGGTAGCACCTGCCAGTAGTAGTTAGACACTTTATAGATCATCCTATTGATCAAATAATAGGTGATGTCAGGCTAGGAGTGACTACTAGGAGTAGACATCACAATGAGGTTCTATACTCTAGCTTTCTCTCTCATGTAGAACCTAAAAGTTTGAAGAGGCTAATTCAGACCCCAACTGGATTATTGCTATGCAAAAAGAGCTCAATCAATTTGATAAATAAAAAGTCTGGAGTCTAGTTCCTAGACCTAGTGATCACAATGTCATAGACACTAAGTGGATTTATAGGAATAAACTAGATGAGCATGGGGTTATAGTTAATAACAAAGCTAGATTAGTGGCTAAAGGTTATAGATAAGAGGAAGGAATAGGCTATGACCGAACCATTGCTCCTGTAGCTAGGCTAGAAGCCATAAGGTTATTTTTAGCTCATATAGCATATAAAGGATATAAGGTCTACCAGATGGATGTAAAGTCAGCATTACTCATTGATACACTGAAGGAGGAAGTCTATATAGATCTAGCCGAAAGGCACGTAGTTTGAAGTGAACACTCAAGAGTAAAGAGAGTTGCACGCACCCCTCGAGAGAGGCAGACGTTAAATCTCCCAAATCGGAGTGAAATCCATTAGAGGGGTTCACAGCATAAAGCGAGCTTTAGGTCTCTGATTTGGACGTGAGTTTGGTCGGACATTCCTAAACTCAGGTAGGCACGACTTCTAGAGAAGCGTGTTCATGCTTATGGAACCTCCACGATCAATGTTTTTTGCATTATTAAGTTAGGGTTTATTATCGCATTTCTTAATCAACTTTAGCCGTGGTGATTCTCGATCAAGTGCTCTTCTTTATCATCATCTTAACCCCTTGTTGTAATCACTTTAATAGCTCTCTATTTAACTGCAAGCATTTCTCTTTTTAGCGTAATACTTCTCTTCTTAATCACATTTTAGCATTCTCTTAAACCCTAAAACAATCTTCGATAAGATAATAGTTTTTGTGTGAGTAAGATTACTCGACGGTTCCCGGATTTTAATACGACACTTGTGTCCCCTAGCTGCATTTCGATAGGTATACTTGCCTCGTTGGATTGCTACTTCGGTTTATTTTCTCTTTGCGAATATTTTCTCATCAAGTTTTTGGCACTGTTGTCGGGGAGCAACTTTTGTTGATAATTCGAAAGCACGAACCTATTACTTTTATCATTTCTCCTTCTCACCCTCTTTCTCAAACTAAAAATCCAAAAAATATTAACGCTCCTAATAGAAACCCATATCAAAATTTTTCTACGCCACCTAACTCTCTCGAAAAGGGCAATGTGGCTTTAAATGCCACTATCTTGTCTAGTACCTTGCGAACCAATCATGGGTAGCCCTTGGGAAATTCGGGAGTTAAAACATTAAAAAATCCATTTTAAAAAAAGAAATTTTTTAACTCTTTTCTAGTTTATTGATTTCTTTTTCTTTTTCTTCTCTTCTTCTAGCGCATGACCCGAGGGAATCCGTCAGATATTTTGGACTTGGACCACGAAATTGAGCTTACTCTTTGGAGAAGATCGCGATTTCAAGGCCCTACTCACCAAATACCGGTTGAGGATTCTGAGTCATTTTCTACCATAAGAATGGAAGAACCTGTCATAGAGGAAGCTGTGCATAGGCCTATGTCCTATTATGCACGACCAAATCTAGAGGGTGCAGAATCAAGCATAGTTTGCCCTGCTATAGCTAATAATAATTTGAACTTAATCCTAGCATAATTCAAATGGTGAAGCAGTATGTGCAATTTGATGGATTTCAAGATGAAGATCCGAACGCGCATATAACAAGCTTTCTTGAGATTTGTGACATATTTAAAATCAATGGTGTTACAAATGATGCTATTAGGCTAACACTCTTCTCTTTCTCCCTAAGAACTAAGGCTAAGAGCAATGGCTGAACACCCTACCAAAAAACAGCATCACCACCTGGAATCAACTAACTGAAAAATTTCTGGCAAAGTATTTTCCGCCAGCTAAAACCACAAAACTTAGAAACTATATTTCTGCTATTGGACAAATAGATTCTGAAACCTTATATGAAACCTGGGGAAGATTTAAAGAACTCTTAAGATGATGCTCACATCATGCGCTGCCTGTATGGTTGCAGGTGCAGATGTTTTATAATGGGCTAAATCAAAGCACAAAGCAAATGATAGACGCAGCTTCTGGTGGTACCTTAAACCACAAAACCCCGGAAGCAGATCTTGAACTTTTTGAGGACATGGTCATGAAAACATATCAGTGGAATGTGCCTAGGTCCCTCCCAAACAAACCTGCAGGTATATTTGAAGTGGACAGCATCTTCCAGCTAGCTCTGCAAGTAGAAATTTTAAATAAAAAGATAACGGAGATGATTGCTGCCTCCACCCCTCAGGTATGGGAATCTGCAACTCCTGCTGCCGAACAATTAGAATATGTTAATAATATGCCTAGAAATGCTTTTCAAAAAATTTCTGCTGCTAATTTTCTTGCTTCGGGTTTCGCTTTTCTGAATAGTTATAATCCCGCTTTACGGAACTACCTGAATTTTTCATTGAGTAATCCATCGAATGCAATGCGCCCGCCACCACAAAATGATTTTTCTGCACCACCAACACCTTCTCAAAATTTTCCAAAACCTCCAAGTTTGGAGGAGATGTTTTCAAAATACATGAATGTTAATGACGCTACGATAAGAACCCTAACAGGGACTGTTAAAAGTTTAGAAAATCAAGTAGGTCAACTTGCAAAAGTTATTTCCGAGTGACCCGCCGGGTCTCTTCCTGCCAACACCGAGCCCAATCTGAGAGAGCAAGAGAAAGCTATAACTCTTCGGAGTGGGAAGCAAGTTTCTGGTATGGATAGCGAAGAGCCCGAGGCAAGCTCCTCCTCCATTTTAAAAAATCAAAGCTCCGCCCCCATTTTAAAAAAATCAACCATCCGCTGAGAAAACTTTTATCATTCCACCCTCTACTGAAGAAGAAGTTATCACTCCTCTCCTTGTTAAAGAAAAAGATCTCACTCCACCACCCATCTTGGAAAATATTCCAACTCCACCATACCCTTCTGAACTTAGCAAGCAACGTCAGGATGATCAATACTCCCGCTTCCTAGAAATATTTAAGCAAATCCACATAAATCTACCCTTCCACGAAGCAATCTCCCAAATGCCTAAGTACGCTAAGTATCTTAAGGACCTCCTGACTAATAAAAAGAAGTTATAAAACTTATCGTAGGTTACACTAAATGTCGAGTGCTCTGCGGTCTTAGCAAAAGGTTTACCAAAGAAGATCATTGATCCGGGTAGTTTTTCTATTCTGTGTGTCTTTGGTAATCTTTTTGTCAATCACGCATTGGCTGACTTAGGTACGAGTATCAACCTGATGCCCCTCTCATTATTCAAGAAGTTAGGAATTTGTAGCCTCAACCCCACACGCATGAGTATCCAGCTCGCTGATAGATCCGTTAAATACCCGTTAGGAATCATGGATGATGTCTTAGATAAAGTCGACAAATTCATCTTCCCGGTGGATTTCGTCATTTTGGACATCAAAGAAGACGTCGAGGTTCCCTTGATCCTTGGCCGACCATTCCTTGCCACCTCCCAAGCTATCATTGACGTAAGCAATGGCAAGCTTTTCCTTCGAGTAGGCGACGACGAAGTGACCTTCTTTATAACACCTTCGATGAAGAATACCCTAGAGAATGATGACTCCTGTTCTTTCTTAGATGCCTTAGGTGAAGAATCTTCCTACTACCTTTCTGAATGTGAAAATAAATTTTCTGATTTTTTTTCTTCAACTCTTCCAAATGAATCTCTGCAAGAAGTGGCCAAGGACATTAGCTCCACTCCTTTTAATTTTTTGTATAAATAAAAAGTCTACGAAGACATTATTTTTGAAAAAAAAAGAGTTTCCAAAACATCGTATGAAGAACCCCCCACCCTGGAATTAAAGGAACCATCCGAACATCTTAGGTATTCCTTCTTAGAAAAGGATTCTAAGCTATCAATAATAGTTTCGGCCTACCTAACCGAAGTGCAAAATGATAAGCTCCTACTAGTGTTGCGTAAACATCCCCGAGCTATTGCTTGGCAGATAGCTGATATCAAGTGCATAAGACCATCTTTCTGCACCCACAAAATCCTAATGGAAGATAATTCACGTAATTCAATCCAACCTCAGCGCCGTATAAATCCAAATATGAAAGAAGTCGTAAAGGGCGAGGTAATGATGCTTTTAGATGCGGGAATTATCTATCCTATATCTGATAGTATGTGGGTTAGCCCTATCCAGGTAGTGCCCAAAAGGGGAGGGATAACTGTAGTTAGTAATGAGAATAATGACTTAATCCCTACGCGGACGGTGAAGGGGTGGCGAATGTGTATTGACTATCGTAAGTTAAACGACGCCACACGCAAGGACCACTTTCCCTTGTCGTTCATCGATCAGATTTTAGAACGACGATCCGGCCATAGCTTTTACTGTTTTCTCGATGGTCTTTCGGGGTACTTTCAAATCCCCATCTCTCCCGAGAACCAGGAGAAAACTACGTTTACTTGTCCCTTCGGCACCTTCACTTACCGAAAAATGTCATTTGGATTATGCAATGCGCCAGCTACATTACAGCGATGTATGCTCGCTATCTTCGACAAGTATGTAGAAAGCATAATGGAGGTATTTATGGATGATTTTTCCGTCTTCGGCGATGTTTTGATAGTTGTTTAGAAAACCTCGAAAAAGTTTTAGAAAAATGCGAAGAAACTAACCTTGCCCTAAATTGGAAAAAATGTCATTTTATGGTGAGGGAAGGGTTAGTTTTGGGTCATAAGATTTCTGCAAGAGGAATTAAGGTAGACATAGCTATGATAGAAGTTATTGAGAAGCTGTCGTCGCCTACGAACGTCAAAGCTATAAGAAGTTTCCTAGGACATGCGGGCTTTTACCGCCGCTTCATAAAAGACTTCTCCAAAATCACAAAACACCTTACTCATCTTCTGGAAAAAGACGCCCCGTTTATTTTTGATGACCTTTGTCTATCTTCCTTTGAGTTAATAAAAGAAAAGTTGATTAATGCCCATATTATGATAGCCCCGGTGTGGGACCTTCCCTTAGAAATTATGTGTGATGCGAGTAGTTTTGTGGTGGGAGCCATTTTAGGACAACGAATATGTAAAAACTTCCACCTCATCTATTATGCAAGTAAAACACTTACATCTGCACAAGAGAATTATGCCACAACTGAGAAGGAGCTCCTAGTTGTTGTCTTTGCTTTTGATAAATTTTGTTATTATATTACGCTTTCCAAATTTATCATTTTTACGGACCACTCGGCCCTCAAGTATCTTATTGCTAATACAGATGCCAAGTTGCGCCTGATTCGTTGGGTCTTAGTCCTCCAGGAGTTTGACTTAGAAATCTGTGATAAGCGAGGAGCCGAGAATTTGGCCGTCGACCATCTCTCACGGTTAGATAATCCGTATATAGAAAGATTAGATGAAAAATCTTTTAAATATTTCTTCCCCGATGAGAAACTGCTTTTGATTAGTACATTTCCTTCTCCTTGGTTTGCACACATATCCAACTATTTAGTGGCCCGTGTCCTCCCAAAAGAGTTCTCCTCTCAGCAAAAGAAGAAATTCTTTTCTGAGTTGAAGAACTATTTTTGGGAGGACCGCATCTTTTCCGAGTCTGTGCGGACCAAGTGATAAGGAGATGTGTCTCTTTTGAAGAATGGATTAGATATTTTAAAACATTTACATGAAGGACCGACTCGTGTTCACTATCAAGCTCCTCGCACCGCCCATAAAGTACTTTGCGCGGGTTTTTACTGGCCCAGCCTGTTTAAAGACGCACAAGACTTTGTGAGTAGGTGTGATAGTTGTCAACGGTCGGGAAATATTTCCAATAAAAATGAAATGCCGCAAAATTATTTCCTTGAGTTCGAAGTTTTTGACATCTGGAGAATCGATTTTGTTGGCCCTCTTCCATCTAGCTTCGGGAATAAATTTATTTTAGTTGTCATTGATTATATTTCACGATGGGCTGAAGCCCAAGCTCTTCCTACTAATGATGCCCGAGCCGTAATTACATTTTTGAAAAAAAAAATTTTCTCAATTTGGTACGCCACGAGCCATTGTTAGCGATAGGGGTTCACATTTTTGTAACACACAGTTTTCAAAAACTCGTATTAAATATGGCGTTACACATAAGCTTTCAACTGCCTGCCACCCCCAAACTAACGGACAAGTCGAAGTAGTGAACAGAGAACTTCAAAAAAATTTAGAAAATACTTTATCCACTAATAGAAAGGACTGGTAAACCAAATTAGACGATGCTCTATGGGCCTACCGTACAGCATAAAAAACCGCCATCGGTTGTACGCCATATCGGTTGGTCTATGGAAAATCATGTCATTTACCCGTAGAATTAGAACACCGTGCTTTTTGGGCCTTAAGGTTTTTAAATTTCGATCCCCACTCTGTCGGCGACTTTAGAAAATTTCAACTCAACGAGCTCAATGAGTGGAGCTCTTACGCATACGAAAATAACAATTTTATAAAGAGCAGACGAAACATTTACACGACAAACACTTAAGGCACCCCAAAACCTTCAAGTCGGGCGACCAAGTTCGTTTATACAACTCATGATTACATTTATTTCCAGGGAAGTTAAAATCACAATGGTCTGGGCCGTCTGTCGTTAAAGAAGTTTATCCGTATGGCATGATTTTAATTTCACACCCTGATAAGGGAGAGTTCAAAGTGAATGGGAAGCGTCTTAAACTTTATTTATGTGGTGATGTCAGTCCAAACTCTATTAATTTTCTTCTGCACGAACTTTAAACTAACTGGAGACTATTTACTTAAATATTATTTAGACAAACAATCTTTTGGACAATATTATTTTGATGTGTCGAGCTCAAACGACGCTTTAAACAAAGGGCGCTCTTGGGAGACAACCCAAAATATTTTTCTATTTTCTTTATTTTACACTTTTTGCCCTGGATGGCTCTGCCAAGTGATGAGTACGATTATGATAGGCTTTTTACTATCATAATTGTAATCTTGTCAACTATTTTCGACCTCCCTATGTAGCAATTTCACGATAATAGTTAAGAAATTGTTTTATCATGGATAGAAGAGCACATTTATTACAAAGCTTTCTATTTATTCTTTCATTTTTCTAATGCAGGTAATGCCAAACAATGGAACTAAAAGTCTTGGAGCAAACAGAGGAGTTCACGGAGTCAACATGGCTGATGACAGGGCAAGAATTAGGCGTACATGGGCAGGCACACGCCCGTGTTTCCTACCCGTATCCTAGCCGGGATGGAATAGAAGAAACTGAAGGAAATAGACAGAGCACCACACTGGTTGGAATACGCCCATGTTCCCAGCCGTGTCCTTTTCGGGACAAACCCAGTTTCGGCTTCCACCCAACCCATGTGCGAAGAACACGAAGAACAACACGGTCGTGTCCGTACCCATCTCATATGACGCGGCCGTGTCCATACCCATGTCATCTGACACGGGCCACTACCAGACACGCCTGTTCATGTGCAACCGCCCTTGAACCGTCAACACGGCCTGTGACACGGCCGTGTTGGAACCCATGTCTGACCGTATTTGCTAGGAGACTATAAAATACCTGGAGAAAAATTAGAGGACTTTTGGATCATTTTCATTGGAGAACTTCTGGACCACGAGGGTGGAGCATCCAAAAGAAGGAGGATTTGAAGGGTATTTTTGTATGCATTTAATCTTTCATGTATCCCTCTTAATCTTTCCTTTTTCTTGGTGATTCAACTTTGTTTATCTTTTATTTCGCATGAATCTTTAATTTGAACAATTTGGTAATCATGTATCTTATTGTTTTCATCAAATTCATGGTATTTTATTTGTATGTAGGCTTAAAAACAAAAAGATCTATCCTAGTTATGAATTGCTTAATTGTTTTACATGAATTGCAAATTTCTAGATTGAGAAATTGGATGTTTGTGATGATATTTATATGTTCATATTTTGGTGTTAGCTCTCTTTGTATTTCAAATTCCATGATCGAGAGATATGTTGTTTGGATAATTGGAATACGAATAAATGGATTCATGGTTTTCTAGAGATAGGATTTCATGATTTTATATAGTATATAGGGTGCTTCATTTAAAGCAAATTTGAGTGTTATAAATTATTCGAGAGAAAATTTACGCAACTTAGGTTTAGATTTTGAATTGCTCGAGAGAGAATTCGATAGATGTTTACCCTTTACAATACAATGAATTTGATAGTTTTATTATTTCATGATTACATAGAATCGAGTTAACGAATGAGTATTTTCATGTGAAGGTTCATAGACTTTCGGCTTTTTATCACCTTTAATCTTCCAATGTTATTTATCCAAATAGCCATAGTTAGGTTAATTTAGATTAGAAATCAATTTTAATTATAGGTACGATAATAGAGTGAGGGTAAGTATGAGTATTTGAAAATGCCATGTGGAATACGATACGAGATGTAGATTTCTCCTATACTATGATTGATAGGTACACTTGCCTGAAAATTAATTCAATCTAGCTTAAGCTCATCTACATAGTTTATACGAGAGTGTAGAATGAATCTGCATCAAGTTATTACTTGTTAAGCAAAAAAAATCAACACCAAGCTGAAGCTTCTGCGATCGCCACCTCCAATGTTGTTGAACCCATCACGAAGTCCAAAGAAGACATGTCAATAAATTCCAAAGCGCAAGCATGGGGGAGCGGCATCACTCAACATTCGCGACGTATAAATCCAGGGAAGTACCTATTTTTCAATTTTGTACTTTTATTTATGTTTTAATTTTTCTCTCTCAAACCCCTCCTTTCTCCATTGAGCACAAGCATGGGGGAGGATTTCCTCCTCTTGTCTTTATTTTTGTTTCCTTTAAAAATCAAAATAAAAAAAATTATTAAACTTAAAAATACAAAAAAAAGAGAATATTTCAAATTAAAACAAAATATTTGTATGTTCTTTCAATAGTACCCCCTGCTTTTGTTTGTTTTTCTCAAAATTCCATATAAATAACTTAGTCAATTATAATCTTTCTAATCATTCTTTTTAATTATGTTTTACAAGTAAAATGTTGGTCTTGCTGTGTTTCTAATTCACGGTAGCATGTTAACGTGAAATGTTTTTCTAAAACTCGCATTTTTATTATGGTTTTCGTTCTTTATTTTCTTTACGTTCTCGAAAATCTTTCATCCACGATTTTTCATTTTATTTTTGTATAATTTTTGTAATGTCAACTTTTCCTTAGCATAGTAGATGTGAACGATCCAAGTCACTTATTATTTCTTTTTTCAAGATGATTTCATTAGTCTTTATTTATTATCTAGAACTTGCTTTTTGAAATTTTTCAAAACTAATGCTTTAAATAAATTTAGAAGCATGAAAATGATTTAGGCTATTTTTGTTTTCGTTTTATCATTCTTGCCAACCTAAAAATTTTTCTACCCCTAGTTAGCCTCTTGTGAGCCCTTTTCCTTTTTCAATTGATTAGCACCACTTATCATTTCATGTTCACCAAAGCTTAAATATTCCAAACTATCTAATCACACTAGCCTTTTTGAGCTTCAACAAAAAATTTCATGATTATGAAAAAGTTATTTTTGTGATTTATTTTTAGAGAAATTTTTGAAAAATGTATGCTCAAAAGATATATTTACTCTTGTTTGGCCAATTTCAAATTGAAAAGAAAGAAAAAGAAAAAAAAGAGGGGGAAATGAAATGAAAAAAAAAGGCAAAAGAAAAAAATTTACTTTATGAAAAATATTTAGTTTTTTTTGAAATTCTTTGTTTTGGTTTAGTGTGATTTTAAAGCCTTCTTGTTTATATTTGAATTTAACTCCTAATCATAATCCTAAACCAAACGTTTCGGTCCTAATAAGCCCTTTTGATTCTTGTTTTGAATCTTATTTATTAGCTAAGTAAAGAAGAAAAGTAGATTAGTAAAGTTTGGGATTTGAATTTAGATTCTTGTTATTTGATTGATATAATTATAATGTCTCTTGGATCTAGTAACAACTCGATGCACTTTTTTATTTTGTCGCATTACTTAAATTTATTTAAAGAATTTTCTTAAAATTTTGGATGATTTATTTTCGTTAGTAAAGTTTATAAATTGTTAAATCATGCCTAAATAACTGATTTAGGTTTACGTATCACATTCTCCCTACTTAGAATTTCGCATAGTACATGTGTAAGCATGATTAAAACTTTTTGGATTAGTCACTTTTTATGATTACCTAGTTTTTATATCTTTGCTTGGGGACAAGCAAAGCTTAAGCTTGGGGGAATTTTATAGTACTTTTGCAGTCAAAAATATTATGGTATTTTCGGATTTTTAAAGCACAAATCATGTCTTGTAAGTACTTATATTGACCTCCTTTTGTATATATTATTGTCACTAATGTGTTTTCTGCTTTTTGCAGGTTTTCACGTCTTTCAGCCAAATTTTATTGTTACACGCCCCAAGGTCATGCCCTACCAGGGCGTGTACCTAGGGCGTGTAACCTAGAGGAATGAAGCTATCGGTTCGAGATTGCATTCCTTGAAAATTCAGTATACACGCCCTTTGTCTCCCGTGTAACCTACACGGGCGTGTTCCAAAGGCGTGTCCCCGAATTCCAAGGAATCGCTGCAGCACGCTATTTTTCCTGCTCCATAGTCGCACCGAATGTGTCACGCCCCAGGTACACGCCCTGCTCAGGCGTGACATATGGGCATGTAATTCAACTACGACGCCCGTCACCTCTAGCATTCAATTTCAGCCCAAAAGTCGCACTGAATGTGTCACGCCCCAGGTACACGCCATACCCGGGCGTGTAAGGAGGGCATGACCCAACCCAAAAAAATTCTATAAATTGAGCTCATCTCCAAGGGTTCAGCACCAAGTTTGGAGTGAGAGGGGAGGTTCTGCCCTTTAGTTTTCTTATAGTTTTCTTGTAATTTTCCATGATTCTCCTCTACCTCCTCATTTTAAGCTTTTTAATCAAGCTTAGTTTAATCTCTTTGTATTAGTTATTGTAATTGCTTAGTAGCTAAATGTTAATGCTAGCATAGGTTTTCATTTCCAGCACTTGTAATCTTCTATTTTCAAGCTGTAGCTCTCTTTCAGTGTTAATAAAAAGTTTGCCATTTTCTTCGTTTTCTTAATGCTTTTCTACTCATCTCTCTTCCTCCACTTCACCATGAGTAACTAATTCTCCTTGTACTCGATCTTGATGATCCAAGGTTTGAGTTGATTAAGTTATGATGCTCTAGTTTGCTCTTTCTTTGTAAGGCTTAGACTTTTGATTTACTGTTGGAAAAATCATGTTTGGAGTTATTTCATCGATATATAATTTTCATATATGTTTTCATTCTTAGCTAGCCGAAAGGCTCGTAGCTTGAAGTGAACACTCAAGAGTAAAGAGAGTTGCACGCACCCCTCGGGAGAAGCAGACGTTAAATCTCCCAGATTGGAGTGAAATCCAATAGAGGGGTTCACAGCGTAAAGAGAGCCTTAGGTCTCCGATTTGGACGAGAGTTCGGTCGGACCTTCCTAAACTCAGGAAGGCAGGAATTCGAGAGAAGCGTGTTCATGCTTATGAAACCTCCACGGTCAAGGTTTTTTGCCTTATTAAGTTAGGGTTTATTATCGCATTTCTTAATCAAGTTTAGCCGAGGTGATTCTCGATCGAGTGCTCTTCTTTATCATCATCTTTGTTGGAACACCCTATTACTAATTTGGGTCAGGATCACTATGTCTCTAGGAACCTTTGCTTGACCTTCTGTATAGCTTAATAGGTCAATTAGAATTGAGTCTAAGGGTTAGAAGTCTAGGTTTGGAAGCTGCCCTGAAGACCAAGATTTTCTGTATGGAGACTAAGTCATATCGTCGAGCTCAGCACGACGATTCGTCGAACTCCGGTCGACGATCGTCTAGCTCAACTTCGACAGATCGTCGAACTCCATTTGACGATCGCTGAGCTCAACTTCATAATATCGTCGAACTCCATTCGACGATCGGTGAGCTCAGGTCGACGATTTTGACTCTGCATTAGATCTTTATCTCTGAGCTCAATTCGACGATCTTTGAGCTCAGATCGACGATTATCTTGCTGCTGTGTGTTTTCAGATCGCTGAGCTCAGCTCGACGATAGCAGAGCTCAGTTCGACGATTTCAGATAACTTTCAGAATTCAAATTCAAATCAGTTAGGAGTTATTCTGCAATTAATTCAGAGATTTGCTAGCCGTTTTCATTCAATTCTGGACAAAGTTTCAAGGGATTTTTCAAGGAATGTTTCTGTGAACCTTCCTCTAGAAGAGATTATGCAATTAAGGATGCAATCAATGCAGACCAACGGCTATCCTTGACAGAGAATAATATTCTATTCTGTACCAGAGAATAAAAGACAGGATTTTTGAATCTCTCACAAGAGAGAGCACACACAATACAGATTACAGAGACAACCTCAAAAATCTTCTGTCTAAAAGAATTCTGAAGAACACTCATCCAAGGAGATCAAGTTTTCAAATCTTCAGATCTCTTTTAGTTTTCAAAGTGTTCAAGGCCAACATATTCCAGACTCCAGACATTCAACATTTCAGCTATTGCTGAAATCATCTTCTGCTGGAGTTCAACATTTGAAGGTCTATCACCCTCAGCAAAGCTTCTCTTCCTGAAGATCTCAAGGATTCAGGGGGAGCTTTGACATCAATCCACATAGTCTTCTCAGTTGTTTGAGAAAGAGAAGACTGCCATCACTCTCTCACCCCCACTCTGTAAAGGGTTTTTCAAACTCCCTTCAAAAGTTTGAATCTGGTTTTTGAGCACCTTGTCAAAAGCTCATTGGTGGCAAGACACCTGATCAAAAAATCTGCTTTGGTTTTTGAGCACCTTATCAAAAGCTCATTGGTGCCCAGGACACCTGATCAACTCATCCTGCAGTGGATTCCTACCTAGGGTGGTAGAAGAGTGGATGTACCCAAGTTTGGGGAACCACTATATTCCCTTGTGTCATCTGATTTTGGCTTGCTTTCTTTTTGTTTCTGGCCTTGATTTTTCTGTGCTTAGTTTTTGCATAGTTTAGTACTGTGATTAGATTTATTTCTGCTTCCCTGCTCATACATATTACAACAATTGTTGTAAAAGTTTGTAAAAGTTTTTAAAGCACCATATACTCTATTCACCCCCCCTCTAGAGTATATCAGATCTACTTGCACTTTCAATCTTAACACCTCGTTGTAATCTCTTTAATAGCTCTCTATTTAACTGCAAGCATTTCACTTTTTAGCGTAATACTTCTCTTCTTAATCACATTTTAGCATTCTCTTAAATCCTAAAAAAATCTTCAATAAGATAATAGTTTTCGTGTGAGTAAGATTATTCGACGGTTCCCGGATTTTAATACGACACTTGAGTGCCCAGCTGCATTTCGATAGGTATACTTGCCTCGTTGGATTGCTAGTACGGTTTATTTTCTCTTTGCGAATATTTTCTCATCACCCGTCTTCTTTGTGAATAGTCATCGGGCTAAATCTACCCGTAGAACTCCACGGATGCAGCACCTTATGAGCTTGAAATGGAGCTTGGAGTTTGGAGAAGAAAATGGTGGTCGGAGATGAAGCTATTGCAAGCTTTGGAGAGAGAATGGTGGCCGGATCAACTCTCAAAGGAGGAGAGATAAAATATCGGCTAGAGGGAAGTTTTCCTAATCAGAGTGGCGGAAATGGCAGGCTGGATCAGACTTTTTTTCTTTTGAACGATGAAATCTGCATCTTAAATAGAAAAATCAGAAATAATGGTCACGCACAATTTGGCGCACGACCGTGAGCAAACCGTGAGATAATAACTTTCAAAACAAGTCTGTGGAAGGAGAAGCGTTCACCCGTGCGTTTTACTCGCGCACGGACATTTCCGCACGTGCGTGATGGAAATTGTACGGGTAACAGTAGAAAGCTGGAATTCGAGGAAGCAGGCGGAACCGCGCATTTTACACATGCACAGGCGCTTCCGCCCGTGCATGAACAAATCACACGATTAACCATAGATTGGTACAAACAAGAAAGGTGCAGGAAAATCGTGTGTTTCCTTCATGCACGGTTCCGAAGAAACCGTGCATTTACTGTGCATGGAGATCATCGAGCTCATCTCGACGAAACTTGTTGAGCTCCACTCGATGATTTCCAGTACAATCAAAACTCACGATCAAGAAGAAATGTGTGCTAAGAAAACGCACGACCGTGCGTTTTCCATAAACCTGAATTCCAGACTTGGGGGAAAACGCACCACGTGCATTCAAACAAATAAATCAAAAGAGGACCCTTCAGCAATGCAGAAATGCAATAAAAGAAACTGGAAAGAGCCCCTGGGGAGCACCATGTGCTTACCCCCAACAACAGAATGCGCAATTGCACACCCTTGGGTCAAAACAGTGCACAAAATGGTCATAGACCGGCCAATGCAAATATAACCGAATCCCAGTTGAAATGTGGTGCACGAGAGCGAAAACAAGAGAAGATGAGTCCAAAAAACCCAATAAATATCGGACTCATCAGTATCATCATAAGTTAAAGTATAACATCATTCATAGAAAATTCCAGAGGAAGGTAGTAGAAAGAGTAGATGCTTGTGTATTTTTAGTCTAGTCTAAGTCGAGTAATTATGGATTATAGTTAAGTCTTGTTGAGACGTTCGTTCGCATTTATAGAAGATGGGTCTGAAGTGTTATATGCTAAGATCGGCTTCCCAATATGAGAGTGAGCTTTCAAGAGCTCATAGCAAAGCGATGAAAGAGGGGTTGCATTTGAGCAATGAGACATTATCGAGACAGATTGTTGTGATGCAAGCATAGATACATGCATTGTTGACTGCGACCTTGGGGAAATAGATTGGTGTTTAGCCACCTGTAGTGGGTCAAGTCGTGCATGTTCCTCCCGTACCCTTAGTGAATCCTGCTTTGTTGCCGCCTGAGATGAATTTCATCACGCATTTCTAGCATTTAGGACCCCTGACCTATGATGGGAGGGCTAATTTCATGGCAATAAAGGACTGGATCATTTCTATTGAGGAGATGTCTTCCTACTCGAGAATTTCTGAGAACCAAAATGTAATGGTCGCTGCTTATCAACTGATGGGCCTTGCTAAAGGCTGGTGGATCAGAGAAAAGGAAAACCTTGTAGATGGATGCTTGTGGGAAGGTTTAAGGGAATGTTGTTGAAAAATTTCCCTTGAATAGTGGGGAGAGATAAGTTGATGAACAATTTTTGCATCTAAAGTAGAGGCAACTCACGGTTTGTGAGTATGAGATTGAGTTCAGCAAGTTGAGCAAGTTTGCTCCAGAGTTAGTAGCCACTAACGAAGGCATAGTTAAGCGTTTTCTGGGTGGTCATCGAAGCAACACCCAGCATTTAGACATCTCTTACCAATCCCTGAGAGTTTTACGGAAGCGGTGGATGCCGCGTTAAAGGTCGAGGCTATTGATAATGCCAAGAATCATGGCTTGTTACATAGGAAAGAGAAGAGAAAGGCTGAGGATAGCGAAAGCCCTTTGGTATCTGGTCCTGCTCCAAAGAAAGGATGTAGGGAAGTATGCATTTTTGTGGTAGACTGGGCAATCTAATTGAGAAGTGTTTCAAAAGGATGGGCCCCCAAAAGCAACCTCAGGTGCTTGCGATTCAGAGTGAACCCAAGGGAGAACTTACCTGTACCTTTTGCAAGCGGAAGGGGCATAATGTTACTCGTTGTTAGATAAAGGACAAGACTTGCTATCAGTGCGGAAAGAAGGGACACATGAAGTCTAGATGCCCACAGTCCCAGCTCGCGATGCAACCAATTCCTCTTCAGTCTCTACAACTGTCGGTGCTACAGTAGTTGGATGTTGGAAAGGGTAAACTGAACATCATGACGAAGGAAGAAGCTCAGTCTTCAACCCAAGTGATTTAAGGCGTGATTCTGACCTAGTTGCTTGTTGGGAGTTGTAGATTTTATGGTAGTCATTTTAGTTATGCGTGCAATTTTATAGGCATGTTTTAAGTTAAAGAATTCTTGGGAGTGCGTTCTTTTTGATTCAGGTGCTAATCATTCCTTCGTGGCTAGAAATTTTGTAGATCGACATCGTTTGGTTATCGATCAAGTAGGTAATCCGCTTCATGTTAAATTTCCATCTGGTGATTTAGTTGTGTCTAATCAGGGTATCTAGAATTGCCCGATTCTTTTAGGTGGATTTATAGCATATGATGATCTGAAGGTGCTAGATTTGGATGACTTCGACGTGATTTTGGGTATGGATTGGTTTTGTAGATATGATGTGGTCATCCAATGCAAAGTTAAGAGTTTGGATTTTTGGATGGATAACGGCCAATCAACGAGTGTGTTTGGTTTTCCGCATCAGGACTCCTCAATCATATCTACAGTATGTGCTCGGAACCTTTTTGAAACTGGTTATATTGCCTCACCTTTTTTCTGTTTTGGAAGCTGCTCATGATTCACAGTGTGTCAAGTACATTTCCGTGGTGCTAGAGTTTCCCAATATTTTTTCGGTCAGTCTTCCTGGTCTCCCTCCTATGAAAGATATAGAATTTGTTATAGACCTTAATCATGGTTCTCGTCCTATTGCAAGGGAGCCTTATCGTATGGCTCTGCATGAGTTGGAAGAGTTGCAAACTAAATTGGATGAATTGTTACAGTGTGGTTTTATTAGACCCAGTTCTTCAATGTGGGGTGTTACAGTTCTCTTTGTAAACAAAAAATATGGTCCTATGATGTTGTGCATAGATTATAGAGAGCTGAATAATGTAACTATCAAGAACAAATATCCATTGCAATAGATCGATGATTTGTTTGACCAGTTGTAAGGTAGTATCGTGTTGTCAAAGATTGACATGTGTTTGGGCTACCATCAGTTGAGGATCCATGAGCAAGATGTTCTGTGAACTTCCTTTCGTTCCCGGTATGGGCATTTTGAGTTCTTGGTAATGTCTTTTGGGTTAACGAATGCAACCTCTGCTTTTATGGATATGATGAATAATGTCTTCAAGGATTTTCTGTACCACTTCATGGTTGTCTTTTTGGATGATGTTTTAGTATATTTTGAAGTGCCAAGGAGCATGCCTTGTGTCTACCCTTGGTGCTCTCTACGCTGAAGGAGCACAAGTTGTATGCAAAGTTAAGTAAATATGAGTTTTGGCTGACTCAAGTGACTTCCTGGGTCATATGGTAAGTAAAGATGGGATTTCAGTACACCCAACAATGATAAGAGTAGTTTTGTATTAGAAGAGGCCTACAATGACTAAGGAGAAAAGGCATTTTATACGGTTGGCAGGTTATTACAGGACATTCGTACAAGGATTTTCAGTGTTGTCTACACACTTTGTAACGCCTCCATCTGTCCCTTGGAATATAACAACATGTCCAGACCTGTTACAACAATATAAAAGCTGGACTGATTCCTCATCATCAGATTTAGGAGAAGAGGCTGAAGCTGAAGCCTATATTGGATTATTCACTACTGAAGAGGATCCAGTAGAATCAGAATTCTTGCAAATGCTGGAATCCATAAATGGGATTGAAGATCATCATTGCAGAGGGTTGATGGTCTTGACTGAGGAAGATCAGTTCCAGGATCAGCCTGGTCCCAGTAAGGTAAATAGTCTATCTCCAGGTTATGATTATTATACTGGATCAGAATCAGAAGCATCTGCTTCAAGAGATGAGGATGACTCTAA
Source organism: Platanthera guangdongensis (assembly GCA_039583875.1). Lineage (NCBI taxonomy): Eukaryota > Viridiplantae > Streptophyta > Magnoliopsida > Asparagales > Orchidaceae > Platanthera > Platanthera guangdongensis. The sequence continues at coordinate 127,519,574 of CM077167.1, forward strand.
ATCTGATGGGGATGTTCATCAACGAATTGATGAGTATGGTGATTTGTTGCAAACTCTTAAGAGAAGCAGAATCATTATCAAAGAACAGGCTAAGGAAATTGCATATCTTCAATTGGCTGCATCAGATTCAGCAAAAATGCTGGATTTGAAGATGAATGAAGTTGTCAAACTAAAAAACATAACTGTTATTCAGATGGGTACAATTACCTTCAAAAATGATCAAATCAAGAGTCTGGAAGTCAGACTTCAAAGAGAGAAGGATCTTGTGGCTAAATTCTCAAATCCAAAATCAATCTTACCCTTAATTAATGACTTCATCCTCCAAAAGGGTAAGACAGGATTAGGCTTCAAGGGAAGAACTAGGGCAGCTAATTCTAAAAGAAAAGGCAAAGCCCCAGTTCAGCCACTAGCCTCCAAACCTCGTATTTCTTTCAGAAAAGTGATGCAGCCTACTAACAGGTATGACCATGACATTACACATGGTCACTGTAAGCTTGGTGATCAGAATGACAAGGGTGCAAATGCCAATAGGGCAGCCCATGAACAAACACACCATGTTCTTCATGAATCATCAGTGTTTGATGCACAAGCCCCAACACTCAATAAAAGGACTGTTGACAGCAATGTTGTTAAGACTGTACTTAAAAGAAGATACAAAAGATATGAGTGTTGGTGTTGTGGCAAAGTGGGTCATTATGTCATTGATTGTTGGCACAACACTACAGTTAGGAAAAATGCAAGCTTACCTGTCAAAAAGACTGCAGGCAAGTATGTCAAGTTTCAGTCTAACCTGAACCTAGAACCCAATAATTATTGGGGTTCTAAGGTTAATTAATTTAATTTGATGCAGGTGAGTCCAAGTGGCCATACCCCAATATGGTACTTGGACAGTGGATGCTCTAGGCACATGACTGGAACAAGAAGGATGTTGTAGGATTACTCTCCTGTAGAGAATGGACCCATAGTGATCTTTGTAGGATCTGAAAAGGGGGTCATCAAAGGGTTTGGTAATATTTCTAATAGCACTATCACTATTACCCAATTGGTTTATGTGAAAGATCTGAAACATAACCTAATAAGCATAAGTCAACTAAGTGATCTTGGTTATGACACTTCTTTCATTAAGAATGGGTATCAAATAAGGACAAGTGATCAAGAGGTCATCTTATCAGGCTATATAAGAGGAAATGTTTATTGTCTAAATTTTGTGAGTGAGAATAAAGATTCTCCTATTTGCCTAGTTGCAGAATGAGAAAGCTTCTCATCGTGTCAAATGGCACAAGAGGCTTGCTCACCTTAACTACAAGACTATAGGCCAACTCTTTAGTAAAGAGTTAGTGAGAAATGATCCTCAAGTCAAGTACATCAAGGAGGGTGTATGTTCAACTTGTTAAAAAGGCAAACAGACCAAGATATCCTTCCACAGTCTTGATACCAAAGACTTAGTGATGTGTTTGTACCTCCTGCACATGGATCTATTTGGTCATATGCCAGTTCATAGTATAGGTAGGAAATTCTATACATTTGTGGTTGTGGATGAAGATTCTAGATTTACATGGGTTTTCTTCCTGAGGCAGAAATCTGAAACCTCTACTGTCTTCCACAATTTTGTTAGGCAAATTTAGAATGAACTTAATAATTCAGTGGTCAAAATCAGAAGTGACCATGGGACTGAATTTCAGTCTGAATGCATGACAAGATTTTGTGAAGAACTAGGGATTCATCAAGAGTTCTCCTCAACTAAAACTCCCTAGCAAAATGGTATTGCTGAAAGAAAGAATAGGACTCTTATTGAGGCTGGTAGAACATTACTAAGTGACACTTCTCTCCCAGAAAATTTCTGGGCTGAGGCAATAAACACTGTATGTCATGTTCTCAATAGAGCTTCCATCACAAAAAGCCACAAGAAGACACCCTATGAGATTATGAAAGGCAGAAAACCAAATATATCCTATTTTAGGATCTTTGGTAGCAAGTGTTATGTACTTAACAATGACAAGTCTCATTTAACAAAGTTTGCTGCCAAATCCCAAGATGGGATATTTGTTGGGTACATCAACAACAGTAAGGCATACAGGTTCTACCACTTGACTAGTCAAGCTGCAGAAGAATATGTCCATATAGTCTTTGATGAATCTAAGCTAATCAACTGTGAGCTATCTAGCACTCCTTGTAGCACTACAGATTTGAAGGAAAAGATGGACAAGCTAACCATTAGTGAAGACCAACCTGCAAGACAGGATGAGAAAAATGATGGATGCTATCCAGGGGGAGTACAAGACTCACAAGCTGATGATGATGAAGACAATGAAGTACAGCATAGTGGGGAGATTAGAGGAAATCAAGTTGTGAATAGCCTGCCTCCAGTAATAAGACATCTAAGGGATCATCCAGCACATCAAATTATTGGTGATCTAATACTTGGTGTTCAGACAAGGAGCAAGAACTTGAACACAGTTCTTTGCTCAAGTTTCCTGTCCTAGATGGAACCCAAGAAATTTGAAGAGGCCATATAAGACTCAAACTAAATTGATGTCATGCAGGAAGAACTAAATCAATTCAAAAGATATAAAGTATGGAAGTTGGTTCCTAAAACAAAGAATCACATTGTCACAAGCACTAAGTGGATCTACAAGAACAAGTTAGGTGAAAATGGCATTATAGTCAAGAACAAAGCAAGACTGGTGGCAAAAGGCTATAGACAGGAAGAAGGAATAGACTTTGACCAGACATTTGCCCCAGTGGCAAGTTTGGAAGCAATAAGGTTGTTTCTTACCTATGCAGCTTATCAAGGGTTCGAGGCATTCCTAATGGATGTAAAGTCAGCATTTTTGAATTGTGAATTAAAAGAAAAAGTTTATGTTGAACAACCCTCAGATTTTGTAGATCCTCTCTGTCCTAATTAAGTGTATAGGCTTAAGAAAGCTCTATATGGATTGAAACAAGCCCCTAGGGCTTGGTATGAAACATTGTCTACCTTCCTTATTGAAAACAAATTCTCAAGGGGAAAAATAGACAAAACTCCATTTCTAAGGGAATCAAAAGGCAAGATCATCCTAGTCCAGATATATGTTGATGACATTATCTTTAGATCAACTGAAAACAACCTTTGTAGAAAGTTTGCAAAACTTATGCAAGGGAAGTTTGAGATGAGCAACATGGGTGAGCTGAAATTCTTCTTGGGACTCCAAGTTAGACAGACTGATGATGGCTTGTTCATATCCTAGTCTAATTTCACCAAGGAGTTAATTAAGAAATATGGCATGGAGTCGTCCTCCACCATGAGAACTCCAATGGGGTAAAGTATGCCTATAGGCAAAGATGATGCAGGAAAACTTGTAGATGAGTCTTTGTATAGAGGGATAAGTGGCTCTCTTCTTTACTTAACTGCTAGTAGACAAGACATCATGTATGCTACATGTGTTTGTGCTAGGTATCAAGTTTGCCATAAAGAATCTCATTATACTGCTTTCAAAAGAATTTTGAGATATCTTAAGGGAACACCAAATCTTGGTCTTTGGTACCCTAAGAATAGAGATTTTCTACTAACAGGTTATTCAAATGCAGACTTTGCCGGATGCAAAGAAGATAGCAAAAGCACCACTGGCACATGTCAGTTCCTAGGTGGAAGATTGGTGTCATGGAGCAGCAAAAAGCAGATAAGTGTGGCTATATCCACTGGTGAGTCTGAATATGTAGCTGCAGGCAGTTGTTGTGCTCAGCTGTTATGGTTACAACATCAACTTGAAGATTATGGCATCAAGGTAAGTAGAACTCCATTATATTGTGCTTCTACTAGTGCCATTTCTATTGCTAGAAATACTATTTCTCATAGCAGAACTAAGCACATAGAAATCAGATTTCATTTCATTATAGATCATGTTGAAAAAGAAGACATAAGTTTAGAATATGTCAAAACTAATTATCAAATTGCTGACATGTTCACCAAACCACTAGATGAAACTAAATTCAATTACTTTAAAATTGAATTAGGCATGCTGAACTTGGAATAAGAATTATAAAAATGACTAAGTAATTCTGTGTCGACACATAAAGACATCTGTGTCAACACTTAGTAGTTGGTGTCGACACATAAGGAAAATTCTGTCGACACATCAAGTAGATTGTGTCGACACTCAGGTTTTGGTGTTGACACATAGCTCTCCTGACACTTAGATATTGGTGTCGACACATAAAATCGTCTGTGTCGACACGCAGAAATTAGTGTATACTCTTAAGGTTGTCTGTGTCGACACATCACAATTGGTGTCGACACATCACAATTGGTGTCGACACATAGTATTGAAATACCTTTAAGTTCTCTTTCGAGACTTTAGTAGTCTGTGTCGACACCATCTCAATTGTGTCGACACAATAAGCAAATTTCTGCCCGCCTTTTGGCCATCTTTTAGAAATGTATAAATAGGTGGAAACAAGACCTTGTCGACCACGCTCTCAGAATTCTCGACAAACCCTTTGTGTCGACAAGATCTTCATCTTTCTTCTCCTCAATCTCTCATCACTAATGATGCTAAAAATGGAAGAGAACATCAACAAGGGATATGAACTAGTTCGCAATGCATTTGAGAGTGCAGCGCTAGAAATCCAAGCCGTGATTACCCTAATCACCGATAATGGATTGGAGTACTTAGTCTCAGAACCTACTAGGATATGGAAGAAGGAGGTTCTTGAATTCTATTCATCGGCATCACTGGATTCGAAGAGCATCAAAATTAAATCATCTGTACAAGAAACTAAGGTCAAACTCACACAGAAGAGTTTAAGTAAAAAACTTCAGCTTCCCAGGGTTAAGGAAGAAGATGACATAGCATCTACGATGACAAAAGATGCTCTCCAATGGTGTGGACTGGATCCCACTACCAAGATTGGATCATCAATGAACAGGAAGAGAAAGAATTCCCAGGGCAAATTCCTGTCTGAGATTATAGGCAAGGTTATACTGTGCAAATCAGGAGGACATGATAGGATTTCAGCTTATATGTTAAATCTCATGATCAGGGTTGTATTCAAGGTGAAAACAAATTGATCTACAGTTGTTTTTGAAAAGATCAAAGAAAGTATCAAGAAACCTAATCTGGGCAGAATACTAAGCTTGTATTTAGCGTTGAATATTCCAGAGGTGATGAATCAAACTAAAGGTTCTAAGATTAATCATATGAGGAGAATGGACATAAGAATACTGTCCGGATGGGATAGGGTATTGACAAAGGATGTCTCTACACCTCAAAAACACCAGAAACTGGTTTAGAAAAAGAAGCAAACTCCACATAAGCCAGCTAAATCTTCCAGTGATTCAGAAGAAGAAGTTATTTTCAGCTCAGATGGAGAAGGACCAGAGAGTTCTAGAAAATCTCCTGCTCTAGAAACTGTAACTGATGCTCAGGTGCAGGGGGGCAGATTCCTGCCAGCAACATCCCTGTGGATCAGGTCCAAGAGGAGCCACTTCAAGGGGGATCAAATGAGCCTTTTCTAGTTCCAGCACAACAAGTGCCATTACCTTCAGTGGGAGCTAATGAGCAAGATTCAAATATCCAAACAACTGCATTAGACAGTAAAGCAGCGACTCAATCTATACTTGAGGTAGTACAAGATATAAATCAAGCTGCTATAGGCACTGAGCATGATGCACTAGATGTGCATTTGAATGATGTTGATCAAAATATTCAAGATAATATCCCTGAACATGAAAATACCATAGAAGACACTTTTGAATTTGAAGGAGGACCATCTACTGAGAAAGAGCAAGTTTTTCCTCTACTTCAAATGCAACATGAGGTCACATTAGAAGAATTATTTCCTGATTTACTAGGAGCAAGAATTGAGGGGGAGATGCAAAGAACTGAGGGGGAGTTGCCCATCATTGCCTCTAGACCAAAGGATACTGTAGATATTGCTACATCATCTGATTCCTCTGATGATGAAGAAGCCTCCAGAGCTAAGAAAAGGAAACTTGTAGACCTCAGGAAGAGGAGCTCAATCTATAAGAAAACCATGAAAAATGCCCCCCAAATACAAGCTCTTGCAGTAGACTTCAGTTCACTCTTAGTGTCACTACAACTGAAATTAGATGAGCAAAGAGTAGCTCTTGAGAAATATGTGGATGAGAGTCATAAAGAACTACAATCTACCTTGGCCTAAGACATCAAATCCATCAGATTTGAAGTCAATCTGCAAAAAATGGGAATGACTGAATGTTTCCAAAAGAGAGGTCATGTTGTTGTCTACCTGGCCAAACAACAACAAGAGGCCAAGACTCAGATAGATGACATTGCAATAAAACAAGGATATGTTCTGGAGAATCAAATTCGAATGAATGACAATCTCACAGAATTTCATAATGTTATTGTCATAGAACTCCAAAATAAAGTCACTGCTTTCACTGAAAACATGGTTAAAGCCAAGTCTGAGTTTGATAAACAACTCAAAGCAGATTTGGCTAATGTCCACACTGCTATTCAGGACTCTCAAAAGGTAATTGCTGAACAACTGCAGAAGTTCAAAGCCTACTATAAAGAATGAAACAACTACCTAGCTAATCAGATAAGAATTCGAAAGGATGATCTAAGAGACCATATTGAAAGAGAAGTCATAAAGGGGGATAGAGTATTAGTCAATGCAGGCTCAGAACATACTAAATGGATAACCAACGTCATCAGGGCAACTCTTGGTTATCCACCCCTCTGTGATGATGATAATACTGTTGAATCAGGAATTCAACCTAATTACAATGAAGGGGTTCAGCAGGAAGTAGCCCAAATTATCTATCCACCTTAAGATTTTGATGTAATTCACTATGCAGTACAACAAATGTACAGTCCTCCACAGGAGGTATAGAATGTGATTATTGAAATGGTAGAAATGTCTGAAGCAGCATTACAAAGAGCTAGGGATGCTCAGAAAGAAGCTCAACTCTCTAAGAAAAGGTTTAGAGAATAGGCAGAATTAAAGCCTGATTTTGAACACTGGATTCCTACCTCCAAAAACATTATTCTCACTGCCTGGAAAGCTATTAAAGACAATATGCATGATAGAGGCAAGTGGTATTCTGAACAGGAGTGGAGCAAATATCAGAAGCGGCAAGATGTCATATACTAGTTCAGAAAAGACATCAAAGCTGGCAAAATACCTGCAACCTCTGTGGAGCCTAGCAAATACTTTCCAAAGCCTTATCATTACTTTGAAAGGCAAAAGGTTAAGGATGAAGAGCTCAAGAAGATGGATCTGAAAGGAAAGAAGCCAGCTGATGACAAAGAAACTAATGTACAAGCTAGGATTCAGTCTGGCAAAGGAATTGTCATCAAGGAGCATGATCAATCCTAGAGTTAGATGGGCTAGGCTTAGCTCTATGTAAAATTTTGGTCTAAATCCTTGTTATTCTGTATTGATGAACATATATTAATAAATTCCTTGTTTTAGCCTTAATTTGGTATGGTATACTTGAAGTTTGTTGAAGCATGATTAGTATGTTCTAACATATTCTGTGATGATATTGTTACATGCTATGACTACTTATGGTTAATCTTGACTTTGAAATAAATGTTTACATCATAATCTTTGTTTTATTATAAGTGATGTATATCATTGACTAAGAATTATGACTTCTCCAAATTCGTGGAGATTGTTGGGTACATTGGAAACTGTGTACCTGATTTGGAGAAGGCTCACCTAACTCAATGGTATTCATCAATGTGTATTTGATGGTGTGTTAAGTTTCAATGTGCAGGTTAAGGAAATGCAGAAGAAGTTTCTAAGTACAAGTGTTGACACTTGAGTAGAATGGTGTCGACACCAGGAGCCAGATTGTGTCGACACACAGGACTTGTGTCGACACACACCAGAATTCTGTCGACAATAATTGTGTCGACACACAGGACTTGTGTCGACACACACCAGAATTCTGTCGACAACAATTGTGTCGACACAAATCAGAATTCTGTCAACACCAACTTTGTTGAGACTAAAAGCTATTGTGTCTACACATAGGACTTGTGTCGACACATTCCACAGAAGCTGTGTTGAGAAGATAAAGAAGGGTTGTATGAACATTATGAGAGCTGTGTCGACATCATAAAGAACTGTGTCGACACATGATCTATTTGTGTTGACACATTTGAAATATTGTCTCGACACTTTTCTGTTGAGATAGAATACAATGAAGTATCAGGTGTCACGATTGAAGAATTTACAGCTGTTATAACTAACAAAGCTGTTGCATCTGTCAGAGCTGTCAAAAGGCCGTTATAAACCGGATCAGCCGGTAACCTCAGATGGATCTATATAAAGATCTATTCTATCATCAAACAGAGAGAGATCTAATAAGAAGAGAAGTTCAGATCCTGAAATCAACAAGTCTCTAAGGGCAGATTCTGAACAAGTCTGCAAGAAGAATTCAGATCTACATCTGAAAGAAGAGGAAGCTGGATTGAGGATCATCTCCAACTTCATAAGAAGATCAACCTTACTTTGTTCAAATTCAAGAAGCTTTGAAGAAGCTAAGACAGGTTGAATCTTAAGCAGTCAGATCTATCAAGAACTGATCAAGAAGTCTTCACCCCTTTCTCTCTACCTAGGTGAAGGATTTATTCTTTTAATAATCAATTTTCTTTGTAGGAACTTTTATAGATATGAGTGTAAGAGAGTTATCTCTTTGAGTTGTAAGCCTAAGTTTATAAAGGCTGAGGTAGGGCTGAGTGCCTGAGGTAAGGGATTAATTTCTCTGAGCTGTAGTCCTGGTGAAAGAGACTGAGGTAGGGCTGGATTGCCTGAGTTGTAGGAGTGTGGACTCACTCTGAGGTAGGATTCTCTGTAAGAATCTGAGTTGTAGCACTTGGTGAAGTGTGAGCTGTAAGAACCTTTCAGAGTTCTGAGTTGTAAGATCTGAGGATCTGAGAAGAAAGAAGGGAGTTAGGCTGAATCTAGTATACTGCTAGATAGGCGAAGGGGAAAAGTGGATGTACTCATCTCTTGGGGATCCACTATAAATCTGTGTGCATTTTGTGCTGGCTGTGTTTGTTTTTAAACTATGTTGTGATAATTGCTGAATAAGTTGTCTAACAGTAATATATTTTATTTGTCTTAAGAAAAAGGAATTGAACCTATTCACCCCCCCCCACCCACCCTCTAGGTGTTTAGGATATCTTGAAACCAATTCTTTCACAGTCATCTATGAATGTGATCATATACTTCATTCCTCCTCGAATGACAGAACTTTTAAAGTCACATATATCATAATGTATATGCTCTATGGGTGTTGTGCTCCTAGTAACCACACAAAAAGGTTTTCTAGTGATCTTACTTTGAGCACACATGTCATATTTCTCAAGAGGTGATTTAGTGTCTTATGTGATCTGGTGAGTTCTAACATTTTGAAACATTTTTTTATAATTCACGTGTCTAAGTCTCTCATGTAGAGTCTTAGTGGTAACTAGGTTTGTTTGAACTTATTGAACTAACTTGTTTGTTAGATTTAGTCGGTACATCCTATTTTGTACGTATGCACGTCCAAAATAGTATAAGTTAACTTACAGTGTTACTCTACCATTACAAAAGGTAAAAGACATACCAGCATCGCATAATAAACTTATAAAAATTAAGTTAGCAGGTAATGAAGGAATAAATTTAATATTTTTTAAATTTAAAAGTCTTACTAGAGTATAGCAACAGCGTTGCATTCCCCACATTTAAGACGTCAGTTGTCTCGTCATTCGCAACTGTGACATATTCTTTCACAGCAGTGAGCTCTGTCATAAGATCAACATTGTTGCAAATGTGGCACGTTGCCCCCGAATCCAAGTACCACTTCGTGATGTCCTTAGCATTTCCGACCATCGCAACAAAATCGGAAGGCTCAGTTAGGCGAACCATATTGGCTTGGTTACCATCCTGTGATGCTTTAGTTATTTTCCATTTAGGGAGTCTGTAATTAGATGCGTTGTGCCCCGACTTGTTGTAGTTAAAACACTTGTCCTTGAACTTTTTATTGTGTTTGTTAGGGCCTGCAACTTGGGAGCTACTATGGGAGGGTTTTGTTCTTTTAGGGTTCGACATGCATTTACAACTGCGGATCATGTTAGTCGCAGCCCTCTGCTTGCTAACAATTTCTAAAGCGTGTCAAATCTTATTTTCATCCTCAATGCGAATAAATCGCTTGAAGTCATTAAGACCAACCAGTATCTTCTTGCGGTACATTTCAGCTTTAAAATTGTATCACGCAGAGGGCAGCTAATAAATGATCGTGTCAGCAACAAAGCTGTCTGGCAGAGAGATATTCTCACTATGCAAATAATCTACTAAAGCTTCAAAATCTGATACCTGAGTGAAAATCGTCTTCTTCTCGTCGAACATGAAGGAATAGAATATGTCCAGCAGGTGCGACTTGGACAAATCCTCCTCTTGTCTGAAGTGTTCCTTCAGTGCCTCCCAGATTTCCTTGACAGTCTCCATCTTGATATCCTTCTTCGACAGATTGGAGGACAAGCAGTTCAGCAGGTAGTCACGGCAGAAGTTCTCATCGTGGACCCACTGAGCTTCGCCATCAGTCCCAGAAACTTCCGCACGATCGGAATGAACTGTGTAAAACACGATAAATTTGATCGCCGTGAATTTCTCCAGCATTATCATCAGCACCGGAGACGATAAATTGGTTCCTTCATTATTGTGTGTTTCTTTCTCTGGTACTGCACCCTCGTTGGAAGCAATGAAGCGGCAAGATGAACTTTCTTCTCTGTTTGATCCGGATTGTTTTAATCCAAGAGATGGAGAATCTCTTCAACCACACAGTCACATAAGATCCCGCCTGCAATATATTTTCTTTGCAGTCGACCGCAGAAAATTGCTTGAATTCTACGGGCGCCGAGACAGAGGAATCCACGGGAGATTTTTTTCTCCTTGTTGATTGACGCATAACTAGATGGCGGAAACAAGATTCAAGCACCGATCACCAGCGAGAGCAGCGGGAAGGGGCAGCGATCTTTCCCACCGGTGCCGGAGACGGCGACGGCACGACTGAAGCTCGATCCTCGACCACAGCAGTGGCGGCGTCCGAAATTTTCTAGCACGGGCAGGACGGGAGAACTGCAGCAGCTTCACGCGAAAAATAGGAGAAGTCGGGAGCGGCGTTTCTGCAATCTCAGGCGGCGGAAAACCTTTTTCTTTTTCGATCACCCGGTTAAAACCGAGCACAGTTTGTCGTTCGTGCCTCGATGTCGATCCACACCGGAGGCAAAATTAAAGAACGAAAACACCGGCGGTGTCAGAACGTCGAACTCCAGAATATCGGGGCGGCGCTGGGCAACTTCTTCAACAGCGGCGGCGACCCGAGAAATCACGACAACAGCGGCAAAGAAAAATTGCCGGCGGCGGCGTCTTTCACGTTTTCCTGCAATTTAACAAAAGGTTATGGGACGGATACGTAAGCAACGGGGGTCTATTGCTTCGAGAATTAAAGTCAGCTGGAAGTATTTGAACGATGGTTAAAGTGGAATCATCAATCTCTTGTTTCTAAGTGCGTATAAATAGTAAAACTTAAGAAATTTTTACGGGTATTGGATATCCGTGTATCTGACACAACCTGTTATGTCTCCGAACCCGTTAATTATCCAAATATACACTAACAAGAATTTCCTAGAAAAACAGTATATATATGTTAAATTTATCATGTGAAAGTGTTTTGAGGACAACTCTATCTCCCCAAGCTATGTCCGGAAGAAAATTTCAATTCCCTTAAATTCTTATATGACCTAAATAAGTTTTTCTAAAAAATTAAAATACTTGATGTTCGAGTTTATAGCACTCCGAAATTCTGATGAATGGCATAATCAAAGAGGATAAACTATATCTTCGGGGAGGGAAACTGTACAACCCTGTGTCCGGCGAGCGGGTCCCGTCAGGAAGGTTGAGCAGGCCTGGCCCCGCGACCCGCACCCGAGCGGCAAAACGGGCTGTACGACGGAAGGGCTGGCCCGCTCCCGCCCATCGCAGGCGAGCGAGCTGGCGACCCGCGGCAAGCGAGCTGGACCCGCGATCGACGACCGACGGCCAACCCCACACGCGACCTGGCTGCCGATCCGCCCGGCAGAAGACAGGCAGCTCGCCCATACCGGCTCGCTCTCGCCCAGGGAGGACAGGCGAGCCACGAGGCCAGACCGCGCCCGCCTCCTGCGGGGGAACTGAAGGCGAGCTGGCCCCCCAGGGGTGCGAATAGCTACTCAGAACAGCGGAGCCTCGCTGTTGGCAGACCAGGCTGGGCTGCGTATAACTGTTCAGAACAGCGGAATTTGGCTGTTGGCAGACCCAACCAAGGGCTTTTTGGTATTTTCAGGTCAGTTCTTTTGGTTATTGGCAGTTCAGACTCCAAAAATCTATAAATAAGACCCAATGGGTACCTCAGAGGACACGCTTTCGGTGCCTCCTTGCTCTCATCCTCAAGTGTTCTCTGAGGGTACCTTAGCTCGGCTCTTGGCTAAGGAGGGGAAGCGCTCAGAGATCTTCCGGGTTTGTGGTGGGACCTCCCTGCCGAGCCCTTGGGTCTGTTTTCTCTTGTCTCTCTCGTTGTCTTTATTGCAGGAGCAAAGTAGGCGCGAGACCACCCCTTCCCCAAGGGTAGAACTCCACAAGAGGCCGGATTCCGGTTTCAACATTTGGTGCGGTGAGCGTGGAGAGTGGTCAGTGCAGAAAAGCTTCGGCGAGCTCAATGACGGGAGGTCAAGGATCTGACAGACAGGACTCGCCACCCCCACCACCTCTTGCAACGGTGGGAATGTTTGAAGACTTCAGGAATGAGATGCTGACTCTGGTCAAGATCGCGCTCGGCACGCGGGCCGAGTGCTCGACTCCGGCGATCCCGATCGCGGCCGCCCCCTCCTTGGGCGAGGATGCTCCCGGCAGGCGAGCCGGGAAGGAGGTGGCTGAGGAAGGCCGAGAAAGCGAGCTCTCGGGGCGCGAGCTCTTCCCCGGTTCGGCAGGCCGAGGCCGCTTCGGCGAGTTGGGCCCGCGAGACTCGCCGGCCCGCCAGGTGGGGGGAGGCAGCCCCTTCAGCGAGCTGGTCTCCTCAGCTCCAGTACCAGACGGGTTCAGGGAGCCCGAGATGACCTACTACACCGGGAAGGGAGACCCGGTTCAGCACGTCCAGTGGTTCGAGGACGTAGTCTCCATCCGTCAGATGTCGGACGGATTCAAGTGCCGTCTCTTCGCCATCACCCTCCGAGAGAAGGCAAGGGAGTGGTTCCACCAGCTGCCGGCCAGTTCCATCTATTGCTTCGAGGACCTGCGCCGAGGGTTCATGTTGAGGTTCACTACCTCAAAGAAGAGGAAGAAGGAGTCTGAGTTCCTGTTCCACATAAAGCAGGGGGTGAACGAGACGTTGGGGAGCTATGTCGATCGGTTCCAGGAGGAGGTTACCCAAGTACAGGAGATGCCGGGCCACAGCCTGATGATGGCCTTCACCCTGGGCCTGCAGCAGGGTTTTTTCCGCATGTAGCTAAAGAGAATTCCCCCCCTCTCCTACGAGGAGCTGATGGAGAGGGCGGCGAGAGAGGTCGACGGGGAGGCGTCGAACCCAGAATTTGCAAGGAAGTTGGCCAGGTGGGCAACCGAGGAGGAGAAGGAGTCAAAGTGAGGAAGAGGACAGGAAGAGAGAAGGGGGGAGCCTAGGCTGAGGGAGCAGAGGCAGCTCCAGTGGCAACAGCCGCCGAGGTGGGGGCACCAGGAGCCCGACCGCCGTCTGGGCTGGAGACCTGAGTGGAAGGGGCAGCGGCCACAGGGGGGGAACTACGGAAGGGGTCACCATCATGGGAGACAGGATCAGTTCCACCCACCGGGCTGGAGGCAAGGTCAGAGGCCTCGGCTCCCCGATCAGGAGGAGGCCATGGCCATAGCACTGGGAACGAGGAGAGGGATCATGAGAAGAAGGAGAAGGGAGTTCAGGGTGGAGCTGCCCTATTGCGACTTTCATCAGGAAGAGGGGCACGCAACGGCCACGTGTCCGGAATTCTTGGAGATGAGAGGGAACAGGGGGCGGCAGCAGCAGGAGGAGGAGGTGCGGCAGGAAGTAAGGATCGAGGAGGTCCTGCCTCGGGCGGAGGAGGATCGCTGTGAAGACCGGGTGGATGTGGGGACCCGAGGAGGGATCGGAGGAGCGTCGCCTCTACATCCCAAACCCCGCCGCCGGAGGAGAGGATCACCTTCTCCAGAAATGATATGCCAGACCACGAAGACCCGTTCTGCGATGCGCTGGTCATCAAGGCCGCCATCGAAAACTTCACGGTCTCTCGGATCCTCGTGGACAATGGAAGCTCCGTGAACGTCGTCTTCAAGAAGGCGTTTGACGCGATGCAGGTGGAAGATAAGAGGGTGCTGGCCTCGGACGGGCCCTTTTCGGATTCTCGGGAGAGAGGAAGGAGGTAGAGGGAGGAGTCGGCCTCCACGTCACCCTGGGGGGGCAGTCCCGGAACTGCAAGTTCGTCATTGTGGACGCCCCCAGCAGCTACAACGCAATCTTCGGGAGGCCCCTGATCAGCGCCTTCCGCTGCGTCCCCTCATCTTTCCACCAGTGCCTGAAGTTCAACGCTGAGGGGGTGCAGGTCAGGGTTAGGGGAGACCCAAAGGTGGCGCGGGAGTGCTACGTCACCGCGGTGAACACCATCTCTTGGCAGGAAGGGGCCGAGGAGATGGGGTGAAGGATGGAGGAGGACGAGCAGGAAGCCGGAGAGGTGGAGCTGGGGGTAAAGGACTGCGCAGAGAAGGCGGAAGGAGGAGATCTGGAGGAAGTGACCGAAGTAAGGGCCGTAGGAGGGGAGATGGAGGTAGAGGTCCCCGTTCCGGAGGAGGGGGACGCCGAAGGATGGGGGGAACGATCCAGGCTGGAGGCGGCGGAAGAAGTGGTGGAGCTGGAAGTGCTCACCCGCGGAGGCAGGGTTGAGAAGATCCGCGTCAGCGGGGGGCTGACCCCGGAGGACCAGGGCAGGATGCTGGAGTGCATCCAGAAGAACGTGGACATCTTCGCCTGGTGCGCCGCGGAGATGCCGGGGGTTGACGCGGATGTGGCTTGCCACCGCCTCAACCTGGACCCGGGAACACGCCCCGTCCAGTAGAAGAAGAGGTCCACGGCGGACAAGCTGGCGGAACCCATCAGGGAGGAGGTGGCGAAGCTTCTCAAAGCTGGCTTCGTGTCCGAAATTCAGTACCCCGACTGGGTCTCAAACGTTGTGATGGTTAAAAAAGGAGACGGCCGCTGGCGGTTGTGTATCGATTTCTCTCTTCTTAATAAAGCTTGTCCTAAGGACTGTTACCCTTTGCCTCGGATCGACGCGCTGGTTGATTCCGTCGTCGGCTTTTCTGTAATGAGTTTTTTAGATGCCTTTTCAGGTTACCATCAGATCAGGATGCACCCCCCGGACATCAAGGATGTCTCATTCATCACAGGGGACGGCTGCTACTGCTACAAGATGATGCCGTTCGGGCTGAAGAACGCTGGGGCCACCTACCAAAAAATGATGGATAGGGTCTTCAAGGAACAGAGGGGGAGGAACTTGGAGGTGTACGTGGACGACCTCATGATCAAGAGCCAGGACGTGGACTCCCACCTCAGGGACCTGGAGGAGACGTTCGCCACCCTGCGCAGATACAAAATGCGGCTGAATCCCCTTAAGTGTGTCTTTGGGGCAAGCCGGGGGAAGTTCCTGCGGCATCTCCTCACCCCCGCGGGGGTCGAGCCGAATCCAGACAAGGTCAAGGCCATCTTGGAGCTAGGGTCCCCGCGGAATGCAAAGGAAGTTCAACGATTGACAGGGAAGCTAGCAGGACTGAGTCGCTTCCTTTCTCGGTCAGGGGAGAAGTGCTCCCCTTTCTTCAAAACGCTGAGGGGAGGCCAGAGGTTTGAATGAAGCAAGGAATGTGAAGAGGCCTTCCAGGCCCTCAAGGTGCAGTTGACACAGGCTCCGCTGCTCCAGGGGCCGAAGGAGGGTGAGGATTTGTTCTTATATCTCGGGGTCGGGGCAGAGGCCTTGAGCTCCGTCTTAGTACGTGAAGAGGGGAAGAGGCAGTTCCCCATTTATTATGTCAGTCGGGTCCTGAGGAAGGCCGAGCTCCGGTATCCGATCCTGGAGAAGCTTGCATTCGCATTAATCATCTCGGCCCGGAGGCTACGGCCTTACTTCCAGGCGCACTCGATCCGAGTGGTGACCGACCATCCTCTCCGCAACATCTTCGAGGGGGTGGAGCACTCACGCCGGCTGGCCAAGTGGTCGGTGGAGCTAAGCGAGTTCGATGTCTCCTTCGTTCCGCGGCTCTCGATCAAAGCTCAGGCGATGGCCGACTTCCTGGCCGACTACGTGGTAGAAGTAGCAGAGGAGGAGCTCACTTGCCCGACTCCTTGGAAGGTGAAGGTGGATGGAGACTCAGGAAGGCATTCTCTCGGGATAGGAGTGGTTCTGGAAAGCCCTCAAGGGACTCAAATTGAGCAGACGGTGGTGGTGCATTTCCCCATTACCAACAACCAGGCCGAGTACGAAGCAGTGATAGCGGGGCTGCGCCTAGCCATAGAGCTGGGGGTGCTGGATGTGGAGGTCCTAACCGACTCCATGGTGGTGGCTTCCCAGATCAACGGGGAGTTCGAAGCAAGGGAGCCCGCTTTGAAATTATACTTGGCCAAAGCAAAGGGGGTCATAGGGACCTTCCAGACCTTCTCCATCCGACACGTGCCAAGGGGAGAGAATGAACAGGCCGACCAACTGGCGAAGCACGGCCCCCGAGCAGGGGGCACCATCACCGACCTGTTCCGCCCCTCCATCGAAGAAGGAGAGCTCATGGAGATCGATCAGCAGCCTTCGTGGATGGACCCAGTAGTAGTTTTCCTCTCCTCGGGAGAGTATCCGGAGGGGGTGGACCGGAAGAAGCTAAGGCACAAGTCAGCTTACTACCTCCTTAAGGACGGGCAGCTGTACCGGAAGACCCTCTCCGGGATGTTGGCTCGCTGCGTGGCCGAGGGTGAGGCGCAGAGGATCCTGGAGGAAGTCCACTCCGGGGAGTGCGGAAGTCATTCCGGGAGTCGGACCCTGGAAGGAAGGATAGTCAGGCAAGGGTATTTCTGGCCCACCCTGGGCCGAGACGCCGCGGAGTTCGCAAGGAGATATCATAAGTGCCAGTTGTTTGCCCCCCTCCAGCTACAGCCGGCCCAACAGCTCAAGAGTATCACGGCCCCCTGGCCCTTTGCAATCTGGGGAATGGATTTGGTTGGACCGTTCCCCCAGGCCAGCGGCCAGAGAAGGTTCCTCCTAGTGATGATCGACTACTTCTCAAAGTGGATGGAGGTGAAGGCGTTGGCCAAGGTGACCTCCCAAGTGATCAGGAACTTCGTCTGGGGGGAGATCATCTGTCGCCACGGGATGCCGCAAGCCATCGTCACCGATAACGGACCCCAGTTCGCCAGTGCCGAGTTCACCAGTTTCTGCGAGCAGCTTGGAATCGACCTCAGGTTCGCCTCGGTCCACCACGCCAGGAGCAACGGGCAGGTGGAGGCGGCGAACAAGATCATCGTCAATCTCCTCAAGAAGAAGGTGGAAAACTTGAGGGCGAGCTGGGTGGAGCAACTCCCCGCCGTTCTTTGGGCCCTTAGAACCACTCCTAACACGGCCACGGGGGAGACCCCCTTCAAGCTCTCCCATGGGTGTGAGGCGGTGCTCCCCATAGAATTTGAGATTCAAACGCCGCGAGTCGGAACGGCCAGGGAGGGCCGAGAGGAATGGCAAGTCGAGAACGGGGAGGAGCTGAGACTCTCCCTTGACATGGTGGAAGAGTTGAGGGATCTTTCGGCCATCCGATAGGAGGAGGTCAAAAGGAGGATGGCAAAATACTTTGACAAGCATGTCAGGGTCAAGCAGTTCGCAGAAGGGGACCTAGTACTGAAGAAGGTGGATGCGGCAGGGAGGTCAGCGTCCGTAGGGAAACTCAACCCCAGCTGGGAAGGGCCATTCATTGTGAAGGAAGCTTTGAAGTCAGGGGGCTATCGGCTCCAAAATGTAGAGGGCGAGGCCCTGAGTCTCACCTGGAGTGGAGACGACTTGAAGAGGTTTTTTCCCTAAGCTCCTGTAAGCAACACGATTTATTATAATGAAGTCTTTCTTCTCCCCCCCCCCCCCCAGGGTTGTCATACCTAAGCTTGCTCAGAGGATTGGAATGAATTTGGACCCCGAGAAGATCCCGCTGCCAGGCTCCCACCTAGCTGGCAGGGCCGGAAGTCACTCGGCGTCATCCCTAGCCTCGAGAAGATCCCGCTGCCAGGCTCCCACCTAGTTGGCAGGGCCGAAAGTCACTCGATGGAATGAATCTGGACCCCGAGAAGATCCCGCTGCCAGGCTCCCACCTAGCTGGCAGGGCCGGAAGTCACTCGGTGTCATCCCTTGCCTCGAGAAGATCCCGCTGCCAGGCTCCCACCTAGCTGGCAGGGCCGGAAGTCACTCGATGGAATGAATCTGGACCCCGAGAAGATCCCGCTGCCAGGCTCCCACCTAGCTGGCAGGGCCGGAAGTCACTCGGTGTCATCTCTGGACCCCGAGAAGATCCTGCTGCCAGGCTCCCACCTAGCTGGCAGGGCCGGAAGTCACTCGGCGTCATCCCTAGCCTCGAGAAGATCCCGCTGCCAGGCTCCCACCTAGCTGGCAGGGCCGGAAGTCACTCGATGGAATGAATTTGGACCCCGAGAAGATCCCGCTGCCAGGCTCCCACCTAGCTGGCAGGGCCGGAAGTCACTCGGTGTCATCCCTAGCCTCGAGAAGATCCCGCTGCCAGGCTCCCACCTAGCTGGCAGGGCCGGAAGTCACTCGATGGAATGAATCTGGACCCCAAGAAGATCCCGCTACCAGGCTCCCACCTAGCTGGCAGGGCCGGAAGTCACTCGGTGTCATCCCTTGCCTCGAGAAGATCCCGCTGCCAGGCTCCCACCTAGCTGGCAGGGCCGGAAGTCACTCGATGGAATGAATCTGGACCCCGAGAAGATCCCGCTGCCAGGCTCCCACCTAGTTGGCAGGGCCGGAAGTCACTCGGTGTCATCCCTGGCCTCGAGAAGATCCCGCTACCAGGCTCCCACTTAGCCGGCAGGACCGGAAGTCACTCGATGGAATGACTCAGAAAGCGATGACCTGCGACCCAGAACAAATCACGTTGTCGGACTCCCACCTAGCCGGCGAGGCCGGGAACTACTCGAAAGGCGTGAGCAGCAGGTCAGAGTCACAAGAGTTAGTCAAAAAAGAGGGAAAGGGTCTAGCATAGCCCCACCCTCATGCCCCAGGAAAGGCGGCCGAGTAAACGCGAAGGCCTGGGCGAGAGTCCGCAGAGAATTAGGCATGCGGACGCGGGACGAGCCGGCTCGCCTCGCGCGAGGGACGAGCCAGCTCGCCTCGCCCGGCGGGCGAGCAGCCGCCTCATCAGAGCCAGGCCGCAGGGGAAGGTCGCGTCACCCGGCAATAACAACGTTGGAAAAACAAGGCGGACGAGAGAGCATTTATAAAAGACACAATAGCTAAAAACACGAGGTATAGGCGCAAGCCACGCGTACAGATAGATATAGATGATAATGTTCATCTAAAAAAGGATAAAATTACAAAAAGAAAGGGGGGCGCGAGATCCAGGTCAAGAAACCCTAAAGGGGCTGGAAGGCCTTGTCGCCAGGGTCCGGCACGGGGAGAAACAGCGCCGACACAACGTCTTCTGCCGAGAGCCCCGCTGTCTCGCTCGTAAGCAGATCCGCGCGCCACAGCATCTGCATCGTGTATTTCGCTGCGCTGGCCGCGTTCTTTTGCATTAGCACCTCCAGGTCGTAGTCAGAGAGGTGCTCGCGCGGGCAGACCCTACTGTCTGGAGGAGGGACAGCGGCAGCGGCCTCCAGCTCGCGTACCCGGGCCTCCAGCGCCGCCTTCTCTTGGCCAAGGGTGGCGATCTCGGCACCCATCCGACTCGCCGTCGCCGCGTCCTGGGGAAAGGAACAAGAATAATCGTGAGCTGTGTCCGCGAAGAGGGAGAGGGTAACTCAGGTTGAGCACGTACCACCCCGCCCAGGTACTGCGCGAGGGTCTCCTCGGCCGCGTCGGCTCGCCTCCTGTGAAGATCCGCGTCCACCTGAGCGAGCTTCCGGGCCTCTTCCTTCTCATCCGTCATCTTTTGTATGGACGCGGCGTTCCGCTCCACCTGGGTGCAGCGCCTCCCCACCATGTGAGCCAGCTCCAGACCGCGCAGCTGGGCCCGCGCGCTCTCATGAATCAGCACTCGCGTCTCCTCCTTGTCATAAATGGCGGCGTCTTCGCGCGAGTACAGACCAAAGGAGAAGCTGTACGCCTCCCCTCCGATGGTATCCTGCTCCATCCAGCTCGGCAGTAGGGTCGAGATCATCGCGCGGTTCGACTTCTTATCCCACGACAGGAGCGGGACGCCGAGCACGTCCTGGTACCTCTCGCCGTAGCCGAAGTTGCGATGCCCTCTCGGCACCGGCTCCGCAGCAGCTTGAGACCCGCCCGGCGGCGCGGAGGTGCCCGCCGCCCTGACCGGGGAGTCGCTGGTCGAGGCGACCCGCGGGGGCGAGGGGCCCTCAGCCGGCAGGACCGCAGGGGCCTTGCCCTTCCTTTGGCTCGCGGCGGGTTGTTGATCCGCGATCTTTGCCACCTTCGACGGAGGGGCGGGCTGTCCGCCACCCGGTCGCTTCTTGGCCGGGACGGACGGGATGTCGCGCTGAGCGGCATCAACAGCTTGAGCCCGGGCAAGAACCCCGGAGGGGATCTGCGCGCTTTCGTAAGGAGGGTGAAGGGGGATGTCGCGGTCACCTGCAGAAAAGGAAGGTGAGATAAAAGAAAAGTGGGAAGGTAAGGACTAGCTAGCGGCGAGCGGCAAACCTCCCCCTGGCGGGACGACGGCGAGGTCGTCAAGATGGCGGCGCAGGTACGCGACCTCAAAGTTCTTCCCGGCGAAGAACGCGCAAAGGTCGACTTCATGGCCGCCTAGGCTGGGTGGCCGGTAGCTCGCCTCGCTGAGTTGCACCGGCGAGAAGGGGACGTTGCCGAAGTCCCCTTTGACGAACAAGAATTTCTTGAGCCAGTTGTGACTCTTGTTGACTGTCTCCCGCACCTTGAGGTGGGCGCTGGAGAAGTAGGCCGTCCCGTCTCGATTCGCCCGGAAGGAGAACAGCTTCCGGAACACGGCGAGGCTGAACTCCACCCGCTCCTCTCGCAGGAAGCAGGCGAACCCCACCATGACGGCTATGGAGTTCGGGGTCATTTGGCCGAGGACGACCCCGAAATACTTCAACACCTGCCGCACCTCGGGCCACAGGGGAAGTCGCAGGCCCACCTCAAAATGAGCGAGAGGGATGGCGAGCTCGTCCCTAGACAGGTCGTTGATCTTCTCCCCCTCCCCGGGTCGCCTCGCAGAAAAGCTCTACGGCACGTGGTCGCTAAGCGCATCCAAATACTCGCGCTCAGAGATGACAGCGTGAGGAAAGTCATGCTCGGAGAAGGTCCAGGCACACTTGCTTTGGCCGTCCACGTCGCCGCCGCCTCCGCCCATTCCCATCAAGTCGCCGCCAAACGCGCGAAACAGATCCGATAGGCGAGCGCGAGTCGCAATTCGCGGGAAAAGGGAGGCAAGAGGATGTTTGGAAACGGTGGAGAAATAAGGGCCTGCAAGGCCTATTTATAGGGAAAGAGAAAGGGCGGGAAACTTCCCGCCGAAAGATGGGGTGCGGGTAGCAAAAATTAGTCCGACGGTTCGACTTCCCGCGCGCGACTGCACCTCAAGGGTCGATCCGGCACGGTTCTCGCCCGGCCGCAACCGCGGAAGACCAGTGCGGGCGAGTCTCAACCCGCACCCGCACGCTGTTCCGCGGGATATGGGAGAATCCCGTCTGGCGAGCCCCTCGGCTCGCCCTCGCCCCGATCAGCGCAAAAGGAAGAACGGACCTTTCCCTTAACCCGCCCACAGGAAACAATAAAAACAGCATGATATTTCCAATAAACCTCAGCAGTAATAAGTTAGGCCCATAGGCGGGCTGAAAGAGTCGCTAGCGGTTACAAATACAAGATAACTACGAAATGACAACAACCCCGCGGTATCCCGCGAGCGAGGGGCAAACAACTGGGTCAGTACTCGACCCACTTCCACCTGTGCCGCCTCTTCGTTCCCGACCGAGGCGGCACACGGGGATCGTGGTAATCGCGAACCGCCACCAGCTCCCGCTGAGCCAGGCCGACCTGCTCCATGGCGCTCTTAAGATGCCCCTCGGCTCGCGTTATATGCACGCCCGGCGAGGTGACATCGTCGTCCTCCGCTTCGCGCGGAGGGCCCTCCAAGGCCGCGAGCCGGGCCTCGGTCTCGGCCTTGTCGTCATCGATGCTCTTCATGATCTCCTACAGCAGCAGTATGTGTTTCTGGAATAGCCGCGTCACCTGCCTCTTCATCCCCGCCGCATCGGTCGGGTCGCCCAGGTAGTCAGAAACACTGTCCACGTCGGGCGGAGGCGAGTACCCTTCGCTCATCTCGGTTTCAGGAGAGGCCCTGTTAAAGCCTGCAAACGGGGAGGGGTCAGAGTGAGCGAGCAAGAGACAAAGCCAACGATAAAAAACCAGCTCACCAGGGGTTGGCACGTCGCCCGCACCGACAGATGGGCGAGAAGAGCCCGGTCGACCCTGAAAGTTTCCTCCCTCGAGGGTCTCAAGAGATTTTCCCAGCCCGTGGGAAACCGCCAGACAGGGAGTTTCCGGAGGTGGGCGGTCCTGAACCGGGGAACCAGCGACCTTCTCGGGCGACTCGCGAGAGGGGCGATCCTCTCCCACATTCCCCACCTCTTCACAGGGAATCGCCTGCAAAACAAAGGGTCAAAGGTACAGCAATAACTCGCGGAAGGTCACGTCCCCCGGGGATTACCTCGACACCCGCGGCCGAGCTGGAGCCCGGACAGTCGCCCGCCAGAGACCGCCTGACAATCTTCCCCTTCGCCGGCCTGAAGAGCGGGCCGGGAGACCCGCGTGATAACCAAGGGGCAGCCTCGAGGGCCTCCTCCTGAGTCTTCAGGCACGCTACCGCCAGGCGAGCTCGCACCTCTTCGCTGACCGGCATCGAGAAATTAAGATCTGCTCGAAGGAAATGAAGGGATCTGGGGAGCCTCCTCCAGGGGTTAGCGGTGTGTATTTATAGCAGGACAGTGGGCCCCCACCAGAAGATTCCCTGCCAGCTCAGCACAGAGCTCGCCGAACACGCGGGTTGGATGATTCTTTCCGAGCTTGATTCAAGCTCAAAAAGAGCGGGGATTGTGTACAACCCTGTGTCCGGCGAGCGGGTCCCGCCAGGAAGGTTGAGCAGGCCTGGCCCCGCGACCCGCACCCGAGCGGCAAAACGGGCTGTACGACGGAAGGGCTGGCCCGCTCCCGCCCATCGCAGGCGAGCGAGCTGGCGACCCGCGGCAAGCGAGCTGGACCCGCGATCGACGACCGACGGCCAACCCCACACGCGACCTGGCTGCCAATCCGCCCGGCAGAAGACAGGCAGCTCGCCCATACCGGCTCGCTCTCGCCCAGGGAGGACAGGCGAGCCACGAGGCCAGACCGCGCCCGCCTCCTGCGGGGGAACTGAAGGCGAGCTGGCCCCCCAGGGGTGCGAATAGCTACTCAGAACAGCGGAGCCTCGCTGTTGGCAGACCAGGCTGGGCTGCGTATAGCTGTTCAGAACAGCGGAGTTTGGCTGTTGGCAGACCCAACCAAGGGCTTTTTGGTATTTTCAGGTCAGTTCTTTTGGTTATTGGCAGTTCAGACTCCAAAAATCTATAAATAAGACCCAATGGGTACCTCAGAGGACACGCTTTCGGTGCCTCCTTGCTCTCATCCTCAAGTGTTCTCTGAGGGTACCTTAGCTCGGCTCTTGGCTAAGGAGGGGAAGCGCTCAGAGATCTTCCGGGTTTGTGGTGGGACCTCCCTGCCGAGCCCTTGGGTCTGTTTTCTCTTGTCTCTCTCGTTGTCTTTCTTGCAGGAGCAAAGTAGGCGCGAGACCACCCCTTCCCCAAGGGTAGAACTCCACAAGAGGCCGGATTCCGGTTTCAACAGAAACTCTCTTCTGATTCTTAGGTTGAATATGGTCGCCTAATCTTCTCCCCCCCCCCACCCCCACCCCCCCCCCCCCCCCCCCTAAATTTTTTTTTCAAACTGTTGTCTAAAGTATTAGGAAAAAGGGGGTTGATGTAAAAACGCAGAACCCGGATTTAGCTAAATTCGGGTTACACGCATTTTATGAAAATAGGTCTACTATATGATATTTTAAAGAAAAGTGTTTAACATGTAAGTTTTCAATCTCGTCGAGATCCACAACTTTCATGGTGAACACTTTTCCTAAAAATATCATATAATAGGCATATTTTCAAAAGGGTGGGAACCCGGCGCAACTATGCGATTC
This sequence comes from Platanthera guangdongensis, assembly GCA_039583875.1. NCBI lineage: Eukaryota > Viridiplantae > Streptophyta > Magnoliopsida > Asparagales > Orchidaceae > Platanthera > Platanthera guangdongensis. The sequence goes on from CM077167.1 coordinate 127,544,015, forward strand.
GCATAGTTCCGCCCGGATTTTGTGTCTTTTGAATATATATCAACTATATTGTATTTTTAGGAAAAGTGGTCAACATGAAAGTTGTAGATATTGACGAGATCTACAACTTTCATGTTGAACACTTTTCCTAAAAATGTCATATAGTAGACTTATTTTGAAAAGAGACATTTTAAATAAACCAAATTATAATATTTTAAACAACGGTTTTTATAGTAGGCCTATAAAAACTGCTGTCTAAAGTATTAAAAAATTATTTTTTTTGCCGTTACAAATTTAAAAAAATACCGTTTAAATAATATAATTTATAATACTTTACACAGCTGTCTAAAGTATTAATTTTTTGTGCCGTTTATTTTTTTTTAAAAAAAATTATAATACTTTAAATAACGGTTTTTATAAAAACTCCTGTATAAAGTATAATTTTTTTTGTCATTTTAAATAAAAAATTATAATACTTTCCAGCGGTTTTTTATAAAAACCAGTCTAAAGTATGTCTATTTAATTTTCAACTCGGGCACGTGTCCGGGTATGCATTAATATATGACAGCTTGACCTGCATTGAGAGAGAGAAATTCAAATTAGTTGAAAATGAGTCAGTAATTCAACGATTTCAAGAAATGAAAACACATCGAGGGCAATTATAATTTGTTGAAGTATTAGACCGGGCGGCTTAGCGGTCTGATCCAGCGGTTTGTTAACCGAGCGGTCTGGCGGTCTCTCTGGAGCCTGGAGACCGGGCGGTCTATCGGTCTACCTCTGCGGCCTGTTCTATCCTGCTGGAGTTGCCGAGCGGTTATCCCATCTGTCTAACCGCGCGGCCTATGCGGTCTCCATTATTCTAGCCGCTCAGTACTGTAAATGTTTAGTCCCACATTGTTTGTATACTCTCTTTCTTATCTCCTCCATTCTATATAAGGGAGGTCATACCTTTGTAAATGATATCGTTTTTGGATAATAAAATTTCAATTATTCAAAAGTTTATTCGCTTGTTCTCCTCTTTTCGCTTCTTTTCGCTAATTTCTAACATGGTATCAGAGCACACGGTCATTTCCTCCTGATTCTATGCGCTCTCTGTTGTTCGCGGCTTGTTTTCCGCGTTCTGCGACTTGTTCGCGACTTGCCTTCTCTTCTATCCGCGCGGCTTGTTTCTGTCCGCTGCCCTGTTCGCGCGGCTTGCTTCTTCTTGGTTCTCTTCTCCTACTGCTCTTTGTCGCCGCGACCTGTTTCCTTATCGCCGCGCTCCTTGTTCTTTCCTGCCGCTCCGACTTCCTAGTCGTTGCGGTCTGTCCCTGTCCGCGTGTGTGTTGTCTCTCTACTCGCGGTTTGCTGCTGTGATCTGCCTGACCGTGCGGGTTGTTCCTTTCTCACCCGCATCTTGGTCGCGGTCGCCAGCTCTTCTCCTCTTTTTTGTTCGCTCGGGCTTCTCAGTCCGCGCGACTTCTTCCCCGCTGTGCCTTTGACCGCCTTCTAGCCGCTGCTGTGATCTGCCTGACCGTGCAGGTTGTATCTTTCTTACCCGCATCTTGGTCGCGGTCACCTGCTCTTCCCTCTCTTCTGTTCGCTCGGCCTTTTCAGTCCGCGCGACCTCTTCCCCGCTGTGCCTCTTTCTAGCCGCTACTGTTCGCGCGGCTTCTTCTGTTTTCTAACCGCTTCTGTTCGTGCGGCTTCTTCTGCTTGCCGGGTTCTATGACTACCTCCGGTCTCACCACTACTCCTACAGCTCCTTCTCCTCCTCCTCCTTCGGGCAACCTTGGCACCCTTTCCAAGCTTGTGGGCTCCAACTATCCCGATTGGAGCGTTTCTTTCACCTTTCTCCTTCATTCTCAACGCAAGCGTCATCACCTCACCGATGACCCTCCTCCTCGCACCTCTCCTGAGTTTGATGACTGGGATGTGAGTGATGCTCTTGTTCGCACCTGGCTGGCCAACAGCCTTTCTGATGAGTGCCTTCCCGTCATTCGCCATGATGAGACGGTCAAGACCGCATGGCTTCACCTCGCTGCTCTCTATTCTAAGGGGGGCCAGACGTCCCGCATTTATATTCTCTATGCGGACCTCTTCGCCCGCCCTTCCATGTCACCAGCTGCGGCTTATCATCAGGTTCAGGCTCTTGGGGCTGAAATCCTCCAGAATCGCCCCTTCTCCGCGGACTTGGCCGACCAGCACAAACACTTCCAGGAACTCCTGGTTGTTTGTTATCTTCTTCGTCTTCCCGACTCTTATGATATGATCCGCCAGCAGATCTTGGGTGAGGCGGAATCTCCTACTTTGGATGCCACTGCGGCTCGCATTGCCGCCGTTACTTCGCTCCTCCAGCGGCCTCTGTTGGCCTCCCCCCCTTCCCAGGACTCCTTTGCTCACCAAGCTCAGCGGGGGGGCCCTAGTGGCCGTGGCTCCTCTGGCGGACGGGGTTCCTCCCGGTTCTTCTGCTTTCACTGTAGTCGTACTGGCCATACTGTTGACCGCTGCTGGCAGAAACATCCTCATCTTCGCCCTTCCGGTGATGCTCCTTCGGCCTCCGCCTCTTCTAGGCCGTCTGCCTCTGTGGCCACGACGTCAGGTAGTGCCCACGTCGTTACCCAAGGTAAATGGCTGATTGACTCCGGTGCCACCAATCATATGACGGGCAACCCTCATTGCTTCTCCCGTCTTGAGACCCATGACCGCTTACCCCCAGTTCGTGTGGCGGATGGTTCCCCGTCCCCGGTTCATGGGACGTGTATGGTTCAACTCACTCCATCGCTTTGCTTGGAGGATACCCTCTATGTCCCGAAGTTCCCGTGCAATTTGTTATCAGTTACTACTTTATGCCGGTAACTTTAGTGCTCTGTCTTATTCACTCCCTCTACTTGTTCTTTTCAGGACCCGAGGACCCAGCGGACGATTGCTACTGGGACTGAGAGCGGCGGCCTCTACTTCCTCGACGATGTTTCCGCTCTCTCTGCCTACTCCTCCTCCACCGATCTCCTTCAGTGGCATCTTCGTCTTGGACATCATCCTCCTCGGCTTATTCGTCAGCTTCTGCCCCACTTACCTCCTACCAGTTCTCCGCTCAACTGTGATGCGTGTCAGCTTGGCAAACATCATCGCTCCTCCTTCCCACCGAAGCAAGGTCGTGGCTCCTCTCGCATTTTTGATCTTATTCATTCTGATGTATGGGGTCCTGCTCCTAACCTCACAGTTGGTCGGGGCAGTTCCTATTTTGTCACTTTTATCGATGATTTTACTCGATGTACCTGGGTGTATCTATTAAAAGATCGCTCTGAACAATTTTCTGTTTGGCAATCATTTTACTTTATGATTAAGACTCAATTTGCTATTTCTATTAAAGTCTTACGTTCTGATAATGCTAAGAAGTATCTGACTCATGAGTTCTCCGCATTCTTTCACAAACATGGCCTCCTTCATCAAACGACTTGTGTTTACACCTCCCAGCAGAATGGAGTGGCGGAGCGTAAAAACCGTCACCTGCTTGATGTTGTGCGTACTCTCATGACGCAGATGCACGTCCCTCGCTCCTACTGGGGCTACGCTGTGCTCCTCGCCTGCTATCTCATCAATCGCCTTTCCTCCGCGGTTCTCCACGGCCAGACTCCCTTCTCCCTTCTCTACCCCCACCAGGAACCTTTTCCTCTTCCTCTCCGTGTCTTTGGCTGTACGGCCTTTGTTCACGCTCCCTCCGCTACCCGTGACAAGCTTTCCCCCCGTTCCACCAAGTGTGTCTTTTTGGGGTACTCTACCACTCAAAAAGGCTATTGCTGCTTTGACCCCCTTCTCCGCAAGCAGTTTGTCTCCGCAGATGTAACTTTTTTCGAAAATGCTTCCTATTTCTCTCCTTCCTCTTCTCTTTCTTCTCTTCCTTCTGATATCTCCCTTCCTTCCACACCTCTCCACGTTTTCCCACCTTCGTCTCCTCCTCCACCCACTCCTTCCCAGTCCGTCTCCCCACCCACCCCTCCACCCTCCTCTCTGCTGCCGTCTTTCTCTAGTCCCGGGCCAGCCTTCTCCGCCACGGACGCTCCGGTCGCTGACGCTCCCGTCGCCGACGCTCCCGATGACCTGGATGTTCCCATTGCCCTTCGCAAAGGGGTGCGGGCGTGTACTCAACACCCGCTCACGGCTGTTGTTTCTTATGATCAGCTTTCTCCTTCTCGCAGGTGTTTTGCCTTGGCTATCTCTACTACTTCTACTCCCCGTACCTACCAGGAGGCTCTCGCTCTCCCTCATTGGAAGTCTGCCATGGATGAGGAGATGGCTACTCTTACTGAACGGGGTACCTGGACCCTGGTACCTCCTCCCGTGGGCACTGATGTGGTTGGCTGTCGCTGGGTCTTCGTTGTGAAGTTTCGCCCCGACGGCACTGTGGATCGCTACAAAGCCCGGCTGGTGGCCAAGGGCTTTACTCAGACTTATGGCGTTGATTACTTTGATACCTTCTCTCCGGTTGCTCGCCTCAGCACCATCCGGGTTCTCTTTTCTGTGGCTGTTAACCGGGCTTGGGCTATTTCCCAGCTTAATGTGAAGAATGCCTTTCTCTATGGCGATCTTCAGGAGGACGTCTATATGGAGCAACCTCCTGGGTATGTTGCTCAGGGGGAGACACGTGTCTGTCATTTGAAGAAGGCCATTTATGGCCTAAAGCAGAGCCCTCGGGCATGGTTCGAAAAATTCAGTGGTATTGTGGCTACCATCGGTTTTCAAAGGAGTTCGGCCGATCACTCCTTATTCATTCGCAAAACGGCCTCGGGACTGGTGGTTTTGGCCGTATATGTGGATGATATTCTCCTTACTGGCGATGACCGAGATGGGGTGGACTTGACGAAGAAGCACCTCCGTCAGCACTTGGTCACGAAGGATATGGGCTCCCCAAAATACTTTTTGGGGATAGAAATCTCTCGGAAACTTGACTCCTTGGTTCTCTCTCAACGGAAGTATGCCCTTGATCTTCTTCGAGAAGCAGGCTTGACAGGTGCCAAACCAGCTCGTTTTCCCATGGCTGTTGGAGAAGACAAAACGTGGACGGATGATTCGCCTCTTCTATCTGATGTCACACGGTACAGACGTTTGGTAGGCAAACTCATCTATCTCACGGTGACTATACCCGACATCGCCTACGCTGTAGGCAAGGTCAGTCAGTTTATGCAAGCTCCCAGGGAGTGTCATCTTCAGTCCGCCCTGAAGATTTTAGAGTATATCAAAGCAGCACCGGGCAGAGGGTTACTCTTTCTGAAGCATGGCCATCTGAGGGTTGAGGCCTACTCAGATTCAAGTTACGCGGATGACAAAGGCGATCGTAAATCCACGTCAGGTTTTTGTACCTTTGTTGGAGGTAATCTCGTGAGTTGGAAGAGCAAGAAACAGTCTGTTGTTTCCAGATCCAGTGCCGAAGCAGAATACCAGAGTATGGCGTCAACTACGTGTGAGTTAAAGTGGTTGCGGGCTCTCATGCTTGACCTGGGCGAGGTATATGACTGTCCTCTCCCTATGTTCTGTGACAACAAGGCTGCTATACACATATCCAGGAATCCGGTCTTCCATGAGAGAACGAAGCATATAGAGGTTGACTGTCACTTCATTCGGGAAGAGATTTTGAAGAAACAGATTTGTACTCCTTTTGTCACCTCTGACAAGGAGTTGGCAGATATCTTCACCAAGCCGGTTTCTACTTCCTTCTTCCGCATTTGTGACAAGCTGGGCATGATTGATATCTATGCTCCAGCTTGAGGGGGAGTGTTGAAGTATTAGACCGGGCGGCTTAGCGGTCTGATCCAGCGGTTTGTTAACCGAGCGGTCTGGCGGTCTCTCTGGAGCCTGGAGACCGGGCGGTCTATCGGTCTTCCTCTGCGGCCTGTTCTATCCTGCTGGAGTTGCCGAGCGGTTATCCCATCTGTCTAACCGCGCGGCCTATGCGGTCTCCATTATTCTAGCCGCTCAGTACTGTAAATGTTTAGTCCCACATTGTTTGTATACTCTCTTTCTTATCTCCTCCATTCTATATAAGGGAGGTCATACCTTTGTAAATGATATCGTTTTTGGATAATAAAATTTCAATTATTCAAAAGTTTATTCGCTTGTTCTCCACTTTTCGCTTCTTTTCGCTAATTTCTAACATAATTGATTGTAAGAGGTTGAAAATTTTTATTATGCATTAATATATTATTTTTTGTTGCATTTTTAACCATTAATTTTCGCGCCCCTGAGATAAAATCATGGCTCCACAACTGTTCTCCTCTATATGTTATCCCCATAAACTTGATGGAGTTTTCCCTGAAAGGAGCAGAGCGGCCTAGCAAGCGTAACCACGCACGCGCAAGCGCGCCTGCGCGGTCGCCACACACGGGCCCGAGCACGGCGCGCGGGCGCGGGAGTTGCACATGTGCGTCCATCTCGCACGCGTGCTGAGCACCAGCATACGCAGCACGCGCCCGTGTCATGCGCTCGCGCAAGCCTCCCTCTTCCGCGTGCGCCGGCAGCCGCCAACCACCGTCGTGCAACATGCCCGATGTAACGGCCCAGCCTTACCGTCCGTGGTGCTTAAAGCCCGCTTGGATTAGCACGGCACCGTCACCGGGTTGCAGCCCAAGCACCCCAAAGCTTCTCCGCGACTGTTTCTCATCAGCGGTGCATTGTTGAGGCCAGGTCTCGAACCCCCAACCCCCTTGATAAGCTTCCCTTAACTAAGCTCATCACCAACTGAGCTGAGCTCACTTGGTGATGACCTTTGTTGAGGGAAGGTTATCAAGGGTTGCGGGTTCGAGACCCCGTGCCAACAATGCACCGCTGCTGAGAAACAGGCGCGGAGAGGCTTTGGGGTGCTTGGCCTGCAGGCCGGTAATGGGCCGTGACTAATCCTAGTGGGCTTTAAGCGCCACGGATGGTAAGGTACGGACATTACACCCGAGCCGCCCAGACCTCCTGTGGGGCATGCTCGTGATTTCATGAAAATTGGTGATCCATGTGACCAGCAATAGCTTGGCACCGTCTGTGGGAAGGTGTTCCCAAAAGCTCTAAAGAATTTCAGAAGATAACGTTTGTCCCACGCAAGCACTCCCAGCTAGCCACAATGACAAAGGGAGATGCTTCAGCTGCCGACCAAATAATTGGCAAGGAAGCGAGTATTGAAGCCTCTGGCAATTCATCCACCTATAGCATGTCGCGTCTCTAGGAGATAATCGCCACACTAGCATCATCAGTAGAGTAGCGAATGAGACAGAGGGAGGAGTGTCAAGCTCAAGCGATCGCCCTGCTAAGGGACTTAGGGGCTGCTAGGCCCTCGGTGGCATATCCTATGAGTACGGCCCATGCTTTGTTCCCTTCCAGCCGCCGCTCGCTCAGTGGAGTGATGTGCGTCATGCCCCACGCATGGGATCGGGAGGCACCGGCCGCGAAAGGCGTCGCTCCCGCGAAAGCACTCCTCTATCAAGAGCAAGACAACTAAGGCAGGAGGAAAGAGAGAATTCCAAGTCAAACGTCTAGGAAAGAAAATTGGCATCTTGGTAGAACCTCGCGGGACGGGGTAGTAGCACTTCACCCAGCTCAATGCTTCTCATGCAGAAGTCATGCACGCCATCAAGAACCACCCCTACTTTGGAGACCAAAGGCACTGCCTCCCGAAAGTGGGGATCAATCCCATTATTGTCACTATCATCGTAGTCGTGGGCATGACACGAAGAAATGCATGCGTATAAAGGAGGAAATTGAATTACTTATGCGTCAAGGTCTCCTCAAGGAGTTCCAAGGAATAGGGCAGCAACACTACCAGTCCCGACCAAGTTCATTGGGGGCAGTACGATGAAGGAGCCCCCCCCCCCCCCCCCCCCCCGCACACACACAGAGCATGGACTGGCCACTCCCGGCACGCAAGAAATTGCGTCAAGGCCCTAGCACATGCGGGCAATCATCGGAAGCCCTCTTGTTGAGGTGAACGGATTTTTAGTCGACGACGATGTGTCCTCCAACGTGTTGTTCTTATCAACTCTTCTCCAACTAGGAATCTCTAGAAGGGACGTTTAACTAAGCGCGGGAGGCACACATGTCACAGGACACCCGATGATCCCCATCTTATAAAGCATCATCCTGCCCATAAGTCTGGGGATCCCCCAGCATAAGCCACATACAACTTCCAGTTGTTCATTGTGCAAGCCGCCTCGACATATAGCGCCATCCTCCAGGCCACTATTAAGGGCGCTACGGGCGAACACACAAGGCATGACAATAGAAATCCCTTCAGGACACGGCGCTGGAAGGCATCACTGGGACCTAATGCGTAGAGAACACCAAGAAAGCTCAGTCACCATCTGCAATCTATCTTCCGCGATGATCGGAATAATAAGCTGACGGCAAAGCCTGCGCACCCCATGTATCTTCATTCGACATTAGCATAATGATCTTTGCTTTTGTCAACTACAACATCCACGTTGGAGCATGAAAGATCAAGGCGAGATGGACGAATGCCCTTTTGCACCTCCCAGGCGAGATGGACAAGGGTCCTTCTACACCTTCACCTGGAAGGACATCGGTCCTCCTGATACGCTAAGGAACAAAAGTAATCTTTTAATTCTTTTGAAAGTATATCTAGATGTGTCTTTAAGTTCGTTGGTTAGCTTTCAAGAATACAAACAATACATAGAAATTTAAAGTAGTTCCCATATCTATGGTACATCCAATTTCCCCCTTCACCTATATAGCAGTGAGCTAGATTCAGCCAACTCCTCCACTACTTAGATCAAACAGATCTTACACCCAAAATCTATTTCCTGGATCTTACAACTCAGAGTGTTCTCCACTCCTACGGCGCAGACTGATCACTATCCTTCCTCAGAGACAATCACATGTCTCCTACCTCAGGCTAGACTGCATTACAACTCAGAGTCTTCCAACTCCTACAACTCAAAGACCAGTTGGTCTCCTACCTTAGATCTTCACAGAGATCCTACCTCAGATCCTACTCAGGACCCTACAACTCAGAGTGTTTCACACTCCGACAACTCATACTGCTCACAGTCCTATCTTTGTCATTTATAAAATAGGCATACAACTCAGATCTCAGCGATATCCTACAAGATAGAAATAATGTTTGAGAAATTTGACTCAAGAGAAATGTTCTGAGTCTTCTTCTATGGTTGAATCAATAGACAGCCCTTCTTCAGCACACCTACAGGAAGATGATTCTTCAGAGACGGTTTAGCCTGTACTGTGTTGTATCTAACTGAGTTCTTCTTCAAGCTTGAAAACTATGTTCTTTGTGTAGAATTGTTGGTTTTAAGATGACAAGAAATTTATTCTGCTTTGTTGCCTGACTTTTGCAAAATTAGGATTTCGAGAACTTGGCAAAAGTTCTACAAAAGTTCAGTGCTCAAAAGTCTCTTGTAAGAATGTTACCCAATCCGCCTTTATACGTCGACAACAACAACGGCTATATCCTCCATTGGAAAGCAGCATGGGTGTCTTTAATGGTTGATATATTCCAGAATAGCATTGTCCAATCAACACAACAGATTCTGTCTTTTAACGCGCAATTTGCTTCGATTTGAATTAAGAATGACATCAGCAAACTTAACGCGACGTCAATGACTTATAATATTTTTTGAATCCCTACAGGCGTTGAGTGATTCCATATGACTCGACAAATTGAGCTTTGACGGTTAACTCCAGAACCATTGAGTGAATGACCTTCACTCGACGCATTTGAACTTAGACAAACTCTACCCAACGCTGAGGCGTTCAGTGAAGGTTCATCACTCGACACATTGTCCTTTAACACATTTACTGAGAAGGCATTGAGTGTAAATCCTTCACTCAACGTTTTTGTACTTAGCCAAATTTTGCCTGATGTTGAGGCGTTGCGTGAAGGTTTTTTACTCAACGCATTTGTACATAGCCCAATTCTGCCTAATGCTGAGGCGTTGAGTGCCTTCACTCGACGCATTTGTATTTAACAGCCAACGTTTAGAAGGCGCCGAGTGTAAGTACTTTGCTCGATGCTTATATACTTATACAAATTTCCTTTGAGAAGGCGTCGAGTGTAAGACCATCACTCGACACATTTGTACTTAAACAGATTTTAGTGCTTCTCCACTGAGGCTTTGAGTGAGGGTTAAACTCTCGACGATTTTTGGCCTTCGGCGTTGAGTGGAGTGTAGTCACTTAACGCTTTTGTACTTAATCGTTTTCCTGACTTCCTTGACCATGTTGACTTCTTTCCAGCCATACATCTGATACTCTCAGCCTTTCTAATCACATAAATACTAATATCCAACACATGTAAACTTAGACATATATCAAATACAGGATTGTGTATATTATTGACTTGTGGGCATTCTTCAAATCTGGGATATTGTGGTCAATGTACCCAACAGGTTATTCGCCATCTCCCCTGGATGGACCCTGGTCCTCCTAAAGTGCGAATCAATAAAGGTTCTTCGTCACCTCCCCCGGGATGGACCTCAGTTCTCCTGAGGAGCGAATGAACAAAGGTTTTTTCCCCACCTTACCTTGGACGGACCACGGTCCTCCTAAGAGGAGAATTAAAAGAGGTTTTACGCTACCTCCCCCCGGACGGCCTCCGATCCTCCTGAGTCGCGAACAAACGAAGGTTATTCGCCAACTCCACCTGGACAGACACTGGTTCACTAGAGGTACGAACAAACAAATGTTCTTCAACACCACAACCTGAACGAATCCATGTCCTCCTGAGGTGCAAACGAACAAATGTTATTCGTTACCTCCACCTGGACGGACACTGGTCCTCCTGAGGCGCAAATGAACAAATGTTCTTCGCCACCTCAACTTGGACGGACCTCAGTCCTCCTAAGGTGCGAACGAATAAATTTTTTTTGCCTCCTCCATGCGAACGAACCCAGGTCCTCCTGAGGAGAGAACTAACAAAGGTTCTCTGCCACCTACGTTGGCAATAGAATGGACCCCATATCCTACCAAAGCATGAGCAGGCAAACATCTCCCACTAATTCTCTGCTCAAAACACCAACGCCCAAACCAAGCACTACTCCATTATACGTACGTGCACCAAAGCACTACTAGAATGCAAAAGATCATAAAATAATGATCTCCATTCAAACAAAAAGTTGTCACATAGGCTACATCAATATGAAAGATAAAGAACATGCAATGTCATAAATCTGCACCCACGAAATAAAGCAAGCAAACAAATGCGAGAAAGGTACAAGAGAATCATCCCTCAATGTCAACATTCGCATTGTCATCAAAAGCATCCTCCGTGCAAATATCGAAATGTGCTGGCATCCTCTGAACTTCCTGGAACCCCTTGGCAAAGCCCAGACAGAATGCGACATCGCGCTCGTCCTCCAGAGGTGGACCGACCTCAGTGGCCATCATCTCAGGGCGGGCCTCCATCGTGATACGAGAGCGCTCCATAATAAAGTCATATGACTCTCTGTATGCAACGACCGTGAATGCCCGCACAGCCTCGACATCCTCTTGCCCTGCAATCAGTTGGGCCTTCTCCTCCTTCAATTGCTCGACTTCCTTCATCAGCTGGGACATCGCTCCCCCACCCAGCCTCTTCAGAGCAATTGACCGACTCCACGTGTAATGCATTCCGCTGCATCCAATTTCCCTTGAAGAACCTCAACCTTCGTGACAGTTGCATTCAGCTTTTCTTGAAGGACCTCAACCTTAGCCCTAGAAGTCATCAACTCGGCCTCTGTTTTTTCCCGCTGGGAAAGGGCCTTCTCCTTCCTCTTCTTAACAGCTAACAAAGAATCCTCTAACGCAGCCAGCCTCGTCCACAGGGAGAAAGACTCGCCCTTCATGGTCACATAGTTGTTATCCCAGAAAAGCACGATCTCGTGCATCTCATCTAGCTACAAAAGTAAGGGGCAAGTCAATACAATAAGTAGGAACAAACCAAAGGGGGAAATAATAGAGGCAATTAACATACCTTCGGAAGAAGGGCTCGGTAAGAAGAGGACTATCTCCTCTTATCCTTTGTTTCCACCTGCGGCAGCTTAGGATCCTCTCGGACAACTGGCTCATCTATAAGCAGCTCTAGGGACTCCTCGGTCTCAGGTAGAGCAAAAGGAGGACCATCGGTCAACTTGTCCGAATGGTCAATAGAAACTTCCACAACCTCCTTGGGAGGAGCAGAGGATGGCCCGCCTCCCTCCAGCTCCTGCAAGAACACCGGTTTTCTCTTCTTACCATGCTCCAGCAGGACGGCACAGCTCCGCTCCACATCCGTCAAGAGCCCCACAAGAATCAACCTCTTCTTAGTAATGAGCGTGTCAATCTTATAGAGAACGATCACAAGTTCACGAGGATCTTCAAAGCCTAATACCGCGATAAAATCATACTATGGTCCTTTAAGATGGCAATAGCATCTCAGAGGATACTGCTAGATCTCAGGCAGCCTCCAAGGATTTTAAACAAATCCAAACAGCGTTCCCCCATGGCGGTAGTCGGTTTTTCTTCGAATGTCACCCACTTCTTATTACCCTGCACCTCAATCTCGTATCTGGAACGAAGGAAAACCTTGCACCATTCGTAGAAGAGCTGAACCGACTTACGGAAGTCGTGCTCTCGAGAGAAGCAAAACAGGTTAAAAGTCAAGGGTTGCTACTCAACTCGAGGGAGATGAATTTGTTATTTACTAATTTTGATTATCTGGATGTTCTATTTAACCAGCACAGTAAGAACAGCAGGGCACAAACATAAACCACAACATAGAAAAATTTATAGTGGTTTCCCAAGAATAGGTACATCCACTTTCCCTCTACACCTATCGAGCAGATTGCTAGCTTAGGTAAAAAAAATTTCCTTCAAATACACTTCTCAAATCCTCAGATCTTACAATCTCAGGAACAAGGTTCTCAACCTCTACCTCCACAAAGATCCTACACCTCAAGCTTTAAGCTCTACACCTCAAATCTACAACCAGATCCTACAACTCATGATTTCCTCAAGCCTTACAAACTCAGGCTCAGCAAGCCCTAGAAACTCAGATCTAAAGCTAGATCCTACACTTAGATTCACAAAGGAATCCTACACTAAAATCCTTCAAGAATCCTACACGGTAAGAGATTACAAATATTTTGACTCAACACTTAAAAGCTTGAGTCTTCAAATAAAAGCACATACAACAGGCTTCTTCTTCCTGATCTTGAAAAGCACTTGAGATTACTTCATTGAATAGTTGTCTTGATTAAGATGTGTTGCAGTGGTTGAAAATGAACTCTTTGAAGATTGGCCACTGAAAAATTCTTTCACGGAACTTAGAAGATTAGGTTGTGTAGAATATTTGTGAATAATGACTGCTGCAGAATCTCTCAAAGGCTTGAATATCCAAAAAGAAAAGCTCTATCTCAATTATCCAAGTCCTCCTTTTATACTCTGTTTGACGGGCTGAGAAAATAAATGTTGAATTTGAATTCTATAATGGATAGACAATCTTCCTTGGGTAACTGCTTCAAACAGTTATTTTAAATCTGCATAAGGAAGTTTTTCGATCTTGAAAATATTCTAGCTGGATCTCTCCACATGTCCACCAGGCACTTTAGGAATTAATCCAGATTTGGAATGAATGACTGTCAAAATTTGATTCAGGAAAGTAATTGAAATCTTGGGAATATTCTCTAATTAATGAGAATAATACTCCTTGCTCGCAATTCCTGAATTCCTAGAGGAAATCTCGTGAATCAATTTGATTTTAAAGCATTGTGCAATTTGCTCCTTAATTTAGGGACATGCTCATTGTGCCACGTGTCATCCTGTAGAAAATAAATTTAAGAAACCATGACATGATCCAATTGACAAAGTCAAATAGCTCATACGAATTATATATTGTCAACATAGAACATATAGAGGTTATATAAGGAAACCCCTGACACTTAGCAAAATTAGCCTGCAATAACATTTTGTCTTCATGCACTCGATACAGTCGAATCTTTATCGTCGATGCTGTCGAAATTTTTCTCTTTGATGCAGTCGAACTTTTCATTAGCCTTGAACTCGATGCAGTAGGATTTTTCCTTAGCTTTGAACTCGATGCAGTCGAATTTTTCCTTAGCCTTCTAGCTGATGTATCCCATTATTTACTTAGACAAATCTTTGATCCTGCATTTGATTTTTTTTGTCCTAAGTGACTTTTCCCAATGATTGTGACATATCTAATATATAATTAGTACAAATGCCTGCATGAATTTTGCTTCTTAAGGGATTACAAGTGCAAAATCCTGTTTGGGTGAGAAAGTGTCTAACCATACATTAGTCATGCACTTTTAGTTAAACATGTCATATCAAAACTAAAACGGTCATCAAATATAAGATGTTTATTGTCATCTTAAGGCCTTCTTCAAATTATGAATCTTGGAGACAATATTCCCAACAATCTCCCCTTATTTGAAAAAATCAGAACCATACATGACAATAACCATAGATACAATAAAACATTCAAAGACAAATGATAGATGGAGAGGTGAATAAGATCTATATTATTAAAAGAAGAACTAGCATAATTACAACAAGTTAAATAAGACAAAATATCTCAATGTCATCCTGATGTTCTCACCATACTAGAAGTCTTCTCCTTCTGCTTTCCTTTTCTATTTTTCAAAGTAACCTATGAGCTTTGCGATATATCTGGGAGGAGGATGAGGTCCATTTGGGTTATTCCTCTTGTGAATTCTTCTGGTCTCCTGATCTTCACGCTTCCACCATTCCACAGAGTTATAATACCTGGAGATACTTTTACCACTCTTTCTGAAGTTGTTCTAGGTATAGAGGATAATATTCTCTGAAATGGGGCTCCATTTTTCATACTTAGGCATGTTCTAAATTTCCATTCTCCTTCTCTGTCTTGATTCCATCCTCTCCTCATGCACTTGGTTAGTCTTCCTCTTTCTTGAGGATGACTCACCCTACTCTGCTTGAGATGGGTTGAGATCACCTCCCCAGGCTGCCCCATAGTCCTCAGTGTACAACCCTGTATCTGGTGAGTGGGGTCGCCGGGAACCAAATCGACTGGCTCTCTTTTCTTAAGTCTCAGGCGAGCACCAAGGGGGTCAGAGCTCGGCAGCCTCCGGCTCGCCCAGGCGAGCCTGACTATTGGCACGCAAGTAGGGACAGTCGGGCCCGCACTCGCCGAGATGTGAGTAGAAGCAGCGAGTACCAGCCAGTCCAGACAGCCGGGATCGCCCAGTCCACTCAGTTCGTCGAACAGAGAACGGAGTTCGTCGAATGGAACTCAGTGTTCGTCGAGCTCTGGGTCTTTTGTTGAGTCCTAGGCCGCTCGCCGAGTTCTGACCGCTGAACGAACTCGCGGCATACGAGCAGGGCAGTCCGAACCTATACTCGCCAAAGGCCGGGAGGAGGTGGCGAGTTCCAGCTCCATCAAGCACTCGTCGCCCTTGCCGAGCAGAGGTTGCTGAGGGCTACTCGCCCATTGGTATGTGAGGTATTTTTACAATTTTGCCTCTGCTGGCTTTCCCATAGCCTGCTAAAATAGCGGAGTTACACTATGGGCAGACCTAGTTGGGATGCACATAGCTATTCGCGGAGGTTGGCTATTTGTAGGTATTTTTCAGAAATCTATAAATAGGATCCAAGGGATATCTCAGAAGGTATGCTCACTTGTTCTCTAGTCTTCTAGCACTTTCTGAGGTAACCTTAGCTCGGCCTTTGGCTAAGAAGGGGAAGCGCTCTAAGATCTTCTGGGTGTGTGGTGGGACCTCCACGCCGAGCCCTTAGGTCAGTTTTTCTTTGTCATTTGGCTTGCGAGAGAAAAGTAGGTGTGTGATCACCCCTTCCCCACGGGTGAACTCTATGAGAGACCGAGTTTTCAGTTTCAACATTTTGGTGTGGTGAGCATGGAGAGTGGTCAGCACAGAAAATCTTCGGCAGGCTCGATGGCAGGAGGACAAGGCTCGGACAGTTCTGATTAGCCGCCCCTCCACCTCTCGCCACGATGGGGATGTTCGAAGACTTCAGGCATGAGGTACTCAGCCTCGTCAAGTTCGCACTCGGCGCGCGGGCCGAGTGCTCGAATCCAACTGCCCCAATCGCTGCCGCCCCGTCTCTGGGAGAGTACGCCCCCGGCAGGCAAGCTAGGAAGGAGGTAGTAGAGGAAGGAATGGGATGTGAGTTCCTGGGTGCGTGCTCTTCACCGACTCGACAAGCGGAGGCCAGTTCGGCGCGTTGGGTGCACGAGATCCTTCAGCTCCCCCAGCGGGGGGAGGCAGCCCATTCTACGAGTTGGTTTCTTCTGCCCCGGTTCTAGAGGGGTTCAGGGAGCCAGAGAAGTCCTACTAAAATGGGACGGGGGACCCGGTCCAGCATGTCCAGTGGTTCGAAGACATAGTTTCGATTCGGCAGTTGTTAGATGGCTTCAAGTGCCGGCTTTACGCCATCACCCTCAAGGAAAAGGAGAGGGAGTGGTTTCACCAGCTGCCAGCCAACTCCATTTACTGCTTTGAGGACCTGCGTCGGGGATTCATGTTGAGATTCACCACCTTGAAGAGGAGGAAGAAGGAGTCGGAGTCCCTGTTCCACATCAAGCAGGGAGTGAATGAGATGTTGGGGAGTTATGTAGACCGGTTTCAGGAGGAGGTCACCCAAGTCCAGGAGATGTCAGGCCATAGACTGATGATGGCCGTCACCCTGGGGTTGCAACAGCGTTTCTTCAGGATGGAGCTGAAGAGAGTGTCGCCCCCCTCCTACGAGGAGCTGATGAGAGGGAGGCAAGAGAAGTCGACGGGGAGGCGTCGAATCTGGAGTTTGCCCGGAAGTTGGACAAGTGTACCATGGAGGAAGAGAAGGAGCCGAGAGGCGACAGGGGGCAGGAGGAGAGGAGAGCAGAACCCCGGCAGAGGGAATAGAGGCAACTTCAGGGGCAGCAGTATCACAGGTGGGGACATCAGGAGACAGATCATTGGTTTGGCTGGAAGCCCGAGTGGCAAGACCAGGGGCCACAGAGAGGTTATCAAGCAAGGGACCACCACCATGGGGGCAAGGACCAGTTCCACCCCCGGGTTGGAGGCAGGCGCAAAGACCTCCACTCCTCAATCAAGATCAGGCTATGGCCATAGCCATGGGAGAGAGGAGGAGAACGACGCAAAGGAGGAGAAGAGAAGTCAGGGTGGAGTTGCCCTACTGCGACTTCCACCAAGAGGAAGGGCGCGTCACGGCCACATGCCCGAAGTTCCACAAGATGAGAGGGAATAGGGAGCAATATCATCAACAGGGGCGCTAGGAGGTGAGGATTGAAGCGGCCATGCCTCGGGCGGAGGAGGACTGATGTGAAGATCGGGCGGACGTCGGGACCTGGGGAGGGATCGGAATGATCCATGGAGGGGGGGGGGGCGGGGGTTGAGGCCTCTCGGAATGCGAGCCTCCACACCATGTACCGTCAGAGCATGGCTCCACATCCCAAACCTCACCCCCGGAAGAGAAGATTACTTTCTCAAGGAAGGACATGCCAGATCATGAGGATCTCTTCTACGATGCGCTAGTCATCCAGACGGCCATCGAGAATTTCTCTGTCTCCCGGATCCTCATTTACAATGGAAGCTCCGTCAATGTCATCTTCAAGAAGGCGCTCGACGTGATGAAGGTGGAGGCAAAGAGGGTGCTGGCTTCAGATGACCCCTTGTTTGGATTCTCAGGGGAGAGGAAGGAGGTAGAAGGAGGAGTGGGACTCCATGTCACCCTGGGGGGCAGTCTCGAAAACTGCCGATTTGTCATCATGGATGCCCCTAGTAGCTACAACGCCATCTTCGAAAGGCCCGTCATCAGCGCCTTCCGCTGCATCCCCTCATCGTTCCACCAATGCTTGAAGTTTAATGCCGAGGGGATCCAGGTCCGGGTACGGGGCGACCTAAAGTATCGCGGGATTGCTATGTCACCGCCGTGAACTCTATCTCCTGGCAGGAAGGGGCCGAGGAGATGGAGAGGAGAATGGAGGAGGCGGAGCAAGAGGCTGGTAGAGAGGAGATGGAGGTGGAGAGTTGCACCGAGGTGGAGGTTGCAGGAGGAGATCGGGAGGACTCGGCCGAGGCAATGGCCATGGAGGAAGAGGTGGAAGCGGAGGTTCTTGTCCCAGAGGAGAGGGACGTCGGAGAATGGGGGGAGTAGTTCAGACTGGAGGCTACAGAAGAGGTGGTGGAGATGGAGATTCTCACCCTTGGAGGTAGGGTCGAGAAGGTTCGTGTCAGCGGGGGGCTGACCCCGGAGGATCACGGCAGGATGCTGACATGCATCCAAAAGAATGTGGACATCTTTGCATGGAACGCAACAGATATGTCAGGGGTTGATGCGGACGTGGCTTGCCACCGCCTCAACCTGGACCAGGGAGCATGCCCCGTCCAGCAGAAGAAGAGGTTTACCATGGACAAGCTAGATGAGCCCATCATGGAGGAAGAGGCCAAACTCCTCAGGGCCGGTTTTGTATCTGAAATATAATACCTCAGCTGGGTCTCCAATGTTGTTATGGTTAAAAAGGAGACGGTCGGTGGCGTATGTGTATTGATTTTTCTTTACTTAATAAATCATGCCCTAAGAACCGTTATCCCTTATCTCAGATCGACGCGCTAGTTGACTCAGGCATCGGTTTTCCTGTAATGAATTTTTTAGATGCATTTTCAGGTTACCACTAGATCAGGATGCACCCCCGGAGATCAAAGATGTCTCATTCATCACGGGCGATGGGTGCTACTGCTACAAAATGATGCCCTTTGGGCTGAAGAATACAGGGGCGACATACCACAAGATGATGGACAGGGTCTTTTGGGAACAGAAGGGGAGGAACCTGGAGGTGTACGTAGACGATCTCATGATCAAGAGTCGGTACATGGACTCTCACCTCCAGGACCTGGAGGAAACCTTCGCGACCCTGCGCAAATATAAGATGCGGCTGAATCCCCTGAAATGCATCTTTGGGTCCAACGGGGGTAAGTTCTTGGGGCATCTCCTCACCCCCACGGGGGTCGAGCCAAATCCTAACAAGGTCAAGGCCATCGTGGAGCTGGGGTCACCGCAGAATGTAAAGAGGTGCAACGATTAATAGGGAAGCTGGCAGGATTGAGCAGGTTCCTCTCCCGAGCTGGGGAGAAGTGCTCCTCGTTCTTCAAGATGCTAAGGGGGGCCAAAAATTCTAGTGGACCAAGGAGTGTGAGGAAGCATTCCAAGCCTTAAAGAGGCAGTTGACCCGGGCTCCGCTGCTCCAAGGGCCGAAGGAATGGGAAGACCTATACTTGTATCTCGGGGTCGGAGCAGAGGCCTTGAGCTCTGTCCTGGTTCATGTAGAGGGGAAGAGGCAGCTCCCTAAATACTATGTGACTCGGGTTCTGAGGAAAGCCGAACTTCGATATCCGATCTTGGAAAAGCTGGCCTTCGCTCAAATCATCTCGGCCCGGAGACTTCGGCCCTACTTCCAGGAACACTCCATCTGAGTGGTGACTGACCATCCCCTCCACAACATCTTTGATGGGGTGGAGCATTCGGGCAGACTAGCCAAATGGTCAGTAGAGTTAAGCGAGTTTGACATCTCCTTCGTCCCCCACCTCTCGATCAAGGCCCAAGCAATGGCCGACTACGTGGTCGAGGTGGCAGAGGAGGAGCTCACTCGTTCGGCTTCGTGGAAGGTAAAGGTGGACGGCGCCTCAGGGAAACATTCCATGGGGGTATGGGTAATCTTGGAAAGCCCCCAAGGGGTGAGGATTGAGCAAACAGTGGTGGTGCACTTCCCCATAACTAACAATCAGGCTGAGTACGAGGCCGTAATAGCAAGGCTGCGCCTGGCCAGGGAACTGGGGGTGCTGGACGTGGAGGTCCTCACTGACTCTATGGTTGTGTATTCCCAATTCAACGTAGAGTTCAAGGTGAGGGAACCTACCCTCCGGCTATACTTAGCAAAAGCGAAGGTGGTCATCGGCACGTTTCAAACCTTCTCCATCCGTCACGTGCCCAGGGAGGAGAACGAGCATGTCGATCAGCTGGCAAAGCATGGCCCCCAGATGGGGGTACCATCACTGATCTATTTCAAACTTCCATTTAAGAGGGAGAGCTGATGGAAGTGGATTAACACCCCTCATGGACGGACCCATTCATGACTTTCCTTTCCACATGGGAGTATCCATAGGGGATGTACAAGATGAAGTTCAGATACAAATCGACATATTATCTCCTCCGGGACGGGCAATTGTATAAGAAGACTCTCTCGGGGATGTTGGAATGTTGCGTGACCGAGAGGGAGGTACAGAGGATCTTGGAAGAAGTCCATTCCGGGGAGTGTGGGAGTCACTCAGGGAGCCGGACCCTCGAAGGGGGAATCCTCAGACAAGGGTACTTCTGGCCAACCTTGGGCTATGATGTTGAAGAATTCACAAAGAGGTGCCACAAGTGCTAGTTGTTTGCCCCCCTCCAGCTGCAACCTGCTCAATGCCTCAAGAGTATCACGACCCCCTGGACCTTTGTAATTTGGGGAATGGATATGGTTGGGCCATTCCCAAAGGCTAGCAGACAGAGAAGGTTCCTGCTAGTAATGATCGACTATTTTTTTAAGTGGCTAGAGGTGAAGGCGCTAGCCAAGGTGACTTCCCAGGTCATCAAAACTTTTTTTTGGAGGGAGATCATCCGCCGCCATGGGTTGCCACAGGCCATCATCACGGACAACGGGCCTCAATTCGCCAGAGCGGAATTCACTCTCTTCTGCGAGCAGCTCGTGATTGACTTCAGGTTTGCCTCGATCCACCACCGCAAGAGCAACGGGTAGGAAGAGGCCACAAATAAGATTATTGTGAACCTCCTGAAGAAGAAGGTAGAAAATCTGAAAGGGAGTTGGGTAGATGGTGTCTACCCGGACCCCCGAGTAGATCCCACTGCCAGGCTCTCACCTAGCTGGCAGGGTTGGATGTCATTCGGTGGTGTCTACCCAGATCCCGAGCAGATCCCGCTGACCAGGCTCTCACCTAGCTGGCAGGGCTGGATGTCACTCGATGGTGTCTACCCGGACCCCGAGCAGATCCCGCTATCAGGCTCTCACCTAGCTGAAAGGGCTAGATGTCACTCAATGGTGTCTACTCGGACCCCGAGCAGATCTCGCTGTCAGGCTCTCACCTAGCTGGCATGGCTGGATGTCACTCGATGGAGCCTTCCTGGACCCCAAGCAGATCCCGCTACCAGGCTCTCACCTAGCTGGTAGGGCTGGATGTCACTCGATGGTGTCTACCCGGACCCCGAGCAGATCTCGTTGTTAGGCTCTTACCTGGTTGGCAAGGCTGGATGTCACTCGATGGTGTCTACCCGGACCCCGAGCAGATCCCACTGTCAGGCTCTCACCTAGCTGGCAGGGCTGGATGTCACTCGGGGAAGTCCTATACTCTCCAGATGTTAAGACGTTTGGCCTTTCTAAAAAAAAGGAAGATAAGACTTCACAGTCGAGTCGGGACTCACGAGCCCAGCTTGGCAGAAGGGTGACGAGCCGTCCTCGGCTCCCGCCCAGGAAGACAGGCTCTGGCAGGCCACTTCACCCCCCCTTTAGTTTTACTTGTGAAATTTTTGGTGATTTTGGTTTCACATTGGTGAAAAAATAGGCAGCTCTCAAGCGAGTTGGGGGGTAGTGAGCCCAGTACGGTGAGTAGTCCACCCCCGGATCGTCTAGTGTTGGCGAGGTCTCAAGTTCTACTCTCGGGAATGAGTCCTAACATCCATCCTAATGGTAAGATCTATCCTCGTCATGTCACCCGAGGAGGAAAGCTCGCAAGCAAAAACGTCACAACACCGAAGCCTAGAAAAAGATATAAAAAAGAGGGGGGTTAAAGACAAAATTCATATCAAAACTATCTTCAATTGTATAATGTTAATTACAAGGGGAGCTCACCTAGGAGAGATTACAAAAAAAGAGAAAACGAAATCAACTCTCGCCACCCCCCCCCCCCACTGGACTGGCGATCGTCGCCCCCTCCCGCGGGCAGGTCATCCTGGAAGCCCTTCCCGAAGTGCAGGTCAAGGCGTCCTCCTTCTCTCTAGGAGGCGTCGCAGGTCCCGGGCCGTGATATCCTCATAGCCCTCCATCAGCACGCCCGCGTCCTTCATCATTTGAAGGGTGCATTCGGCGGACTCGATAGAATTGACCCGCAGCCTCTCAACGACGGCGGCCTCGCCAAAGATCCTTGGGCTCTTGTATGGGAAGGCAGGCTTGTTGTTGCCCGGGGGAAAGAAGAATTGCGCTTGGCGGTGGACCTCGTGATGGAGGCCCATATTCTCCTCCTTCAACGCCTCGTTCTCTCCCTCCACCACGGCAAGGCGGGCGCGCAGCTGGTTGTTCTCCTCTTCCAGCCCGGCAGTGCGAGCCCGCAACTCCTCAGTGGCCTTGGAATCCTGATGAAGATAAAGGAAGCACGTTTATGACAGGCCGGAAAATTCTAAGTAAAAAGGGGAGGAAGCAGCCCGATGCTTACCAGTCTGCCGGCGACTTTGGCATGTAGGTTCTCAGCGATGTCAAGTTTCCTCGCTAGGTCGACGGCCTTGTCCTTTGTGACATCGCATGCCTGCTCGGCTTTCTGTAGTTGGTTGCTGAGGTTGAAGCTGCGGCGGATCATCATATGATGAAGCTCCATGGCCGCATATGGGCCTGCATGCCTTCATGGCCAAGCTGTCGCAGGGCCATGCGCTTATAGGCCTCGACGTCCTCGTGGCCAAAAAGGTCGAAACATAGTGCGTAGGCATGTCTGGTGGAGAGCTTGCAGTATGCCCAAGAAGGTTAAATGGTGGAGATGGAGACTCGGTGGGCTAGCTCGTCCCACTGGACCATGGTTTTGCCGGCCGAGTCCTTCCACCTTCCCACGAAGCCAAAGAGGGGGTGGTCCTTCGGCGCGGCTGGCTCGCAGGCCATCTTCTTCATAGCAGGGGTCTCAGAGGACTCGCTACCCCCGTACCCCTTGCTTGTGATCTCCTTCTGCGGGCTCTCTGGTGACCCGTCCGGGATGGTCTCGGGCGAGCTCATGTATTTGGGGTTTTGTTGTTGTTGTTGTTGTTGTTGATGTCTCGCCCGAGGAACCACCACTGCTTTCTTCATTTTCTTTGGCGGTTGTTGGCGACAGGGTGGGCTCAGTCTCGTAGGCTCAGGTCGCCTCCTTCTGGATGAGGGTTTGGAGGAAGCCAGCTCGTCTCGGCAAGCCGCCGCCGCCGCACTCTCGCGAGCGAGGGGTCATAGAAATAATCCTGAATCCGTGAATGGAGGTTTCGCGGGATCAGCCGTTCCCCTGCATAAAAAGTCTTAGAAAAATTCTAACATGATCCGGCGAGCTGAGCAATAGGAAATAGAAGAATACCTTCGCCGGGAAAAACGGGGTGGAGCGAGTCAAGGCCCCTTCACATGAAGGCGACCTCGAAATCCTTATGGAGGAAAAACTTGTGGAGCTCGGCGTCGTTACCAGACACAGTGGGTGGGTGGTAGACGTCCTCGCCCTTTTGCTGGGGGAGTAGGGGATGTTGTCGAGATCGCGCTTAATGAAGGTGATTTTGGTCATCCAGTTATGATGTTTTTTCGCGATCACGCAAATTGTTGAGATTATATTAGCCAGCATGACACGTGTGTGTGGGACCGCATGTTTGGGCTTTCCCCATCGCATTCCAGGTCTGGGTGTTGACCCCGGTGGGCCCCCTTGTGTGGCGGAATATCCCCGCGGTCTTGTGGTTGGGGTTAATCCCACACCGCCTGCAAACTTCTCCCCTTTGTGTTCATGTACCCTGCCACCCTTCATCTTAACACCTGGGTTTTGAGATGAACTAATGGGTTGGCGGGTTCTAACTTGGTATCAGAGGAGGTTGTCATGCTGCGGGGGTGTGTTGAGATTATATTAGCCAGCATGACACGTGTGTGTGGGACCGCATGTTTGGGCTTTCCCCATCACGTTCCAGGTCTGGGTGTTGACCCCGGTGGCCCCCTTGTGTGGCGGAATATCCCCGCGGTCTTGTGGTTGGGGTTAATCCCACACCGCCTGCAAACTTCTCCCCTTTGTGTTCATGTACCCTGCCACCCTTCATCTCAATACCTGGGTTTTGAGATGAACTAATGGGTTGGCGGATTCTAACTTGGTATCACCATGTGGAAACCACCCGTCACCACACATCTTCCCAAAACCCCGAGGTAATGGTAAGGGGGGACGGGGGTACATAAACACCAAGGACCACCCATTGCAGGCAATGTGGGACTAATCCAACCACGGGATGGCGGGGATATTCCGCCACACGGGGGGCCCACCGGGGTCAACACCCAGACCTGGAACGCGATGGGGAAGCCCAAATATGCGGTCCCACACACACCCAATCCCGCAGGACCTTGGTCCTCAACACACCCCCGCAGCGGGATGGCTCTGATACCATGTGGAAACCAATCGTCACCACACATCTTCCCAAAACCCCGAGGCGATGGTAAGGGGGGACGGGGGTACATAAACACCAAGGACCACCCGCTGCAGGCGATGTGGGACTAATCCATCCACGGGATGGCGGGGATATTCCGCCACACGGGGGCCCACCGGGGTCAACACCCAGACCTGGAACGCGATGGGGAAGCCCAAATATGCGGTCCCACACACACCCAATCCCGCTGGACCTTTGTTCTCAACACACCCCCGCAGCGGGATGGCTCTGATACCATGTGGAAACCACCCATCACCACACATCTTCCCAAAACCCCGAGGTGATGGTAAGGGGGGACGGGGGTACATAAACACCAAGGACCACCCGCTGCAGGCGATGTGGGACTAATCCATCCACGGGATGGCGGGGATATTCCGCCACACGGGGGCCCACCGGGGTCAACACCCAGACCTGGAACGCGATGGGGAAGCCCAAATATGCGGTCCCACACACACCCAATCCCGCTGGACCTTTGTTCTCAACACAAACTTTGATGAGGGAGCCCCGAAAATAGGCGACGTCATCTGGGGTTGCCTTGTAGGAGAAGAGTTTCCTGAAGACAGTCAGGTTGAACTCTATTCGCTCCCGACAGAGGAAGCACGCGAACGCCACTATCATGGCGATGGTGTTCGAGTTGAGTTGCGCGGGCATCGCGCCATGATATTTCAATATCTGGCGGACTTCCGGCCAGAGAGGTAGGCGCAACCCCACCTCAAAATGCGAGATGGGGAAGGCGAGCTCGTCAGAGTAGAAAGTGTTGATGGCCTTCTGCTCCCTCGGTCGGCGCTCCTCGAAGCCAGGGGGGACGTAGTTGGTGACGAATACGGCGAGCTCCGCCTCGGTGGTGTTCCCCTCAAAGAAGCAATAATCGGTGAAATGTTGGGCACATTTTGAGCTGCCATTGTCATCAGGGTTTGTCTTACCCACGCTCGCGGGAGGGTTAGAGCGTGAATACGAAAAGAGAGAAAAAGCGAGAAGGTGGTATGAAGGCAATAAAGGTGGCGGTACGGGGTTGGTGGACAGGTCTATTTATAGAAAAAAGAAATCTGAGGCCGAGCTGACCGATCAGTCCAGCTCGCCTATCACAGCACGCTAAACCCAGCTCGCCTACTTTTATGACTTGTCCCATCACATGTCGAGCTGAGTATATTAGGCTATATATTATTCAGATACCAAGCATTAGAATTTAAAAAATGTCCCAAGTTATTACAGTACTAGGAACGAATAGTGTGAAGAGTGATCAGGTACAAAAGAAAAAGAAGAACAAGATGCGCGAGCTGAGGGGGTCGGGAGGCGAGTGCCGGTAGGCTCGACAATTGAGCTGTTTCTATCTACCCCGGCCTCGCATCCCCCACCCCCCCAGATTGTCGCGAGCGGAGGAGCTCGCGAATCCGCCCCGAGTTTCTCTGAGCTACCAGGAGGCCCTCGTCGATCTCATCCAAAAGCTGGGAGGGGACATCGCCTCGCCAGTCAGGTTGCCCCTCACCTCGTCTGCTAGCCGCACGTAGTCGCGCTGCAGCACCTCATTGACCTCCTGCACCCGGTGCAGGCCGCGCACCAGCTTCTTGAAGAGCCCAATCCCCCTCCATGTCATCTCCCCATTCTCCACTTCAGAGCCTCTGACTGGCCGGGAAGAGCTGTGAAGATTAACTAAGCATCAGTATGGAAGGCGAGTATCCTGAAACGTTATAGGACAAAAACCAGAGGCTGGCTTACCTGACGAGCTCGGCACCCCCAAGAAAGTGAGAGGAGTGACCAATCTCAGATTCTTACCACGGCCTGGGCAGCGAGTTCCTGGCGAAAGGAGGTTGAAACCCGGAATGGGGATGGCTTCGACACCTCCCCCGCGGTCCTGGAAGGCCACTGAGGAGAAGGGGCGTGAACCGCCGAGTTCGGCCTCTGCGAATCCAGCCCCAGTGTCCCGAAGGGGGTCACGGGTCCCGAGGGCGATTCTCTGGAGTTCTAAGCCGCGAGTCGCCAAGGGTGTTCTTGGCACGCGGTGTGGAATCTTCGTCGTCATCTCGCTGGCTGTCCGGGTCGTCGTAGAGGTCAACAACATTTTTCCCTTATCAAGGACAGGCAGATTGGTGGAGCCAGTCTCGTGCTCTATGGTCATTTTCAGGTCATCAAAGATGGGCTCGGCCGCCTGAGTAAATGGTTTCTCCCTCTTGGCGGGATTGAGCTCGTCCGAGCCACTCTGCAGGACGACAAGTGGAACCGCGGTCAGGCTGGTAATACGAGCAGAAGAAGCCTCGCGAACTCAGGTGAGCCCCTCTTTGATCTCCTTAGGGATTGGCATCTCGGCAGAGTTTGAGCGAGGGGAATCTCAAAAGTCACCAAGGTATGTAGGCGTATATATATAGCCGCAGGTGGACCCCACTCGAAGATTCTCTTTGGTTCCTGTCGCACTCACCGAACACTTGGGGTTGGATGATTCTTTTCGTGCTTTGCCAAGCTCAAAAAGAGCGGGGATTGTGTACAATCCCATATCCGGCGAGTGGGGTCGCCAGAAACCAAACCGGTCGGCTCTCTTTTCTTAAGTCTCGGGCGAGCACCAAGGGAGCCTGAGCTCGGCAACCTCCGGCTCGCCCAGGCGAGCCTGGCTAGTGGCATGCGAGTAGGGCTAGCCGGGCCCGCACTCGCCGAGAGGTGAGTAGAAGCAGCGAGTACCAGCCAGTCCAAAAAACCGGGCCCTCCCAGTCCACTCAGTTCGTCGAACGGAGCTCGGCATTCGTCGAATGGAACTCGGTGTTCGTCGAGCTCCGGGCCTTTCGTCGAGTGCTAGGCCGCTCATCGAGTTCTGACCAATGAATGAACTCGCGGTATGCGAGCAGGGCAGTCCGGACCTGTACTCGCAAAAGGCAGGGCGGAGGTGGCGAGTGTCAGCTCCATCGAGCACTTGCCTCCCTTGCAGAGCAGAGGTTGCTGAGGGCTACTCGCCCATTGGTCTGTGAGGTATTTTTACCAATTTTCCCTCGCTGGCCTGCCCATAGCCTGCTAAAACAGCAGAGTTACGCTGTTGGCAGACCTGGTTGGGTTGCACATAGCTGTTCAAAACAGCGGAGGTTGGCTATTTGCAGGCAGTTTTCAGAAATCTATAAATAGGACCCAAGAGGTACCTCAGAAGGCATGCTCAATTGTTCTCTTGTCTTCTAGCGCTTTCTGAGGTAGCCTTAGCTCAGCCTTTGGCTAAGGAGGGGGAACGCTCTAAGATCTTTCGGGTGTGTGGTGGGACCTCCATGTCGAGCCCTTGGGTCAGTTTTCCTTTGTCATTTGGCTTGCGAGAGAGAAGTAGGTGTGCGATCACCCCTTCCCCAAGGGTGAACACTACGAGAGACCGAGTTTTCGGTTTCAACACTCAGATGGCAGATAGTCACTTTTAGTAGTTGGGTCAGTCTCGGGGATGGGAGGTTGTGGAGTAAAATCAAGTGGGTTCATACCCAAGGTAGTTCTTATGTTGTTTGTTATCCGAATATCCTGTTGGGCAGAATGATAGGTTATGTTACTGTAACACCCCAGTTTTGCAAGAGAGGCAGTGTGCAGTTCTGGAAAATTTTGGGTTTCTGGCAGGAGGCACACGGCCTGCGACATGGGCGTGTCGCAGGGCGTGTTGAGGGCGTGTTGACACTCGGTCTAAGTGTCGACACTTTCGCTCGACAAAGTGTCGAGAGTAGGCACACGGCCTGCGACACGGGCGTGTCGCAGGGCGTGTCGAGGCTGTATCGACACTCGGCCCAAGTGTCGACACTTTCGCTCGACAAAGTGTCGAGAGTAGGGCACACGGCCTGCGACACGGGCGTGTCGCAGGGCGTGTCGAGGCCATGTCGACACTCGTCCCAAGTGTCGACACTTTCGCTCGACAAAGTGTCAAGAGTAGGGCACACGGCCTGCAACACGGGCGTGTCGCAGGGCGTGTTGAGGCCATGTCGACACTTGGCCCAAGTGTCGACACTTTCGCTCGACAACGTGTCGAGACTGGGGCACACGGCCTGTGACACGGGCGTGTCCCGCTTGGTCGACGATCTTCGCTCGACGTTTTTCCGCGGTGTCGACACAAAGCCTGTCGACGGGTGTCGAGACTTGGCACATGGCTTGGGACACGGGCGTGTCCCAGGCCGTGTCACCTCTCGGGTTGGTTTCGGGGCCGTGTCGTTGGAGGCACACGGCCGTGTCACTGGGGACATGGGCGTGTCGGATTGAACACGGGCGTATCGGATGCCCGTGTGCGGTTCCAGGCGCGTCGATTTGAGACGGCGAATGAGGCACACTGCCCTGGACACGGGCGTGTGTCAGGCCGTGTTCGGCCCAGATTTTCTATTTTCCAGGCGAATCGTGGCCATTCTTTTCTGGTTTTGGGATCTAACGGTTCAGGCCATCTCTTGGGAAGTTAAGTCCGATTTTAGGGTTGGAAACCCTCATTGTTTTCCAAGTCTTCTCTTTCTAAGTTCTTGAGAGAAGCTAGAGCAAGGAGGAAGGAGAAGGTCTTGGGCTGTAGGAATGGTTTCGGTGCTCCAAATCGCGAACCGAGTCCAGATCCGTGGAGCTTAGATCGTTGCGAAGGTTTTCATCCGGCTATTTTGCCATGGCAAGGAAGAGGAGTCGGAAGGTAACGACATTTCTCCTCTCGGTCTTTAGGATGCATGTTTTTAGCATCGTTTTCTTCTAGATTTTGGGCACCAACCACTCGAATAAGAGGTGTTTTGGTTGCCAAGGTTCAAGAGGAACCTCCGGGTCGATTGAGTCCGTCCCCGGCATATTTTTGCATTAGAGATCCGCTCCGCTAGTGGATTAGGCATGGTGGGTGAAGCCGTAGTCGCGACCGTTAGTCCGACTCGGTGATGTTGCATACGAACATAGGGATTCGTAGAGACTCCGTTGCGACAAGATGTCGTTTGCGTTGTGGTGGTGATTTCCCTTTTGTTTGAAAATGTACATGTAGTCGGAACCGGACAAGGTTATCTCCTCGTGGCGGTAGATGGTTTCCTTGAGGGACAAGGTTAGCTCCGTATGAGTTGGAGATGGTTTCCTTGGTGGACAAGGTTAGCTCCGCACGAGTTGGAGATGGTTTCCTTGGTGCGCGGGAACGCTGCAGTACAAATGAGGGATTATGGTGTATTTTAGTCTTGGATTGTGATGTGCAAAGGCGTGGCTATGTCTCCGTGGTCGGCTGGCTATCCCGTGACATGTGCTCATGTGTGGAGAGTGTCCTAGCGAGACTAGTCCCCTTCTGTGAGACTGACGAGAATGCCAAGCTTGGGGCAAGCCCGGGCAATGAGGCCATGAGCGGGTGGGGTCCAGCAAGGCTTCTTAGAATCGGTCAGTCTGTGTTTGTTGGAATCCTGACATGAGACGTCAGAGCTTGCAGGCAAGCCCGGGGCTAAGCCCACGAGCGGGTGGGGCCTTGGCAAGAATTCCTTGTGGCGGCATGTGCGCCGTTTGAGGGAGTTGTGTCTCCCTTAGTGTTTGCGGCTTTATGCCAATGTGGAAATGTGAGTACCCAAATGATGTGATGTTGTGTTAGATGCATACGCAATAGGGTGCCTTGGGTGAAGCCTGGGTGTTGCATTCATGTTGCATAGTAGGCCCTTTTATTATATGCTCAACCAATAGAGAACATGTTTGATGATTGAGACATCCAAGCCTGTTTTAATGCTTTTCTGTTTATAGATATTTATATTGCATATGAAGTGCTGACTTGCAGGTTGGAGGGTTCCCCAGGGTCCGTTAGGGACGGCCGGGAGGAGATGTGTTGTTACACAGTTTGAGGTCAGCCTTTGCTGACCCACGTTACTAATAATTTTTACAGGGCAAGGATCGCATGCAGGAGCTAGCACGCCGCCCAGAAAGGCCTAAGCCCCATGAAGTGTTTCCCTCTTTTGTAGCGTTACATTTGTGATGATGTATGTTTGAGACTCTTTTGTCCAGCTTGCATGTCGAGGTAGACTAGGAGTGCTATGCACATTCATGACTGTTATTTTCTTGAGTTTGGACTTTTGTTGTAGGCCTTAAGGCCATTGTTGTAACTCTTTTGGTTAGTGGATAACTTGTAGTCGTGCTTTGTTTCCGCTGTGTTGTGCTAGTGTTTTGAGTTTGGGTAGCTATATCATCTTATAATACTATAGCTGTGGCATTCGTATGTTGTGGGACCCCGGCCGGACCCATATTATATGGTCATTACAGGGGAAGTGTTACAATTTGGTATCAGAGGGAGGTTAGATTCAAAGTTAGTGCGTAGAGAAGTTATCCACCTAAGAGTAACGCGGGACCGTGAGTGTCCTTATGTTTCAGTCTTGAGATTGGAGACTAATCCCTTATTTCTGTTTTCCTGAAGAGTGCAAGCAACGAGGCGGGCACTTCAAGAGCAAGGGATGATCTCTCGGCGAGCAGTGCTACTGCTCCAGGCCTTTTGGGCACGGGTGTAAACCCAGCAGACTTCTGTCGTATGCTTGCAGAAGCGATGGTGGCAGCCCAAGCGGTGGCTGCAGCCCAGGTAGCAACCCCTGCTACACCGGACACGGCGACGGTCGTGCCAGGCGGAGAAGCCAGGCGAGTGGAGCCTTTGGCCGAAAGGGTGGTGGTAGGACATGGAGACCGACACATGAAGTATTTCCTGAGTTTCCATCCCCCGTCTTTCAAGGGTGTTGGAACGCCAACGGATGCGGAGGATTGGTGGGTTCGTATTCAAGAGCTTTTAAGGGCGACAGAGACGCCAGAGGAAAAGAAATTCGAGTATGCGGCGTTCATGTTGGAAGGAGACGCCAAGTTGTGGTGGGTGAGCCATAGCGGCCGCCAGTTCCCGGGACGCACCCCGTCGGTGGAAGAGTTTGGGGACGCTTTTCTTAAGAGGTATATTCCAGTTTCTACGCGGTTGGCCCTGCAGAGGCAGTTTCTGCATCTAATGCAGCGAGACAGGACAGTGGATGAGTATGTGCAAGAGTTCACCCGTTTGGGTCGTTATGCGGGAACGACAATGGCGGATGATGTAGAGAGGGATAACCTCTTCTACCAAGGGTTGAGGGAGAATCTGAGACAACCCCTCATCTTCATGAAGAGGGCGGGATTTAATGAACTAGTTGAAGCCGTCAGGAGTTTGGAGAATGATCTGGAGCGAACCCAGCGTCGAAAGGGTTTTACTCCCAAGCAAGGGGAAGGGAAGCCTTCCCAATCTCATGTAAAGTCTGATGGGAGTAGGTGGAGGAAGAAGCCTCACTTTTCCGGGTCCGGTGAAAAGAGCAAGTGGGCTCCAGGAGGTTCGCACTCTAGGGGACCACCGACGTGCTACAACTGCGGGAAGGTTGGGCACATAGCCCGTGCTTGTCAGCAAGGGGGAGCGGGGCAAGAGACAAAGTAGGAGCAGTCTGTGCGCTCGGGCCCCAGTGCTGCAGAGAAAGGAAAGATGGCGGAGTCGAGCGCTTCTCGGTTCCAACCGGTGCAACCAAGGGCTTACAACCTTAGACAGCAAGAAGCGATCCGTCAAACCGATGTGGTGACAGGTATGAAGAAAATTTAAGTTTGCATTTGTGCTTCATACTTTTAGACCCCTCTACGTGTGTTATCTATGTTGTAGGTTTTGTTTTAGTTTCCGGATACCCTGCTAGGGTATTGTTCGATACGGGAGCATCGCACTCTTTTCTTGTGGAGAGCTTCATCCGGAGAATAGGAGTTGAGTCGTTCTCGGCGGACGCGGAACTGAAAGTGCGTATGCCCAATGGGTCATCTATGACCACCGGGGCTAAAGGGCGCATCTGTTGGGAGCTAAACGGAGTTGACTTCGTTTTGGAAGCAGCAGTGTTACCGTTAGTAGAGTTCGATGTCATTTTGGGCATGGACTGGCTAGCAGAGCAGCGTGCTAGCATTGATTGTTTGTCCAAGGTAGTGACCCTTAAGAGTAAAGGGCAAGCAGAAGTCAAATTTGTGGGCATTTGTGGAGTAGACCATTCCCTAATTACGGCCATGCAAATGATGCGGGCGGTTAACCAGGGTGGTGTGGCGCTGGTAGCGTTGTTGGAGGTTCGTCTCTCCCAACTATCTATTGAGGAAGTGCCTGTGGTGGCAGAGTTCAAGGATGTGTTTCCGGATGAACTTCCTGGAGCGCCTCCTCGGCGGGAGATCGACTTCTCGATCGAGTTAGTGCCGGAGGCTAGACCGGTGTCGCGTCCTCCATTTAGGATGGCACCAAAGGAGTTGGCGAAACTTAAGGTACAGTTACAAGAACTGTTGGAGCAAGGGTATATTAGACCCAGTTCTTCACCGTGGAGCGCACCGGTGTTGTTTGTAAAGAAGAAAGACGGCAGCATGCGCCTATGCATAGACTACCGAGAGCTGAATAAATTGACCATCAAGAATAAGTATCCGATTCCTCGGATAGATGATTTGTTCGACCAATTGGTGGGGTCAGTGGTATATTCAAAACTGGACTTGAAGTCGGGCTATTATCAGCTGCGAATTCGAAACGAGGACATACTCAAGACTTCTTTTGGGACAAGGTACGGACACTTTGAGTTTACGGTGATGTCGTTCGGGTTGACGAACGCACCATCGGTGTTCATGGATCTGATGAATCGAGTATTTCTGGATTACTTGGATTCGTTTGTGGTTGTCTTCATTGATGACATCTTGGTGTACTCCAAGTCTGAAGTGGAGCATGAGACCCACTTGAGAGTGGTCCTGCAAGTGTTGAGGGAGAACCAGTTGTTTGCAAAATTCTCATAGTGCGAGTTCTGGTTAGCCAAGGTGGCGTTTTTGGGCCACGTGATTAGTGGTGATGGGGTGGCAGTGGACCCAGTGAAAGTGGAAACCATCAGAGATTGGCCGGTGTTGAGGACTGTGGCGGAAGTCAGAAGTTTTCTTGGACTAGCCGGGTATTATAGGAGATTCGTGGAGAATTTCTCGAAGATAGCTCTACCCCTCACCTCTCTCACTCGTAAAGACCATAAGTTTGAATGGACCCAGGAGTGCAGTCAAGCATTTGAGGCACTGAAGGAGAGGCTTATGATGGCTCCAATCCTGAGTTTACCGCAAGGGACCGATGGATTTCAGATTTTCAGTGACGCATCGGGATGCGGTTTGGGTTGCGTGTTGGTGCAACATGGAAAGGCGATAGCTTTTGGGTCTAGACAGCTGAAGTCTCATGAGCGGAATTACCCCGTCCATGACTTGGAATTGACGGCGGTGATCTTCGCGTTGAAAATATGGCGACACTATGTGTATGGCACAAGGGTGGAGATCTTCACGGATCACAAAAGCCTGAAGTATCTCTTGGATCAGAAGGACTTGAACATGCGGCAATGCAGATGGGTTGAGTTCCTTGGAGACTACGAAGTGGCGATTCAGTATACGCCGGGTAAAGCCAATGTGGTGGTGGACGCTTTGTGTAGAAGGTACTCGGGGCAAGGAAATTGGATCGAAGCACATGATGAGCGGTTAGTGCGGGAATGGGAGTCCCTTGGATTGGAATGTGTTGCGAGAGGTGAGTCTAGCGTGGCTCGATTGAACTGGATTGAAGTGCAAAACGACTTGTCCGATCGCATTCGGGAAGCGACTCGGTTGGATGTGGAGTTTCAACCTTTGGTGTTGGAGGCTCAAACGGCCGAGAGCAGCGCCTGGGAGATGATTGGTGGAATCTTGAGAAAGGATGGAAGGGTTTGTGTACCGAAGTTTGGCAATCTCCATGAGGAGTTGATGTTTGAGGCTCACTTCTCAAAGTACTCCGTTCACCCGGGCAGTACAAAGATGTACTTGGATATGAAGAAATCCTTTTGGTGGCCGGGGTTGAAGCGAGATGTAGCTTTGTATGTGAATCGTTGCCAAACATGTGCCTTGGTGAAGGCCGAATGTCAGAAACCGGGCGGGTTCCTGAAGCCCCTTCCAATTCCTGAGTGGAAATTTGATGACATCTCCATGGACTTTGTGCATGGTTTGCCTAGATCGCAGCATGGTAATGATGCTATTTGGGTGATCGTGGATCGCCTAACCAAGGTGGCTCGCTTCATCCCAAATCGGAAAGAGGACAGCGTAGAGAAGCTGGTGGAGTTGTATGTTCGCAACATTGTGCGACTGCACGGAATTCCTAAAAGCATAGTCAGTGATCGCGATGGACGGTTTACGTCCAAGGACTGGAGATTGGTTCAGAAGAGCTTGGGCACGAAGCTAAAGTTCAGTACGGCGTTCCATCCTCAAACTGATGGGCAAACTGAAAGAACGAACCGTACTATGGAGGATATGTTGAGGATGTGCGTTCTTGACTTCGGCAAGAAATGGGAGGATCACCTCTTCATGGTGGAGTTCGCATACAACAATAGTTTTCAAGCAAGCATAAAAATGGCGCCATACGAAGCTTTGTATGGGAGGCGGTGTCGAACGCCAATGTCTTGGGCAGAGGCGGGAGACACCAAACTTTTGGGAAAAGATGTGGTAGTTGACGCTTGTGAGTTAGTACGGACCATCCAAGAGCGTATGAAGGTGGCGCAAGACAGGCAAGCAAAATACTTTAATGCTCGTCACCGGAAGTTGGAATTTGCAGTTGGTGATTGGGTATATCTGAAGGTCAAGCCGTTCAAAGGCGTCTCACGGATTCGCCGACTCAAGAAGTTGAGTCCAAGGTTTTTGGGGCCTTTTGAAGTTGTTGAGCGGGTAGGAGAAGCAGCCTATCGATTGGCGTTGTCCACAGATTTGAGTGGATTGCATGACGTCTTCCACATCTCCGTTTTGAGGAAGGCCTTGGTGGAGGCTAGCGTAGTGATTGAGCCGGCATCGGTGTCGATTGAGGAAGACTTGAGGACGCGAGTCCTCCCAATTGCTATAGAGGATTCGGAGACTCGACAGTTGCGAAATAAAGAAGTTAGACTCGTGAAAGTTCGATGGGACAACTGCGGTCGTGAGGAGTTCTCTTGGGAGCGAGAACAGGCCATGCTAGAAGATTATCCAGAACTTTTCTTGTCAGGTACAATTTAAGTTTTGTACCCTTTTGTTTTAAAATTTCGGGACGAAATTCTGTTAAGTGGGGGAGAGTTGTAACACCCCAGTTTTGCAAGAGAGGCAGTGTGCAGTTCTGGAAAATTTTGGGTTTCTGGCAGGAGGCACACGGCCTGCGACACGGGCGTGTCGCAGGGCGTGTCGAGGCCGTGTCGACACTCGGTCTAAGTGTCGACACTTTCGCTCGACAAAGTGTCGAGAGTAGGCACACGGCCTGCGACACGGGCGTGTCGCAGGGCGTGTCGAGGCCGTGTCGACACTCGGCCCAAGTGTCGACACTTGCGCTCGACAAAGTGTCGAGAGTAGGGCACACGGCCTGCGACACAGGCGTGTCGCAGGGCGTGTCGAGGCCGTGTCGACACTCGGCCCAAGTGTCGACACTTTCACTCGACAAAGTGTCGAGAGTAAGGCACACGGCCTGCGACACGGGCGTGTCGCAGGGCGTGTCGAGGCTGTGTCGACACTTGGCCCAAGTGTCGACACTTTCGCTCGACAACGTGTCGAGACTGGGGCACACGGCCTGTGACACGGGCGTGTCCCGCTTGGTCGATGATCTTCGCTCGACGTTTTTTCGCGGTGTCGACACAAAGCCTGTCGACAGGTGTCGAGACTTGGCACACGGCCTGGGACACGGGCGTGTCCCAGGCCGTGTCACCTCTCGGGTTGGTTTCGGGGCCGTGTCGTTGGAGGCACACGACCGTGTCACTGGGGACACGGGCGTGTCGGATTGAACACGGGCGTGTCGGATGCCCGTGTGCGGTTCCAGGCGCGTCGATTTGAGACGGCGAATGAGGCACACGGCCCAGGACACGGGCGTGTGCCAGGCCATGTTCGGCCCAGATTTTTTATTTTCCAGGCGAATCGTGGCCATTCTTTTCTGGTTTTGGGATCTAATGGTTCAGGCCATCTCTTGGGAAGTTAAGTCCTATTTTAGGGTTGGAAACCCTCATTGTTTTCCAAGTCTTCTCTTTCTAAGTTCTTGAGAGAAGCTAGAGCAGGGAGGAAGGAGAAGAAGGTATTGGGCTGTAGGAAGGGTTTCGGTGCTCCAAATCGCGAACCGAGTCCAGATCCGTGGAGCTTAGATAGTTGCGATGGTTTTCATCCGGCTATTTTGCCATGGCAAGGAAGAGGAGTCGGAAGGTAACGACATTTCTCCTCTCGGTCTTTAGGATGCATGTTTTTAGCATCGTTTTCTTCTAGATTTTGGGCACCAACCACTCGAATAAGAGGTGTTTTGGTTGCCAAGGTTCAAGAGGAACCTCCGGGTCGATTGAGTCCGTCCCCGGCATATTTTTGCATTAGAGATCCTCTCTGCTAGTGGATTAGGCATGGTGGGTGAAGCCGTAGTCGCGACCGTTAGTCCGACTCGGTGATGTTGCATACAAACTTAGGGATTCGTAGAGACTCCGTTGCGGCAAGATGTCGTTTGTGTTGTGGTGGTGATTTCCCTTTTGTTTGAAAAGGTACGTGTAGTCGGAACCGGACAAGGTTAGCTCCTCGTGGCGGTATATGGTTTCCTTGAGGGACAAGGTTAGCTCCGTATGAGTTGGAGATGGTTTCCTTGGTGGACAAGGTTAGCTCCGCACGAGTTGGAGATGGTTTCCTTGGTGCGCGGGAACGCTGCAGTACAAATGAGGGATTATGGTGTATTTTAGTCTTGGATTGTGATGTGCCAAGGCGTGGCTATGTCTCCGTGGTCGGCTGGCTATCACGTGACATGTGCGTCATGTGTGGAGAGTGTCCCGGCAAGACTAGTTCCCTTCTGTGAGACTGACGAGAATGCCAAGCTTGGGGAAAGCCCGGGCAATGAGGCCATGAGCGGGTGGGGTCCAGCAAGGCTTCTTAGAATCGGTCAGTCTGTATTTGTTGGAATCCTGACATGAGACGTCAGAGCTTGCAGGCAAGCCCGAGGCTAAGCCCACGAGCGGGTGGGGCCTTGGCAAGAATTCCTTGTGGCGGCATGTGCGCCGTTTGAGGGAGTTGTGTCTCCCTTAGTGTTTGCGGCTTTATGCCAATGGGTAAATGTGAGTACCCAAATGATGTGATGTTGTGTTAGATGCATACGCAATAGGGTGCCTTGGGTGAAGCCCGGGTGTTGCATTCATGTTGCATAGTAGGCCCTTTTATTATATGCTCAACCAATAGAGAACATGTTTGATGATTGAGACATCCAAGCCTGTTTTAATGCTTTTCTGTTTATAGATATTTATATTGCATATGAAGTGCTGACTTGCAGGTTGGAGGGTTCCCCGGGGTCCGTTAGGGACGGCCGGGAGGAGATGTGTTGTTACACAGTTTGAGGTCAGCCTTTGCTGACCCACGTTACTAATAATTTTTACAGGGCAAGGATTGCATGCAGGAGCTAGCATGCCGGCCAGAAAGGCCTAAGCCCCATGAAGTGTTTCCCTCTTTTGTAGCGTTGCATTTGTGATGATGTATGTTTGAGACTCTTTTGTCCGGCTTGCATGCCGAGGTAGACTAGGAGTGCTATGCACATTCATGACTGTTATTTTCTTGAGTTTGGACTTTTGTTGTAGGCCTTAAGGCCATTGTTGTAACTCTTTTGGTTAGTGGATAACTTCTAGTCGTGCTTTGTTTCCGCTGTGTTGTGCTAGTGTTTTGAGTTTGGGTAGCTATATCATCTTATAATACTAAAGCTGTGGCGTTCGTATCATGGACCCATATTATACGGTCATTACAGGGGAGGTGTTACAGTTACTCTCTCATTTTCTGATTTCTTCATTGAACCTTTGCAGATAGCTTCTTGAGCTTCACCAAGTCTTTCTCTGAACATATTAACCCCTGCCACCACAATATCCTTTGTTTTTAGAAGGTGGTCATTCTGTCTGGTCATCATGTTGTCATTTATTCTGGCATGAGTTGCTAGGAAGGCATGTCTGAGATTTTCTGTCGTGCCATTCTGATTCTCAATAATGGCACCAATTTCCTGATGGGTCATCTCATTTTATTGAGTAGTAAAGTTCACTACCTTGGCAGCCTTCATGAAAAATTGGAAAGTCTGAGTGTTCAGGTGAATCATCTCTTGTTCCACTACTGAAATTCTTTCAGTAATTTCTGCCCCCAGACCTTGGACTGTCTTATCAATAAATGCCTCAATACTCTTTCATTGAGTATCCATCATTCTCTGAAGCTAAGTCAGAAAAGAGTTTGAT
Organism: Platanthera guangdongensis; assembly: GCA_039583875.1. Classification (NCBI taxonomy): domain Eukaryota; kingdom Viridiplantae; phylum Streptophyta; class Magnoliopsida; order Asparagales; family Orchidaceae; genus Platanthera; species Platanthera guangdongensis. The sequence goes on from CM077167.1 coordinate 127,582,558, forward strand.
TCTTTAGCAAAACTATTTGTTAGAAAAACTGGCTCAGTCTCAGCCACAGTATCTTTCTGAGGTGCGGTTGTTGGGCCCACATAGTCTTCATAAAGGTAGCCTAGAGTTGATAGTTTAGAGGACTCAATGTCAGTTTCTTGTTCTTCAAGCATGCTCTTTCCCTTCCACATGAGAAGTTCATTGCCTGTGGGGGTGATTTCAGCAAAGTTGTCTTCAGTAGCAGGTTCTTTGACCAACACTTTGCTGATGACCACTTGTTAGGCCGGGTCATTCAGATTTGACTCTCCCTAAACTTCTACAGATGATTCAATAATCTCAGCCTCTTGGGCAGAGACCTCAGTTATAGGCTCCGCCTTAACTATATCCTTCAGTATGAGGGATGGTCATCTTACTTCTTCCAACACTTTAGAATGAAGTATGGATACATCTTGAAGGATTGTTGTGGTGAATTGAAGACTAAGTTCTTGATTAACTTGTCCTTCAAGACCTGTCATACCCCTTGATACTTCCATAGGGGCTGAACTCGCCAGATCTTCAAGAAGCACCTTTTCATAGAGATCAAGGTGGTGATCCACTGTCTCCTCTCCCTCAACTAGTATGGGGTTATGATGAGAGCTTTCTTCTAGATGGGCTTTCCTAAATCTTCTTTTCTTGACAGCCACTGACTCTGTGGAGCTTGTTCCAGTATCCTTTTTGTCCTTCTTCCTCTCTTCTCCCTGAGAGAGCTTGGAGCTTGCTCCTCCCTTCTCCTGTGTGGGATAGGACTTTTCCCATCTTTCTAAGACTTTGTTGTCCATCCTTTTTAGGTAGTGAAGAGGGATTGTGTAAGTACCTCCAGCCTATCTCCTAGGCTCTTGAATATATATGGTGATACCATCCTCCCCATGGTGGGGACAGAAATGCACTCCTTCATTCTTTTAGAATGAACTTGCTCCAGTCCGTCTTCTTGGTTAGAATGATAATAGCCATGACTTTCAACATGTCTCTTAAAATCCGGTCATGGGACCCGGGTTTGCATAATAGGGATCGGCATGCTATGTCTACCAATAATTTTCCTGGTATGTTTATGTCATTCTTCTCCAGTGAGTCATACCCTTTTCCAGAGTATTCGTACCAAGCGAGGGCTGCTTTTGTATATTTTTTAATTATCTCCTCTTCTTCCTCACCCTCTTGGAGAGTGGGTAAATCCAAATGACAGCTGATACTCCTCGTCGTGACTCGCAAACAATAATTCAGTACAGTAGAAGTAATCTTATGGCCGGAGCTACAGACCTTTGCATTCTGGAAAAATTCCTCAACTATTGTTGGAATAATCTTTGTTGGTTCTGACAGGACTGTCTCTAACCCCGCAGGACTAAGGAGAAAGATCACGTGTTTGATTTCTTCAGAACAAGACTTGAATCCGCCCCTGGAGACTTTGCTGCCAGTGTTGATTTTCTCAGAGAAACTCTCCTTGGGCGCTATTGAAGAGGTTAGGGTTTGACGGTAAGTAATTTTTCTCTGCCGAGACGGAGGCGAGAATACGATAGCTGGGGTACCGACATTTGGGATTTTTAGGGCTTATTTAACCTAGTGTTTCCTATTATTTCTAATTTAATAATAATAAAAAAGAATACCAAACAGTGCGTACCTGGTAAGAAATTTAACATTTGAAAATATTGTGCCGATTTTCTTTTATTGACGATTTTACCCTGATTTTTCACATGTTCTTGATTCTTCCTTTTGAATGGGTTTTAGTCTTTATTTCATGCATCTTAGTTAGTATTTCAGGTACTATTTGCATGTTACCCAATAATAATTGTCACAAATAATAGAGTGCACCCCCCCCCCCCAAAAAAAACAAATTTATATACACACCACTGAGAAGGAATATTTTAAGCTCCTTATCTAGTTGAAAGACTAGGCATTTGATGTATTTAAGATTTAACATGTCAAGTTCAATTTTAAAGAAATTGAACTTCTTTTCATATAGAGGCTTGGTGAAAATGTCTGTCACTTGTTTTTTAATAGAAACAAACTAAAGGCAGATGTCCTATTTTTCCACATACTTTTTGATGAAGTGAGACTTTATCTCAATATGCTTGGTCCTGCTATGTGACACGAGATTTTTAGTAATTGAGATTGCACTAGATGAATCACAAAACAAAGGTTCTCTACTTAGCTAAATGTTGTAGTTTTTAAGCTGATGTTGTATCCAAAACATCTGAGCACAATAGCTTCCAGATGAGATGTATTCAAACTCTGATGTGAAAATTGGAACGCCTGTTTGCTTCTTACTACTCCAGTAAATGAGCCTTCTTCCAAGGAACTACCACGTTCCTCATGTGTTCTTCCTGTCTTCCTTGCATCCTGCAAAGTTTGCATCTGAAAAACAGTTAGCTCAAAATCATTACTCTTAGAGTACCATAAGCCAAGATTAGGTGTAATCTTGAGGTATCTAAGAATCCTCTTGACAGAGGTATGGTGAGATTCCTTAGGGTTCACTTGGTACCTAGCACAAACACATGTTAAGAACATGATATCAGGTCTACTGGTAGTAAGGTAAAGCAGGGACCCAATAAGACATCTATACGTGGTTTTATTAATGGGTTTCCCTTTTTCATCCAAGTCTAGAGATATGTTAGAGCTCATTAAAGTACTCATAAAGTTTGCACTCTCAATTCCAAACATCTTTATAAGCTCATTTGTGAACTTGATTTGAGAGATGAAGATTTCATCTTCAGATTGCTTCATTTGGAGCCCTAGGAAGTATTTCATCTCTCTCATACTGCACATTTCAAACTTTTCTCACATAATGTTAAAACCGAAATTCGGCTTCTTGTGGAGTTTTAACCCTTGGGGAAGGGGTGACCGCACACTTACTTCTCCCTAGAGAGCTTGAACGACCACAGACTTAGAACCGAAAACTGATACAAGGATCCAACACGGAGGTCTCACCACACACCGGGAATATTTTAGAGTGCTTCCCCTCCTTAGCATGTGTTGAGCTAAGGGCACCTCAGAAAGCACTAAAAGATCAAGGAGATAGAGAATTGGAATGCCTTGAAGCTTGCCTTAGGAGGTACCCCCTTGTGTCTATTTATAGTTTTTGAAACATGTCCTGCAAACAGTATAACACCGTTGTTCTAAAAGGCTATTTGCAGTCAAAAGCGGTCTGACAACAGCCAAACTCCGATGTTCTGAAAGTCTATGGGCGGGTCAATGAGGGTGGAATGGTAAAAATACAACACACATCACTGGGCGAGTGGCCCTTGAAAAACTCCACTCGGATGGGGCGGCGAGTGCTCGATGGGGCTGTCACTCGCCGCCTCCCTAAGGCCCTGCGCGAGTGCAGGCCCGACCTGCCCCACTCGCCTACTGCTGTCGAGAGCTAGAGCCGAGTGCGAGCCCACTTGCTCCACTCACCCCTCTTCCATCCCATCCCGCCTGGGCGAGTCGGCAAGGTTGCTGAGCCCAAGCCTCCCTTCTGACTTGCATGGGACTTGGACGGCCTAGCTTGGCCGGTCTGGCTCCCGTCGATCTCGCCCGCCTCACTCAATGCCAAGGAACTAAAGGCGCTGAGTACACTGGCCTCACTCAACGCCAAGGAACTGGAGGCGCTGAGTGCACTGGCCTCACTCAATGCCAGGCGAGCTGAAGGTGTCGAGTAAGCTCACCTCACTCAACGCCAAAGGACTGGAGCCGTTGAGTGCACTTGCCTCACTCAATGCCAGTCGGGTTGAAGGCGCTGAGTGCACTGGCCTCACTCAATGCCAAGGAACTGGAGGCACTTAGTGCACTCGCCTCACTCAATGCAAGGTGTGCTGAAGGCATCAAGTGAGCTTGCCTCACTCGACGCCAGGTGGGCTTAATGCGTCGAGTGAACTTGCCTCACTCAACGCAAAAGGCATAAGGCACTGAGTGAGCTTGCCTCACTCAATGCCAAAATATTGACTCGCGCGGCCGGCTCGGCGAACACTTGGAGGGAGCTCGCTTCGATTTCAGCGACCTCGTTGCTGGAGGTCTCGCTAAGCGCTGATCATGGAGGGGGGCCCACTAATCGAATACGGGGTTGTACACAATCCCCGCTCTTTGTGAGATTCCGTGATGTTCGGAAAGAAACATACAATCCCAGGTATTTGATGAGTGCTGCGAGCTGGAGGGAATCTTTTGGTGGGATCCTCAAGCTACTATAAATATATGCCTGCCTGCTTGGGCGACCTTTTCCATTCCTCCTTAGATTCTGTCATAATGCCTCTCTCTAAGGAGATCCAAGAGAGGCTTAGCCTCTCCCAGGAGCTCAATGCTGCTCGCGCTGCCGAGCTGATCTCCCTGATGCATAGTCCTTTGTCGTGTGAGATGCCAAAACACCAGCCCGCCAAGAAGGTCAAACCTGCCCCAAAAGCTGCCAAGTTGATCTACCGTGATCTGGCCTCAACCCCAGATCATGGCCTTGCCACTTCCTCTAAGCCAGCCACCGAACAAAAAGGAAAAGAAATCATCAACCCTCCCACCGACCCGGACAGTCATCAGGAGGGTAACGAAACTGCTGTGTCGCGAGTAGATTCTCCTCGCGGCGACTCGCGCCCCTGATCATCTCTTGAAGGCCACGCGAGAAATCCACTGCCTCTCTTTGGGGATACCGGGTTGGGCTCGCTGCTACTGAAGTCGACAGCTCGCGAATCGCATCGAGTTCCTACCCCTGATCATGTACTCGCAAGGGGAGGTGCTGAGGACATCCTCATCCCTAAATTCAATCTAATCTCCCCAAGCTCTCAAGTACTAGGTCGCGGCAAGTCCCTTCAGCCTCCCCTCATTCGTCCATTCCAGGGTCAGCTAAGCTCTTCTCGGCAGATCCACCTCGGCGGGACCATCTCGCAAAGGTAGTGTATCATTTGTTATTGCTGCAAATCTCAGCTCATCTGAAAATGTTGTTCTCGCAGTCCATCTTGACCACTCCGAAGCCGAAGAATCTTCTGAGCCATCTCTCCACTCACCACCTCCTTCTCCTAATGTGCTAGAGGAGTTCCTGGACACCTCGTTGGACCATGTCGAGCTAAGGAGGCTAACTGTGGAAGTCTTCGAGAAGCAGGGACTCGCGCTACGTCGGATCCAGGAGGAGAATGCTCTCGGCGAGCAGAGGCTGCAGGCGCTGGAGCAAGATTATGTATTGCTGGTGGATGAGGTGGGGCGCTGTGTTGGTGCAACCATAGTGATCTGGAAGTGATCAAGCATGTAGTCTCACTGTCAACTCAGTATAAGCCTATCAGGGTCGCACATATGATTGTGGAGAAATTGGGAGATTGGATCTGTACTATTTAGCTCATATGATGAGTGGAAGGATATTGAAAAAGGGGCTTAAAATATTCTAAGGCATTTGGCGTTAAGTGTGTTTAGCTCACTCAACCCCATGGGGCTGAAGGTGTTGAGTATGTTTAGTTCATTCAACTCCATGGAGGTTGAAAGATTCTAAGGCATTAGGCATTGAGTGTGTTTAGCTCACTCAATGCCATTAGGCTGAAAGTGTTGAGTCCAGTCAACGCTTTTGCGGGTTAAGTGTTAACTCTGCGAATGTTGGCGTTAAGTGCGTTGAGTGTGTTGACTGTCGCACTTAAGCGTTGAGTGCGTTGAGTCCACTCAATGCCTTCGTCGAGTAAAGGGTTTACCTGGCAAATCTGGCTCTTAGGCGTTGAGTGTATTGTATTCACTCAATGTCGTTCGACGAATGCAGTTCGACGTGCTTACTTTTGGGGCAGATTTCGTCGAGCTGAGTTTGACGAATCCAGTTTGATGTTCTGGACTTTGGTGCAGATTTCGTCGAGCTGAGTTCGACGTGTTGACCTTTGGCGCAAAATTCGTCGAGCTGAGTTTGATGAATCCAGTTTGACGTTATGGCCTTTGGTTCAGATTTCATCGAGATGAGTTCGACGAATCCAGTTTGACGTTCTAGCCTTTGGCACAGATTTCGTCGAGTTGAGTTCGACAAATTGTTCGTTGAGATGAGTTCGATGAATGCACATGCTGAGTAAAATGTTGACTTGCTGAATCTATCTCCTAAGATATAAATAGGATGTTTTAGGGTTATCAGGGAACGATTCTTTTCTTTCAGCACACGAGCTGATACTATGCTATAAGAAGAAAACCTCGAATCCCGACGGAAGTGTTCTACCAATCCTGTCGCCGATTTCGATCTCGATCACGGTGAGTGTCGCCGCCGCCTCTCCTAAAACAGATCTAGCAGACTGTGGAGACGCTGAGTGTCCTCTCCCGACCTAGCGCTTATGTGACAAGTTGTTGTGGGTTCTCCCGATCGTTTGGATTACTGTAGAGGCACAAATATACTTTCTGCACTCAAGACTCTAGCCACTATGTGGCCAGCCTGATTTTTCTGAATCATCTAGGTTGAGTTCTGTCTCAATCCCTCAAAGGTAATTTTTATTAGAGTATGTTTTACTTCTTGATTTATGAATATTGCTAAATCCGAACTCGTTTGGGTTTTTCTTGTTCTTTTTTCGCTGCGTACACAAGTGTTGTGTCATCCCAAAAAAAACAAACAGTGGTATCAGAGGGAGGTTGCCGGCAATATTCATTGTTTCAGAAGTTACTGAATCCATGGCGTATAGATTTGGTGATTTTGAAGTGTTCCAAATGCCCAAATGTAGTCTTGGATCTTTCCAAGAATGCATGTGATTTCTTTGAGTTTACTCCTTAACAGTAAGCGTCACTATGTTGATTTGTGAAACTAAGTATGTGTTAGATTTTGAACCTCACATAAAGTGACAAGCTTATCTACTGTGTAAGTGGAGTTGGTATTGCTCATGTCTCGTGCATGTAGTTTTGAAGATTTAGACATGTTCTAGATTTTCAGACTTAGCCCAGTTCATCAAGTGTTAATGATTCTTGTGCACATCTGGGATGCATTTGGATTATGCTTGTTGTATTTTATTATGCTTGATGTGCATGCTGGTTAAGTGTTAACCATGATTAAAAAGTTAATCATCTATTTAAAATCCCTTAAGCAATATTAAGTATTCGAATGCCTTCTGATGGATGACACTCTTACTGCCTCGATCGATGAAGTGTCACCTTGCCAAAGCAAAGTGCATTACTCTATCTTGGTGAGGGTGTGAGCGAATAATTGTGATATCCCACTGTCGACATCAGGTCTAGCTTAACTGGGTGACCTCAAAGGTTGAGTGCCCAGAGGCATGGGGTTGGCATGCACCATATTATGGATGCGAATAAAGAGTTATTCACCAGCCATACAGGAATAGAATTGTGATGCAATTGGCAAGCGTTTCTTACCTAAATAACTGCATTGTGAGAGAAAAGCAAAAGCTGACTCATAGTGTTTGTGAAATATGGATCTTGTCCACTAAGAGGGTTACTCGCCAAACTCTTCTAATTAATATCGAGGGTTATCATTTTGATAAAAATAGTGGGAGCTTTTGATTAAAGTCCTAATTGAAAGATAAATTGTACTTTGAAATGTGGTACTAGTTTACTTTGTTTGAATTCTTGTAGAATTTCCATGTCAAGTGGTTCACACTCCACCCTATCCCTCAGAGCGATCCTTGAGAAGAAGAAGCTGAGTGATATAAATTATTTGGACTGGTACAGAAACCTCAGAATTGTTCTCAGGCAAGAGCGCAAGCACTATGTTTTGGAAGAGGTATCCCCTGATGAGCCTGTCGGGAATGCACCCCGTGCTGATAAAGATGCTTATAAGAAGTATCTTGACAACTCCTTAGACGTCGAATGTCTCATGTTAGCGACCATGAACTCTGAGCTTCAGAAGCAACATGAGAACATGTTTTGTAAGGACATTGATGAGCATCTCAAAAAAATGTTTCAAGGGCAAGCTCGTCAAGAGAGATTCGATGTCACCAAGGCATTGTTCCAGTGTAAGATGGGAGCTCGGGACCTAGTAGGGACTCATGTACTCAAGATGATTGGGTATATTGAGAACCTTAAAAGACTAGGTTTCCCTCTGGGCCAAGAGTTGGCTATAGACCTGATCCTGCAATCGTTGTCGGACAGTTATGAGCAGTTCGTCTTGAACTATAACATGAATGAAATAGACAAGACACTGCCCGAGCTACTAGGCATGTTGCGAACTGCCGAGATTAATATAAAGAAGGCTAGTCTGCTAGCCCCATATTTATGGTGCAGAAAGACAAGGGCAAGGCCAAGGGCTTTAAGAAGACGAAGGTGGGACCTAAGTCTGGACTGGAGCCCAAGTCTTCTACACTGAAAAAGAAAGGCTCGGGGAAAGAAGGGAAGTGCCACCATTATAGCAAGCCTGGTCATTGGAGGAGGAATTGTCCTTCATACATTGAGGGTCTGCAAAAGATAAGAGGAGGTATGGCCTCCACTTCAGGTATATATGTTATAGAGATAAACTTTTCTACTCCTTCATCCTGGGTATTGGATACTGGATGTGGTTCACACATTTGTATAAATGTGCAGGAACTGCAAAGTAGAAGAATTCTGAGTAAAGGATAGGTGGACCTGCGCATTGGCAATGGAGCAAGAGTTGTTGTCATTACCGTGGGAGTTTATTGTCTTACTTTGCCCAGTGGGCTTGTAATAGAACTAGATAATTGTTATTTTGTTCCTTCCATAACTAGAAATATTATATCCATTTCATGTTTGGACATGGTGGGTTTTCTTTTATTATTAAGAACACATGTTGTTCAATATTTAAGAATGACGTTTGTTATGATGTATCCCAAATGTTTAATGGTCTGTATGTTTGAACTTAGACCATCTGATCTATAATATTGAAAATACTAAAAGACTAAGAACAAATGACTCGAACCCTACATATCTTTGGGATTGTCGTTTGGACCATATAAATGAGAAACGTATATCCAAGCTCCATAGAGATGGACTGTTAGAATCATTTGATTACGAATCATTTGAGAGATGCGAATCTTGTTTGTTAGGCAAGATGACTAAAGTTCCTTTCACTGGCTTCAATGAGAGGGCTGATGATCTCTTAGGTATAGTACATAGTGATGTATATGGACCCATGAGTTCTATGGCTAGAGGTGGGTTCTTCTACTTTGTTACATTTACTGATGATTTTAGTAGAAACAGATACGTGTATCTTATGAAATGCGAATCTGAAACCTTTGAAAAGTTCAAAGTGTTTAAAAGTGAAGTAGAAAACCAGCTGGGTAAGAAGGTTAAAGCACTCTGATCTGATTGAGGTGGTGAATACCTAAGTCATGAGTTTCGTGATCATCTGATAGAGTATGGAATTATATCACAACTCACTCCACCTAGAACACCACATCATAATGGTGTGTATGAGAGGAGGAATCGCACTTTGTTAGACACGGTACGGTCGATGATGAGTCATGCAGATTTGCCTATTTCCTTTTGGGGCTTTGCTCTAAAAACTACTTCTTTAACATTAAGGCTCTATTTGTTTGGGTGTTTCGTAACTCCATTTTGGGCAAACGCCGCCGGAAGGAGGGTAAACAAATGAACCTCCGGCGGCGTTTGCTCCGTTTCCACCCGCCTGCCTTGAGAAACACCCCAAAAATCTCCATTTGGAGCAACCACCTCCCCCCTCTGGTTCGAACTCTCCATTTCCACCCGCCGGATCGACCCGCCACTGCTAAAACAAATGAAGCCTAAATCATGCTCCAACGAAAGCGGTTCTAAAGACACCATATGAGATATGGACTGGGAAGTGTCCTAGTATGTCGTTCATTAAGGTTTGGTGTTGCGAGTCATACGTGAGACGTCAAATGCCCGATATGCTGGAACCTACCGTCCGAGGGCAAAGTGTTTGTCGCAAGAACTGGTGTCGTACTTGAGAAAGAGTTCTTAAGTAGAAAGACAGCTAGGGTAGAACTTGAAGAAGTTCAGGAACCACAAACTATGAATGAACCGGAATTGGAACCTGAGTCAGGACTACAAGTAGTTGTAGCTGGAGAACCTGCTCAGGAAACACAAGTTCCACGTAGATCTAGTAGACCAAGATTTGAGCCTGAGAGATATGCATTTCTCATGTCTCAAATAGGTAATGTGTTGATTATGGATCATAGTGATTAGCCTGCAATCTACCATAAGGCTATGTGTGGACCAGACTCCGAGAAGTGGCTTGAGGCCATGAAATCTGAAATGGACGCCATGTATGAAAACCAAGTATGGACTTTTGTGGAACCACCTGAAGGGGTAAGCCCCATAGGGTGCAAGTGGGTCTTCAAGAAGAAGACTGACATGGATGGGAATGTATAAACATTCAAAGGCCGACTGGTGGCAAAAGGTTTTAAGCAAATTCATGGTGTTGACTATGATTAGATTTTTTTTGTTGTTATCATGGTTAAGTCCATCAGAATTTTGCTTGCTATTGCTGCGTATTGTGACTACTAGATCTGGTAGATGGATGTCAAAACGACTTTTCTTAATGGGAACCTCCTCTAAGAAGTGTATAGGACACAACCTGAGGGTTTTGTATCTCTAGGTGAAGCTACTAAAATATGCAAGCTGCAGAGATCCATTTATGGATTGACACAGGCTTTTCGAAGTTGGAATCTTCATTTTGATGAAAAGATCAAAGAGTTTGGTTTTATCAAGAATGAGGATGAACTTTATGTTTACAAATGGATTAGTGGGAGCATTGTAGTCTTCCTGATATTGTACGTAGATGACATACTGTTGATCGGGAATGACAAACCGACCCTGCAAGTTGTTAAGAACAACCTAGGGGAGTGCTTTTTGATGAAGGACTTAGGGGAAGTGACTTATATACTCGGTATTAATATCTATAGAGATAGATCGAAGAAGTTGTTAGGTTTGACCCAAAGTACATACATTGACAAGGTGTTGAAATGGTTCAGCATGCTTGAGTCCAAGAAAGGAATCTTGCCCATATCACATGATTTGAGTCTCTCTAAGGACCAGTGTCCTAAGTCTTGTGAAGATAAGGATCACATGAAGTTAGTTCCATATGCTTCGGCAATTGGATCAATCATGTATGCAATGTTACGTACTAGACTTGATGTATCTTATGCTTTGAGTATGACTAGCAGGTATCAGTCTGATCCCGGTGAAGGTCACTGGATAGCCGTCAAGAATATCCTCAAGTGCTTGTGAAGGACTAAGGATATGTTCTTGGTATTCGGCGGAGAGGAAGAGCTCGTTGTAAGTGGTTACACAGATGCTGGCTTCCAAACTAATATGGACGATTCAAAGTCTCAGTCAGGCTTTGTGTTTTACCTGAATAGAGGTGTTGTTAGTTGGAAGAGTTACAAGCAGGATACAGTTGTTGATTCTACTACTGAGGCCAAGTATATTGTTGTTACAAATGCAGCGAAGGAGGCTGTATGGATTAGGAAATTCATAGGAGAGTTAGATGTAGTTCCTAACATTGTTCGTCCAGTAGATCTCTACTGTGACAACAATGGTGCAATTACACTTGCTTCGGAATGTATATCTCAACAGCGCTCCAAACACATACTCCGGCAGTTCCATCTAATTCGAAAGATTGTCGATTGAAGAGATGTGAGCATATGCAGAGTGTCGATTGAGGAAAATATTGCGGATCTACTGACAAAGCCTCTTGCACAGAGAAAGCATGATGGTTATGTTAGATCTATGGGTATATGATACCTAAATGATCAACTCTAGTTTGAGTCTTGTGGATTGTGTGTTTGTTAGTTGTATAATATTTCATTTGATGAATAAAAGTACTATATGCATTTCATTTTATATATTTTGGCAAGTTTTTTTATTATGAAGTTATTTCTATTGTGATAGAGTAGTTCAATTTAATAAATGCCCTTAGATGTTTGCTTCCATAGGTCAAGTAGTGACTTGATGTGAGAACCTATGATTTCAAAAGTTTCATTCTAAAAGGTCCCTGGTCGTTTTATCATCTTAGAAGCTAAGGGCGATGATGATACCTTTAAGACTAGCATGTGCGTTGATTGATGACCCATGCTCACAGGTCATGATATTGTGATATCAAGTCATCACATGGGTACTTGTTATGAACAAGTTGTGCTGGACATACCCACCGTGAGAATACTTTGTGGATTGTTATATGAACGTGTCACAAGTGTGGCTCAAGTGGCAATGGTGTTTGTGGTCCTTTGACCTGAAGTCACAACTTTCATTGAGTGAGGAAAAGCATGCTTTGATGCTATCAAAAGTCTAGTCTTGAGAAAGTTGGATGGTAAAGGTGGTTATTGGGTACGTTACGAATCATTTGGGTGTTTATGTGTGAGCAGAGATGGGATTTGTTCTCCTATATGACGGGAGTTGCATCCATGGGGCCCCTTGATGGAATGGGACTGAGAAGTGCATGGTCATGCTTGGTTGAGTCAATATATGATATTAGACTCAAAAATTTTCTGCAAGTCCATTCTACATCAAGAACCTTGGATTGAACATTTATGAGGGTGACACGGTCTATACCTCTAGTTTTATCCGAATGTAAGTGACGAAGGGACATGACAACACTGTAACATTGGTCACAATGGCTTTTGAGTTTTATAAACTCTTACTGTTTGGGGAGCAATGATGTATTGCTAGATGCCGCTCATTATTTGTGAAGCTTTTGTTTGATACTTTCTAGATCAAGTAGGAGACTGTTGGTGCAACCATAGTGATCTAGAAGTGATCAAGCATGTATCCTCACTGCCAACTCAGTATGAGCCTATCAGAGTCGCACATAAGATTGTGGAGAAATTGGGAGATTGGATCTGTACTATTTAGCTCATATGATGAGTTGAAGGATATTGAAAAGGGGGCTGAAAATATTCCAAGGCATTTGGCGTTGAGTGTGTTTAGCTCACTCAACGTCATGGGGCTGAAGGCGTTGAGTGTGTTTAGTTCATTGGACGCCATGGAGGTTGAAAGATTCTAAGGCATTAGGCATTGAGTGTGTTTAGCTCACTCAACGTCATCGGGCTGAAAGTGTTGAGAGCGTTGAGTCCAGTCAACACTTTCGCGGGTTAAGTGTTAACTCTGTAAATGTTGGCGTTGAGTGTGTTGACTGTCGCACTTAAGTGTTGAGTGCATCGAGTCCACTCAACGCATTCGTCGAGTAAAGGGTTTATCTGGAAAATCTGGCTCTTAGGCATTGAGTGTATTGTATTCACTCAACGCCGTTCGGCGAATGCAGTTCGACGTGTTGGCTTTTGGCGCGGATTTCATCGAACTGAGTTCGACGAATCCAGTTCGACGTTCTGGCCTTTTGCGTAGATTTCATCGAGCTGAGTTTGACGAATTGTTCGTCGAGCTGAGTTCGACGAATGCCCGTGCTGAGTCAAATGTTGGCATGCTGAATCTATCTCCTGGGATATAAATAGGATGTTTTAGGGTTATCATGGAACAGTTCTTTTCTTTCAACACACGAGTAGATACTATAGAATAAGAAGAAAACCTAGAAACCCGACGGAAGTGTTCTGCAAACCATGTCCTTGATTCTGATCCCGATACTGGTGAGTGTCATCATCGCCTCTCCAATAACAGATCTAGCAGTCTATGGAGACGCTGCGTGTCCTCTCCCGACCTAGCGCTTGTGTGATAAGTTGTTGTGGGTTCTCCCAATCGTGTGGATTACTGTAGAGGCGCGGATATACTTTTTATGCTCAAGACTCTAGTCGTTGTGTGGCCGGCCTGATTTTTCTGGAGCATATAGGTTGAGTTCTGACTCAATCCCTCAAAGGTAATTTTTATTACAGTATGTTTTACTTCTTGATTCATGAATATTGCTAGATCCAAACTCGTTTGGGTTTTTCTTGTTCTTTTTTTGCTGCGTGCACAAGTGTTGTGTCATCCCCAAAAACCCAACATGCTGCTCGACGAGTGGGATGACTTCTCCCACCCCGCTTATGGATCGAATCAATGAGAACATGTGATTTATCCACCAAGACCTTGAGCGGGTCCGCGAGTTCAACAATCCGTAACGACCTCCGGGGATGGGGACACGATGCCAGGGTAGATGGAAATGAACCCTAGCTAATCCTATCAGCACTCACCCCCTAAACCCCAAACTCGCATATTTTAATAATTCCATTGAACTGATTGCTTGACATTTGTGTGTAATAAGTGTAACTGTTTTTTATATATTATTTTGAATGTTTGTGATTCGTAAATCATGTTGCACTTTAAAATCGGCTCGTGTTAGGATAGAGTAGGTTGCAGGGTTTGGCGAGTTGGGGCCAGCGGGCCGGACTGACTGGTCGGCTCGGCAATTAATTTGTTTTCTATAAAAAGGCCCCCTCACCTACCCCCAAACCATCGCCTTTACTACAGAATCATACCCCCATGCTCTTGCCCTTCTCGCTAACTGCACTCGCGCCAAGACTTTGGGAAAGATGGGCAAGATGCGACCTGACGTTGATGGACGGTCCAAGTGCGTGAGGAAGTTTGCCGAGTAGTATACCTTTTATGAAGGGAATACTACCGAGTCGAAGTTCGCGGACTTCATTGCCGACTACATTCCCCCGAGTTTCACCACGCGCCGACTAGAGAGGGGCGAGGCGATCAATACTTTTTTCGCTGATGAGCTCGCCTTCCCCATTTCGTACTTTGAGGTGGGGTTGTGCCTTCCACTCTGGCTGGAGATCTGCCAGATACTGAAGTATTACGGGGCAGTTCCCGCGCAGCTGAACACGAACGTGATCGCCATGATGGTGGCATTGCCTGCTTCCTCCGCCGAGAGCGGAACGAATTTAACCTCTCCGCCTTCCGCAAGCTATTCATATACCGCACGACCGATAATGGGGTCGCCTTCCTTGTTAGCTCGTAGCTCAAAGTTCGCGAGACGGCCAACAAGAACCACAATTGGTTCTCAAAGTTTGTCTTCATCAAAGGGAATATTGGCAACGTTCCCTTCTCGCCTCAACAGCGGAGCGAGGAGGTATACAGGACGCCCACCATGACGGGCAATGATGCCGAGTTGCACAAGTTCTTCCTTGGCAAGGAATTCAAGGTCTCCTTCCTTCGAAGGGCTCTCGACCTGCTCCCTCCGGTTCATCCCGGCGAAGGTATAGCTTTCCTCCTTTTCTTTCAGTGGGCTCGCCAATGTCACCAATTGTCTGACAAGTGTTTTCCTGCAGGGGAGCGACTGATTCCCAAGAACCCACCTTTTGTGGACTCGGGACTCTACCTTGATGCACTCGCACGCGAGCGAGCAGCCGCGGCGGCCCGCCGGATGGAATCTGAATCGGTCGGGCCTTCTTCCAGCAAGAAGAAGCGACCCGACCCCGCGAGCTTCAGCTCGCCTCGCCGCCACCCGCCGCCAAAGAAGATAAAAAAGGCAGTGGCGATCTCCAGGGAGGAAGCAGATCATCCTCGACTCGCCGAAGAAGGATCAAGGTGGAGGCAATCCTCTTGCTTCCCCAGCTATCGAGCAATTTCCGGCCCGCGAGTCGGTCCTGCTGAAGGACCACCGAAATTTCCGCCTTGGCGGGAAGGCAAAGGACTAGCTTGGCGAGCAGATGGTCCAATGGGATGAGCAGGCTCACCGAATCCCCATCTTATCCCTCCTCCTTTCCTAGTCGGAGCACCGACCCCCTAGAAGGCATGCTTATGCCCTTGGGTTTGGGCTATACGGCCATGAGGATGTCGCGACCTACAATGACATGAGGCTCAATTGAATCACCCACGAGAGATCGCGAGCTCAGATGCGGGCACTAGAGCTCGCACACATGTCGACTCGCCACAGCTTCCACCTCAGCCACAACTTGGTGAAGGCCGAGTAGGAGCGAGATGTCGCCAAGGACGATGCAGCCGACCTGGTGTGGCTACTGAGAATTGTTGAGGACATCCTCAGCAATAGTGTCGGTAGGGTGGTAAGTGTCGGCTAACCCCTATTCAATTCACTTTGTACTTTCATGACTTCTTCTCTTACCATTATCTCCTTGTAGGATGTCGAGCCCGCAAACTGCATGCGCGCTCGTGCTGCCGAGCTGGAGGAAAAGAATAAGAAGCTAGAGGAGAAGAACAAGGGGCTCCAGGGAGAGCTCGCTCGCTTGATGGAAATCTTCCTTCCCCCACTATCGACGAGCCGGGCGCCGCAGTCAAGAGGCTGGAGATGTTCGGTGAGGCGGAGGTCGCCGACAAGCTGCGAGTTAACTCCATCAGCACTGCCGACTACACCCTACAGGTCATGCGAGACATGCAGGTATTGACGGCAGGTTGCAAGGAGATGACAGTAAGGGACCTGGTGCCGGAGCTATTCATGCCCGCTTCTCCCCCTGGCGAGAAGGAGGACAGCTTCGGCTCGCTCTTCAAGGAGGTCTCCGGCTTCGACGATGGCCACTATGGAGGGGAGGGCGAGAGCTAGCTTGCATACATTTTTTTTGTTTTACCTTTAATGATCCCCCCCAATTTTGTAACCTCGCTGAGGAGAGTCCTTTTTGTGTAATGAAATATATTAATGAAAGAAAATACTTGGCCAACTTTTCGATATGTTTGTTTACTTTTTGTGTTGCACTCGCACGCATGTCTTCCCCTCGTCGAGCGACCTCGCTAGGGTAGACTCACTGCTAGGTTAGGATACATACCCATGCAAAGGCCTTAAGATCTCGCCACCCCTTAATATTAGGGACAAGACCTCTCTCCAAGCTTGACACGCAACCACCCAGCACGCCTGCGATGTTCCTTCCCTTTAAAGATTCGTTCTAGGCCCAAAGTTTCCCAAGTAAAATCTCGATGGGGTGGAGTGTAGTTGGCGAGAATGGCCCCGTCACACCATCTTTGACCTTGCCTTACTTAAACAGTGCCAACCCAGAGTAATTGTAGATATCCCGGCTCGCCACTAGCTGCTTGCCTGGAGATTGCTGGATGTAATCTTTTGTTTTCCTTGTGATCTGTTTCCCCCGACCTCTGCCTCAAATTTAAACTTCAACTGCCTCATGTTGATTGGCAAGAACAGCACGGGACCTGACTACAGAGCAGAAACAACATTCAATGAGGCCCCAGCCCTGCCAGATATGTGAAAGCCTGACAACGGGAGCAGCTCTGGATTTGGTTCCAGAGCAAGAATGATGTCCTCTGAGGGCCCCTTCCCTACCAGCAAGATGAAAGCCTAACAACGTGAGCAACTCGGGACTTGGGCAGACTCTCTCGAATTTCATCCAGCCCTGCCAACTAGATGAGAGCCTGGCAGCGGGGTCTGCTCGGGTCCGAGTAGACTCTCACAAGTGATATCCAGCCCTGCCGGCTTATGGGATCCTGGCATCGGGATCTTCTCGGGGTCTGGGGAGACGCTCTCGAGTGACATCCAGCCCTTCCAACAAGTAGGAGCCCGGCAGCGTGATCTTCTCGGGGTCTGGGGCAAACATTGACGAGTGACATCCAGCCCTGCCAGCTAGTGGGAGCCTGGCAGCAGGATTTCTCGGGGCCTGGGGAGAAGCTCTCGAGTCACATCCAGCCCTGCCAACTAGTGGGAGTCTGGCAATGGGATCTTCTCGGGGCCTGGGGAGACACTATTGAGTGACATCCAGCCTTGTCCGCCAGGGGGAGTCTGGTAGTGGGATCTTATCGGGGTCCGGGGAGTTGCTCTCGACTGGCATCCTGCCCTGCCAGATAGTGGGAGCCTGACAGCGGGATCTTCTCAGGGTCTAGGGAAGACACTCTCAAGTGACATCCAGCCATGCCAAGTAGTGGGAGCCTGGCAGCAAGATCTTCTCGGGGTCTGGGTCAGACACTCTCGAGTGAAATCAAGCCCTTCCAGCTAGTGGGAGCCTGGCAGTGGGATCTTGTCATGTTCTGGGGAGACAGTCTTGAGTGACATCCAGTCGTGTAAGCTAGTGGGAGTCTGACAGCGGGATCTTCTCGGGGTTTGGGGAAGACGCTCTCGAGTGACATCCAACCTTGCCAGCTAGTGGGATTCTGGCAGTGGAATCTTCTCGGGGTCTGGGGAGACGCTCTCGAGTGATATACAGCACTACTAGCTAGTGGGAGCCTGGCAGCGGGATATTCTTCGGGGTTTGGGGCAGACGCTCTCGAGTTACATCCAGCCGTACCAGCTAGTGGGAGCCTGACAGCGAGATCTTCTCAGGGTCTGTTTCATGAACACCATCTGCCGCACAAACTATTGCAAAAGAGACATGAAATGATGTGATATCTTATTTTTTAAAAGTGGGTGTTACATACTTTGTTCATGGATAGAAATGCTTAAGTCAACACCGCTCCAGGTGTGACTGAGGGCCTCGCCTTCCACATTCTGGATGTGGTACCCCCGTGACCTCAATACCTGTCTGATAATATATGGAACTTCGCAGTTTGGGTTGAGCTTTCCCACAGCTGTTGACCCTCCTGCTGCATCCACCTTCTTGAGGACCAAGTCCCCTTCCACGAACTGCTTGATTCGGATATGCTTGTCAAAATACTTAGCTATTTGTTGCATAATTTCTTCCTGTGTAACAGCCGCCACATCTCGAAGTTCCTCCACTAGATCTAAGGAGATTCACAGCTCGTTTCCGTTCTTATCTCTCCATTCTTCCCTGCCTTCCTCTCCTTCCACTACTCACGGTGTTCGGACCTCGAACTCGAACGGTAGCACAGCTTCGCAGCCATGGGAGAGCTTGAATTGGGGTCTCCTCCGTGGCTATGTTGGGAGTGGTTCTCAGGGCCCAGAGGACTGAAGGAAAATGCTCCACCCAACTCCCCTTCAGGTTCTCAACCTTCTTTTTTAGCAAGTTCACAATGATCTTGTTTGCCGCCTCCACTTTCCCGTTGCTCCTGGGGTGGTAAACCGACGCGAACTGAAGATCAATCCCAAGCTGGCCGCAGAAGCTGATGAACTCCGCGCTGTCAAACTGAGGCACATTGTAAATGACAATGGCCTGAGGCAATCTGTGCCGACAGATGATCTCCCCCCCCCCCACAAAATTCTGAACCACCTGGGAGGTCACCTTGGACAGTGCCTTTACCTCCAACCACTTAGAGAAATAGTAGATCATCACTAATAGGAACCTCCTCTGCCCACTGGCCTGGGGAAAGAGCCATATCAGGTCCATTCCCCAGATGACGAAGGGTTAGGACGTGGTGATGCTCCTTAGCCTTTGAGCTGGTAGTAGCTGGAGTGGGGCAAATAGTTGGCATTTGTGGCACTTCTTCGTGAACTCAGCAACATCTCGGCCCAGGGTCAGCCAAAAGAATCCTTGCCTCATTATCCTTCCCTCCAAGGTTCTGCTCACCGAGTGACTCCCGCGCTCCTCGAAAGTGAACCTCCTCCAAGATCCTCGAAACTTCCTCTTCAGCCACGCAACGCGCCATAAGTACTGAGAGAGTTTTCTGGTATAGCCTCCTGTCGCGCATCAGATAGTATGTCGACTTATATTTGAAGTGATTCTTATCTAGGCCCTCTGGGAATTATCCTGAGGACAAGAAGATCATGAACTCACCGTTGATTTGGGAAGAAACTACCATGGAGTCTGTGAGGACCTCCATGTCTTGCACTCCCAGCTCCATGGAAAGCCGGAGCCCTGCGATCACGGCCTTATACTCCGCTTGATTGTTGGTAATGGGTAAGTGAATAACCATTGTCTGCTCGATCCTCGTCCCCTGTGGACACTCCAAGATTACTCCTGCCCCCAAGGAGTGACTCCATGACGTGCCATCTACCTTCACCCTCCATGGAACTGGGTGGGTGAGCTCGTCTTCAACCACATAGTCAGCAAGGAAGTCAGACATTACCTGGACCTTGATCGAGAGCTGAGGGTCAAAGGAGATGTCAAACTCGCTCAACTCCACTGACCACTTGGCCAACCTCCTGAAGTGCTCCACCACCTCAAAGATGTTGTGGAGGGGGTGGTCGATCACCACCCGGATAAAGTGTGCCTGGAAATACGAACGGAGCCTCAAGGTCGAGATGACCAGGGCGAAGGCCAGATTCTCCAAAATAGGGTGCTTGAGTTTTGCCTTCCTCAGGACCCTGCTTACATAGTAGATGGGCAGTTGCTTCTTCCCCTCTTCCGGACTAAGATGGAGCTTAGGGCCTCGGCCACTACCCAAGTTATAGGGATAACTCTTCCCCCTCCTTCGGTCCGTAGAGCAGAGGAGCTTGGGTCAGCTGTCTCTTCAAGGCTTGGAAGGCAACCTCGCACTCCTCTGCCCACTCAAATTTTTGGCCCCCTCTCAACGCCTTGAAGAAGGGCGAGCACTTCTCTCCAGCTCGGGAGAGGAACCTGCTCAGCCCTGCCAACTTCCCCATCAAGCGCTGGACCTCCTTGGCATTCTGAGGCGATCCCAACTCCATGATGACCATTACCTTGTCAGGATTGGGCTCCACACCTGCAGGAGTAAGGAGATGGCCTAGGAACTTACCCATGCTTTCCCTGAAGATGCACTTCAAGGGGTTCAACCTCATTTTATATTTTCACAAGGTGCCGAAGGTCTCTTCCAGGTCCTGGAGGTAGGAGTCGACATCCTAACTTTTGATTATGAGATCATCCGCGTACACCTTCAGGTTCCTCCCCTTCTATTCCCGGAAGACCCGATCCATCATCCTTTGGTAAGTAGCTCCTGCATTTTTTAGCCCAAAGGGCATCATCTTGTAGCAGTAGCACCCATCCCTGATGATGAAGGAGACATCTTTTATGTCAGGTAGGTGCATCCTGATCTGATGATAACCTGAAAAAGCTTCTAGAAAACTCATTACAGAAAACCTGACAGCTGAGTCAACCAACACGTCGATCCGAGGCAGGGGGTAACAATCTTTAGGACATGATTTATTAAGAAGAGAAAAATCTACACACATCCTCCAGCGACTGTCCCCTTTTTTAACCATTACAACATAGGAGATCCAGTCTGGATGCTGGATCTCTGAAACGAATGCGGCCTTGAGGAGCTTACCCACCTCCTCCGGTATGGGCTCGACCAGCTTTTTGGCAGTAGACCTCTTCTTCTGTGGGATGGGGCAGGCCTCCGGATCTAGGTTGAGGCAGTGGCATGCAACATCGGCATCAATCCCTGGCATGTCCACCGCACTCCTTATGAAGACATCCATGTTCCTCCGGATGCATTCCAACAACCTCCTCTGATCTTCTAGACTTAGCCCCATGTTGAAGTATTAGACCGGGCGGCCTTGCGGTCTTGTCCAGCGGTTTGTTGACCGAGCGGTCTGGCGGTCTCCTCAGAAGCCTAGAGACCGGGCGGTCTATCGGTCTCCAATTGCGGCCTGTTCTATCCTGATGGAGTTGCCGAGCGGTTAACTCATTTGTCTAACCGCGCGGCCTATGCGGTCTCCTTTATTTCTAGCCGCTCAGTACTGTAAATATTTAGTCCCACATTGTTTATTTGTACTCTCCCATATCCCCTCCATTCTATAAAAGGGAGGTCATATCTTTGTAAATGATATTGTTTTTGGATAATAAAATTTCAATTATTCAAAACTCTATCTGTTTGTTCTTGCAAGTTCGCTACTTTTTACATGGTATCAGAGGACACGGTCTTTTCCTCCTGATTGTGTGCGCTCTCTGATTCTCGCGGCTTGTTTTCTGCTTTATGCGACCTGTCTTCGCGGCTTGCCTTCTCCTCTGTCTGCTGCCCTGTTCGTGCGGCTTGTGTTTTCCTTGCTTCTCTTCTCCTACTGCTCTTCGTGTCCGCGACTTGTTTCGTTGTCACCGCACCCTGGTTCCTTCTTGCCTCTCCGGCTTCCTAGTTGTTGCGACCTGATTCTGTTCTCCCGGCTTGCGACTTGTTCTAGTCGCTGCTTCTTGCTTCCTCTTCTCTTCTGTTCGCTCGGATTTTTCAGTCCGCGCGACCTCTTCCCCGCTGAGCCTTTGTTTGCTTCCTGGCCGCTTGTGTTCGCGCGACTTCTTCCTTTTAAACCGCTGCGGTTTCGCGCGAGTTACCCTCTTTTCCTCTCCCCGCGGCTTCTCTTCTTCTTGCGCGGTTTCTTGATGTGTTCGATGACTACTTCCGGTCTCACCACCCCCGTTATCTCCACCACTCCTGCCGCTCCTTCTCCACCTCCTCCTTCGGGCAACCTTGGCAACCTTTCTAAGCTGGTTGGCTCCAACTATCCCGATTGGAGCGTTTCTTTCACCTTCCTTCTTCGCTCTCAACGCAAGCGTCATCACCTCACCGATGACCCTCCTCCTCATAACTCTCATGAGTTTGATGACTGGGATGCGAGTGATGCTCTTGTTCTCACTTGGCTGGCCAACAGCCTCTCTGATGAGTGCCTTCCAGTCATTCGCCATGATGAGACGGTCAAGGCCGCCTGGCTTCACTTCGCTGCTCTCTATTCGAAGGGGGACAGATGTCCCACATTTATACACTCTATGCGGACCTCTTCGCCCGCCCTTCTATGTCTCCTACTGCGGCTTATCAGCAGGTTCAGGCTCTTGGTGCTGAAATCCTCCATAATCGCCCCTTCTCTGCGGACTTGGCCGAACAACACAAACACTTCCAGGAACTCCTGGTTGTTTGTTATCTTCTCTGTATTCCCGATTCCTATGATATGATCCGCCAACAGATCCTGGGTGAGGCGGAATCTCCTACTTTAGATGGCACCGCGGCTCGCATTGCCGCTGTTACTTCGCTGCTCTAGCGGCCTCTGTTGGCCTCCCCGCCTTCCCAGGACTTCTTTGCTCATCAAGATCAGAGGGGGGCCCTAGTGGCTGCGGTTACTCCGACGGACGGGGTTCGTCCCGGTTCCTCTGCTCTCACTGTGGTCTTACCGACCATTCTGTTGACCGCTGCTGGCAGAAACATCCTCATCTTCGCCCTTCCGGTGATGCTCCTTCTTCGGCCTCCGCCTCTTCTCGGCTGTCTGCTTCTATAGACACGACGTCAGGTAGTGCCCACGTCGTTACCCAAGGTAAATGGCTGATTGACTCTGGTGCTACGAATCATATGACGGGCAACCCTCATTGCTTCTCCCGTCTTGAGACACATGATCGCTTACCCCAGGTTCGTGTGGCGGATGGTTCACCGTCCCCGGTTCATGGGACGGGCATGGTTCAACTCACCCCATCACTTTGCTTGGATGACACTCTCTATGTCCCGAAGTTCCCGTGCAATTTATTATCTATTACTACTTTATGCCGGCAACTTCAGTGCTCCGTCTTGTTCACTCCAACTACTTGTTCTTTTCAGGACCCGAGGACCCAGCGGACGATTGCTACTGGGACTGAGAGTGGCGGCCTCTACTTCCTCGACGATGTTTCCGCTCTGTCCGCCTACTCCTCCTCCACCGATCTCCTTCAGTGGCATCTTCGCCTTGGACATCCTCCTCCCCGGATTCTTCGACAGCTTCTGCCTCACTTACCTCCTACCAGTTCTCCACTCAACTGTGATGCGTGTCAGCTTGGCAAACATCATCGCTCTTCCTTCCCACCAAAGTAAGGTCGTTGCTCCTCTCTCCCGTTTGATCTTATTCATTCTGATGTATGGGGTCAGGCTCCTACCCTCACTATTGGTCGGGGTAGTTCCTATTTTGTCACTTTTATAGATGATTTTTCACGATATACCTGGGTGTATCTATTAAAAGATCGCTCTGAACTCTTTTCTGTTTGGCAATCATTTTATTTTATGATTCAGAATCAGTTTGACATTTCTATTAAAGTTTTACGTTCTGATAATGCCAAGGAATATCTTAATCATGAGTTCTCAACTTTCTTTCACCAACATGGTCTTCTTCATCAAACTACTTGTGTTTACACCTCCCAGCATAATGGGGTGGCGGAGCGTAAAAACCGTCATCTGCTTGATGTTGCTCGTACTCTCATGACGCAGATGCACGTACCTCGCTTCTACTGGGGCTACGTTGTACTCCTCACCTGTTATCTCATCAATCGCCTTCCCTCCACAGTTCTCCACGACCAGACCCCCTTCTCCATTCTCTACCCCCACAAGGAACCTTTTCCTCTCCCTCTCCGTGTCTTTGGCTGTACGACCTTTGTTCACGCTCCCTCCGCTACCCGCGACAAGCTTTCCCCCCGTTCCACCAAGTGTGTCTTTCTGGGGTACTCTACCACTCAGAAAGGCTATTGTTGTTTTGACCCCCTTCTCCGAAAGCAATTTGTCTCCGCGGATGTGACATTTTTCGAGAATGCTTCCTACTTCTCTCCTACCTCCTCTCTTCCTTTTGATCTCTCCGTTCCCTCCATGCCTCTCGACGTCTCCCCACCTCCGTCTCCTCCTCCACCGTCTCCTTCCCTGTCCGTCTCCCCACCCACCCCTCCTCCCTCCTCTCCGCTGTCGTCTCTCTAGTCCCGGGCCAGCCTTCTCCGCCACGGACGCTCCGGTCGCTGACGCACCCGTCGACCTGGATCTTCCCATTGCTCTTCGCAAAGGGGTGCGGCCGTGTACTCAACACCCTCTTGCGGCAGTTGTTTCCTATGATCGGCTTTCTCCTTCTCGCAGGTGTTTTGCCTTGGATATCTCCGCTACTTCTACTCCCTGCACCTACCAGGAGGCTCTTACTATCCCTCATTGGAAGTCTGCCATGGATGAAGAGATGGCTACTCTTACTGACCGGGGTACCTGGACCCTTGTTCCTCCTCCCGTGGGCACTGATGTGGTTGGCTGTCGCTGGGTCTTCGTTGTGAAATTTCGGCCCTACGGCACTGTGGATCGCTACAAGGCCCGGCTGGTGGCCAAAGGCTTCACTCAGACTTATGGCATTGATTACTTTGACACTTTTTCTCCGGTTGCTCGCCTCAGCACCATCCGGGTTCTTCTCTTTGTGGCTGTTAACCGGGATTGGGCTATTTCCCAGCTTGATGTGAAGAATGCTTTTCTCTATGGCGATCTTCAGGAGGACGTGTACATGGAGCAACCTCCTGGGTATGTTGCTCAGGGGGAGACACGCGTATGCCATTTGAAGAAGGCCATTTATGGCCTAAAGCAGAGCCCTCGGGCGTGGTTCGACAAATTTAGTGGTATTGTGGCTACCATTGGCTTTATAAGGAGTTCGGCCGATCACTCCTTATTCATTCGCAAAACGGCCTCGGGACTGGTGGTTTTGGCAGTATATGTGGATGATATTCTTCTTACTGGCGATGATCGAGATGGGGTGGACTTGACGAAGAAGCACCATCGTCAACACTTGGTCACGAAGGATACGGGCTCCCCGAAATACTTCTTGGGGATAGAAATCTCTCGGAAACTTGACTCGTTGGTCCTCTCCCAACGGAAGTATGCCCTTGATCTTCTACAAGAAGCAGGATTGATAGGTACCAAACCGGCTCGGTTTCCCATGGCTATTGGAGAAGACAAAACGTGGACGGATGACTCGCCTCCTCTATCTGATGTCACCAGGTATAGACGTTTGGTAGGCAAACTCATCTATCTCACGGTGACTAGACCCGACATCGCCTATATTGTAGGCAAGGTCAGTCAGTTTATGCAAGCTCCCAGGGAGTGTCACCTTCAGTCTGCCCTGAAGATTTTAGAGTATATCAAAGCAGCACCAGGCAAAGGGCTTATCTTTCAGAAGAATGGTCATCTGAGGGTTGAGGCCTACTCAGATTCTAGTTACGCGGATGACAAAGGCAATCATAAATCCACATCAGGTTTTTGTACCTTTGTTGGAGGAAATCTTGTGAGTTGGAAGAGCAAGAAACAGTCCGTTGTCTCCAGATCCAGTGCAGAAGCCGAATACCGAAGTATGGAGTCAACCACGTGTGAGTTAAAGTGGTTGCGGGCTCTCATGCTTGACCTAAGGGAGGTCTATGACTATCCTCTTCCTATGTTCTGTGACAACAAGGCCGCCATATACATATCCAGAAATCCAGTCTTCCATGAGAGAACAAAGTATATAGAGGTTGACTGCCACTTCATTCGGGAAGAGATTTTGAAGAAACAGATCTGTACACCGTTTGTCACCTCTGACAAAGAATTGGCAGATATCTTCACAAAGTCGGTCTCTACTTCCTTCTTCCACATTTGTGACAAGCTGGGCATGATTGATATATACGCTCCAGCTTGAGGGGGAGTGTTGAAGTATTAGACCGGGCGGCCTTGCGGTCTTGTCCAGCGGTTTGTTGACCGAGCGGTCTGGCGATCTCCTTAGAAGCCTGGAGACCGGGCGGTCTATCGGTCTCCAATTGCGGCCTGTTCTATCCTGATGGAGTTGCCGAGCGGTTAACTCATTTGTCTAACCACGTGGCCTATACGGTCTCCTTTATTTCTAGCCGCTCAGTACTGTAAATATTTAGTCCCACATTGTTTATTTGTACTCTCCCATATCCCCTCCATTCTATAAAAGGGAGGTCATACCTTTGTAAATGATATCGTTTTTGGATAATAAAATTTCAATTATTCAAAACTCTATCCGTTTGTTCTTGCAAGTTCGCTACTTTTTACACCCCCCCCCCCCCGGATTCACACCTTATCCACCCTACCTGCCTGGGTGAGAACCTCCATCTCCACTACTTCTTCCACTGCCTCCAACCGGGACTGCTCTTCCTATTCACCAGCACCCCCCCCCCTTTCCTAGGACGAGAACCTCTTCCTCAGCCTCCTCTACGGCCATCACCTCGTCCTGCTCCTGCACTTCCTCAACTGCCTCCCTACGGGCGCGGACCTCATCCTCCACCACATCCATCTCCTCTGCTTCTCATCCAGCCTCCTTCCTGGACACTTCCTCCATCCTCCGCTCCATCTTCTTGGCTCCCTCCTGCCAGGAGATAGTATTGACCACCGTGACATAGCAATCCTTTGCCACCTTGGGGTCTCCATGGACCCAAACTTGGATGCCCTCAGCGTTGAACTTAAGACACTAGTGGAAGGAAGAGGGCACGCAATGGAAGGAGTTGACGAGGGGTCGTCTGAATATGGCATTGTAACTGCTAGAAGCATCCACAATGATGAACCTGTAGTTTCGGGACTGCCCCCCTAGAGTGACATGGAGTCTCACTCCTCCTTCCGCCTCCTTCCTCTCCCTAGAGAATCTAACCAGAGGCCCATCCGAGGCTAACACTCTCCTGGCATCCACCTTCATTGTGTCGAACGCCTTCTTGAAGACGACGTTGACCAAGCTCCCATTATCAATGAGGATCTGAGAGACTGTAAAGTTTTCGACCGCGGCCTGGATTACCAGCGCATCGCAAAATGGATCTTCATGATCTGGCATATCCTTCCTTGAGAAGGCAATCTTCTCCTCTGGGGGTGGAGTTAGAGATGTCGAAGCAACGCTTCAGCAATACATGGTGTGGAGGCTCTCCTTGCAGGTGGCCTTGACTCTCACTCCCCCGTGAATCACCCCGATCCCTCCTCAACCCCCTACATCAGCCCTATCCTCACATCTGTCGTCCCTTCCTGACAGGACCTCTTCAATCCGGACCACCCGATGAGGCCATTGCTATCCCTAGTTCCCCTCAACTCAAGGAACTCCAGGCACGTGGTTGTGGTGTGGCCCTCCTCCTGATGAAAATCGTAGTATGGCAGCTCCACCCTGCCCTCAAGCCTTCTCCTAAGACCTCTCCTCCTCCTCCTGAGGGCTATCACCATAGCCTGATGTTGGTCGGGGAGAGGAGTCCTCTGGCCCTGCCTCCAACCTGGAGGGTTGAACTGACCATGCCCCCTTGGCAGCAGTCTCCTCCCTGGAAACCTCTCCTCGGCCACAGGTCATGTCGTTCCGGCTGCCTCCAGCCTAGCCGATTATTCGACTACTGAGGGCCCCACCCTGGCCGCTGCTGCTACTCCCTCTGCCTGGGCTCAGCCCTCCTGGCCTCTTGCCCCCTGCCATCTCTTGGCTCCTTCTCTTCCCCCGCAACCCACTTGGTCAATCTCCTCGCAAACTCCGGGTTCAATGCATCCACGTCAACTTCCCTTTCTACCCTCTCCATCAGCTCCTCAAAGGATACTGGAGGTACCCTCTTCAGTTCCATCCTGAACAATCCTTGCTGCAACCCCAGGGTAAAGGCAATCATGAGGGTGTGCTCTGTCGTCTTCCGCACCTAGAGGACCTCCTCTTGGAACCGGTCCACATAACTCCCAAGAGTCTCGTTCGCTCTCTGCTTGATGAGGAATAAGGACTCTGACTCCCTCTTTCTCTTATTGGAAGGGGTGAACCACAGCAAGAACCCTCGGCGCAGGTCCTCAAAGCAATAGATGTAGCTGCTCGGCAGCAGGTGGAATCAATCTCTTGCCTTCTCTTTAAGGGTGATGGCGAAGAGTCGACACTTGAAGGAATCCGACATCTGCCTAATAGAAACCACATCTTGAACCATTGGATGTGTTGTACTGAGTCGTCCCTACTGATGTAGTAGTACATCTCTGGCTCGTGAAACCCCTCTGGAACTAGGACGGATGAGACCAACTCGCTAAAAGGGCTGTCATCCCTTGCTAGGTGAGCCGGGCAATCTCGTGCCTCCGCCTCGTCGATTTGGCCCGCACCTGCAGAGCTGGGGAATAGAACTCGCCCCGACAAATCCCGGTCGCCGCCTTCCTCTGCCACCTCCTTTCCAACTCGCCTGATGGGGGAATTCTTGCCCAAGGCTGGGGTTGCGACGACTGAAACAGCAGGAGTCGAGCACTCAGCGCGAGTGTCGAGTACCAACGTGACGAGGTTACGTACCTCTTGTCGAAAATCCTCGAACATGCTGAGGTTTGTGAGAGGGGGGGTGGCAAGTCGACCCTGTCAGATCCCTGCCCTCCACCTCCAGTCATTGAGAGCACGAAGGATTTTCGGTGCTGATCACTCTCCACGCTCACCGCACCAAAATTTTGAAACCGAAATTCAGCTTCTTATGGAGTTCAAACCCTTGGGGAAGGGGTGACCGCACACTTACTTCTCCCTAGCGAGCTTGAATGACCAGAGAATTAGAACCGGAAACAGACCCAAAGATATAGCACGGAGCTCCCACCACAAACCCAGAAGATCTTAGAGCGCTTCCCCTCCTTAGCCTGTGCTGAGCTAAGGGCACCTCAGAAAGCACTAAAAGATCAAGGAGACAGAGAATTAGAATGCTTTGAAGCTTGCCTTCTGAGGTACCCCCTTGATTCTATTTATAATTTTTGAAACGTGGCCTGCAAATAGCGTAACTCCACTGTTCTGAAAGGTTATTTGCAGCCAAAAGCAGTCTGTCAACAGCCAAACTCTGCTGTCCTGAAAGGCTATGGGCAGGGCAACGAGGTGGAATTGTAAAAATACAACACACATCACTGGGCGAGTGGCCCTTAAAGACCTCCACTCATATGGGGCGGCGAGAGCTCGATGGGGCTGTCACTTGTAGCCTCCCAAAGGCCCCGGGCAAGTGCAAGCTCGGCCTGCCCCACTCGTCTACTGTTGCCGAGAGCTAGGGGCGGGTGTGAGCCCACTTGCTCCACTCGCCCCTCTTGCATCTCACCCCGCCTAGGCGAGTTGGCGAGGCTGCCGAGCCCAGGCGTCCCTTCTGACTCGCATGGGACTTGGACTGCCTAGCTTGGCCGGTCTAGCTCCTGTCGATCTCACCCGCCTCACTCAACGCCGAGGAACTGAAGGCGCTGAGTGTGGTGGTCTTACTCAATGCCATGGAAATGGAGCTGTTGAGTGCACTGACCTCACTCAATGCCAGGTGAGCTAAGGGCGTCTAGTGAGCTCGCCTCACTCAATGCTAAAGAACTAGAGGCGTTGAGTGCAATCGCCTTACTCAATATCAGGAGGGCTAAAGGCACTGAGTGCATTAGCCTCACTCAACGCCAAGGAACTGGAGGCGCTGAGTGCACTCGCCTCACACAACGCCGGGCGGGCTAAAGGCGTCGAGTGAGCTCGCCTCACTCTACCCCAAGTGGGCTGAAGGCATCGAGTGAACTCACCTCACTCGACGTCAAAGGCAGAAGGCGCTGAGTGAGCATGCCTCACTCAATGCCAAAATCTCGACTCGCATGACCGGCTCGGCAAACACTTGGATGGGGCTCTCTTCGGGTTCAGCGACTTCATTCCTGGAGGTCTCGCTAAGCGTTGATCCTGGAGGGGGACCTACTCATCGAGTACGGGGTTGTGCACATAAGTTTGACAAACGTTTTGCAAAGGTTATCATCTGTAGATCCAAAGATGATGTCATCAACATAGATTTGCACTAGCAAAATCTTGTCTTTTATTTTCCTCAAGAATAATGTAATGTCTATCTTTCGAATTGAAAATCTATTTTCATTGAGAAAATTAGACAAGGTCTCATATCAAGCTCTAGAGGCTAGCTTAAGACCATATAAATTCTTTCTTAAGTGAAAAACATGTGCTGAGTGAGTTGAATTTATAAAATTTAAAGGTTATTCTACATATACTTTCTCTTTTAAATATTCATTGAGAAAAGCAAACTTTATATCCATTTGATATACTTTAAATCCTTTGTGAGTTGCATATGTTAGAAATAACCTTATGGCTTCTAATCTGGCCACTAGTGCAAAGGTTTATTCCTTATTTTTGTTTGTACACCTCTGCAATCAGTCTTGTTTTGTTCTTTATGATTACTCTCTGCTCATCCAGTTTGTTCCTGAACACTCACTTTGTCTCTAGAACATTATGGTGAGAGGCCTGGGGACCAGCTTCCAGATCTTGCATCTTTTGAATTATTCAAGTTCTTCTTGCATGGAAAAGATCCAGGAAGGATCTGTGTTGATCTCCTCAAACTTTTTTGGCTCTACCTGAGAGAGAACGCTCAGGTAGAGCACTTCACTCATAACCCTTCTTCTAGTTTGTACTCCAAGATCCAGATCTCCAATGATTTAAGTCTGAGTGTGGTCTCTTAGATGTCTTGTTGCAGCTGGCAACACATCTTCATTCTCTTATTCCTCTAGGTCTGGTTCGTCAGAAGGTGGTTCTGTTCTTTCTACTGCTCCACTTTCTTTATCATAGAGGTTTTCTCCATCTTTTATTAGCTCATTGGGTGAGGTTTGTTAACTTTCTCTTCATGGATCACTGATGGTTGCATTTTGCTCTCTTTTTTCTACTAGAAGAACTAAACCAGCCCTTATGAATCAAACCGGCCTCGTCAAATACAACATGCATGGACTCTTCTACTTCTCTGAACTTCTTATTAAATGTGAAAAAATGAGCGATGAAACAGTCAAGAGGTAAATAAACCGCAATTTTTATCGATCCAAAAATATAATTATTACATAGGTATGTCCCCTTATTTATAGAAAACGGGCGAGATGAGAGAATACAACAATCGATGTGGGACTAAATACAAGTCGGTCGACTTGTGGGGTTTGACATGGTCAAACCGTACACTATATAATGAATAACGGAAAACCTAGCGGCTACTGAGGAAAACCGCCACAAAGACACGGAAGACCGCTGGTTCAGGGTGTCAGATCGCAATTGCGGGTTGCCACCAGACCGCTATTGCGGCTAACCATCATACTGCAGCTGTTGTAAGCTATCAGACTGCAATCGCAGCTTAGCCATCTGTCCACAGCTGTGGCTTCTTCCAGACCGTTGTGGCTTCACCTAGACTGTTGAGGCAAGCATCAACTCTATTGCTGCATCTTAACTCCAGACCGTCGCGGCTTAACTCAAGACCACTGTTGCGGCTTCCTTCAAGACCGCTGTTGCGGCTTCCTGCCAGACCACTGTTACGGCTTCCTGCCAAACCGCTGCTCCAGCTAAACCTCAGACCGCCAGCTGAGGTTCAGCAACAGACCACTGAGCTACACCGCCACGTCGCTGAGAGAGGAAGACCACTACGGTTAGACATAAGACCATTTGGTCTCCTCAAGCTCCAACACTCCCCCTCAAGCTGGAGCATATACATCCACCATGCCCATCTTGCTACAAACCTCCTTAAAATAAGTAACTGGTTTGGTGAAGAAACCAGTTAGTTCTCTCTCTGAGCTAACAAACGGTGTAAAGATTTGATTCTTCAAAATCTTATCTCTAATGAAATGACAATCCACCTCAATATGCTTTGTTCTCTCATGAAAGACTGGATTTCTCGAAATAGGTGCCTTATTGTCACAGAACATAGGTAGGGTATGATCATAAAACTCTCTCAGATCACGTAAAGTGTATGTAGCCACTTCAACTCGCAAGCAGTCTGAGCCATGCTTTTATATTCAGTTATTTACACTTGACTTGGCAACTACAGCATGTTTCTTGCTCTTCCAGCTGACTAGATTACCTCCAACAAAAATGCAGAAACCAGATGTAGAACTTTTATCTTCCATATAATCTGTGTAGCTAGCATCTGAATAAGCCTCAACCTTCAAATGTCCACTTTTTTGAAACAAGAGCCCTTTTACTATTTCACCTTTTACATACTATAAAATCTTTGGAGCTGACTACAGATGACATTCTCTTGGGGCTTGCATAAACTGGCTCACTTTCCCTACTGCATAACAAATATTTGGTCTTGTGACTGTCAGATAAATGAGTTTACCCACAAGACGTATGTATCTGGTAACATCTTCAAGAATAGGAGAATTTTCATTCCAACATTTGTCATCTCCAACAGCCATAGGAGTCTGAGCGGGTTTAGACCCAAGAATGCTTGTCTCTTTCAAGAGATCTAATGCATACTTCCGTTGTGAAAAAATAATAGAATTAGATTTCTGAGATATCTCAATCCTAAGAAAGTATTTAGGAGACCACATATCTTTCATAAAAAATGCTGAAGCAGATGCTTCTTTGTCATGTCAATCCCCTATAAGAAGAATGTCATTCACATAAACTGCAAGAATAACAAGACCATCTGAGGTATTGCGAATGAACAAAGAATGATCTGCACCACTTCGAGAAAACCCAATCACAGAAATAACTTCATTAAACTTGTCAAATCAGGCCCTGGGACTTTGCTTAATACCTTAGATCGCCTTTCGCAGTTTACAGACCTGAGACTCCCCCTGAGCAACATACCTAGGAGGTTGCTACATATAGACAGTTTCCTATAAATCACCATAAAAAGGCATTCTTCACATCCAACTATGACATCTATCAGTATTTGTTCACGGCCACTGAAAAGAGCACACAGATTGTAGTAATCCGAGCAACCAGAGAGAAAGTATTAAAAAAATCCACACTGTAGGTTTGCATAAACCCTTTGGCAACAAGCTGGGCTTTGTAACGACCAATAGTACCATTAGGAGGAAATTTGATCACAAAGACCCAGCGATAACCAACCACATCAGCTCCTGGAGGGGTTGGAATAAGAGTTCAAGTACCACATTCAGTGAGAGCGCTCATCTCTTCATCCATATCAACTTTCCAATAAGGAATAACAATAGTGTCTTTATAGGAAGCTCGTACAATATTTGTCGATAGAGCTAGAGTAAATCTTTGAGACGAAGGAGATAATTGCGCATAAGAAACCACATCACGAAGAGGATGTTGAGTGCATGACCGAACACTTTTCCAAACAGCAATTGGAAGATCAAGGTATGTTCGGTCTACAGTATCAGTACCATCCGAAGAAGGGATTGCTGGCCCAAGAGCTAGTGGCAGCAGCTCAGGAGAAAAATCAGAGATAGTAGGAGAATCAAAAATAGAAGGAGAAGGAATAGGTGCAGGCTCTAAAAGAGGTTCTGGCACAAGAGGAGAAGAAGCAGAATCAGTAGAAGAAGGGAGAATAGAGGGAGAAGAAAAGATGGAACATCTTCAAAGAAAGCAATATCTGCTGAAACAAATTATTTCCTGAGAACATGCTCAAAACATCGGTATCTTTTTTGTGTCGGGCAATAACCCAGAAAGATGCACTTAACGGAATGAGGAAAAAGTTTGTCACGATCAGAAGAGAGTGAGTGAACAAACATTGTGCATCCAAAGATATGAGGAGATAAAGAAAACAGAGTCCTATCAGGATGCAAGATAGAAAATGGAGTCTTGTCATCGAGAACCGAAGACGGAACTCGATTAATGAGAAAACAAGAGAAAAGAACAGCATGACCCCAATAAGACCGGGGAATATGCAAATGAGTGAGAA
This sequence comes from Platanthera guangdongensis, assembly GCA_039583875.1. Classification (NCBI taxonomy): domain Eukaryota; kingdom Viridiplantae; phylum Streptophyta; class Magnoliopsida; order Asparagales; family Orchidaceae; genus Platanthera; species Platanthera guangdongensis. The sequence goes on from CM077167.1 coordinate 127,616,370, forward strand.
GGCTACAAACCACATCCAGAAGATGACGGTTTTTATGTTCAGCAACGTCATTCTGTTGAGAAGTGCAAGGACAAATTGTTTTTGGACATGTCTTGATTCAAACAGAGGGACGAGAATTGATGAATAAGATACTCCTTAACATTATCAGTGTGAATAATTTTAATAGGAGTATCAAAATATGTACGAATCTCGTTATAAAATGCAGAGAAAATAGAAAATATTTCAGAGCGGTCATGTAACAAGTATAACCACGTGCACCGAGAGAAATCATCAATAAAGGTAACAAAATACATGCTACCTCTCCCAACAGTCGGAAGAGGAGTGATGCGCTCGCAAACAGACTCTTTTTAGGTGGTTGGTTCGATGAGTCGAACGTCGCGGGCTTGCTAAAAAGCGAGCTTTTAAGAAAAGGAGGCAAATGCACCTATCGCATGTTGTACTTGATATTTGGGGGAATACCGAGGTCGTATTATTATTGAGGTCAGGTTGATTATCCCTACTGCTCCGAAAGCATTATTATTTTACCGAAATATTAAGTTGTTGGTTTAAACTAAAAAAGGAAGAAAATAGATTAAGATTAAAGTCGATGAAGAGATAACACTCGGTATCGAATTACGTTAGGAGTAAAATAGTTTTGAATACAAAGAGATCTTATGTTTCAATTTAATTAAGGCGGAAACTTGGCTGTGGAGGTTCCAAAAGTATTAGATCACCTATCTCTAGGAATATCGCTCACCAGGACATTAAGGCTATTCGACCGGGCTCTCATCCGACGAAGGATACCTCTTAATGCCCGCAGTATGCTAAGAACCCCGCTATTGGGTGGGGAACCCAATCCGGTAGAGTTAGCCTGTCTCCTCTCTCGAGGGTTAGTGTGGAACTCTCTATACCCAGGGGTGATCAATCCATAAGCACGGCCTCTCGGCTAGCTACCGTATGGATAACGAAAATAGAGCACACACATCGATATGTGGTTCTACGCGTCGTTAACCCGGGGTAAATCTTAAATTTTTAATTAAATAGAAAAATAAGACCTTTAGTTTTTTAAATCATTTTATATCACAATGCTCTTCGATACCGAGGGCTAAAAGTAATTAGCCACTCATCGGAATGGGGATGGCTTATGAGTTTGGTTAAATAAGCGTTCTAAACTATTCGCTGAAGGGTTACAAAGAAAATAAGAAGAAAAGTAAGATAACATAATATTAGATATAGAAACGTTATTACAAATAAACACACCCGCACTCATCCAACCACATAATAAAGAGAAAGAAATAAAACTAAGTAACAAGTAAAAAAAAGTGCATAATTGAAATTGCAAGTCCCACTCAAACGAGTGGGCGGGAAATAAAAGCTGAAAATTACAAGTCCTACTCAAACGGGTATGACTGAATTGAATGCGAGTCCTACTCAAATGAGTAGGAGAAAATAAATGCAACACACGCACTCGACATGAAATAAACACACCCACTCACTCTAATGAAAATGAAAACACACATACACTGCAAAAAGTAAATACTCACACACACAAATCCAACTCAAATGAGTAGGTGAAAAATTAAGACCGATCATTTAACTCTTAACGAGTAGGCAGAAATAAATACCTGCCATTTAACTCTTAACGAGTGGGCAGAAATAAATATAACACACGCACGCACTCTACAGAAAGTAAATACTCACACACTCTTCATAAATGAAAAACGCACACACACATGCATAAATGAAATCAAACAAATCCTACTCAAATGAGTAGGTGAAAAAAATAAAACCTGCCATTTAACTCCTAGCGAGTAGGCGGAAAATAAAGACCTGTCATTTAACTCTTAACGAGTAGGCGGTAATAAATGCAACACACGCACGCACTCGACATAAGTAAACACACACACACTATACTGAATTGAAAGAAAGCGATAAAAATTATCTCATACGCGCACGCACTCAAGCGAAAAAATAGGAAAAACAAAGTTATTAAAAATTAAAACAACTGCAGTTCTACCACTACAATGCGGTAGAAATGCATAGAAAGACAAGATAAAAATTGTTTGAGCAAAGAGTTTTAAAATTAAAGCAAGAAAAGCAAGTACTTGAAAAATTAATACGTTTGCATTTTTACCGTTAGATTTTGATAAAAATGCATAAAAGTGGAAATAAAAATTGTTTGAGCAAAAATCTTTTTAAGTAATTACTCTAATCAAAGTTGTTGAAAAATTAAAATAACGCATTATACATTCTTATAGATTTATAAAACGGTTTAAAAAGTGGAAGAAAGCTAAAAAGAAGCAACAGTTTTATAATCAAAACAAAGAAAAATCTAAGTTAAGAGAAATGAAAACCACCTTTTATATTGTTTTACAAGTTCATAAGAACTAATTTGGAAGCATAAAAATCCTAAGTGTAACCAATTCTAAAGAGTGTGATAAGGAAAACGGTTATAATAACGGCTAGAAATTTTGAGTAAAACAAAAAGTTTTTCGATTTAAAACATAAATTTCGCAATTTTAACTCATACACGCACACACGCAATATGAAAATGAAAACAAAAATACATAAGATTGATGAAAAGGAGGCCTCCAGAGACATTTTAGAGCATGTAAGGATGAAATACTAACGATTTTATTACAAAAGAAGTTGATTACAAGAGCTTAAACAAACAAACTTAAAAATGAGGGGGGGTTCCTTACATAGCACTAAAACAGCAACCAGCAGTAGCCCTTAATAACAAAATGGTTCAAAAAATTGGAACTCTAAACTCATACAGCAGCTGGCCTTTTATAGGAAAAAATTTCCAAGTACACGCCCTCTGACACGGGCATGTCAGGGGGCGTGTCATTAATATTCAAATGGCGGCCGGTGATTCGACTGGAGATTTGACTTTGCGGCTGAAAACGCGGCGGTCACGCCCCCGGTCACGGGCGTGATATTGGGCGTGTCGGGGATGTTGAACTGGGCGCCGTTTGCGTCGAAAGTCACCGGCGGCGGTTTGTCGGGCCAGGTGGGAGAGTCACGCCCGTGTGGCTTAGTGACACGGGCATGTCGGATCAGCCGATGATTGTCGAGCGTGTTTTCATCGAGCTGGATTGTACGGGCTCAGGACACGGGGCGTGTCATTGGACACGGGCATGTGGCCGGGCGTATCACATGATTTTTCTTCAAATTCGCTGATTTCATGAGAAATTGGTGTGTCATGCCCTGGACACAGGAGTGACCAGTAAGTACACGGGCGTGTACTTACTGTTTTTGTCCGAATTTTGAATTTTTTTTCTAAAAAATAAAATAAAATAAGTTAGCCAAATATTTACAATAAAAGGAGCATTTTATTAAAGAAATTTAACCTAAAACAACAAAAGAAAATGAAAACTACTTAAATAATGTACATAAAAATAGGTATATTTACAACTTATCAAATAACCCCATACTTAAGCTTTTGTTATTCCAGAGCAAAAGTTTGAGGTGAACTTATAAGGAATAAAAAAAACTCTAAGTTTAGCTACTGCTAAATTAATTATAAGAGAGATCTAAATAAGCATACAGGGTGTAAGAGTTAAGTTCTAAAATTATGTAGATGATTTAAACAGCGCAAAAGTTTTGGCCAAAAGACTTCTTGATGTAATCAAATAAAAAGCAAAAATTGTAATGGTTAGATTAACGAAAATAGTTTGGAATTATATGAACTTTAGTTTATAGGAGTTTTACTGGAAATAATGTCATTTAAAAATTATGCTCTCAAAAAGATTTTTGAATTAATTCTAGATTCATGAAATTGGCTATGGGGGTGATGTTGGTTTATGAAGAGGGTTTGGATTTTGAGGTGGGGTAATTTTTTCTTGAACCTCCACTTTTTTTGGATTATTAGGAAAATGAAATCTTTTTTTCCTAATATCATGTTTTCTTTTTCAACTTCATAATAAAATTAACGCAATGTATATGTATAGGAGTAATGAATTTTATCCTCTTACTCTGTAACATATAATCTTTTTAAATTATTGGGTGCCTATATTTACGGAACGAAATCTTATTTCCATTGACATAGGATCTTTTAAGGATAAAAATTTTATCATGTCAAGTAAGTCATGATAAGTAAGGGAGAAAAGTAAACTAGATTTTTAATAAAAAATTTTTGAGAACAACCTCAATAAATTGTAAGTTCTAGTTTTTCAGAAAGCTAAAAGTAAACATAATTGAATTCTATAGTCATTATGTTCTAACATAATACACGTGCTCCTATCAATGAGAAATTAGAAGTAGTGCCGAAAATGAGTTCGCTATTTTTAACAAAGTATAATGAATTCATTAAAACTTAACCCCGACTTTTTAAATATTTCAATCAATAATTAACAAATTAATAGCAAACAAAAAATTAATAAAATTCACATATAAATAAACTCAAAACAGAATATTTGGATAGCAAGAAAATTAAGAATGGTATATTTGATTTATTTGTTTCAAAATATTTTTTTTGATTTTTATAGTTTTTATCATCGAGTTTTTTTGTGTTTTTAATTTATTATCTTTTTTAATTTATTATCTTTTTTGTTTTGTTGTTTTTAAATTTGTCATTATATACGTACTATTTACAAAATAAGGAACTATTTACAAAATTTGATATGATATAAGCAAAGAAGAGGAAGAAAGGGAGAGTGGAAAGAGAGATAAGATATGTATTTACAAAAATATTGTAAAAAGATATTTACAAAATAAAACTGAATATTTTTTGGAATTTTTGTTTTATAAATTTTTTTTTT